>CM056195.1:11393253-11993253 GCA_029692085.1 Gymnothorax javanicus | reverse complement strand
AAAAGTTGTAAATTGTGTTAAAAAAAGGGCAATGACGCTTTAATTTAAAGGGGTACTGTCACATTTATCAATTGTTCAGCTGTCCACAATCTTGATTTTAGTACGACTTTAACCACTGGCAATATAAATGAAAATATGATGCCTTGGAATACCTGCTATTTTTTACATTTCTCTTTATTTTATTTTCGAACGCATCGCGTTTAATCTAATATTGTGGCGGCACTAGCGTTAAATGGAAAACACTATTAAGCCACATTTTTGAGGAAAATGATTTTGATGTTACTTTGGACTTACTGGCTCAAAACTAAAACTAAAACTAAACACCAAACTATTGCATCTATTTGTTACTACTGCTATTGAAGGTTTACATGCAAGTTGGCGGCAGTCAGAATTGCATGTTTCAAAAGCAACTGCGCTGTAAGTTGGGTTCAGGGGTCAAAACAATAATGAAGTCAGTGACAAGAATCCTCAACTTGATTCTTGCACACGCATTGAGATGCAGTTTTGTTCACTGCTGAGGGAGATAGAAGGTGCTCACACTGACCTGTCTATGCATGCTGGAGATGCCGCCAGCTCTGCGCACAGTTCTGGGGGAGAAGGGTCGACACATTCATGCACAATGCAGCTTTCCTAACTGATCCAGTGCGTCACCTGAATTTACCCACCCTTAGCTTCAAGTGGAAAAAAAAAAGGTTCTGCTAATGATGCTGAATATCCTAATGAGGCTGAATGATGTAGCTGCATTTGAGATGAAACTGGGCCTGTTTGAGGAACCAGTTGAAGGAGGAAATTTTACAGTGTCCTGTTCTACAGTCCCAGACGTCTCAACCAAGAGCATTTTCATCCACCTCTTATTGCGCTCACCTCATGGAGCTGTAACGGGGATTTTCCTCACGATTCGCAGACAACAAGTCCGCGAAACCCGCATGTGCACTCACAAAAATTTAATTGGCGTGTCATATTCGGGCTACTTTAGTTACGGCATCTGCGCAATGCTGCGTCACTTAAGCCGCGTTTGAGAAGTAACTGAGCGCACTGCAGCACAACAGCATCCCCAAACAGAGATGCAAAAAGGAGAGATCGTCATGTGTTTTGAAGGACACATGCCCTCCATTACGTACTCCAGAGTGCTCTGAAAATCCTGACTTGCTTTTGGATCAATTTTAAGTGTCTGAAAGCTCCTCTGCCGTGGGAATAATATCCAGTCAAAGTAGCATTTGCACCCAACTCACAGAAATTTTGCTGACTGTCTCAGAGCAGCCATTATGGAGCAGTAGCCAGATTTCAAGGTTCAACTGAAAAGAATGCACGCGCAGTTCTCATTAGAAAGAAGTGACTTCAGCCCCATTATAGTTTACCAAGTTAGTAGCTGGTTTTCCATTTTCCTAATTGAGAGTCATTTTTCTTAATCCAAGAGGATGAAAACATTGCCATTTTTCCTACTCAAATTAATAGATCTTTCCATGTTTTAAGATCCTTCTGTGATACTTAAATTCTTATTAAAATCACAGAAAATGTCACTTCTCAACTGCTATGTTTGGTTGAGTTTGTTCAAATTTAAAATGATTAGCTCACACTTTCTAACTTAAATGAGCATTTATTTGTGTATTTCCTTTTATACTTAGTTGAATGTATTACATAAGCACATGCTGAGGGGGAGTAGTGGCTAAATACACTGAATAAAATGGCACAAATGATGTGAATAAGTTGCAGCCCACATTGTTTTACTGCGTAAATGAGGCTCCCGGGGTCTTTTGAAGTTGAGTAACTGCGATGTAATGAAATTTCTCTGTTATGAGAATAAATGCAGTCTGTTGTCATATCTACTGAGACGATGGACATAATATGATAGAAAAATGTCTAAAATTGATTCAAAAGTAAATTCACTGCAGTTTCAAATGTATTACATTGTGATGCAGGGACCTGGTTTTACACTTGAGTGCAAAATTTTTAATCAAGAAAGAAATGAACAGTAAAGATCACTCATCCACCTGTCTGTTCTCTTGACCTCTTCTTCCTCACTGGGGTCGCGGGGGAGCTGGAACCTATCCCAGCTGACTCTGGGCGAAAGGCAGGGACCCACCCTGTACACTTCGCAGTGCACACTGCAGTGCGCACACACCATTCACACCTATGGGAAATTTACAGTCTCCAAATAGCCTGGCAGGCATGTCTGGATTGTGGAAGGAAACTGGAGTACCCACAGGAAACCTAAGCGAACACAGGGAAAAAGTGCAAACATGCACTCTCCACACAGGAATGCCACCGGCTGGATTCAAACCCATGACCTTCTTGATGTAAAGTAGTAATGCTACCCATTGAGCTGCCCCAGATCACTAATGATATAATATGTAAAACATTATGGGGAAAAAATCTTTGCATGAACTAACATTGGAATTAACAAAACTGAATGATGAAGCCTTCTTGAATGTACAATCTGGTTATGACCTAAACTTGTTTGGTTATCGATTGGAAGATTGCTAATGTGTGTTGCTGTGAAATTGAGCTGTTTTGTAACTATAAAAACTTGTCCAACAATATGTTGTGAAGATGATGAAACTTTTGAAAATCTTTTGATAAACTGGTATGGGACAAAAGAAATAAGGAAGAATATGTTTGATATTGGTTTGAAAATGTATGTATGTACTTTGTACAGAATCGATTAAGTATGGTGTTCTTAAAGAAAATTTCCCACATGAGACAAAACAAATTTATTGGTCAATTTTTTGTAGAGTAAATTTAAAAATATGGGGAAAAGGTGTAAAATTATAATTAATCAAGCAGTAATTAGCAGCAGTGCAGTGACAAAAGAATTAATATTTGACTAAAAAAGATGATTGATAGACTTGGCCTATAACAAAAAAATGAATAAAAATATGGACACTTTTGAATTTTTGAATATTTACTTGATTTTGAATTTGAAATGTACTGCTTCCCTCTTTTTTTTTCTTGTATTTGTGAGAGTGTATATTATTTTAATTTGCCGAAATATATTGAAGCACTTTTAAAAAGTAATATTTCAAATTTGAGCATCCATACTCCATAACAACTGCACTGTTTTAAAAAAAAAACTAAAATCCTAATGGAGACTGCACTAATTTAAACTTCAACTGGCTGTGGTGGGCAAGAAATTCATTAATTAATGCGCAAGCGTTTTCGCTCTCGAAGAACATTACTGTGTTTTTGATAATAATGAAAATTGATTGCCATTTCATCGATCATAGAGTCGTCCAAAAAATAAATAAATAAATAAAATACTATTGTGAATCTACAACAAAATGCCATATACATCATCAAAAGCAAAGTGCTCTACATGACCCACTAACATTGCTGCTCAAAAAAAGTAAAATTCCTGTCAGTATACTTAGATGGAACACAGAATAAATTAATGGGTCGTCCCAGTGGAAAAAAAAAAAAAAAAAAAAAAAACAAAACCGAGCTGAATAAACATAAAAGCATACCACATCTCCTCATGAATCCCTCTCAGCTGGTCAGACCAGTGAATATTGTCATTTACATTGACGCAATCTTTACTGCACTCATAACATCCCAATCAGAATCCCTAGATGGATGTCCCTGTGGAATGCCTTGATGTTACCTTTATACAAAATGCGATTAGTCATCAGAATATCACGAACAGAATGTTATCCAAGGCCAAACAGGTTAGTCATGTGGTCTGTAGTTTATTTTGGTGACATCATTTGATGCGTCATACTTTGCTACTTGTGCCAAATCGGTTCTGGGAGCCGCAACTCAGCAGTGGAAGGAACTCACTAATTGTCATTTATCAACAAAGGTATGAAAAGTCTGACGTACAATATCTGCACATGGCAAGGTGTCAGTGACAATGATAAGTGTCAGCTGATAAAAGCAGTTAAAAGTCAGTTCATTTGTAATTAGAGTTCCAATGCAACACCAAAACACATTACTGCCTGGCTCTTCTCAAAATGACCTCTTGCTCACTGTTGGCTGCACATAAATGCCATCCCATTCAATGTTTGGGGTACAACAGACAAAACTAAACTACAATCCAGACTGGAATGTCTGCACAGCTGACAAACAAACATGAATCCTTCGCTACTTAGTTGGCTGCACAACAAAGCTACGATTATCACAATAAGTTCAACAGAAGCAACAAATTTATGGCTGCTCACTTAACATACAGTGACATAGGCCTAAGTCACTGGTCAATGGTACATTTTTAAAGGGCAATAATTCTGATAGTGTTCAGTCAATATACATGTGAAAATCCTCAAGTCAATTTGGAAAATGATGATTATATCCATATGGAGAGAAACATGTAGGAATTGCTGCCCTTCAAAATTGTCAAAATTGTCGATCAAAGTACTTGAATTGCACTGCAGTTGAGAAGCACTTTTCTTCTGGTCTCCCATGTTGATGTACTAAATGATAAAATAAAAGTGACGCCATCATTGATTCCTAGATAAGCTGTTTGTGAATTAGCAACTGGTCATCCACGCGAAGATCATTTTTATCTTATTTATCTGATTGATTGATCGATCGATTGATCGATTGATTGATCAATGGGTGAAACTCGAGTCTCATCACAACACTCCCTCCTAAGCTTCGCTTATCCAGCTAAAAAAGCTAATCACTAGCTGGTGTATCAACTCTCTTAGTACTGTCCTTTCTGACACTTGTCTCATCTGAGTAGACAGTGGTAGCATTGTAAGGAATGATGGATCTAAACGAGAGAGAACACTGACGTGACTCACGAGCTTTGTTGGTCAGATGGCTGGTTGTTAAAAATCCAAGCGAAGTTCTGACAGATGCTTCCAGAATGCGTCAGGACTACTAAGTGTAGCAAGTAAAATGACAAGGATTGTGATGGGAAGACTGCATGTGATTTGAGTGAGTGTCCAAGTGTCAAATTGACGTTATTCAATGTTTACAGTCTCTAAAAACATGGTTAGCATAATTTTTAAACTAATCTTTTCCCAAACTTCATAAGAGAAATATGAAACTCAAAAAAAATAATTTAACATTCTGCACACTTTGTATGCATCACTTTTGCTGGGGTGATTTTGACCCCAAACTCTATTGTTGTATTATACCATAATTTGATCTTGTTTTTGTTTATACTGGCTAATACTGAGTGCACCATCTGATTCATTTCCCATTAATTTTCAATTCATCCTCATTAATTTTGCAGTAATCATGTAAAATCAAAACTTGATGAGGGGAGGGTGGAGATAGTTATGTTTTATTTCCTGGGCTACAAAGACAGTCTGCAGAAGTGCCTAGAATAGCCGAAAGAGAAACTTTCAGTTAAAATCATTTTCTGGAGATTTTTTGCAGGGGTCAAACTGACCCCCGACAAAAAAATGTTTGTTAATTTGGATTGAATTGGGTTCTGGGCAAAATATCAAGTATTCAATTACCTGTACGTTAAAAACGGCTTGATTTTATAATTCCGAATAAGTTGATTGTTAATGCCCCGCCTTTTCCCCGCCTTCCTCCCTGCCAGCACGTCTGAACTGTAATTAAAAATTCACGTGACTTCATTGTGTTGTAATGAAGTCATATGCATATTTATGTATAATATTTAATCAAATAACATGAATCAATCAATCAATCAATCAATCATTTGAACAGAGGTGTTTGACTAGTTTAAAAGCACCAGATGGGACAGAAATTCTACAAGAGACCTTTTGGCAGAACGCATTTTGAGTCACGGCATCTGACAGAAAGATGTGTTCAACTTAACACATCTTTCAATTAAATACAGTGACTCACTCTGTGCTCTATCGAAAGGTTGAGGGCAGTCATAGGGTTGACCTGTGCAACTCAACAACCCCTGATGGCGGGTTCATCAAATCCAGCCGCTTTATCCAAACTTGTGCAACTTGGGCCCAATTTAAATTTTATTGGATATCCCAAGGTTTCCAAAGATCCCTGAATTAGGGGGAAATTTGTATAAAATGACGCACAGGATCAAGACACTGTCTGTTTGATATAAAGCTGTGGCCATAAAAACATGGCATCCTGAATTTGAGTATTTCACTCAGTATGAGCTTGATATGGCTTCAGTGAAGCGCTGCAACCAGCTGACACAGAGTATGGAGCATGCATGTGACATTTTCCCACAGTATGGAAAAAAATCTCTTTCTAAAGCTGCTTTCGCATGTATTCGCGTCTTTGCATTGACTTTGAATGCAAACTGTCGTGCGAACAATTCGTTTTCGCGTCCAGTGTGAAAGCGGTTCAACTCTGAGCCTACTTAAGGGACAGTTCAAACAAAAATCAGATTTTAAGGGGTAGCAGACTGCCTTCTCACTCCCTCGTGGATATCCACTCACTGAGTTCGCTGTTCATCTCCCAAATTACAACAACATTGTAAATGTAAAGCTTGTCTTGGCAGTGCCACCTTCTACATTGAATCACACCAGAACATTCCAACTCATATTTCGCAAGCGTTCTGTGCCATTTCCCAGATGCAGGTGTGCTTGGTCCTGTCCTCTGCTGTAAATGAATGCCACCTCTCACAGGTGCACTGTTAAAGATGCTCGCAACTTGTGTGAAGCAGAGAATCATAGGACAATGGGTACGCTACAAAAGCAGCACTTTTTTGAACTTCCTATTTTCCAGGCATGCTTAGATTTAACTGCCTTGACAAAATATGCACCCTCATTAAGCAACCACAGTCAAACTTACCCTGCTGAGTACAATACCTAATGCAATCCAGGAAATTACAAACAGTGACCCTAACAGCCATCTATTACATGACAGGCAACCCTTCAATATCAAACAAAATTAAAACATTCTGCTTTCCCCTTAGTTTTCTGTGTTCTGCAGACATTCGGTGGTTTGTGTTTCATTGCTACATAAGAGCCTCCAAGGAGCACATCTGGGAGCTGTTTTGGGCCATCAGACATAGCCAAGTTTGGGGAAATGGGGGTGCGGAGAACCCAAGATGGGGTAATGGACTGTGACTGGAGTCTTGCTTAGGACACGCATGACCTCTTGTCCTTTGCCAGGAGGTACCAGCGTACAGATATGCAGATCTATTTACCAGCCTGGCACAGTCCATCCAAGCAGTAGTTCTCCTCCGTGGCTGGCACTCCTTCATCACTACAGAACACCATGGGTGCGTCTCGATACTCTTCCTCTCCAGTCTGGCAGTGTGTGTTAGCGCGTGTCCGCATGTGTGTGTGAATGTGGGCTTGTATAGCTCCACTTGTGCAAACCAACTCTTGAAAAATCACACTTTGTGAGGACATTTGGGGTCGTGAAGACATTTTGGATGGTTAAGCCTCACTGTAGATGATGTAGGAAAGCGATAATTTATTAAAGTAGGGTTATGGTTACAGTTTGGGTTTGGTTAAGGTTTGGCATAATTTGGTTATGGCTTGGGTTTGAGAATGGCTGTGCAGAATGAATCTAATCAATGCAATAAGTATGAGTATAGTTATACAAACATGTATGTTTGTGCGTGTGTGTGTGCGCGTGTGTGTGGGTGGGCGTACGTGCATGTGCGTGAATGATAACAGTGCACCATAATCCTGGCATTGGTGCCTTCAGCTCTTCTTCTGTGGTGGGTTCAATGACGATAAGGCACCTGTAGGGTGTTTACAGGAGTGTGCCCCTGTCCGTCTCCCCAAAGGGAAACAAGACTACACACAAAACTGACATGCAGGAGTGATAAGGGGTACTTGTGTGGTCATGCTACCCTGTTGCTCTGTTTATGCTACACCTGTAAATTCCTAACCAACACCTCAGAATGGAGAGCATAATTTAAGGAATTATTCAGTGTTTTGTAATGCTGTGTTAGGGTAATCTTTGTTTGTGTAAGTGATGTCGGGCAAGGGGTAACTGATATGTAGGCATGCAGCACATATAGTTATTGATGTTTCTATTTCTTCTGCATTGGGATTCTATTTTGATGACTTGGTTTTCCCTTTGATCTTTGGATATATAGGTAGAAGAGTGGAAAGGTTCTGAGAGACTTTCACATGGACTCTTGCACAACATTTGCGTATAGTCATTTTTCACACCACATTCAGTTGCACATTTTTTAATTCATACATTGTACAATAAGGTATTAATCTTAACCTGACATTCTTCCTTGACTATTAAATATCCACTGCGCAGGTATATATTTTCAGTTCTGACCCATGCTCAGGTCTTAGGGCATCTGCACGCCGTAGTCACTCGCCTGTACACTTAGTGCCGTCACAAATACATGTAATTGCATTATTGCAAGCTGTACCAGCCAGAGGTACGCGCACATCTATATCGCGAGATAACCGTCCATCCAGAGCCACACTACGGTCATGAACAGTCTCCTGTGTATCAGCGTTAGCGTGGAAGAAGGTTAAGAATTCATATGGAGTCAGATCATAGTTATAAGCATTAAATTACTCTCGATCCAATAACACAGTAAGACGACACGCGTTCCTTCGCTCCAACCTGTCCTCCAACCATATGCTTAAATAGGTTGATTATTCTCATTTACTCTGATTTACAACCCATAGGAGCGTTTCCTAAAATCGCGCCCCAACTGGCAGCAGGAAGGTACTGTTAGAGTTACAGTTTCAGTTCCAGATACAGTTTCAGTCATATTTACACTTAAAATAACGGTCTGGGTAAGGATTAGGGCTGGGGTTAGGGTTAGGGTAAGGGTTAGAATTAGGATTAGGATTAGGGTTAGGATTAGGTTTAGATCACGGATTTACTGACGATCAAAAACAGATTGTAGTTATTTAAATGGCCGTTAGAGGTCGCTTCACGCCTAAACGTAACTTCAGGTCGTAATACGCTGCTTGACAAACGACCTTTGCGGGCATATTTTGTTGGAGGACAGGCTCACAACGCAAGCGTGTGGTGGTTAATTTTGAGAGGGAGAACGTTCCATAAACACTGGCAAAATGCCCTGTTTTACAGAGGGGAAGTGTGGAGGAAATTGGCAGCAGCGTAACACACAGCCCCTCTCCCCCCAGGATCCGCTCCTGGTAATTGATCTTGTAAATCTAATAAATAGCGGCGGATAGAGGGATATTACATACAAGCTCCGCCAGCTGTATACCAATATATTTGTTCCAGATCCACTTATCACACCACAGACAGTGTACACCATCATTCTGACCCTGGTCACCTGTGGCCCCAGCACAGTTTTTCTCCTCCATTTGTTGCTGAATTAAAATAAACAGTGAGTCACTACAGGCGCAGGACACGCTGGTGCATTTTGCTGCACAGCGTCATCATGTCCCGTCAGCAGATTAGGTATGTAGACTTATGTGCAAGTGGGTGTATATAGTCAGGGTTACAGTCTTGCATTAGACTTGCCTATTAAATTTCCATTAAGACAAATCAGTGTCGTGCCAGCCTTTGTATTTTGGTGGGCGACAGACCATAAATGTACATAGGTAATAAATAATGAATTGAGTTGAAGGAGGGACCAGTTTGTTTGTTTGTGTTTGGTTTGTAAATGTATAAGCGAGCTCACAGTTCCGCTGTGCTGGGGCCGTGTGCAAAAGGTCAAAGATCAAGGCACATAAACAAACCCACGTTGATGCACTCGCTCCTGGTGTTTACAATGCAGGAATGGCAGCAAAGTAATCCTACACCGAGATTTGTCTGTGGAAAGGAATCGTCTGCAGCAGTACTTACGTGACAGGGGCTTGCCTGTTACTGGCAGAGTGGAGGAGCTTCGAGCGCTTGTTTATGGAGCTCAAGTGTTCAATGTCATATTGTGGTGATGATGATGTTGTGCCTAATATAATAAAATCGGCTTGCTTGAGTTTGCATAAAGCTAGCCCACCACATCATGCATTTTTGCACTGGCTAGCTGGGTGGGTGCTTTGTTACTTAGCTACTTCTACATCAAGATGAATAGCTGATTTACTATAGCTAGCTAGTGATCATTGTGGTCTCAACTGGCGGCATAACCATTAACAAGTAGCCTGCGGTTGTCTACGTTGCTGTTACATCACTGACTTGGGCTTGCTTGCTTTTTACAGTGTGAAGTTGTTTCCAGTTTTAGTTTCACAAAACTGATTTGTATAAAATAATGACGCTATATTACTTTGGTTGATGGCGTTATCTTCAAATATTCCAACTATGGTGCGTTGGCTTTAGGTTGCTAAATTGAAACTAGCCTCTTTAAGGTAGATTACTGCTATAAAAATACCATTACCATTTCCACATTTTTCCACGCGCCATTTCTCAAAACCCACTAGCCTGATTTTAATGAAGTTTGGAACATAAATAGTTTACAGCATGATGGTTGTCCTGAACCTAAAAAATATGGCCTTTTTGGTACTCTTTTAATTTCAGGGGGTGCTGAATATATAATGAGGTAGAGAATTTTCAAGTCAAGAGCAAAATTTCAAAAAACCTTGGCATTTTGTTAAAGTGTCCAGCTTTAAGAGGTTTAGCCCATAGATGCTGGATCAGGCACCCTGTATGCAAAATAAGAAGTTGATATGTCAATTAGTAACTGAGGTATGGCGTTTTGAAATTGTCATGATATGCCCCTTTTTGGCGGCCATCTTGGACACCTAATTTGCATAATTTATGCAAATCACCTCCATCCCTGCTAATTTGAATGTTTGCTTCTCATATCAATAAAGCAATTTGATGTAAGTGATGAAATAAAGATTTTCATGCTTAATAGCAGTATTCTACCTTAAGGCAAAATTTTTTTTTTTTTTTTTGGCCTTTGAGTAATCAAACTGATACCTAGTCGACCGAGATGGTTGACTCACTAATAGGCCTATTACATGATCTTAGCACCTGTAACTGTCCCTCCTAGCTGTTGCTGAATTCACAGCGAACTCAAAAGCATGGTGGCACTAGTTTGTTTATATGCCTTGATCTTTGACACGGGGGTAGAAACATATTCTTGTGACATGCGCACTGGAAACCGCGAGCTTGCTTATTGAAGGTGTATTTTCCACTTCAGTCCTGCTCTGGTCCATACATCAGTTGTGGAGTTCAGGACTAGGTATTCAATAAACCACTACATTAATGTCAAATAGTCGTAAAATTCAAATTTTTTACGTCACAGCAATGGAGATCAAAAGCATGCAGCCAATTCAAGTATTTCACTTTGTGATGTAGCTCCTCCCAGTGGTGGAATCTATAACCACATCGACTGCATTAATCGAGGATGTGCAAGACTGAGTTGTTGATGAAAAAAAATACAGTTTAACGCAGCAATTATTTATGTAAGGTTTCAGCTGCAATGCAAGGGAGTCTGAGTGGGCTCTGATGAATTGTTGCAGAACAGCTGAAAAGTTTTCCCAAACAGGACCCATTAACATTGCTTCCAACCATGATTCTTGTGATAATTAAAAAAATAATAATTATGCACTTATTAGCTGCTTTCGCCACATTCTGGTCAGAAACGTCCTTCATAATCAAAATCACAATTTTAGGACTGATAACAGTTGTTGGCTTTCACCAAAATAATAAACCCAGGTTTTAGGAGTTCACTAAAAAAACCTTTGCTTGAATTTGTAAAGACGGACGTCACAAAATACATGTGACTCGTGTTTGCCTAATTAATGGTTAGTTTTCCTGAACATGTATTCAGAGTCACCAATTAGAGGAGTCTGCTAGTTCTTTAATTTAATTCAGGCTTTTCCCCCCTCTTTACATATATGCAATTGCTTCTGATGTATCACAGCGTAGCCAAATATTGAATTTTTTTATTCTTCATGGCATGCATGGATTTTTCAGTTCAAAGATGACTTAATAGGATAAATAACTAGACATGAA
The DNA here is from genome assembly GCA_029692085.1 of Gymnothorax javanicus. Taxonomy (NCBI): domain Eukaryota; kingdom Metazoa; phylum Chordata; class Actinopteri; order Anguilliformes; family Muraenidae; genus Gymnothorax; species Gymnothorax javanicus. The sequence goes on along the minus strand of CM056195.1, from coordinate 11,981,511 downwards.
ATGAACCTAATCAAGACAAATTAACAGCCTGTTAAAATGAATCCTATGTTCACATTTGGTGTTGGAGCAGAAACCAGCATACTTGGTGGTGGGGGGGGGGGGGGTGGGGGGCAGTACAGCAGGGGTACCCAAACTCAGCCCTGGGGACCCACTGTTTTTGCTGGTTTTCATTCCAACTACACTTAATCCAGAATTTAACAAGCTGTTAAATATATATTTTTTTTAATTTAATTGCTTTTCAGACCAGAGACATTTCACTCTTAAACCACTCAGATAAAAAGGGCTTCTACACATTACAGAACGCAAAGCCAAACATTTAAATTGTGCTTATTTTGTATTATTCCTAGTATGGAAACCCAGCCAGGGTGGCAATAAGTTTTAAATGATCTAAATCAAGACAGTGGTGAATCAATAATCTGTTCATAAGGCTACTAAACATGGGTACTGAAGTTCTTTCCAAATGGTTTTCCTGAAACCAATCAGAAAAATTACACCAAACATGTTTGACTCATAATTTGCCTTGTCTTTGAGATCTTGGCTACCTAAATGGTTAGTTTTAGTGACCACACGTCTACATTTTCAATAATTAAGTCAATTGATTCTACAGTTTCAAGAGTCAAAATTTTCCTCTTTTTATGCAATGAAGTAATGTGTAATATAGTACAATTTTAATATGCAGCTCTCCAGCTCTTAAAGCTGCAGTTGGTAACTTTGAGGAGAGAGAGGACCTGGCAGAAAAATTTGAAAAAAATGCAACTTTCAGATCTCTCCCCCTCTATAGTATATCTCTGCAGACCCGGAGGCTGTAGATTCAGACCCACTCGCAGTTCTGGGACTGCATTTCTAGGACCTTAGGTTTTCTGCGACTGCGCCACCTATTGAGGGTTAGGGTTAGGGTTAGGGATAGGGATAGAGATAGGGATAGGGTCCTAGAACTGCGGTCCTGAAAGTGCTGGCTGCAGAGACACCCTACTCCTCCCCCTCCACTGCACTCCTAAGACCCTCCTTCAGAAGGCTGCCGTGCACACGAAGGCACTCGAGCTGTTATGCATGCGACTGTGGAGAGATTTTGCACGCTCACATTATGAAAATGGCCAAGTTGCCAAGGCTAGACGTTACTGTTCTGAACAGTCAACACTGCTTGCCACAGGCGCGGCGTTAGACCTGAAAATTCCGGGGCTAATATCCCTCCCTTTTTTGAAAATAATTAGTCCTGGCTAATTCTAGATGGTTTTCCTTTATTAACACGTTTTGCAATTCAAGAATAATCAAGTGGCAATTGAAGACACGGCTTGTCTCCCCCATGCGATCTAAAAGCGACAAAATAATGGGCTACATTCAGTACAGAAAAATAATTTGATTATAATTAGGTCTATGCACCGTCACTCGGCGACGGCATTTCAGAACTCTTCATTGAATGAAGGTAATTTCGGCGACAAGTACGTACACCTGTTTTTGCAGCACGGTCACTCAACTCGCTGTAAAAAAAATAGACAGCTGTCCGATTGGAAAATGTAAACGGACGAAACTACTAGTCACCAAAATTACCTTCATTCGCTGAAGAGTTCTGAAATGCCGTCACCGAGTGACGGTGCATAGACCTAATTATAATTTAATTATTTTTCTGTACTGAATGTAACCCATTATTTTGTCGCTTTTAGATTGCATGGGGGAGAGAAGCCGTGTCTTCAATTGCCACTTGATTATTCTTGAATTGGAAAACGTGTTAATAAAGGAAACCCATCTAGAATTAGCCAGGACTAATTATTTTCATTAAAGGGAGGGATATTAGCCCCGGAATTTTCAGGTCTATGCGCCTGCCAACAAACGAGCAGAAATAAATCATGTCGACATGAAAAGTAATTACAGCAGTATGTATTCAGTAAAAACACAGCACACGCTTATTTCAGTAAGTTCCCTTTTTTTTTTTTTTGAGAACAGAAACTGTCGTGAATCCTGCTGAATGGCCAGTAAACCATGTATGACAGCATTTAGCTGTGAGAGCAAAGAAACGTTACACATATTTATAAGGACAACAACACAACCGATAAGACTGCCAGGTCACTTCATAAAGATATCTTCTGCTACTTTCTAATAAAACGACGCCAGTAACGTTTAGCCCTAGCATCGGAAACAAGCTAACGTTAGCTCGACTGCAACATCATAGTAACATCACATGCACTACGGAGTACTGTAACAATTACAAGACGCTGGCTATTCGAACAGCAACTGTGCTTGTAAGCGACGTTCACTCACTTATTTGCAGAGCGAAACTGAATTGTTGCCGGTTAGGGCTGGGGTTAGTAGGCTACCAGCTGTGCATGTGAGCGACGCCAACTCGCTTATTTGCAGAGCATTGCGGAGCAAAAATGAACCAACGAATAGAGCAGGGGTTTACCGGTCAAGCAGAAAAGTCGCAAACTCTGCGTCGGTTTTTAATCCTTCCAGATCACGGAGTTCCTTCCACCTCTAAAAAGCCATTCCGATGTTCACTCTGGTTTTATCCCGGGCTTTGTCAAATTCTTCCTTTTGTGTTTTTTTTTTTTCTTCTGGCTTCCTCTTCTTACTTGTCTTAGCCATGTATGCTGTTGTCGGTAACAAAGGCATCGGTATTTTTTTCCTCGCTGATGGCTGTTGTTGCGCAATTAGTTTCTCTAAGCTCCTGTACCCTCTCTCGGAGATTTGAGCTTGACTGAGTACTGGTGTGAACTGAGGAGGAAGGGGGAGGAGACTGTCTGCAGCGCGTGCATGTGCACTGTTTGACGGCTGTCAGACACTCCCTCAGACACCATCCTGGCTCTAATTGGTTCTTTTTGGTCGGTCCGAACGATTCTTTTAAATTGCAGTAGGAGCAGTAGGTGGGTTTAACGGAGCCTTTTTTAATTACAGAGTACTAGTTTTATGTAATACTGTCTGTACACACTGAAAGTTTTAGCAAAAATGACAAAAAGTTACTTTCATAAAACTTACAAACTGCAACTTTAAACAGCAAAAACAGCCATTTCTGACAAAGTGGCCAAAAAGTGTAAATAATTAATGGGTATGGGTAGCACACCTCAAGAGAAATTAGTTACTCATTAAATTTCAGGAATAGCAATTGTGGTTAGAACAAAAACCAGCAGACACAGAGGGTCCCCAGGACCTAGTTTGGGAACCCCTGCTAAAGCACTGAGAACACAAAGCAGCACTGTCAATTGCTGCATAGATAGATACTCTTACCAGAACCAATCTAACATTAAATCCCAGATCAGCAAGTCTACTTGTCCTGCAGACCGATCTTCCATTCCGGCTAAAGAAAAAGAACTACTTTAATATGGACTAACACCAACCGCAAGTCCAAAAGCTGAATACAGGCGTACTGGTCTCTTTTGGAGAGATGGATAAGGGGTGAAGCTTGCTCCATGAGCAGGGGCCTTCAGCGAGACCTCCACCTGTGGCACAAGCCACCAAATATTGTGTAGTGACCACAGTCTGTCAGACAGAGAGCCAGGGAGAACCCTGAGCATTGCCAACAGTGGTGGTTGGTGAGCTGAAAACTGGGGAGGACAAAAACATGCCTTGAAACTGCAATCATTTATTTAAATTAACATTGCATGAACTCTGAAAAAAATGCAACACCACCATGTGGGGCCAGTTCTGCTTGCGAAGGTAAGGGCAGAAATAAAACGCATCATTTTGACGAGAAGTTACATTGCGATCAACGTTCAAAACTTATTTAGTTGTGAATACTTGTTGCCATCTTTTATTGGTAACAATCAATCATGAAAAACAGGCTAGAGAGACTCCTTTCAGGATGTGCTAAAAGCAATCGTGGAAATAAACGGCTTAGTTCACGTTTTTATGGTAAAGAGAGTAATACATTTCTCTGGACTGACTTTACCATCTAATTGCTGTAGCGTTGTATTACAGAGGAAGCTGTGCGTTTTACGGTCAATGGATTATTCTCACATTAGGATGTCTTTTTTTCAATCATTTTCCTTGATTAACAAGAAAGATCGAGACCACAAGTTAAAAGGAATTTTCCATCCCCCCTTTAATTTCAGTCAAGCAGCCATCACCGATTGCCAAATGTGACAAGTCACTGCTAGTGCTCCTCTTCCAGATTGGAGTAGAGTTATAACAGAGGACAAGCAAGACCACTTTCAGGTAGTAAACTTTATTTCTTTTATTGGAAAACATTGATATTTCACAGCTTGTAGTTTGGACGCCATATACTTTGAAGAGCTACAGTCAGGTCCTCAGCTCCTCCCCCTCAACAGACCAGAGCTCAAAATAACGTATCACACCTTCCTGTTGACACCAGACTGAGTAAGCAACCTCGCCCCAGATCACGAGGAAACGCCGAACTTCTTCACAACCTCAACAATGTTATTCAGAGTGCTGCTCTATACGGTTTTATTTCAGTGACAGAAAACCTATCAATGAATGCAATCAGTCTCTGGAAAACACAGAAACCTTTACATTTATCAATCATCCGCCCACCGATCTAGGCTAAACCACAGCGAAACCCGCCAAAACGGTCATATTGAGTAAGAGGAGCATGAGCTGTGCGATGACAGCAGGACCTGACAAATCACAACTAGAGCTAGAGACTGGAGTAGCGGTGACAGCAAAATTTGGTTTCACTTTTTCATCGTGGTAGTTTCGAATATATTGTTTTACATAAAAGTGCAAATATGTATGTATAATATATATACTGTATATATTTATAATACTGTCTAATTTACTAATAGTCATCCTGCAAAAAAAAAAAAAAAAAAAAAGAGGAAAAAAAAAAAAAAAAAAGAATAAAAGTGAGGCTCAATTATGGCACATTTCAAGAACAGGAAAAAGGTAAAATAAAGTTACAGGCCATACCATTATATCTCAATATTAGGCAATGCAAAGTTTACAACACATTTAATATGCAACACACATTTTTAAAGCATAACATTTACATTTTCATTATAATGGTTTGTTGATTAGATATTTACATCTATGCTCTTGTCCACAGAATGCATTGTTATTGTATTGAGTACTTTGCGTCTGTACATCCACACAAACACACTGCGCTACCAAAGCACTACATTGCGTTATGATAAAAATACATTACAGGAGGAAAGGGGTAACGATATTAGCCATAAAAAAAAAAACAAAAGATTAACAAGTCCACTATAAGCGTTTTTCAGTCTGTTCGACTGCTCGTTGCCTGAGGACCGAGCCTGTAAGGCACGGCCAGGGACTGCGTCCCCAGGGCATGTACCAACATCACCTCGTGCACACTGTACACATGTACTCCCATAAACCTGCCTGTACACATACCTTCACTCTACTCAACCACAAAACCGGGACCCCTCGATGTTACAGGAAACCGCCAGAAAAAGTGCATGCAAGGTTCTCATTTGCGAGCTCGCATTAGTGTCTGTCGGTCAGTCAGTCAGTCTGTCCATTTGTCTGTCTGTCCATAGTCATTGGGACACAGCTCTGTGCTTCTGGCGATGATTGTTACCATACAGAAAAATGCTCACATGAAAAGCTGCTATTCTTTTTTAGGCAAAGATATCAGTCATTTTGTCCATTTTTTTTGTTTGGATGTAGTATACATGTGTATTTTTGTGTCTTACACCCCCCGCGTCATTATTTTCTGGGGTTTTCGCCAAAAAAATAGAGGGCGTACGGGAGACCCGGCAGGTTTATTCAGGAAGAGAGAGCTCATGCAGATAAGACTCTGGCGCCTCCTAGTGGGGATATTCTGCAGCTTTCACGTACCTCAGAAGTAGGTTGAATTCGAATCACATTTACAGAATTTTAACGTTAAGATTTTTTTTGTTGCTTTTTTTGTTCGATTTGTTTTCTTATAGTGTGATCTTAGGAGGACAGGCAATTAAGTTGGAAAAAGAAAAAAAAACGGCTCCTCACTTTGCAGTCATCATTTGCACGAACTCTGCAAGAAGAAAAAGGACAAAATTAGATTCGCAAGGAACACTGACATCTGCAGGACAGAAACGTCAAGTCACCAATGTAGATCATTTCCAAAGCCAAAGAAAGGGCACAGCCCGCAGAGCCATAGAAAACACTGGAGTGGACAACGTCATTGGCTGAACCAACCAGAAAACAAACGTGAGACGCGTCCGCCATCTTGTGTAAGGAATCAGGAGGGGAATTGCGCAATCAAACGCTGTACATGTGCGAATAGATGAAATGAAAAACGCTGGATTTCTTTCACAATAAAAACAGTAAGTATGATAAGTGATAAATCTGTTAGTTGTAGTATTTTCAGCATCAAGTTCACTTTCGGGTCTACTTCTCACAGCTCACATACAAAATGCAGCGAATCACTAAGCTCAGGCTGAAATCGCATGCAAGATGCAGTAGAGCTCGGCAGACCGTAAAATTGGTAAGCACCCCATAAGACTGGGGACCCCCGCACTAACAGTTTTAGAAGAATTTGTTACCGAGTTGATCTCTCAGGTGGGCTGCTTTGTCACATGACTGAAAGCGACTGCAGCCCTCTCCTACAGAGCCACAGAGATACCGAGAAGCCTGTAGTTTTTTGGCTCTTTACTTCAGTCAGTTAAAACAACTAGGGTACATACATGCAAGTTGAGTGACAACCTTAGGATGTCTGACCATTTTTTTAAAATAATGGCTGTCCAAATATTTATGGATTACACTGTACCTTAGGCCAGAAGTACACATAATAAAGCCTATTGGATGGAACATGAATGAACCTCCCTCTCGTGATCAGGTCAGCGACTTAAACACAGATGCCAGACTCTACTGCCATCACCAGGCTCCATCAGTTCACCAAATGGCCGCACCATCATCTACTAGAGACCAAGAGTTTTCCCCATCGACAGCACCCTTTCGTTCAGCCCACTGCTAAAACTTAGTGCTTTTTCCCCCGCCAACTACGAGAGTCACACTCGTCCCCATCGCCCATTCAGTGCATAGAAATAGCCGTACATCAAAAGCACACTTGATTTATTTAAAAAAAAAAAAAAAAAAAAAAAACTTACATCGACTTAACCAAAGCAACGGCTAATTAAAGTGGATAAATATATCTAATATATCTAGGACTTCAAGTGGAGACAAAAAAAGGATACAAGATTCACACTATTCTCGTACAGGGCTGAACGTCACTCCCATTTTAGGAAGAGAAGTCCCTGAACACTGATGTGGGCACACAAGGAAAAAAAAAGAAAAGATAAAAGGAGCACATAAGCTAACAGGGATGAATCGGCATGCTCCGCTACCGTTATCGCAAGAATGTCCTCCAAAGATGGAACATTTCAGAGTCCTGGCTTGAGAATAACAAAACCAAAGGAAGCCCCTTGTAGTCTCTGGACTGCACTGCTTGCAAACTAGAGCTGCTCGAGGATTAGTTTAGTATGGATTAGTATGCAGAGATGACTCGTGCGAACTGGTCACAAATTGGCTTGAGATTGCCGAAATCCAAGAAATGCACACATCCCATAGACTGTATAAAAAGATGGACAAAGCAACAGTGACGTCACCCATTGGTTTCAGCATACCATTTAGGAAGCCTCGATTTTGGCCATTTGAATTGCGCCATTTTGTCATGTTGCAACCGGATGTGATTCCCATTGGACGAAACCGTGAATTGAACATCCTGGGAGGACCGTGGCTCTGGATCTGACCGTATCGGACGAGGACCAGAGGATAGCCACACCCCTAAAGCATATTCTGGCTTTATCCTCTATTCTAGTCTACTTGGGACCATAATTTACAAAAATGAATATCACGATATATCGAAGGAGACTTGAAACTTGTGATAGATACCAATAAATGATGTGGAAAATCATTATTTAAATAATAAATCAGGTGGCAAAGTAGGGTCATTTTCTCATAGACTTCAATAGCATTGAACTTCTTTCTGCAACCACCGACGTCACCACCTGCCGGCCATTAAATATAATGCAAATTTTTGAGATTTCCGCGTCGGCCTCACTTTTCGGACCCGGGTGCTGCGTCCATCTTTTTATACAGTCTATGACACATCCCAAAGTGGTCGGCATCCTCCCCTTTTTATCATCCCGAGCAGGCACTGGCCAACAAACCCTCAAGCAAAACTCACCAAATGTAACTGCGTAATGAAATTACCCCGTGCTTGTACCCATTTGTCGAATCCTTCTCAAAGACATGATGGCATTAACTTGTTGCCTGCAATATTCTGGCACTATAACCATTTAAATTTGAGCGCAATTTCCTGGTGAACCAAATCCATATTTCCCTAATCCATGCAATTTTAATGGATAAATAAAGCACATAATCTCTGCTATCCAAAATGATAAGGTTAGTGTCATTTTTTACTGCGCTGTGATTTTTTTGTCCCATATGTGAGCAAAACGCTGCTAATGAAGAGCCGCGGACATTTGCAGCCATTAACAGAAGATAAAGCACCAAAGTTTCACAAAAAACGGGACTATAACGCAAGTTTATCCAAACTTTGGACAGACTTTGGAAACCCATAAATATTTGGACAGCGATGCATTTTCTGCTTTTGAGCTCAATGCAGCAGCATTAGATTTAAATGCAATAGGGATGATAAAGGAGAGATTTCGTCATTGCTTCCATCCGTACCACTTGAACAGTTCAGGAATTGGTGCTCTTAATATATCATCACTGACCAAATAATTACCCACTGGACTTGAGACAGCCAGCCAAGCGGATGCAGATGACCGAGCGCTCACCTTCGTAGTTGACCTGCCCGTCTCCGTCGATGTCTGCCTCGCGGATCATCTCGTCCACCTCCTCGTCCGTTAGCTTCTCACCCAGATTGGTCATCACGTGACGCAGCTCGGCAGCGCTGATGTAACCGTTACCGTCCTGCAGGGGGCACAAAACAGCAGTTATTTTGAAACACAAGGCCTGGTTTGGTTGAGCCATCCAAAACAGAGGGATTTCCAGGCTGTGACTGAGGTGTTAGACATGAAATTATTTACAAGGAAGGAAAATGGGAAGGACGAAAGGAAAGATGAAACAAGAGCTGTCAGGAGATGGCGTATCCCCCCCCGGCCCCACATACTGCAGGAATGAAAATGCCACCTGCTACGGAAACAAACCATACCCCTAAAATTCTAATTTCAAAATGTTTCCATGGAAACCAGAAAAAAATACAGAATTCATCAACTTCAAATTAGCAAAAGGCACCACTTCAGGTAATGATTAATGTGTGCACCAAGTTTTGTAAAAAAATATTGAACGGTTTTCAAGTTATGCTCTGGAAACGAAATGTTCACAGACAGACGAACGGACAGACAGACAACCGCACCCATGACTATGTCCCCCCGCATCATATGCCGGTGGGATAAAAAGGGAAAGAAAGTGAAAATGTGAGAAGATGGTGCCAAGTGGCCTAATGGCATAGACTGGGTAGTGAGCCTAAAGTCAGGGGTGTCATAGACTTAAAATTTTACATTTTTTGTACCAGGCACCACTTAAGTGGGACACAACTATTCACACATCAGAAAGGAAGTAAATTAGTCATTAAAACAAATTAATCTGGTGACAAACCCTGGTTCTCTTACCTTGTCGAAGACCCGGAAGGCTTCTCTAATCTCTTCCTCACTGTCAGTGTCCTTCATCTTCCTTGCCATCATGGTAAGGAACTCCGGGAAGTCTATGGTCCCATTTCCTGTCAGCAAAAGAAAAAGGGCGTGTGATGGCAGAGCCTGATAAAATTCCATTCCAGGTAAAATAAATCCCTCACAGAAAGTAGCACAGCACACCCCAAGAAGCACCATGTTCCCACAGTTATGAACACCAGTGCTTAAAGTGAAAGACAACCTTTGCACAAAACCAACCTTAAATAAAAATTACCCATGTGGAGTCGAGATATGACGCTTACAACGCCTCAAAAATACGACCAAAAAAAAAAAAAAAAACCAAACTGGAGGCTACCATTTTTTCATCCCGCAAAAAGGCTTAGCCAATGAAGCGCCAGGGAACGCTTTGGCAGTCAGGTGACAATGACATCGACCGACCCCAGGTTAACCAAAGTCTGTGCAGGTTTAACTCATTTTGTGCTAAATTCCCACCCACGGAGCTTGTTTTTCATCATCTTAAATTGGTTATTACACAAGCCAGTGCCCTCCTCCCTTTCGCTGTTGGTTGTACTGAGTGAATATTTACATAAGAGCAGACATTAACGTTACTAGCTTCAGGTCACTCCTTTCATATTTTTGGTCTGTGCAAAGTTCACCACAGATTTGGTCATTACACACTGCTAGCATGTTTAGCAAACCAATACACGTTTCAGCTTTTGTCGTTCGCTCACCTGGCATTATTGCCAGATTATCATGCATGTGCCATCTGTTACATAATATAATCATGCTTGTTTGGTGATATTGTAGAGCACTTGCCATATTGGTGGATATGATTCTTTATTAAAATTGCCAGTGTGTGGGTGTCAAAACAGTCCAGGGAAAGCAGACACTTTGGGTCAGCGATATCTTTTTTTATTTTATTTTTTTTTAAACTCTAGCCGTAAAAGAGCTTTAGAATGTTTGACGTCGCTGTTGATGGGAGAATGGCAGATTCTGTAAGAGTTTTGATCTGCATGTTTAAGCATTTATCATTCCCCTCAGCTTTGTCTGAAAATGACCAAAAACATTTTGTAACACCTAAGGGGTAGTTCTTCCGTTTGCAGTTCACTTCAGATGAGAGTAGTCTTCCACTTTAACCACTGATCAGATCACAGTATGAGGCTGAGGGATTAACCAACAAGAGGCATCGGGAGACTGGATCCCCTAAGCCCCGCAAAACTCGATATTTAAAAAATTACAAAGTGGCAAAATGCAGTACATATGGTAAATTGGTCTTTCACACACCCTAAATAATCTTGTAAAATTTCATCATGATACATGTTAGGCTCAGTGAGCAGAAGGCAAGGTGAAATGTGATTGGACAATAGTGGTGATCTTGTAAGCCAAACAACCTTGTATTTATAGATATCCATAAGACCTCTGACCAACATGAAGCATAAAAAATTATGACCGAGTTATAACCAATTGTTTGTTATAGCGCCAAAGATGGATGGATTTACACCAAGGCCTCCTGCAATTTCAGATGGAATTACCCTTCTGAAAACAATTGTCCGTAAACACAGTTTATCGCTGCACCGACAAATGCAAGTTAAAACACTTCCATGTAAAGATAAAACCATATATAATCATGCGCCACCTTCTGAGCCCGAGCTCATTTAAGATGGACTAAGCTAAACGGAAAACTGTCCTGTGGTCTGACCAATCAAAATGTGAAATTCTTCTTGGAAATCATCCTACGGGCTCAAGAGCAGCAGAACCATTCAGCTTGTTATTAGTGCGGAGTTCAAAAGGCAGAATTCGTGATGGCATGGGGGAGCGTTAGTGCACATGGCATGGGTAACATGCACGTGTGTGAGCACACCATTAATGCTGAAGAATAAAGAGGTTTCAGAGCAAAATATACAGCCATCCAGACAACATTTTTTTTCTAGGGAAGGCCTTGATCATTTCAGAAAGATAATGCCAAACCACATTCTGCACATATTACAAAATGGCTCCACAGTAAAAAGAGAGACCAGGTGCTGAAGTGGCCGACCTTAGACCAGACCTGTCACCCACTGAAAACATTTGGTGCATTATGAAATTAAAACTATGACAAAGAAGGCCGCAAAGAGTTGAGTTGCTGAAATGCTACATCAAGCAAAAATGGGAGAACATTTTGAATTCAAAATTACAGCAATTGGTTTCCTTAGTTCCCAAACGCTTGGAGCGTTGTTAAAAAAAAAAAAAAAAAAAAAGAAAGGTGACGGTAAACATAAATGTGACCCAACTTTTTTAAAACATGTTGCTGGAATCAATTCAAATGGAGCAGATACTTTTCAAATTCAAAAACAATTTCTGCGTTTTGGCATTCATAATGTCTTTCTACCATTTTCAAGTGAATAAATGGTTAAATGATTTGCAAATCATTGTATTCTGCCTTTGTTTACATTTCACACAGCGTTTCAGCCTTTCTGGAAAGAGGCTTGTATTAGCACTTTCAACAGGGCCAGCATAAATCATACCCCTTACCTTTACTGTTGTTCGTTAGCCTATGATAATGAAAACGCATTTATGTTGGTATAAATTACATAAATATCATGCATATTGGAAAAAAAAAAAAAAAACACACGGTCAATCGCAGACTTCTTCGGATTTACGTTTCAGCATGACCTGAGTGAGAGGGCACGAGTGTCAGTGCAAGGTTGACGTAGCGTGACCCATATTTATCAATATCGCCCACATCTGACTCAATGTTGATGGTCCATCGCCGGAGTAAATTTCGATCTTGCTAGGGAGAACTTAATTTTACTCCAAATGACAGATGATCAGCCGTTTCATTGCGTCTCCCTGTATGGTTGACACACTAAATGGCAACACGATGCAGCATTTAAATGAGAGTTGAACAAGTCAATCACAATTAGAATGACTGAAAGCAGGTCATGCAACAATGAAATGAACGGCCGCGGGTGGGATGAAGGGTCACGCAACGTCACAGCATTGTTCTGATTATCAGCTTTTAGAGCGTCTGCTAGGTAGCAATGGCAAAGCTCACTCATTGAAAATACGCTGGTATTAATAATAGGAGAACATTCATTTTCTCCTGTGTGTGTGAGATATATATATATATATATATATATATCTCTCTCTATCTATCACACACACACATACACTTACTTCTTTATTTACATGTTTGAATACTACTCTTTACAATACTGCACTTTGCAACGAGGCAAGCCTAGCTGGGCTGAATGGCCAGTTTTCACGGCTCATGTTTTTTACTCATGTTAAAAAAAAAAAAAACACACATTAAATAACCAAATGATAAAGACATTCTAGCATTGACAATATTAACCCTTTACTCCCTGATACCGCCTACAGTCGTGACAATTTAGGTCGCTGTGCAGGCTAGTCCCGACTACAGGCGTGATAAACACATCGCTTCTGCCGGCGAATCCCGACTACAGTCGTGGTATTTTTAGTAGCCACATTGTCTTAGGGCACCAGGGGTCAGTGGCTGCTTGGGCAGCAGTCTAAGATAGCTACTAGGGAGTAAAGAGTTAATGAGGCTGCATTTTACAAAGACTTAAGATAAACAGATGCACTTCACCACTGCCTCAAAACACCAGATCTTCACCCTAGCTTGGCAGCACACACAAAAGGAGAGCAAAATGACAGTGAGGCGATGCGGCAACCTATGCTACTTCACACGGAAAACGGTTGCCCGGCCCCACACCTGGAGATCTACCATCCAATCAAATTTAGTTTAAACCCCAATTTGGCAGGCCTGTGATCTCAATCTACTCATAAGCAGCTTAACGACATACAGTCGTTGAACATAGTGTACCAAGTACGGGTTGGAGTGAAACCCGGAGTAACTGCAGGCCTCCAGGAACAGGAATCCTGTGCTGGAATGTAATGACCCAATCCCCAGTGGAAACCACCCTCTCCCCTCTCGTCGAAAGCTCACCATCAGCATCCACCTCATTGATCATGTCCTGCAGTTCAGCCTCTGTGGGGTTCTGGCCCAGCGAGCGCATCACCGTGCCCAGCTCTTTGGTGGTGATGGTGCCGTCGCCATCCTTGTCGAACAGGGAAAAGGCCTCCTTGAACTCTGAGGAGGAAGAGACGGATGGGGTCAGAGGGTCATTTACAAAAACTACAGGCAACTATACTGAAGTGAATTAACTATACTGGGGTCTACAGCACTTGGCCTCTTCGAGGTGAAACTATGGCCCGTGTGCCAGTATCGCCACAATTTCAAGCTGGTGTTTGCTTAGAATTCTGACAGTGCCATTCAATTGGTCTGGTTTTCCCAACCATCCTACCTCGTATTCATTGGTTTCAAATATTACCTCCCTAAATAACATGAAAGTCTGAAATTGAGCTAAACCAATAAATCTCTGACATTTAATAGCAGGGCGCTACTAGTCTCGAGGACAGACCAGCTGTCAATTTCGTTTCATTCATTTGAATCAGACTTGCTTAATGTGCTTAACTTTGAAAATGCACTGATGAGCCAAAATATTAAAGTTTCGTTCCTAAGTGTTGTTCACAAATGAAGTAACATTTATCATCTCGCAACAACGGGGTATGTCAACCTCAGAGGTAATGGAGCAGTCAGATCTCCTAGTTGACATGTTGGACACGGGAGAAATGAGCAGGAGGGTCAGTTTACGCGGCAACGGAGTTCCAAAATTGGTGTATTTCGTATCATAGCTCCAGAACCAAGTAAGATAGAGTTACAATTTAAATTGCTTTGCGTAGGTCTTCCCTAGTACTTCACACAACAAAATAGCTAATTTTTTTCATGACTTATATTGGGTGAAAATGGCAAAAAACTGGTCGGTAATGGAGTTACAAACTTGTAACTCCATTACTGACCAGTTTTTGCCGTTACCTCCACTACCGTTTGACCTGGCCCACGAGCAAAGCCCTGAGTAGCTTTCACATAGGCCAAATCGTTATGGCCAATACAACTGAGTCAGAACATCTAAAAAGCAGCAAACATTCAGGGATACTCCCCATTAGCAGTAGCCAGTACCTGCTGACAGCGGTCAAAGATGGGACAAACCACAAACCCATGTCAAGCTCATTGATGCACGAGGGCAACAAAGGCGAGCCCATCTAGTCCGAACCAAAGAAGGGCTTCTGTGGCACAAGTCACAGAAAACAGCATCGATGATTATGGGAGTAGGGAGTCACCACGCACATTATACTGGACCCAGCTACGTATGGAGATTAATAACCACAGACCCGTCAGTTCGCTTATGCCAACCCCTGTCCACAGTTGAAAGCACCAAAAAAAAGGGGGGCACTTAAGAGTGGGAACAAGACCTTGGAGCAATGGAAGAAGGTCATCTGCTCTGATGAGTCCCTTTTTCTTTTACAAGTGGCTGGCAGAGTACGTTTACGCCATTCAGCACCTGAGGGAAGAGATGGCTCCAGGCTGCACTGAGGGCGGCAAAACAATCTGGTGAAGGATGTGTGATGCACTAGGAAACATTCCACTTTGAACCCCGGGCGCAAGCCTTCATGTGGACACCGATTTGACACATGCCGTCAACCTAAATGTCGCTACGAACTAGGTACACTGGCAACAATGTTTCCCAATTACAAAGGCCACTTCCGGCAGGGAAATGCGTACTGACACGAAGCACAAACTGTTTTACAATGGTTTGGAGAATATGACGAAGTGTTCGAGATGTTACCAGGGCCTCCAAATTCTACAAACCAATTCAGCATCACTATTAAGCGTCAGAACAACAAGATTAATATGCTGCAGATCCACCTCTTAACTTCATGACTTAACTCTTTGCCCCATAAAGACTGCATATGATGCCTATACAGTAGTGTACAGTGATAATTATACACTTAACAAAATGAAGATAAATGAGACACTAAGTACTATTCAAGTATTTATTTCATGTAATATTGGGTCATATAGATGAAAATAAGTACACAGAAAACATAGTGAAAACAAAAATAATGTCTTTTTGAGAGAGAGGGTCAATATCTAGTGTGACCACCCTTTGCTTTGATTACAGCATTTAATCTTCCAGGCACAATTACTTCAGCCCACGGAGTGGGCGCGAAGTACTATTTTTAGCTAGCGGGCGGGCTGTCTATCTGTGTGTTTCCGCACTTGCCAATATTTGCGTGAATGGGGTGAAGTCTGCCATCTGATTGCCTTGTTTTCTTCCTCCCCCCATTCCCTCACTCACTACACCATTCCATATAGTTTGAAGTTCACTCCAAAGACATTCTTTGATGTTACAACAGATTTGCTTAAACTGATTAGGAGCTGGACTTTGAGCGGGCAAAGTCATAACTTCTTCTTTCCAACGAGCCAATTCTTGCACAACTTAAAAGCACGTTTAGGGTCATCATCTTGTTGACAATAAAATCCCTGACCATTCAGTGTCTTTCCAGATGGCAAGGCGTGCCTCACATGGATGCTGCGATTATTCTTTTGATCCATGATTCCGCCGATTTTTATGAGATCACCGGCTCCTTTCGAGCAGACTGAACCCCAAACCATAACATAACCACCTCCATATTTCACTGAAGGGGTCACGCAGTCATTTTAGAAACGTTCTCCAACTCTACGGTGCACATTAGTTCCGCTTTTGGGGTGAAAAAATTTTGATTAATCAGTCCAAACGACTTGTACGCAGTCCACTGGTGTCCAATCCATGAATTTCTTGGCAAACTCCAGGCTGTTTTATGTTGCCAGCTCTTGGCAACAAAACGACCAATCAGATCATTTCCACGCAGGCATCTGGAAATAGTAGATCTTGATACTTTCATCGCCTCACTTCTGGGGCTATTAATATCATCACGGAGTTGTCGTGCTGTCAACCGCTGATTTTTTTTTTTTTGACTTGTCAAACACAGATAACGAACATCAGAGGCACCTAACTTTAATTCTGCATCTCTACTGCCACTAGTTTTCAGCGAGCTGGTCTTGGAGAGGCGTGATGGCATTCCTTACAGTGCCATGGCAGCATTTAACATCTTCAGCATCATGTAAGGCCAGTGGGGCCACGAACAATCTGAGACAGCTCCTTCTGTGGTGCCATTGTGTTTAACAATGAGACACAGCTCAGAAATCATGTCATCTTATATACTGGAGCAACTGATGATCAGAGGCAATTCTGCACAATAATGCAGCCTCAAACCAGTTTAAACTTTTTTTTTTTTTGGGCATCAAAAATAATGGAATGAGCCCTCAAACATGCATTCAGGCTCCGCCAGAGTCAAAAAAATTGACACCTTTCAATTATTATAAAAAATTGATGTTTTCAGTGTTTTTGTTTATTACCCATATTTTCACCTCATTATACTTGCGGGAAATATTTTCTTTTTGTTCTCATTGCCTACAATAGTATTTTTCCAAGACATTTTCACAAAAAAAAAAAAAAAATTACAGAGAAGTAATATATTAGGACTCCTTTTTGACGAAAGTGGCGATGTGTAATCATCACAGACTACTGTATGTATGGCAACGGACCTTTTCCCCGGCCTCCCCTAGGGTCGTCATTTGTAGTCATTTTGGGGAAAGGGGGGAGTCTATGGCGAAAAGAGTTTAAGGACCCTCGAAGTTCTCGTTAAGTCCATGCCTCGGTGGAACTTGGAGCTGGTTTAGTGGTACATGAAGGACCAATAGCATTTTTAGGCTGGTGTTTTTGAATTTCTGGCTCATCTGTGCATTTTCAGGTGAATTCACACGAAATAGGAAGCGCAAAAATGACCCATTGACTATTGTTAAACTGCATACCAAACACAACCTCATCATACAAACCAATTTCATGAAAGGACATTGAAATCCACAGAAAAATAACTGATAGGCTTGCAAAGAGAAACCATAAAATATTCTACCGAATAATATGTGTAAACAAGGTGGCCTAAATAAACAAGCACCATGTCCTTTGAGCACATGGCGCAAGGGTCAAGTTCAAACTGAAATGCAAAATAGTTTGAAATGGTGGCATCTGAAGATTAGACAGAGCCCACAGGAGCTGCCCTGTACGGCGCCCACCCAGCCAATGCCTTGCAACGGAGACCTTTAAGAACAGGACAGAAAAAAGTCCAACTTAAACACAGACTCAGGAATTTATAAGAATATGCAAAGTGATTAAGCAATCTTTTGAAGTGTAATATTACATCTACATTAACAGTCGAAAGTTTGGACATGCTTTACTAGTGAAATTTAAATGGGCAATTCCACGGTGACTGCCGCTACATTCAGAGGAGGGAACAGGCCCTTGGGTGTGGCCTGGTCGTAAACTTGCACTCCTAGGATGTTCATATTTTGTCGCAAGCATTCTAGGGACTAGGTCTACTTGGAGTCAGAAGGAAACTTTGCTGGTGTAATGTAAAGGGTGGCCCGAAAAAAACCCAACCGAAATATTGTACCTTTAAAATTAGATACATTTGTTAATCAACTTCTGCCAAAATGAGTTTCATCAAGAATAAATGAATATTCTCTTTGGTCACAATCATTATGATGTCATACAAGTTGTTGCCATGGTAATAAATGAATAAAGTCAGGTTTGAATCATTTCAAAACAGTTTTCACCTGAAAAAGTTCAGGAATGCAGTTTCAGCAAAAATGCCTCAGCTCAGTGTAGAAGAGAGGATATTTCTAGAGGAACAGCATCACAAGAGTGTTAGGTTTGGCAGAAACAACAGTCCCAGTGTGAAA
The DNA here is from genome assembly GCA_029692085.1 of Gymnothorax javanicus. Lineage (NCBI taxonomy): Eukaryota > Metazoa > Chordata > Actinopteri > Anguilliformes > Muraenidae > Gymnothorax > Gymnothorax javanicus. Next base: position 11,963,277 of record CM056195.1, on the reverse strand, counting down.
TGGACACTGAATAAACTTTCTGAACATTTTAATTTTGCACTGTTTCCGTTGGGTTTTTTTGGGCCACCCTGTATAAGTTAATAGGATGTGAAATTGTGAGGGTGACTGATGTTACAAAAAAACGGCCATTAAGAAAATTCATCAACTTTGTTTCAAATTTGTCTTCAAACCACACAGCGTTGACCGCTTTTTTCATTCCAAGATATAAGGTGACATGCAACTGAAATTCTAAAAATTATTGCCATGTTCCAAATCAAAAGCATTATCAGAATAATTGCATAACTATGCGTGAATTACGTTACATGACTGACATTACAGTTTGCCACTTAGAGCTCGAAGTTGCAGAGAATGGATTTCTGTTGATAAAACAAGATAATTTGACAAGCAATTGTCATATTCTACATATTCATTTACTTTAACAGTTTACCAAATGGTAATAATGGTACTTGAATGTTTTCTAGACCATGATATGTGCAGTGCTGACAATAAATTCTTGCTTTAAGTGAGATGTGAAAACTGTCACATTATTGGCACAGATTTAATGCGTGGCATTCACCAACCTGATAGGCCTGCTATAAAGCTTTAAATAGTTAGTAAGTAAATAAAAAGCTTTTTCTCAACTGATATTGCAACCAACCACCACTGGCTGGCAGGGTCAAAAAACCAAACCAAAAAATAATGGTGTGGAAAAAAAGGCTGAAAGAGAGAGTTTGCTAAGTTTGAAAAGCCCAGGATTCCAATATGAAGTCATTCTGCTGCACTCCTAATGTCCATTATGCATGAGGTAAACCCAACTCGGTACTGGACATTTTAGAGGGCCAGGTATTTTTATTAAACTGAATTCATCTTTTGTTGGGTGCTCTGCAGCACAAAGGTTGCCTTGGTATGTCTGATAAACTTTCCCAGGTGGCATGGTCAACAGAATACATTTACTTTGTGTACATGATGAGATCATCATCTTTGAGTGTATTGACCAACATAAACTTGTAATAACCTGACAAACTATAGCCAGACTATAATAAAAAAAAAAATACTATACAGATATCTGTGGTAAATTAAAGAGTACTTTACAAACCTGCTCATCAATGGAGGTAGATTTAAGAGATTTTTCTGCAGTCACTTGTTTCTTTCGAAGAACCCAGGACGAGGAAATGCATCATTGGAAAATCATGAATATTCACGTTGATGCTGGTGCCGTCTAATGATTATAAGCAACACTAATCATTTGTTTTCAAGAAAGCTTGTCTGAGACATGTATTTTGCTGCACAACTTTGTTGTAGCTTGTGTTGAATCGTGACTGATGTTACAGATCCGGATTTACTTGTGACTGACGTTACCAACTTTATTGTATTCTCAGGCAAGATTGATTCATGATAAGCAACATATGGATTGTGTTTTAGGTTAATGCAGACTAACTCCAACAAATGTGTGAATAATGGTTTGGAATATGCAAAGATTGTTTTAAAGTACGATGTACATTTGTTTCTTGGGACTGATGTTACAGCCCTGAAACTAGTGGCTTTGAAAGGAATTTTTAACCTAATGCTTTGAACAAGCCATTTTCAGCTGTTATCACCTTGTCAGTGTGCAAACTGGTATTACAAAACTAAGAAACAAGTTCACACGCTAGATATGAAGTGAGGCCAATTAATGCATATTTTGATGGTGGAAAAAAAGCACGTCCTCTTTCATGCACCATAACTACCTTCACCAGATCATCCCGATCTACAAAGCTGAACATCTGTTCTGTTCATTTCAAGCACCATTTTCGCCAATTTCTGGAGAAAAATTTTGGCTTCTGAGCTTGCGCAAAATGGAATTGCCCAAACCCCCTGTCCGCAGAGGAGGTTTTCATACAAGGGCAGGCTAGTAATCACAGCAAATGCCAAGACTGTTGACCAACAACTGCAGCGCTTGAATTGAGAGATACACTCAGACCAGCAGGAATAAATATTTCTGCTATAAAAAGTGATCCATAGCAAATTCCATTTAACAAAACTATTAGCATACACCTATTGCTGTGCTTAAGAAATTGATAACTGAAACTGGTAAATAATAGCGCTAGCTGACTAGCTAAGCAGTAAAACACTGATTATGAGAACATCTAGCCGTGAAGCACAGGCACACAAATATCAGAACAATTCCCAAACCGATAACACTGCCCAGGCACTTTTCAAAGATATCTTCAGCCATCCTGTCATAAAACAATGCTAGACAGTAGCTATAACATTGGAAACAAGCTAAGGGTATTCCGACGGCCACATCACAGTTACATAAGGGTTACAAAAGTTTTACAGTAACCACAGACATCTTAGCAATATGCTTACACTCTTCAGATATCAAATTAAACAGAACTTAAACAGGGATAACTACCTGCTCGGCAGAAATGTTGCCATATCCAAGCATGTTGCACATTTTAAAACATTTCAGGTCCAGTCGCTGGCTAGCTAACCGTTACCACCTTAGAAACCCAAACTAATGTTAACACTGGTTTTGTCGCAAGCGCAGTTTTCTTCTGCCCTCTATTTCCTTGTTATAGTCAAGTGTTCTCTCGCTTACGATGGAATGATGGGCAGTTTCTTTAATTCAGCCAAGTGTTTCTCAGCCATTTAATGTCATAGTTCAACCAGAAACTGGGCTCAGACATTTAGCTTGATCAAGGAAGATGGCATGCGCAGAGGAAGGGGGCTGGACAGCACGTGGACAATAGGAGATTTACAATGCGTTTGACACTCCCCCTAGCTCTGATTGGTTGATTTTGTTTCGGCATGGTGGATTCAGGCAAATGCCATTAGGAGCACTGGGAAGAGTCAAATAACTTTTTTTTTTTTTTTTTTTTTTTTAATTTCTAGGTCTTCTAAAGACGTTGTTCACGGGTAGAACAGTACTCAGCGATAGTTTGGATAAAAATATCCTTATTCACTGAAATCAAGAGCAACTCTGATATAAAAATACATAAATCCTTCCCCACAAGAAAAGTATAGTCAATACACTGTATATTTTTTTCTTCGTTTAATTGAGTTCCAAGAGCTGATCTGTTAGGCTACGATGCAATTTCAATAATAAGGAAATATTCTGAAGTTAAATCAGGAACTGGTCTTGTTGCTGCATCACCAACACCTTAAGACAACTCCTCTGAATTCAGCAACTGTACAGAGCAGACTTTGAATTCAAAATTCTATGAATGGTAGTGCAAAAAAATCTGCACTTCCATGTGTCTGATTCTTTGAACATACTGAAAAGCAAAGTCAATAGCCGATTTCCTAATGATGCAGTCCATGGATTCTATACAGTCTACGACTCAAGCACTGTAAAACATTTCAGAAACTCTTCCAAACTGCGGCTGTAGTACGTGCTTAAATGAGTCTGACCGAGCCAATTAATGAAAAGCTGAAGTTGCTACAGAAGCCAGGGAATACATAAGCCCATGCTAAGCACTCAAGAGCTCCCAGACGCGCAGCACTTACCAGCGATCTGCTCCTCAGTCAGCTGGTCAGCCTGCAGAAGGGAAGGAAGGGAGGATGCAGCAGTGAGATCACAGGGATTGGCATATATAACAAATGTGTGCGCAGAAAGTAATGGCACTCCCTTATGCTATATTTTAGCCGATAACCTGGGCTTGCTCATATTCAGTTCTAACTTCCGGCAGAACTATTCATTAAAATCTACACACTCCTGTTCATAGGTGACTGAAAAACATGGCAGGACAGCCCCCTCCACCTGCACCAGCTCAGACTTGTCTAATGTTATCTGAAAAGGGCTGGAGAGGGAGATTGTTTTAGCCTTGAACCATGACTCCTAGTCCAACCGATCAGGTAAATCTGGGCTGCATTTCAATTGTCACATAATGTCCTATTGTCTAATTCCTAACAACTTTTCTTTAACCTAGATGGGAAACGTCTGGAGGTTAAGAAAAGGTGTCAAGGGGACTTCTTAACAACTTAGGAAAACACAAACGCACTGCTAAGAGAACCCAAGCGCAATTAATAAGCAACATAATCACGCATCTCTTAACTGTCATATTTGTTTGTTTTCATGATTGGCCGGAGGGATGGTTGCCACTTTGAATATTGGTGCCGCTTGGAATTGTGGGAATTTTAATAAAGGATGGTTTCAAATTACCTATGCCACAGGAGATTAGTTCAGAATCATTGAAGCTTGCTTCCTTAACATTTAGGGCAGTGCTTCCCAAACCTCTCCTGGAGGCCCACCTGTACTGCATGTTTTAGATCTCTCCCTGCTCTGGCACAGGTGATTCTAATGATCAGGCTGTCGTCAATCAGCTTTAGGGGGTGATTAATGAGCTGATCATGTGAATCACCTGTGCTGGAGCAGGGAGAAATCTAACACATGCAGGACAGGTGGTCCTCCAGGAGAGGTGCACTGATTTAGAGAATTTGAACTCACTTAATCATGGCTGCCACGTAAATACTTCCAGGTCATTTTCTAGGAGCTAGGAACTTTTCTAAGCAAAACAGACTATTCGAAAGCAGCCCAGGTCCTCAGTCAATAACTGAGTAAGTACAAGAAACGAGTGCTGTGATGCTGAGCAAGAATTTAAAAAAAAAAAAAAAAAAAAGGCAACCAAATCGCCCTTTTCCGTTAGGACTGGGCACCCCTGTCCCAGTGGTAAGCAGTGTGATGGGACAGCTACACAGCCCCCATCAACACTCCACCTGTGTGCCATCGCACCACTTCAGCCTCAAAGTGTGCTGAAGGACGAGTATAAATACACTGTGGCCTGGAACACATGCGCCGTTGTATAATTAGAATGGTATTAACGGGGTCACCGACGTGGCACACTTAAAATGATCGTCCTTCCACACACGGATACCTTATGCTTGGTGGCGATGTGGAGAAAAAGGGAAGACCTTGCCTATATCTGCAGATAACCATCTACAATCTTCATTTAACATCCAGGGTTTCAGAACAGAAGGAGAAACCAATCCACAAACCCAACGATTTAGACATTCACTGAAATCAGAAATAACGAATTTACTACTTCTGTAGACCCTGAGAGGGATAATCCAGTAACATGTGAACAAACATTTATGGCTGCACCGTAGAAATGGGCAGAACGCCACGTAAGAGTGCTCGTTTGTCAAATGCGTTAAGGTCGTCCCATTAAGGACAAGCACTGAAAAGGAACACAAAATAATCTTTTTTCGATCCATTTGAATGTCTTGAACAACAGCTTGTTCAGTCATCCGAGTGCCTGAGAGGCCAAATCTTTATAAAAACAAACGAAACGACAGCTATGAGCTACAAGGCGAATCACGTGATGAGGCGAACTTCGGCGATCACGTATCGCTGAACCAGGCAGGGCCTCTTAATTCGCATTCATATTTAGTAAGGGTGCACTGCAGACTGAGTGTCAGCCTACTGCAGCAAACATGGTTTGGTTCAATGCGGGAGGGGGGAGGGGTGGCGTTGGCTGCGGAATGAAGGGGGAACTGGTGCTGCAGCAAGTTGGGCCATGGTGCAGTCTGGAACATCGACGAGATTCATACTTTTCGACTGAAATTACAAATCACGGCCAGCCAGTGTGTAACGCAGATAAGCCACACACTTATCGGATGTAAGCATCTGCTCCAGAATGTCATAGAGCCATGTATAAAGGCAGAATCTGTATTAACCCACTTAATGCCCATTACCCGTGGCAGAGGAACAGCATGTTGCGCATCAGATTTCCAATAAATTGCCAACTGATCAGATCGCTCACACAATGAGAAACCAAGTCCACAAATAACCAACAGGTAAAACTATCGACATGAAATCAAACAACGCTATAGCAAGATACAGCATCAACGTTTCCAAACCAGGCAACACTTTTCCAGTGGAATTCTTGACCAAGGAACCCTGGCTTATCTTTTAATATGTGGGTTCCCTGCGGCCCATTAACACTTAAAGATGGTAAAATAAAAATGTGCGATCATGGTTACTGAGACTTCTCAACTGGCCATTCTAGCATTGATGCAATAATCACATTTGACAGTTGAACGCAAAGGAGTTCACGTCAGAACACACAGCTTTTGATATTTAAAAAAAAGGACCGAGAAAACAAATCCCCCCAATGGTAAAAGCCAAGCCACAACAGAGCAGCAGAGCCCAAGACCTGAGCCATCTACACTAACCGGTAGCTAAAGGTTTCAGCCGTTGATGGAGTGGGCCAACAGCGCACCAACACATGGCTAACTAATGTTAGCTGGATCTGTCCATTCTTACGCACCACTTCAGTTAGCTGGCTAGCTACCAAGAGAGGTTTACGACGTCCCCATCCAATACCAATCCCGTTATGTGCCAAACTACCTTCAACATCATAGTATAATACATTATACCATTACCATCACTCCGCAATAAAAGACGGGAAAAAAAGATATTTGGCCGAATTGCCCGTGATGCTCGCTGGATAATAGACGAAGCGCAACGGAGCAGTGGAGTCCCTCGCCTGAGCAACACATGGGGTTATTTTTATCATTTAAAAGGCCGCATATTACGGTCGCGACTTTGCTAACCTGGTAAGTTACCCATCCTCATAGTTACAGCCACTGGTTCAGTGAATTGAACCATCGCATCCAAATGAACGGTCCAAAAACCGTCCTGACAACGAAAACCACCCCCTTTTCGCAGGACGGCCTAATGCTAACTTACTAGCTAACGTTAGCGAGCTAGTTGCTCAACGATAACGGTGTGGTTATTAGCAGCATACCGTTAAAGCTGCTTTCGCACTGGACGCGAAACGAATTTTTCGCACGACAGAATACACCCAAAGTTAATGCAAAGGTCTTTGCATGGACTTTGAATGTATTCTGTCGTGCGAAAAATTCGTTTCGCGTCCAGTGCGAAAGCAGCTTTATTCCGTCGGACAATTTCGTGCAACAGCAGCAGCACAAATAGCCACAAGTGACACAGCCGCTAGACCACCGAAGAGAATGACGGGCAACCAGCTCGTCCATGGGTGAGATTAATGCAATAGGTCACCAAACTGCAAATCTACGCCTCGCAATCCCACACTAAGCACTCGCTGTGGGTAGACTTTACAAGCCAATGATGCCTCATAAAACGCTCCCGCATTTGTGTAAGCGAACTGGAAATAATCTGCAACAATTATATTTCAGATGAGACTACGTTTAGCCACTTCATGCTATGTCCAATATTTGCATAATGTAACGACAACAAATCCGGAAGCTTAATTTACGTTGGAAGAGCACGCCAACGTCGGCCAGGTTTGGTGCAAAGCAGACATGAATACATAGGATTCGCCCGCAACAATACAAGGACTCTCAAACGCCTTGACGCTTTCTAAGGTCTCACCTATCGGTCACACTCACCATTTTCTTCTACTCGGTCTTTGAACACGGTGGTGTGAATCAAAGAACAAATAATTCTTATTTTAATCAGCGAGCTGAACCTTCCGCGAGCGCTGCAGAATCCAGACAGTATGGATGCTGGACGAGCGGACTCCGCACAGGCAAAGTTCCCTCACAACTCGGTGCTCCTCACTGATCGTTTGGCCAGATTTGTATTACCGTATTACCGTATATCCCTCCCCCCAATGACATCATTTACCCCACACGAACCTGGCTGTTTGTTCAGTAAACTGCAACTACTGTGTGCATCAGTTTATGTCAGTGCATTTGAGGCATATTGACAGTAAGATCCCTTTTACTGGTGGAATAGCAACGATCTTGTAATTCAGAACAGTCAAAAATAATCAGACTACCAGCAAGTTGGAAGGTGCGCGGAAAGATACTGCAAATGCGCACAAGGCAGTATTTACGGTCCCCCACCACTCCTAGCCCCCCTGTGCTAGTAGCGCAACAATATTATTTATGTGTGCAATGCCTTTTTCCTCAAATGTCCAATGGAGGAACGCGAAACCTTTTCCACCAATAGCTGATTTTAAAATCATGCTTGTTGAATGCATACATCGTGTCGATTTAGCGTAAAATTTAAAATAACTTTTGCGCTTTTGTTGGTTAACCGTGCCAAGAATAAAGCGCAGTGTAAAAAAAAATAAGACTAAACTCCGGAAACGTAACACAGATTCTTATTGGTTGAGAGACACAGTGCAAAAAAGGGCTTTGGTAATTGGTTAACTGTTACCTGCAATGCGTCAAATTTGGTAGCACCGTACTGGTGTTCAACGCAGATGAATGGCTGCTTTAATCCGTGATTTATAAAACGATAATTTATTATTTTTTCTGCTTCATGCATGGTCTGCATCAAAATATCTCTTAAATTAATACGCGTCGTCTGTGTGACGAAGGCCAGCATTCGCAGAATTTATTTCAATTTATATTTATTTAAAATAATTATCAAATTACGATGTTGGCTGCCTGTCATTTTTATAATAAATAATCGCAGGTGTATTTGAATGAGTACCTTTAAAAGCATGATTGATATTGCAAATTTCAGTGTTTATGTAAGCAAACATGATGATGATGATGATCATGATGGTGATACTAATAATAATAATAATATTATTATTATTATTATTATGATCATCATCAAAACACTGCTACTATTACTATTACAACTATTATTACTACTACTAATAATAATAATAATAATAATAATAATAATAATAATTTATATTCCAAACTTATGATTACACAGATGTGTTTAAATTTTACAACATTTACATGCATTGAGGCAGCTATCTTGATAGTAAAGGAGATTTAACACATTAGAACATGTTAACATTTATTGCAACAATACTACCATACAGTTCAAGCCTGCTTATGGCTAAATGTGCAGACATCTTGTCTTTTCTTTTAGCACTTTTTCCTCTTTTATGTTAACATTGCCAAATCATTAAATTTGGACAGTATGTTAAAATTAAAACTGAAAGTAGAGACTACATTTAAAACAACACAACTGCTCATTGCTTGAAGTTTCACCATAAGAATTTTATTGAGTTTTCAAAATAAACACATTTCAATTTTGATACTCGCAACAGACAGTATTTCAATGTCATTTGGCGCAGTCATTTGTTTTCCATTTCATAAAGTTGCAGTTTGCTTCTACAACACAACACAAACATTCAAAGATACCAATTGATCATGTGTTTATGGTGGCATTTTGTCTCATTCTCCTTCCGCACAAGTCTTAAGGGGTTTAACAGTCTTGGGTTTTTGTTGCCACATTGTATGTCTCAAAATACACCAAATATTTTCTACTGGGAACAGTTTTGGACTGCAGGCTGGTCAGTCCAACACTCACACTCCCTTCTTACGCAGGCATGCCTTTGTAAAGCATACAGAGTGCTGTTTTGTGTTGACTAAAAATCAAACAGCAGCAGCATGGCAGTTACAACACTGGCACTGATACAACCCATACCATGACAGAGCATGACTTTTGGGCTTCTTGATAGTAACATTCTGGATGGTCCTTTTCTTCTCTGGTCTAGATCAAACAACATCCATTTCTTCTCAAAAAAAAAAAGACCTGACATACTGATTGGTGTGACCACAACATGTTTTCTCTGTGAGATGGTCCATTGCAGATGTCTCCAAACCCAGAGAAGTCAACAGCACTTCTGGTCACTGTTAATATAGAGCCTCCTTATTGCACAGAAAAGTTTTAACTGCCATTTATGTCAGTAACTATTTATTGACGTACTTGACAAAGGCTTGCCAAAGTAATCCTGAGCTCATGCGATTATATCACTTGTAGATAAATGACAGTTCTTTATTCACGGTATTCAGAGGTATTCAGCTCATGCTTGCACCTTTGCCCCTTTACACGAGAAATTCCTTGAGATTCCCCAAATTTTCTAATTATGATATGTTCCACTGAGCAGGGCTGCCAAAATCTGGCCCTTGAATCCAAATTCAGGCCTGCTTTTTTCGCCTTCCCGGCAAATACAATGAGTGAACCCTTATTGATGCCGATTGGCTAAAATATCATCCCACCTGACTCCCAGGTGGAGGGAGTGTGGAAAACCAGCCGTTCTAGCCCCTCGAGGAGTGATCTGGGGAGCTCTGCCATGGAGGGTGAAATATCTAATCTATTCCTATCATTCTTTGTGGAACCCTTTTTTTTTTTTTAACTATCAATGATTTTCTTACGCATTTGTGGGCAAATTGGTAAGCAGCGGCCCACCTTTGTTCCTGAAGAACTAGGCCTTTTCTGAATGCTGCTAGTGTACTAAATCATGATTACAATATCTTGCTGTCATCAGTCGTTTCAAACAACATCATTATTCAAATTTTTTATATCATTCTTAGTCCTCAGTTGTCCCCATCCCATTTTTTGAATGTGTTTCTGGCCTGAATGGCAGGAATTATAAAATGAAGTTGGCCGGGCAAAATATCTCATCCTTCAACTGTCAGCAATAAAAACAAGTCAATAAATTTAGAAATCCCTGTTTTCTTTTTATGTGCATTTTCCATACCGTATCAACATTTTCCTAGTAGGGGTTGTGTGCCTTTTAGTTAGTGTTTTAGGCTTTTTCATTTTTTTTTTTTTTAATGTTAATGTTTTGTAACATAAACAGAACTAGAGGCACTCTGAGAGTGCAAACCTCCGCCAAGGCAGCACAGTCTAAATCTTGCTGAGTGAACATGGCTCATAAGAAATTTAAGGTATCTGCAACATAGGATTTCAAGGTGGTTGCTGTGGCGGTCATATTATTTGACCAATCGCGGCCAAAATCGACAGGGTCCACCACTGATGTTGTAGCTATCCACCCACAAAATTTCACAGATATCTGTTCATTACTTTTTGAGTTATCTTGTACACAAACAGACAGACAGACAAACCAACACTGGCAAAAAAATAATCTCCTTGGCGGAGGTAATAATATAAAAGGGTACATTTTATAAAAAAGCCTTCACTGCTCTTCATCTTCTTTCATTGAAGAGGTGCAAACACAGACAGCTGACAGTGATTCATTGGCATGATAGGAAATAATCTGAATATTGGCAGAATGTAACAATAGACGTCACTGGCTCAGTCTTCAGTCAACTGACCTATGCTAAGCCCCGCCCTCAAATGCGATGAGCCAATCACAGTGCGTATTCTCTCCCCATATACTCGGACATTCTGAGCCTGAACTTCCATTGAAATGCATTTCGGAAACTCCGAATCATTCGCTTTTATGGGGTTTTAAAATGTTTCTAAGCTAAAAAAAATGGTCAAACCCTGTGCTTGGGGTAAATTTAACTCCGATACGAGGTATCCCGAGAGGCTGGGCGATGGGCTGCATTTTATACCCTTCCCAAAGCCACATCATAACCGAGAGAAGAGTCTCCTCTGGATAAAGCTTTGTGGATGACCCCACTATCAGCTTAACGTAACTAACCAAAGTCAACAAGGATGTCTACATTTGTTCCAAGCTAAGTCAACATCTTGTCACTTCGCTGGAGATTAATGTAAAGTTATCTTTTACATCGCTAAGTTAGCTAACGTTAGCTAAAGTTAGTAAACTCTTTGGCTAACTTCAGTGCTGACGGACGTTGGCTTAACGTGAGCTCCCGGCTGCGTTTTTAACCATGTCACCTTGTTTACTTAGGAGTTCAGTCATGTCAGGTTAGATTCTTAAATTCGGTAGCAATAATAATACATAGGCTAAATTAAATTTATTACCCTGCAGTGCACGAACAATGCTGATCCACTGTCTTGTTGTGTGAGATGGTGACGGAAACGAGATGCGGTTGATCGCGTTTTTGCTGAGACCTGAAAATTTAAGCTTCTAATTTAAACTTTTCGTTGACCTTCTCCACTCTAAATTCATTAATGTATCCCTCCAATGCATAGTGTAACCCTTTTTGCTGACTTCTTGATGATATTTGAGCCTTCTATCGCCAAAAATCATTGATAGCATCCTGAAAAATATCTCCGACTGTGATAGCAGCCATTAGCGCCTGTTCTAAAATGTTGATTGTTTGTCCGAGTCAGTGGAGGGGGCGGGGCTTAATCATAGGTCAATTGATTATGCAAAGAAGAATAACTTGCTTGGATAAGCTGGCCAGATCAGGCAAGGGAACAGGCAAAAGATTTCAAGACATCTGTTTTATGAAACTGTTGATCATGTCAGGTATGGATCCATAACAGTAAGAGTCCAAAGGACCTGTTTTGTAACTTCCTCACGTCAGTAGGATACTCATGCAGAGATATAATACCGCATCGTATGGGGGGGTATTTTGTCTCAGCATGACACGAAATGCATAACAAGCAAACTAGCTTCTGCTTTGCATTCAAAGTGATGAAATGCATCCAAACAGAGTCCACTAATCAACACACATCAAACTTATCATAGTCCAAATCATCCTCAAAATCTGACTCCTCATCCCCGACTTTATTATTGGTGGACACTAACTTATCAAGGAAAGCCTGCGCAGCAGGTGAAAATATCTGGCAAATTTTTGAACATCTCGAACTTTGGCAGCCTTGAAACCCAACTGCTCAGTGTAGAGAGGTTGCTGTGGATAAGTTTTAACCCCGACATTTGCCTTTACAGGACGGAACCTGGTTGTCACTTGTGACAACATAGTTTAAGAAACTTTAATGTTATTTCAGAAGTCTGCAGAAAACTGTAACACTTCGTATTTACTGACACAGTATTTTTCACTGTTGCTGCCGCCAATCTGCCGAGGCAGAATCTTCTGCAACAGGGGGCCTGGCTTGTATTTACCCAGTAAAATACATTAAGAATTACCACATTTACAGTATTCATAAGAGTTGGGACCATGTTAACCGCAATCAAGAACCTTGTCACATAAAAAGCACAAAGCATGCAAAACCTGAATTTTGAAAATGCGTGGTTTTGGGACCTTATTGAAATCACTTAATCAATTTCGGCTTTAATTTTACGGCTTTGTCAAGAGTATTGTAAAGTCTTGTAGGATATTTATTCATAGCGTTCCCAGCGTTAGAGGCTAAAAATTCATCTGACAAACTTGAAATCATTTAGAATATTGAATTGTTTTTTTTTTTCATTATTATTATTATTGGTTGCAAATCCTTTCCTGTTAACTCTTGGAGTGCTGAAATAATTTTTTTAGAAATATAGATTTAATTATCTTTTGCTGTTGAAAACCTATTGTGTGTCGACTCCTTTAAAAGAGCTCCCAACAAGTCACAATTTGATACGTTTTCAACAGCTTTGATTTTGATGTTTTGGTGTCACTGAGCAACAATAGCTGCACTTAGCGCTCTAAGGGTTAATGACTGCCTAAACCTGGAACTCATACGTATCACCAGATGTCCTCCCTGCTGATTCTCTGCCAGGCCTTCACTGTTACAGTCCTCAGTTCCATCTTGTCCTTGTGGCACTTTTTCTTGAATTTTTCGGCAAGTGAAATCCATGTTCCATTGGATTCAGGTCAGGTGATTGACATGGCCATTTAAAAACATTTCACCCCTAAGCTTTAAAAATGTTTTGGATCGCTTTCTTAGTTCTTAGCTTTGGGTCCTTGGCCATCTGCACCAGGAAGCATTTGGCTGAATCTGAGCAAATAATAAAGCCCAAAGTACTTCAAAACTCATGCTACTGCTCTTGTCAGTGATGCATCGTTAATAAATGAAGACCTGTGTGCAAGAAGCACCCAATGTCATGGTTTTTGGAGGCTGGCGAGCTTTCTTTGTTTCTCTCGTCCGGGACGATATCGTTTTGCCCACAATCGGATTCTTTGGCCAGCTGGCATTAATTGTGGGCGGCGCCTGGACTCTATTTAAACCCAAGTTCCGCCTCGCCGCCTTTGCTAGAGTGTCAGCGTTACTATGCACTATAGCCGGTAAGGTCTCTAGCTAGAGAATTGTTTGAGGAATTAGCTGCAAAGAGGAAAGTGCTAGTTAGTAAGGGAATCTTTCTCTCATTACTTCTCTCTTTCTATGCACCGTCTGGTGCTAAATCGTTTTATCTCGGTTCCCCAGTTTTCTCCCTTTTATTTCGTTCTGTTGAGCTCGGTTTGCTTCCTTTTGTACCCAGACTAGATCTTTGTCCATTGGAAGCGCGAGTCTCTCTCTCCTTTTGTCGGTTTGTCTCTCATATTTTGCTGGACTTCCTTTCGTTTCGGCCGCTGCTTTTGGCGTCTCGAAACACCAGCCATCACACCCAAGTCACTAAATAACACTTTTGTTAAGTTTTCAAAACATGTTGCAGAGATTTAGTACATTTCTAAGTTATTATAAACTTTTAATTCCATAATTTTTACAAGCATATTTGCCCAACAAACTTGCCTTAAAAATGCCTATGACCTTTGCACAGTACTGTGTATGTATATATATATATATATATATATATATATATATATATATATATATATACATACAACCCCAATTCTGAAATAGTTGGGACAAAGTGTAAATTGTGAATAAAATCAAAACGCAATGACTTTCAAATCACACCAGCCAGTATTTTATTCACAATAGAACAGAAATAACATAGCAAATGTTGAAACTGAGAAATTTTACAATTTTATCCACAAAATGAACTAATTTCAAATTTGATGGCTGCTACAGATCTCAAAAAAGTTGGGACAGGGGCCTGTTTACCATGGTGTAGCATCCCCTATTCTTTTTAACACAGAGTGGAGGCATCTGGGCATTGATGAGACAAGTTTCTTGAGTTTGCCATTGAAATTTGATCCCACTCTTGTTTAATACAGGCTTCCAGCTGCTGGAGAGTTTTGGCTCTCCTTTGACAGACTTTTCGTTTAATTATGCGCCAAATGTTCTCAATAGGCGAAAGATCAGGACTGCAGGCAGGCCAGTTCAGCACACAGACTCTTCTACTACGAAGCCATGCTGTTGTGTGGTTTTGCATTGTCCTGCTGAAATACACAAGGCCTTCTTTAGAATAGATGTCTGGAGGGGAGCACATGTTGCTCTAAAACCTTTATATACCTTTCAGCATTCATGATGCTTTTTAAAACATGCAAGTGTCCCACACCATATGCACTAATGCATCCCCATACCATCAGAGATGCTGGCTTTTGAACTGAATGCTGATAACAGGAGGGGTGGTCTTTCTCCTCTTTAGCCCAGAGGACACAACGCCCATGATTTCCAACAAGAATGTAAAATTTGGACTCGTCTGACCACAGGACACTCTGCCACTTTGGTACAGTCCATTTTAAATGAGCCTTGGCCCACAGAACACGGCAGTGCTTCTGGATCATGCTCAACAATGGCTTCCTTTTTGCATGATAAAGTTTTAGGTGGCATCTGTGGATGGCACTGCTGACTGTGTTTACAGACAGTGGTTTGTTGAAGTATTCCTGGGCCCATTTAGTAATGTCAATGACAGAATCATGCAAGTGAGTGATGCAGTGGCGTCTGAGGGCCCGAAGATCAGGCATCCAGTAAAGGTCTTCGGCCTTGTACCTTACGCACAGATTTTTCCAGGTTCTCTGAATCTTTTGATGATGTTATGCACTGTCGATGATGAGACCTTCAAAGCCTTTGCAATTTGACGTTGAGGAACATTGTTTTTAAAGTGTTCCACAATTTTTTTACGCAAACCTTCACAGGTTGGAGAGCCTCTGGCCATCTTTACTTCTGAGAGACTCAGCCTCTCTAAGACATCCCTTTTATAGCCAATCATGTTACACACCTGATGCCAGTTAATGTAATTACGTGCTAAATGTTCTTTCAGCTGATTCTCTTATATATTAATAGCTTTTTCAGCCCTTTTTTGCCTTTGTCCCAACTTTTTTGAGACCTGTTGCAGCCAGAAAATTTGAAATAAACTCATTTTGTAGATAAAAATGTAAAATGTCTCACTTTCAACATTTTAAAATTGTTTATTGTAAATAACATATTGGTTCATGTGATCTGAAAGTCATTGCATTTTGATTTTATTTACAATTTACACTTTGTCCCAACTATTTTGGAATTGGGGTTGTTATATATATATATATATATGTACACACAAATGCAGGAGAAAATCCTGTACAAGACCAGAGAGTAAACACAGGCTTGTTAGGTTCACAAGACTTCGCAATGACTAGGTGCGAAGCTCGGACTTAAATAGCAAACACTACCACACAATGGAAATAAGACACAGATGCAGGCAATGATTACAGAACTGAGGAATGCAGTCCGGGTCTTAATAGACCGGTTAATTGGAGCGCTGGAGGCGCGGCCTTACACTTTAATCAGATCACGCACAGTGGAAGGTGAAACGCCCAAAGGCCATTGGATTTGTCTGAGGTGAACGTTGTTCTCAAAGTGATAGATAATAATTTTAGGTGTTTGTTGGCAAATTGCTGAGCTTTAACTCATCTTTGCTCTCCAGGGACTAGGCTTTTTTTTTTTTTTTTTTTGCAGCTTCCTTCTATAGCCTACTGTAATGCAATTAGCTCACTTGTTTAACATCACCTGTTTCTCATCACCTTATTCCTGCAACTTCTGACATTATTATAAATCCTGAATTGCCTCTACAGCAACAGATTTGAAATAAGTGTACATTTTCAATAAACAATTGAAGTCACAAGTTAATGCATCAAATAATGTGTTTTAGTGTTTCCAGGGTAGAAGAGGGAGAATGTTTTTTTTTTTCCAAATCACTCCTTTTTGATTTTATTTGCATTTTCCATTATGTTCAAACTTCGAGGTTGTACAAGGGAGTACACATCTTTTGGCAGCTGTACATGTCCGCACAGAAAGACACTCCTCAGATGAGATGGTGTGCTTCCCTCCCCTTTTCTTTTCCCTTCCCTCCCCATTATTCAGGTACAAATTGATCTTCGGCACATCTGTCAATGGGATGCTATTCCAGAACTGTACAGACATTTTCAGATTTTTTTTTTTTTCAGCAAACCTATTTTTGAAGCTTACCTATGATTGATATTTATGTTATAAACCCTCTGTGTTTTTCACTGTCAAAGTCTTTTCCTGATTGTTGAGACTGACACAGATTTGCCCTCCTCCTGGTGAGCGTTTTTGATTTGGTCGACAGTTGAGAAGGGATTTTTCCCTCTTCGGGGAAAGAATGCTTCCGTCATCAACCACAGCTGTTATCCGTGGTCTTCCAGGCCTTTTTATTTTCTGCTTTAAAATAATTCTCTCTTCAAGAATGCATATATACATAAAATAAATAAAATAATAAACATATAAAAGTGCTGACATTTTTACATTGCTCACCTGATTTGTCTAAGAGTCTGCATTTTGAGATCACATTCATTATTTAATTTCAACTTCAGTGTGCTCCTTTCAGAAAAATTACCTCAAAATACTACAGTAAAAAATACCACAGTTTTCTATAGTAACTATGGTATTTTTGCGGAATTACTATAGATATACTATAGATACTCTGTAGTTTACTATAGTGATGCTAAAGTAAATCACAAAAGTCAAACTCTACTATAGTAAACTATAGCAATGATATTCAATTACTAGTATATTTGCAACAAACTATAGTTTACTGTGGTAAAGTGTAGTTTACTATAGTTTAAATCAATTTTACTGTAGTAAACTATAGTTAACTATAGTACATGTTTATAAGGGCTGTTGTAAGCAGCTAAATGGCAATAGCAGTTATCCTGGAGAGAATGCCTACAAGAGGACCCTTCTTTTTTTTTTCCCTTTAAGATTATTTTTTTGGGAATTTTTCCTTTATTTGACAGTTATACAGTGTAGAGAGACAGGAAGGGTGGGGAGAAGAATGGGGGAAGACATCCAGCAAATGACCTGAGCCGGAGTCGAACCCGGGTCGCTGCAGGAAGGACACAGCCTTTATGGTGCACGCGCTTAGACCGATGAGCCACTGCGGCGCCCCAGAGGACCCTTCTTAAACTGTCTGACAAGGTTGCTGAAAACTTATAGAGGCATCTTAGATCACTCCTCTATACAGAAAACACGTTGATCCTTGAGGTTCTGAAGTTTTTTGTCCTTTTCGATTCTGAGCACAGGCTTACAATAGGGGACAAGTCCAAAGACTGAGATGGGAATGCATTGAATTTTTGCTCTGGAAACCATTATTTGTTGAATCGGATGTATATTTTGGGTCATTGTCTTGTTGGAAGGTCTTTCTACAACCATCAACCTCTGGGCACAGGCAACCAGGTGTTTGGCTAAATATTCTAGTACTTCCTGGAATTCACCACTCTATTGATCTTACGATCCCCAAGACTACCAGCAGAAAAACCCATCAAAATACACTAATGATCCACCAACATATTTTACTTTAACCACCAGGGGATTTTGAATGAATACACCCTCGTTTCTCCGAACATGCCAGTTCGCGTGGATGGCCGAACATTTCTATTTTGGTCTCATCTGACCAAAATACAAGATTCCAGTAATAGTTCCAATAAAGTTCAGGAACAGTCAGTAAATGTCCCTTTATGTGACCTTTCCAAAACAACTTGTTGCCATGGAGATGGCATCGAGCAGTTGATTCAGAAACACCGACCACCCATGAATTTGTCACGAACTTCACAGAAGGAACCTGGCTCAGATCCCAGAAAAAGCCATACAGGCACTTTTAGTAATGGAGTTCACAGCTGCAATTGGCACAAACTTAAACATAAAAACATAAGAGGGGCTGAGGCTTAAGGATGGTCAAGGGCAGTCCAGGACAGGCGATGGACAGTGAAGGCGTAAACAGAAGGAAGTTCAAGGTCTGTCCTGGGAAGGCAATCCATTCATGAAAGAAGCCGCCAGCTGTGCCCACACTCGCACTCCAAGACTGGGAGCGATCACCTTAAGAGTAGGTGCTGAGTAAAAGGAGACAGTCCCTTATAAATTTGACATGAGATTTACTTCATAAATACCAAAGATTGAAGGATTCAGATGACTTCACTAGGAACAGGCTTAAAGCACAATGAAGAGTACAAGCGTAAAGAAAGGAAATTCAAAGACCAGGGCTGCATTCAACTAATCAAAAAATCACGTCCTATCGTCTAATTCCTGAGCGCTCTTCTTTAACCTCGATGGAAAACGCTATGCGATAAAGGAAAGGTGTAAAGCGGAATCCATAAGGGCTTAGGAAGACAACCACGCTAATTAAAGAATATGAGCGCACTTACACTAGGCAACACGATCATGCGTCTCTCGCCCGTCATGTTAGTTTGTGTTTGTGATTGGCCAGATGGATGGTCGTCGCTCTAACTATTTGTGCGGCACGGTAAACTATTGTGAGGCGGGATTATCTCCTTTCTTTCCGTAAAGGATGGCTTGGTGTACCCTAATGCTAAAGGCGATTAGTTAGGGAGCGTTGAAGCACCTTTCCTCTACATTTAAATAATTTGAACACACTTATCATGGCTGGCACATAAATAATTCTGGGTCATTTTCTAGGAGTTTTGTATTTTCTGGAGTCGTTTTTTTTTTTTTTTTCCGAAGCAAAAAAGACTATCCAAATGCAGCCCAGGAACTCTGAGGCGCGGAGGAACAGGTGAGAGAAAGGGAGTGAGGAATCCATGGGACGAGTAGTGAGGACGGAGATAATAAATAAATAACAAGGATCTATTAACAAAAGAAACTGAAACAGACAGACCGCTGGATTGCGAGGAAAACAGTTAACAAGAGCAGGACATGACAGAACTCCTCTGAATGCTTGTTTGGTTTTAATGAAATACTCTTTTTAGGAGCACCAATAATTTTGACCGTAATTTTGACTGCAGTGTTGTTTCTTGTTCCCCCCGCCATTGCTATTTAAGCAATAGTATTGCTTAAATACAAGTGTTCATTTGTAAACATTTTATGAGATCAAATGAAAGAGATTTCACCAAATGAGTCAGCTCAAAATTTGAGCGATCAATGATTGTGTTTATTGTTTATTTTCAGCAGTGCCTTTTTCTTATTTTCATGAGGGGAGCCAATAATTCATGACAGCTCATGGCAAGTGTTAAACCTTGCAGTGAGCACGAGGCAAAGGTCTGGGGATGTCTTACATTGAAATGATCCAGATTCTTGTAAATGATTAAGTGTAAAGGAAAATTACTGAAAAAATAATTTTCCAGTAGATGGCGCTATCCCCACATAAATTGAATAGGAGCGCATCCCACTTTGCTGTCTTTGTTGAAGGGATGCACATGGTCTGCAAATATATTCAGATAAGTCATGGCATTCAGATGATGACTGGCTGGTATCAAGTGGTGCAAAGCATGCCAAGAATACAATCATCACACCATTACAGCACGGCAACAAGCCTGAACTGTTGCCACAACCCTTATGAAAAATAACTGTAGTTACAAGGTGTACGGCCCTACAAAGCCAAAGTACAGTAACTACACATTGGATAAAATATGAGTTGTGCAGTTTTCGGCCCAAAAGTAAATGGAGGTCAGGATTTATTTGGATAGAAATTATACCATGGCAGGTCAGTTAACCATAATCTATCATAGATGTGCCAACTATTCATTTGTTGGGACAGCAAACAAACTTTGAAGCCATTTTTTACTGCTTGAATTAATTTGTAGTTACTACACTTTGCCTTTGTAGGGCAGTATAGTTATCCTATAATAAATGTATTGTATTTTCACCACCATAGTGTAGTATTACAATAGTAATACTGAAGTTATTCAAACTACAGCAATACAGTTGTGTGGACTACAGTAATATCATTGGACTGTTGACTGTGGTTATACTATAGTTATGAAATGATGGCTATAGTACTACTCTATTTATACTGTGCAAACTATAGTAATACTATACCAAAAATACCATAGTATTACTAAGAATTAACTGTAGGATATTTTCATAAGGCAGGTTGGGTCAATGGATTCATGCTGTTGATGCCTAAGTCAGATCCAGCCATTTGCATATTGCAGCAGAAATCAAAATCAATCAGATCAGCGCACATTTTTTTTTCGATCTTCAACTGTACAGTTTCGGTGAGCCTGTTGCAGCCTCAGATTTCTGTTCATGACTGACAGGCGTGGAACCCAACATACATTTCTGTTTGTGGCCTGACAGAGGCCTCAAGGTTTAGCGTAATGCAGCGGGCGGGCGGGGGGGGCAGTTGGACCATAAGGCTTGAGAGAGAGAATGGGACCAATTTGGGCTCCGGCTGGAGCTGATAAGGACGAAGCCATACATTCCTGTTCACTGACAGAGGCCTGTAACAGCCTGCTCCAGAGCTTAATTGGAAACAAATTTGGGCTCCTGGTCTAAAACTTAATCCAGAGCAGGTGCAATGGGTAGCAAATAGCGCTAGTACCTATTAAAGGTAAGTGAAGTCAACCCATAGTAATCATACACAACTTGTGCATACATTTTGGTCTGAAATGCTCAATTTGAAACATTGAAAAATAATTCAGAGGAATAATGACCAAGGTTTCAGAGTTCCTGGAGCCAATGAAATATTGTTTTATACAAGATCCTCCTGATAGTAAGGATATGTGTGGAAATTCAAAATTATAATTAACAGCATTAAGGCAAGACATTAATCTTTTTTTGCTGTGTAAATGGACAGGTTACAAGCCCGAAACGTTAAACTCGTACTTGTAGCCTATTATTGCTATCTCCACGTGTATTAACCCCTATATGTATGTTGTCAGTGTACAACTCCTTTTCCAAAAAAAGCTGAGATGCTGAGTGAAATGTAGGTAAAACAGAATCCAATGATCTGAAAATCATTTAAACTCTACATTTAGTTGAAAATCGGACAAAGATGGCACATCAGATGCTGAAACTGAGAAATTTTATTGTTTTTGAAAAATATATGCTCGTTTTGAATGTGATGCTGATAGTATTGGATTGGAACTTTGCTTAAGGTGTAGCTCAAGGTAGCATGTTCAATCAGGCCACTATTGTTGGTTGCCTCAGCTGTTTGTTTCAGTAATCAGTAGGGCGTGTAGTGTGACATGGAGCGACGTTATATTCGGCGATCGTTGCTGGTTCCTTAGAAAAGTGCATTTACTTGGTCTACAGGAGCTGCTAAGGATCTGCTTGGTAAGGTATTGGTTTTATTTTACCAGTTGCTGATAGCATTGGATTGGAAGTTTGTGTGAGTTGTACCTGTTTGACTGCTACTTAGCTCACCTTTTTCAGGATTTGCACTGATTGTTTCATTAGCTAGGCCTGACTGTTGATAGGTAGCTTGTTTAATCAGGCTACTAGCATTGGTTGCCTCAGCTGTTTTTGTTTTAATAATCAGTAGGGCGTGTGGTTGCCCCTCGGTTTCATCTCTGCTCTCCTGCTAATCCGTATCCCCTGTGCAAGTCTGTTTCTGTCTGGTGTTTCTCTCATGGAAGATGTTTCCTCTGTTGTAGCAACCCACGACAACATAACCGCGTTTACCTGGGCGGACCTCCGGCGACACGTTCACAGTCTCAACGAGGTTCTGGAATTGTCAGTCTGTCATACGGCAGGCTGCCTTCCTCTTCGTCATTGCCTCCTCCCACTCCCTCCATTTCCTTAACGTCACAGAGACTTGGATCATGCCAAACAAAACAGCTGCTCTTACTGTTCTTGCTTTGCACTTTTCCTTTTCCCTCGTTCCTCGGCCAGCTGGTCGTGGTGACGTCACAGGTTTGCTTATCTCTCCCTCTCGGAAATTCTGTCCTCCCCCTCTCCAACCCCTCTATCTCCACCATTGAGTACCACGCTGTTTTAGTAACCTGTCCTATTAAGTTACACACTGTTGTCGTTTACCGTCCACCAGGCTCCCTGGGAATTTTCCTTGATGGGCTGGACATCTTCCTCAGTTCTCTCCCTGAGGACGGCACACCACTGATCCTCCTGGGTGACTTTAACATTCATCTTGACGCCTCCCAGCCTGCTATTTTCCTGTCCCTGCTGCTGTCTTTTAACCTTTTCTTGCAGCAATGACCCCCAAATCGTGAGGCTGGCAATCTCCTAGACCAGTGTTTCCCAAACCTCTCCTGCATACCCCTTGTCCTGCATGCTTTAGATCTCTCCCTGCTCCAGTACAGGTGATTCAAATGATCAGGTCATAATTAACCCCAGAAGCTGCTTGATAATAAGCAAATCATTTGAATTACCTGTGCTGGAGCAGGGAGAGATCTAAAGCATGTAGGACAAGGGGTACGCCAGGAGAGGTTTGAGAAACACCGTCCTAGACCTTGTTATCCTGAGGAACTGTTTCTCCTCTGGGATCATGGTGACCCCACTTCACCAATCTGACCACCATTTCATCTCCTTCTCTCTCCCTCTTCCCCTTCATCCTGCCCCCTCACGCCTGTCCACCATTACAGTCTCTCATAACATCCTCTCTCTCTCCTCCTGTTCTTGTCTTTGCAGTCACTGCTTCCTTCAATCTCTAAAGCACGTGTCAAACTGAAGGCCTGCGGGCCAAATGTGGTCCGCCACGTCATTTTATGTGGCCCGCGAGAGCTTAATAGGTGCATGATTGTCTTAAAATAAGTCTATGCTGCGTAAAAGCGTGTATTGACCATAAACTTCATCTCCCACAATGCATTTCGATTGTTAGCCGTGAAGTAATGGCATCCCACCACTAGACTGCAGTGTATCTACATCAAGGCCATTTTCCCAATAAGTGAAATTGAGAAATCTCTACAAATGATCCCAAAGTGTCCAAGAAGAGAAAGATGAATGCACAAGGAAGGCAGTTTCACGAACGATGG
The DNA here is from genome assembly GCA_029692085.1 of Gymnothorax javanicus. Taxonomy (NCBI): domain Eukaryota; kingdom Metazoa; phylum Chordata; class Actinopteri; order Anguilliformes; family Muraenidae; genus Gymnothorax; species Gymnothorax javanicus. The sequence continues at coordinate 11,939,772 of CM056195.1, read as the reverse complement.
GAAAACGAATACATGTTTGTGCTTCAAGGTGAGTATGTCTCCTGTGTTATGAGGCGGTGTTGACCTTCATTTGACCTCTGTCATGGGGCCACGCCCCTTAATTTCAGAAATATCTTTAAAAATCTTCTTCTCTGAAATTGTGTGACTGATCGAGCTGAAACTTTGCATACACCTTTCTGTAGTTTTTCAAAAGGAGTGAAAAACTTTGGTGGAGTGAATGTCCAAGTGAGCTACAGTGCCGTGGCTCTATTTTAATTAGAGGCGTGAAGCTGGACCTCTCTGTCACTGAGGAGCTCTTGGATGTAGCTGCCATGCATGGGAACACAACAGGCTGGGACATTTTTGATGCCGTGGACAAGTCCGTAAGTAAAAATAAATTGCCCTGGGAAAAGTTGGTGGGACTAACTACAGATGGTGCGGTGCGCCTGCGATGTGTGGAGGAAAAACAGGCTTGGTTGAACTCATGAAGGAGAAATTGAAAAAAAGTAACTGTCACATGCCTCTGATGACATATCATTGAATTATTCATCAAGAAGCCATGTATGGAAAGCTTCTGGGGCTGGATGATAAAATGACCACAGTCATTACAGAAGCCATACCACTATTCGATCTGCTCCAGCTGTGTGGCTGAAGCTAAGCAGGTGTGGGCTTGGTCAGACTTGGATGGGAGACAAATGAGGAAAACCAAGTTGCTGCTGGAAGAGGTGTTGGTGGGCCAGTAGGTGGCCATCTTCCATCTGGCGGAATAATCCCCAATACCCTACTGCAGTGACGGGGACACTGTACTGAAGGACCCGCCATCGTTTGGATGAGATGTTAAACTGAGGTCCTAACTCACTGTGGTCATTAAAATTCTATGACACTCTTCGATAAGAGTAGGTGGTTCCCCGGTGTCATGGCTAAATTCCCAACCTGGCTCTCTCGACCTGCCATCTAATCATCCCCCGATCTATTTGGCTGTGAAAATTGCCCTCTCCTTCCCCACCTCAACTCCCCAGGGCTCCCTTGAAAAAGAGATTTCAATCTCAACGGGACTTCCCTGGTTAAATAAAATAAAAATGTAAACAGTGAACTTCATTCGGGCGCGTGGCCTGAGTCACTGCCAGTTTCAGCTGTTCTTGCAGGAGGCGGACTCAGAGCATGGAGACGTGCTGTACCATACAGAAGTAAGGTGGCTGAGTAGAAGCGAAGTCCTCAAACGATTTTTTGAGCTTAGGGAAGAAATTGCTCTTTTCATGCAGTGCAAAGAAAAACGCTTGTCTGAACTGTCAGATCCAAACTGGTTGTGTGACTCTGCTATGTTGTGTGACATAACAGAGCATCTCGCTCAACTGAATCAGAAGCTGCAGGGACGTAAACTAGTCATCACACAGATGTCTGACATGATCGCGGCTTTCCAGCGTAACCTCGACCTCTGGAAGTGCCGGGTGGAACAGGATCATCTCGCTCACTTTCCTGTTTGTCAGAGCACCTCTGCCTCAGTTCCCGGTGCTTTTTCATGTGCTCGGTTGGCTATCAAACTGAACTGGTTAATGAATGAGTTTGATGGGCGCTTTTCTGACTTTAAAGCACAGCGCTCTGGTTTTGCTATCTTTGCCGATCCTTTCAGTGCAGACGTCTGCAGTGCACCCCGTCACCTGTAGGTGGAGTTAATTGAGCTTCAAAGCGATAGTGGCCTGAGAGCAAAGTTCCAAGATGCTGCAATCGAGGACCTTTACCGTCTACTGCCCCCTGCTTTGATGACACAGCTCCGATTTCATGCTGCTCGTGTTCTGTCCATGTTTGGGAACACTCATCCGTGCCGACAGATGTTTTCAATAATGAATTTAAGCAAGAACAAGCTACAGATCATGCATTACCAATAACAACCTCCACGCTGTTTCGCGGATTGCCTCGGCACAAGACCTAAAGCCAAACATTGATACACTGCCAAGGGGAAAACGGTGTCAGACATCTGGCCAGAAAACACATAGGTAAGCATTTTTAAAAACCTGAATAGAAATAGAATGTATTTCAATCAAGAATAAGAACAGTAAAATATTTGTTCAATTTTATGATTGTGCTTGCATTTTGTTTTGTGTTTGTTATTTTCGGAACATGATCTATGGATGAGGATGTGTGTGAGCTAGTGTCTCACGGTGAAGAGTGAGTGTTCTGCTTGGTGTGTTCGAGGACAGGCAGCATCACCTCATTAATTTCACCTAAAACTTGATCAATGTAGTTGTGAACTGAGACAACTACTACTTTGTATGTGTAGCAATGTATTCAGTGTGTTTACAGATTTATGTGATCATGCAGACAAATGTTTACTGCAATCAAACCATCTCTCATTAGTTGGATGTGTGCCCTCTGCAAGGCTGTGCGCAGCCATTTGTTTTTGTAAAATGCTACATCTGTCACACATGTTCTTGGCAGCTCACAATTATTTGTTGTACCATAGTTCTGCCCCCCTTGACTGTGACAGAAATGTTTTGAACAAAGTTAATATCACAACTTGCTTTTGATATTTTTCTTTATTTACTTGAATAGTTTTATCGTTGATGGATGGTGCAATGTGGGTTTCTTAAACTGATAAATTAATTGGATTTATGTTATGATAAAAGAGCAATAAGCTAACATTTATTTTTACATCTATGCAAATGCATATGTAATATTTGTAGCTTGAATAAGTAATGAATACAGAAACAGTTATTTAACAATATAAGAAGTAATTTAATTTATTTTACATTACATTGAGTGACGTCTATACTGTTAATCTGGCCCTTTGAGTGCAATCATTATGCTGATGTGGCCCTGAATGAATCGCTCCCCTTCTCTCCCAGTCATTGAACCACCACAAAAACGGCTAGTTCTCGGTACATTTAAATATACTAACAATCCCCTGCTATTACAGTTAATGATAACGTATATTCTAATTTCACTTGCCGGGTAACATTACAGTAACGTTAGCATCGGGCTCCTTCTTTGTATTGTGTTGGACAGCCTCAGTCTGTTTTTCTGCAACGTTAGTTTCTCCAACCTCTCCGTAATCTTCTGGAGCTGCAGTGACGCTCGAACTGGCAGTAGTTTCAGGGGCAAGTTGGGCAACTTTCTGAAAACACTGAAAGAGTGTAGTCTGCCGTTGTTTTCATTTCATACTTTATCTCCTTAGGTTATTCATTCGCATTTGAGCAGATAATGGCCCGCCAAGCAAGTTTTTTGCTGTTGCCTAGCAACAGGTCACAGACTCACAGGCGACGGAAGCCCCAGAGGTCCAAAAGTCGGTGCTTCAATCATAACACAGATGGGGTCCGGGCCAGAGCCATGTAGTGTGTAGTGTGGCATGGATCGACTTTATATTAAGCGATCGTTGCTGGTTCCTTAGAAAAGTGCATTTACTTGGTCTACAGGAGCTGCTAAGGATCTGCTTGGTAAGGTATTGATTTTATTTTACCAGTTGCTGATAGCATTGGATTGGAAGTTTGTGTGAGTTGTACCTGTTTGACTGCTACTTAGCTCACCTTTTTCAGGATTTGCACTGGTTGTTTCATTAGCTAGGCCTGACTGTTGATAGGTAGCTTGTTTAATCAGGCTACTAGCGTTGGTTGCCTCAGCTGTTTTTGTTTTAATAATCAGTAGGGCGTGTGGTTGCCCCTCAGTTTCATGTCTGCTCTCCTGCTAATCCGTATCCCCTGTGCAAGTCTGTTTCTGTCTGGTGTTTCTCTCATGGAAGGTGTTTCCTCTGTTGTAGCAACCCACGACAACATAACCGCGTTTACCAGTGCTGACCTCCTGCAACACATTCACAGTCTCAAGGGGGCTCTGGAAATGTCAGTCTGTCATACGGCAGACTGACTTCCTCTTTGTCATTGCCTCCTCCCACTCCCTCCATTTCCTTAACGTCACAGAGACTTGGATCATGCCAAACAAAACAGCTGCTCTTACTGTTCTTGCTTTGCACTTTTCCTTTTCCCTCGCTCCTCGTGGTCGTGGTGACGTCACAGGTTTGCTTATCTCTCCCTCTGGGAAATTTAGTCCTCCCCTTCTCCAACCCCACCTTTGAGTACCCCGGGGCCTATTGCACAAAAGTTGGATCCTGAGATCCTGGATCAACGTCAAAGCGGGGATTGCCATATACCCAAACAGCGCGTCTCTGGCTTAATTTGATTGCACAAAGCCAACAGCGGGTGGAGGAGGATCGGCTAAGTGAAGCCCGCTGCCACTGATCCTGCTGAGTGCGCGCACACGACTATCTCAAACAGACCCCAAGATCAATCACAGAATCGCTGATCATCACCATGGACACTAAGTAGCTGCAGCAGACGCATGCGCCAGCTTTCACTCAAAGACCGCGTTCAGACAGAGGGACGATTTTGTTTCTGAAACGCCTCGGCTTGCCACCCCTCCAGTTTCTGTCTGAATGGTGGGGCGAAAGGCATTTCAGAGGAGTAAAAAGTGAGCTAAACTAAAGTAAAAGTAAACTAGGGAGGTGTTTCAGCACCGTCGAAAAGGAGTAGCTGATGTACTTCGGCGTCTGTGTGAATGGGATAAGCCTTCGTTGCCAGACAGATTTAAGATATAACATCGAGAAAAGAAGACAGGCAGATGTGATTATGCATAAAATGCACACATGAACTGCCAAGCAAACCCAAGTGCTTACCAATTTTTACAAGCATATTTTTTCCTATATACATACCACAATTTTCTTACAGGGCGGCACGGTGGCATAGTGGTTAGCACTGTCGCCCCACAGCAAGAAGGTCGTGGGTTCGATTCTGGCCTGGGGCCTTTCTGTGTGGAGTTTGCATGTTCTCCCCGTGTTCGCGTGGGTTTTCCCGGGTACTCCGGTTTCCTACCACAGTCCAAAGACATGCATGTTAGGTTAATTGGAGACACTAAATTGCCCATAGGTATGAGTGTGAGCAAATGGTGTGTGAATGGTGTGTGCGCCCTGCGATGGATTGGCGAGCTGTTCAGGGTGGGTACCTGCCTTCGCCCGTAGTCAGCTGGGATAGGCTCCAGTTCCCCCGCGAGCCTAGTGAGGAATAAGCGGGTATAGACAATGAATGAATTTTGTCCTTTTTTGTCCAGCACAAACTGAGATGATAGTCCAATCTTGAAGACGTTTTCAGGGTAGTTGACCTTACTTTCTGCTTTTAATCGCTTCTGATGGGGGCATATTCAAACTGAATGGTAAAATATTAACGTCAGAAAATAATGTTAAGGAGCCTCCTGAAAATGTTTGATTCCAGTATCGCGAAGTGAGCGACATTGCACACGTATCCGATGATAAGGCACCGAGTCTATCTTTCCCGTCGCGGTCTGAAAGACTGAGAAAAGTAGCAGCAGTGCTGTATGAAGGGGGTTACCGCAGCGATTTAAGACCGTGCTGAAACACGGTAACCCACTTCATACAGCACTGTTCATCTTAAACTCAGGAGGAAGTCTCAACTTGGGAAATAAGGACAAATCTGATAATGACGGATTCTAAATATGGTTAAAATGTGACATGGAAGGGGGGCTGATTGAATTGTGATGGTCACTGTCACATGGATACTTGAATATAATGATTGAATATTGGCTGTTTTACTGACATCAGTGGTCACAAGTTTCTAAGATAATTACGCTGGGCCTACTATAATTGAGATAGCAATGTGTTGTGGACAATTTAGAATGACTGTTAAGAACACTGATTTTCCATTTGGGTGACTGCTGACTGAGGTGAGGTGAAATTGGCTGGAGGCTGGAGCTTAGCTTCTTGGTAAGGCTGCTCTGGAGCTGGATAGCTCTACAGACTTTGTCTCCATAGTAACTAGTGCCATGGCTTAGCCTACTCACTCTGTGCAACCGAAATGGGGCTTGAGATCAGGCTAATCCCGTGCTGATCCTGGGCTAATCCCTTATCCCGCCTTTGTGCAACAGGCCTCTGCTGTTTTACTAACCTATCCTATTAAGTTGTACACTGTTGTTGTTTACCATCCACCAGGCTCCCTGGGAATTTTCCTTGATGGGCTGGACATCTTGCTCAGTTCTCTCCCTGAGGACGGCACACCACTGATCCTCCTGGGTGACTTTAACATTCATCTTGACGCCTCCCAGCCTGCTATTTTCCTGTCCCTGCTGCTGTCTTTTAACCTTTTTGCAACAATGACCCCCAAATCGCAAGCCTGGCAATCTCCCAGACCTTGTTATCTTGAGGATGTAAGGGTTTGGGCCTTACAGCCCCTTCCCTTTCACATTTTCACCTCCACCTTGACGGGCTACAGGTGCAGCCCATTAAGGTGGAGGTGATTGCAGAGTATTTAGGGCTGGCAGGTGCCAGCCTAAGTGACTCTGCTTTTTTTGTCCACAGCAGGCCCGTGTGTCTGTGTTTGCAGTCACCTTGTTTATATTCTGTTTTGTCATTAAATCCAGTTCTTTTACCCCAGCCTTGGCACCCTTGAGTCTCCTTTTCCGTAGGTCCATGGTCCTAGTGACTGCCATATTGCCGTTGGCATCCGGTGGGTTGTAAACCATGACAGAGGAACTGTTCCTCCTCTGGGCTCATGGTGACTCCACTTCACCAATCTGACCACCACTTCATCTCCTTCTCTCTCCCTCTTCCCCTTTATCCTGCCCCCTCATGCCTGTCCACCATCACAGTCTCTCGTAACATCCTCTCTCTCTCTCTCTCTCTCTCCACCTGCTCTTGCCTCTGCAATCACTGCTTCCTTCAACCGCTAGAATCTTTTTCTGAACTCTCCCCTCACTCTACATCTTCCTCTCTGCTTTCCTCTCTCTCCTCAGCCCTAGATTCAGTCTGTTCTCCTGTTTCTAGGCCTGCTCGCCCTTCCCCCCGCTGCCCCTGGTGGTCTGATACCCTCCGCACTGAGGGCCACCCTGCATGCAGCGGAAAGGAAGAGGAGGAAGTCCAGGACCCAGTCTGACCTGTCTGCTTGTCAGTGTCTCCTTGCGGAATTTCCTGCATCATTTCTGGCAGACCGATGCTTTCACCCGATCACCCTTTTAAAACCAGGAATGCATGGGAACACAGACACAAAAGGATATGAATTGAAAAGGAAGTATTCACAACTTGGCAAAGCCTCAAAAAGACCTGTTTGCACAGCACTGATTCTGCGTCCACCGGCCATTTGCTCTCGCTGGAGTTACGGAGAGGAGAGGTGAGTGCGGAGACGTTTCCATATGCAACTGCATTCCTAGTGCTTGCGCAGCGCATTTGAGAAATTTACATTTGATATCAATACTCTAAACCTCTTTTCACGTATAAAACCCCCAAAATATATTTGTGCCCCCTTTTGAAATCGTTCCGGCAAATAAAAAGCTGTATAAAGTGGAGTGCATATGGAAATGTCTTCGCACTCACCTTGGTTTTGTAAGGGTGATCGGGTGAAAGCATCGGTCCGCCGATAATGCCCTGTCTCACATTTGGATTCTTTAAAGCCACATTTTGGCCTCAGGAAGTTAAAAATAACCAAAATTTCCTTCCCACAATGTTGCCTAATAATGCAGCATTAATCTTTCATCAATATTTTGCGCAGATGACATGAAAGAAACCTGGATTCGTTTAGATTGTCGCGCTCCCCTGATAAGTTTCGCTATCAAACTGTGCATGCCCAGCTATTAACATAGCCCCTGTAAGAGGCCTACTCTCGATCCCTCCCTCCTACGGAACTACCGCCCCATTTTCCCTTTTCTAGCTAAAACACTCGAAAGAGCAGCTTCTAACCCAGTGGTTCCCAACCCAGTCTTCAACGACCCCCCGCGTTGCAGGCTTTTGCTCCAGCTCTACTCTTTCACACCTGATCCTTTGTGCTGATTGGTTGAAAAAGATCTACCTGAACAGGGTGTGCATGAAGGTGCATTGGGCCTTAAATGGATAAGGTGTGGAAAAGAAAAGCTGCAACAAAAACCTGCAGGAGAGAGGTCCTTGAGGACTGGGTTGGGAACCACTGTTCTATGCGATTGTCATCTTTCCTATCTCAGAATAACTTGCTAGATCCTCATCAGTCTGCCTTCAGACATGGCCACTCAACAGCAACTGCACTTCTCTCTGTTAATGAGTCGCTTCATACTGTATAGGCATGGGCAACGCTCTGCATAAACTCTAATGGAATGCGTAACAGCTGAACTGGGGCGGAAAACAAGCCTCAGAAAACTTATAAAAAATGACGTAAATACCATTTTCATACAAAAAGAACACCATGGTTTGATTAAAAGCAACCTTTTCAATAGGATACCCGTATTTCATACATGAACTCTGCGCCAAAAACGCGATTTGAACAGAGCTATTGTTCGCCCGTTGGATGAATGCGTGACCTCAATTTGCGCCGTGTTTACAAATTTTCAAGTGCACGGCGTGGCAAAAATAACCATTTTGGAGGTAGATTTCAAATAGCCTGCGCCAACGTCTTATCCCAGCTACGGCCCTGATTTGCTTACAGCCATCTAATTTGAGAAATTACGGGTCTGTTCGTACAGGCTAGACCTCTAGGGGATGTGAAATAAGTTCGACAGAAGTTGTTGCAATTCGTCGCAAGTTCGCCGTGATTTCTTCTCAAGAATAGCAAGAAAGGTGAGTGTATTTTTATTGTACCCTACATAGTCTGTTAACAGAATATCCTGTGACCCTATTTGTGAAGTTTCAGTAAAATATACCAAGGAATAAATCGGCACCAGGCCTTTGAAGCCCACCGGTCACAAGATTCATTCACGTATACGCTTCAATTCGAGACTGCAAGGATGGAAATCTGAATAATCAATTAGGAAAAATTCTCGGCTCTCGGTAATTCTGTATATCGTTTAAACAATTTGTCAATCGGATTATGAAAGAAGACTGAAAATAAGCGCCCGCTTTTTGTTTGGATGTAAAAGCGCTGTAATGTGGAAAAAAGCCACTAGATGGCAGTATTGACATTTTTTTTGTTAAGCCCAGTCTGAAGCTAGGTTGGGCATGTCCAGGGCATGCCCAGAGGGGAAAGTCCCAGAAATGGGAGGGGGCTGGACAAGAGTATATAAGGAGAAAAATCGAGAGTGTGTGGTCGTAGGAGAAATTGCAAGAAGGATACATTTGACCAGACCTGTCACTCTTTTCAAGACCTGTTAAGCTTTTTGTGGATTTTTGCCTGTGTTGGAGCATTTTCCTGTCCCAGGACATCACAACATAGCAGCCCATCTCCATTACAGGGAATTGTAAATATCTCATTTTTTTTATTTTCTTTTCAATCTTGGTCAGTAGTGTAGGGTGTAGATTAGTTCTAGGGCTGCACGATTCTGGAGAAAATGTGAATCACGATTTTTTTGTCTAGAATTGAGATCACGATGCTTTGGCACGATTTTTTCCCACAAACTGAAATGTTTATTGTAGCAATTAAAAAAAAAACAAAAAACAACTGGCCATTAAAGTGCAGTTTAATAAAAAAGGTAAAAAGACAAAATAAGCAAAATAAGTGCACCTTAAGTGCTTTTTGACTCCACATGGCCCTGAACTACGGATGCAACAATGTCAAACCGCAACCCAGAAGATGATACTGCTCAATTATAATGTCATATCAAACAGGCAGGCAGCGATGCAAGCCCATCCGAGGCACATTTGCACACAAACAAAAGCCTGCACGGAGAGAAAGCAGCATGCCGACGGCATTCCAGCATAAACCAAGATTAGTTTTGGGGCAACCCTTTAAAGCCAAACCACGTATCATCCGCGTATCATCCAACTGCAGTCTTGAAAAAATGGCCGTCAAACTTCTATGGCCGTTTAAAATGCTTCTGGCGCTTCGAAGTCAGGTCCATCACCTTGACATAATTAGCATACCCTAAATCTATTCTTGAGTAGCTACTTTGCCAAACTAAAGCGGCTTTTCCACCGAACGTGAAACGATTTTTTCGCAGGACAGATAACATTCAAAGTCAATGCAAAGACGCGAATACATTGCATGCATTCGCGTCTTCGCATTGATTTTGAATGCGCTAATCTGTCGTGCGAATAATTCGTTTCGCGTTCGGTGGAAAAGCAGCTTAAAAATCAAGCAATTTATTTAGCCAAGAAGTACAACCGGCATGTAGCATATAATGATTAAAAAGTGATAGTAAAAAGTGGACATACTAAACAAGGCTTCCGTGTAAGAGAGCCAATGACCAATAACAATAAAACCATTTTAATACGGTCCTGGTTTTCAAAAATATAACAATATAGGCCGACGCAATGTGGAAAACATTTCATGAAGCCTATCCACCGTGAGGTGTGACTTATTTTCGTATTCACATCAAATCGTCAAATGCAAGCCTATAAAAATAATCTGGCAAACGCACGCAGGTGAATCTGTGCTGTTTCCTGGTCATGTTAATCTCAAAATGCGACTGCCGAAAGAACAGTATAAAAATAAATTGGACCGTCTTCCGATTCACATTTGTAATTGTGCGAATCAAGTGCTTGATTGTCAATTGAGCATGGACCAAGGTGAGAACTATTACTGTTTAGACAATGATAATTCTGCAAACCTTGACGTTGCTTTGTTCATGGCTTTGAATGTAGGCAACTGTTTGGTCATGGCCGCATCAGGTCTGATTCGTAAAGCAAAAATAGCGAGCTCCTCCGCTCGCCCCGTTGCGGGACTTATTATTAATGCCCCGGGTGGATTTTCATCAGTGTTCATTTTGCATTTATTTTTCCTGACAACAAACTTTCTTGCACTCTGCGCTTTAACGTTTCTCCGTGTCTCCCTCGCTGCTTCTGAATCTGCACTGCTAGCCAACTCCGTTCGAATCGAAAGACCACCGCCATTTACTGTTCACCTTCTCTGGCTTCCACATGAACTCAAGTGAAGTAGAGCTGCTTTGCCATAGGATGAGCGCGAATGTAACGTCAATGCTGAGGCCGCCCCCAAGAGACCGCCTACTACTCACTTTCTTTGAAAACTACGAGTTAGTTTGCTCTGCGGCTCCTGAAATAATGCTGGAAAATCATTGACATTTAGAAATTAGATCGCGCGTAGGGGTGAATCGAGATCGCGATCTTCTGGCGATTTATCGTGCAGGCCTAATTAGTTCTATGTGTGTGTTTAATTAAATCTGTTGAACTTAAAGGATTTTGTCTGTCATCCCTTGCTGTCCGTGACGCCATAACAAATTGGGGCCATAACAGCGCGTATTTAAAGAATACATTGTATATTGATTAAGCATTGAACTCTGCATAAGTCAAACTGTTTTAATATTTGTTGATGACATTGCTTCGGCTTCCTGGAAGCAAGTACGCGCAAATCTGCTGTCTAGTGAGCATTTCAGGTTCGATGTACTGAGTAATAACGCCGCGGAAACTTAAACTGGCCCGTCATTCTGCCGAATAGTCTTACTAAACTAGTTAATTGTCTGATTGCTAATCAAGCAAAGGGGAGGTTTCTGCCTCACCAAACTAACCCCCGACTGCACGTCACTGTGTTTTATGATGAATTATTCACAGTAGCTCATTGAAACTATCATGGGAGGAGGGTATATGGACATAGTAAAAAACAGTGCAAAGTTTTTTTTTTTTCACCACGGGTTATTGAAGGGGAACGTTGGATTCATTTAAGTAGCAGTGGGAGGGCAAACAACTGCCGGCATCAGCGACTTCACTGCATTTTATATAGTAATGGGCGTGTAGCGTTAATGTTTGCCCTCCCACCGATAATTTTGACATTTTTGCGGGCCATTGATCCAATAGAAAACTTCACAGGCAACCCATTCATACCATTTTTTAATATCAATGCAAAACCTAATGTTTGTTGAACATAATTGGGTGAAATTCAATGCATTTTCCATTAAAAAGGGCCTAGGGGGCGCTGCTGTACTTCAGAAAAGGGGTAGATGACTTTAGCATCAATTATTTCTGTTAGGGCACCCTAATGGATAATTTGGCCTGGTTTATTTCTGAATATACTGTATTTTCAAAAATGCCCTCAGGCTTCACCTCCCAATTTTCACAATGGGTTTTGTTGAAAAATGCCGAAGTCAGCCATTTTTGGGACCCTGTGACTCTGAGACCCTTTCCTGTAAAGGCGTTGGACTTGAGGCAAACTCTTTGTCTGTGTCTTCTGTACTTACCCGCAAAAAATCATTAGAAAATAATAAAAACTATGTTCTCAGCAACTCAAGAAATGTTGTCATTTTATTCATTTGTATTGCCCATGCCTATACTGTAAGAGCAGCCCCTCCCTTCTCTGTCTCGATCCTCCTTGACCCATCCGCTACCTTTGATACTGTTAACCACCCCACCCTCCTGTCGCTTTGGGACGCAGTAGGAATTTGCGGCATATGAGTGGGTGAAGTACTCCTTCAGTCTGGTCTTTTGGGAATGTCTAGGATGTGGACTGGTGAGTAAAGCTGTTAATTGCCTTCCAGCGTAATCTGAAGTCTTACTTGTTTAGACAGTCTGTCTCTGTAGACTGAATGTCGCATTCGTTACGAGACAGTGATTGAATTAGGGTTGGAGCAGAAACCCATGGGATGGTAGCTCTCCAGGAACAGGGTTGGGCAGCCCTGCTCTGGAGTCTCTTTCTGAACTCTCCCATGACTCTGCATCCTCCTCTCTGCTTTCCTCTCTCTCCTCAGCCCTAGATTCAGTCTGTTCTCCTGTTTCTAGGCCCGTTCGCCTTTCCCCCCGCTGCCTGTGGTTGTCTGACACCCTCCGCGCTAAGAGGGCCACCCTGTGTGCAGCGGAAACTTTTAACCACTTTTTTAAAAAATATTTATTTATTTATTTATTTATTCAGACAAACTATGGTTAGATGTGATCACTGTATGCTTTTTTGCACTTTATGTCTGTCTTGTCTTTTGATTTTGATTTTAATACCATAGCTGTAGCGATGGAGTGTGAGAGTTGACCGAATGAATTTCCCGTGTGGGATAATAAAGTTTAACTTGAACTTGAACTTGAACTTGAAAAGGAAGAGGAGGAAGTCCAGGACCCAGTCTCACCTGTCTGCTTGTCAGTGTCTCCTTGCGGAATTCTCTGCATAATTTCTGGCAGACCGATGCTTTCACCCGATCACCCTTTAAAAACCAGGAATGCATGGGAACACAGACACAAAAGGATATGAATTGAAAAGGAAGTATTCACAACTTGGCAAAGCCTCAAAAAGACCTGTTTGCACAGCACTGATTCTGCGTCCACCGGCCATTTGCTCTCGCTGGAGTTACGGAAAGGAGAGGTGAGTGCGGAGACGTTTCCATATGCAACTGCGTTGCAAGTCCTTGCGCAGCGCATTCGCTAAATTAACATTTGATATCAATACTCTAAACCCCTTTTCACCTATAAAACCCCAGAAATATACAACCCCAATTCCAAAATAGGTGGGACAGAGTGTAAATTGTGAATAAAATCAAAAAGCAATGACTTTGAAATCACACCAGCCAGTATTTTATTCACAATAGAACAGAGATAACATAGCAAATGTTGAAACTGAGAAATTTTACAATTTTATCCACAAAATGAGCTCATTTCAAATTTGATGGCTGCTACAGGTCTCAAAAAAGTTGGGACAGGGGCCTGTTTACCATGGTGTAGCATCCCCTCTTCTTTTTAACACAGAGTGGAGGCGTCTGGGCATTGAGGAGACAAGTTTCTTGAGTTTAGCCATTGAAATTTGATCCCACTCTTGTTTAATACAGGCTTCCAGCTACTGGAGAGTTTTGGGTCTCTCTTGACAGACTTTTCGTTTAATTATGCACCAAACGTTCTCAATCGGTGAAAGATCAAGACTGCAGGCAGGCCAGTTCAGCACACAGACTCTTTTACTACGAAGCCATGCTGTTGTAATAGCTGCAGTATGTGGCTTTGCATTGTCCTGCTGAAATACACAAGGCCTTCCCTAGAATAGATGTCGTCTGGAGGGGAGCATATGTTGCTCTAAAACCTTTATATACCTTTCAGCATTCATGGTGCTTTTTAAAACATGCAAGTGTTCCACACCATATGCACTAATGCATCCCCATACCATCAGAGATGCTGGCTTTTGAACTGAACACTGATAACAGGAGGGGTGGTCTTTCTCCTCTTTAGCCCGGAGGACACAACGCCCATGATTTCCAACAAGAATGTCAAATTTGGACTCGTATGACCACAGGACACTTTGCCACTTTGCTACAGTCCATTTTAAATGAGCCTTGGCCCACAGAACACGGCGGCACTTCTGGATCATGCTCAACAATGGCTTCCTTTTTGCATGATAAAGTTTTAGGTGGCATCTGTGAATGGCGCGGCGGACTGTGTTTACAGACAGTGATTTCTTGAAGTATTCCTGGGCCCATTTATTAATGTCAATGACAGAATCATGCCAGTGAGTGATGCAGTGGTGTCTGAGGGCCCGAAGATCACAGGCATCCAGTAAAGGTCTTCGGCCTTGTCCCTTATGCACAGAGATTTTTCCAGTTTCTCTGAATCTTTTGATGATGTTATGCACTGTCGATGATGAGACCTTCAAAGCCTTTGCAATTTGACATTGAGGAGCATTGTTTTTAAAGTATTCCACAATTTTTTTACACAAGCCTTCACAGGTTGGAGAGCCTCTGGCCATCTTTACCTCTGAGAGACTCAGCCTCTCTAAGACATCCCTTTTATAGCCAATCATGTTACACACCTGATGCCAGTTAGCCTAATAACTGCTAAATGTTCTTTCAGCTGATTCTCTTATATATTAATTGCTTTTTCAGCCCTTTTTTGCCTGTGTCCAAACTTTTTTGGGACCTGTTGCAGCCAGAAAGTTTGAAATAAGCTCATTTAGTGGATAAAAATGTAAAATGTCTCAGTTTCAACATTTGAAATGTTACCTATGTTCAATTGTAATTAACATATTGGCTCATGTGATCTGAAAGTCATTGAATTTGGATTTTATTCACAATTTACACTTCGTCCCAACTATTTTGGAATTCGGGTTGTATTTGTTCCCCCTTTTGAAATCTTTTTGGGAAATATCTTTAAAGCCACATTTTGGCCTCAGGAGGTTAACAATAACCAAAATTTCCTTCCCACAACATTGCCTAATAATGCAGCATTTATCTTTTATAAATATTTTGCGCAGATGACATGAAAGAAACCTGGATTCGTTTAGATTGTCGCGCTCCCCTGATAAGTTTCGCAATCAAACTGTGCATGCCCAGCTATTAACATAGCCCCTGTTAGAGGCCTACTCTTGATCCCTCCCTCCTACGGAACTACCGCCCCATTTTCCCTTTTCTAGCTAAAACACTCGAAAGAGCAGCTTCTAACCCAGTGGTTCCCAACCCAGTCCTCAACGACTCCCCGCGCTGCAGGCTTTTGCTCCAGCTCTACTCTTTCACACCTGATCCATTGAAACGTTTCGTGCTGATTGGTTGAAAAAGATCTACCTGAACAGGGTGTGCATGAAGGTGCATTGGGCCTTAAATGGATAAGGTATGCAAAAGTAAAGCTGCAACAAAAACTTGCAGGACAGGGGGTCCTTGAGGACTGGGTTGGGAACCACTGTTCTATGCAATTGTCATCTTTCCTATCCCAGAATCCTCATCAGTCTGCCTTCAGACCTGGCCACTCAACAGAAACTGCACTTCTGTCTGTTAATGAGCCACTTCATACTGCACGAGCAGCCCCTCCCTTCTCTGTCTCGATCCTCCTTGACCCATCCGCTACCTTTGATACTGTTAACCACCCCACCCTCCTGTCGCTTTGGGCTGCAGTAGGAATTTGCGGCATTTGAGTGGGTGAATACTCCTTCAGTCTGGTCTTTTGGGAATGTCTAGGATCTGGACTGGCGAGTAAAGCTGTTTATTGCCTTCAAGCGTAGTCTGAAGTCTTACTTGTTCAGACTGTCTCTCTCTGTAGACTGAATGTTTCATTTGGTACTTGACTTAGTGATTGATGGTATGGTGTTTGACTTAATGAATTGTTTATGGACTTATTTTGCACCAGGTATTTCACTAAGCGAAGTCCTTTCTGTGTATTGTCAGTTCTGGTATTTAAAGGAAAAGAAAACCCTTTTGTCATCTTTTACCCAATAAAAGTACTGTGGTGAGAAGTTAATCTTAAATACTGTAAAAATCAAAGTATTACTATAATCATAGTTTAACAGGACGTAGCCATGTTCATATGGCCCTTTAAAAATACTGAGAGGGAGGTTGGAGCTGAGAAAGAGGCAAAAACTCATAAATCTGCCAAGAAACCTACATAAACCAAACTCTGCAGAACCCTCAAGGCCGGCCAAGCGAGCTAACCTTCCAGTATGACCATATAGGTCAGCCTGGTCCCACTACCTGAGCATGCGCATCAGAGTGTTCTGGAACCATCCAAGTCCTCAGATAACTTACTAAACTTTAGGTGAACCCAAGGTTTGGGAGACTTAAGTGTGGTCTTCGAGTGTCCCTGGCGGCCAAAAATGAAAGTACACTATTATGTAATGACAAACTTGTTACTAAGGGTGGGGGGTTGCATGGGACAATGTGCAACCCCAATTCCGAAATAGTTGGGACGAAATGTAAATTGTGAATAAAATCAAAATGCAATGACTTTAAGATCACGAGCCAATATGTTATTTACAATAGAACATTAACATGATCCAGATAACATTTCAAATGTTGAAACTGAGACATTTTACATTTTTATCCACAAAATGAGCTTATTTCAAATTTTCTGGCTGCGACAGGTCTCAAAAAAGTTGGGACACAGGCAAAAAAGGGCTGAAAAAGCAATTTAAATATAGAGAATCAACTGAAAGAACATTTAGCGAGTAATTTAGTTAACTGGCATCAGGTGTGTAACATGATTGGCTATAAAAGGGATGCCTTAGAGAGGCTGAGTTTCTCAGAAGTAAAGATGGCCAGAGGCTCTCCAACCTGTGAAGGCTTGCGTAAAAAAATTGTGGAATACTTTAAAAACAATGTTCCTCAACGTCAAATTGCAATGGCTTTGAAGCATCATCGACAGTGCATAACATCATCAAAAGATTCAGAGAAACTGGAAAAATCTCTGTGCATAAGGGACAAGGCCGAAGACCTTTACTGGATGCCCGATCTTCGGGTCCTCAGACGCCACTGCATCACTCACCGGCATGATTCTCTCATTGACATTACAAAATTGGCCCAGGAATACTTCAAGAAACCACTGTCTGTAAACACAGTCCGCCGTGCCATCCACAGATGCCACCTAAAACTCTATCATGCAAAAAGGAAGCCATTTTTGAGCATGATCCAGAAGTGCCGCCGTGTTCTGTGGGCCAAGGCTCATTTAAAATGGACTGTAGCAAAGTGGCAAAGTGTCCTGTGATCAGACGAGTCCAAATTTGACATTCTTGTTGGAAATCATGGGCGTTGTGTCCTCCGGGCTAAAGAGGAGAAAGACCACCCCTCCTGTTATCAGCGTTCAGTTCAAAAGCCAGCATCTCTGATGGTATGGGGATACATTAGTGCATATGGTGTGGGACACTTGCATGTTTCAAAAAGCACCATGAATGCTGAAAGGTATATAAAGGTTTTAGAGCAACATATGCTCCCCTCCAGACGACATCTATTCCAGGGAAGGCCTTGTGTATTTCAGCAGGACAATGCAAAACCACATACTGCAGCTATTACAACAGCATGGCTTCGTAGTAGAAGAGTCCGTGTGTTGAACTGGCCTGTCTTCAGTCCTGATCTTTCACCGATTGAGAACATTTGGCGCATAATTAAACGAAAAGTCCGTCAAAGGAGATCCAAAACTCTCCAGCAGCTGGAAGCCTGTATTAAACAAGAGTGGGATCAAATTCCAATGGCTAAACTTAAGAAACTTGTCTCCTCAATGCCCAGACGCCTCCACTCTGTGTGAAAAAGAAGAGGGGATGCTACACCATGGTAAACAGGCCCCTGTCCCAACTTTTTTGAGACCTGTAGCAGCCATCAAATTTGAAATGAGCTCATTTTGTGGATAAAATTGTAAAATTTCTCAGTTTCAACATTTGCTACGTTATCTTTGTTCTATTGTGAATAAAATTCTGGCTGGTGTGATTTGAAATTCATTGCTTTTTAATTTTATTCGCAATTTACACTTTGTCCCAACTATTTCGGAATTGGGGTTGTATCAATCAGAGTGAATAATATTGGATAAGGTAGAAGGAGTCACGTTTAATCCCACCTAAAGGAACGTGCCAAAAGGCCAATAAATATGAGGGTTCGGACAGCCGGAGGGCAGTCGGCGTGGGGTGATTGATGAAGAATGTATGCTATGTGGTTTGCGCAGACCAGCCTGGGTTTCTTTGTGCTTCTTTTGGATGGATTAACAATAAACCCAATTACATAACATAACATAACACGAATGGCGAGAACAGGCCATTCAGCCCAACTAGGCTCGCCAGTTTCTTTATACTATTGTGAATATATGTGATGGTCCTGCCCTGCAGTCCCTCCCCCCTCCTGCTGTCTGCACCTCCACTTCAGCGAGCCACACCTGTTGCTTGTTGAGGTGGAGGTGCAGTGTAGAGTATTTAAGCACGGCAGTGCAGCTGCATTCTGTGTCCTGAGCCCTGTTTGTGTTTTTGCCGCTGCCCCTCTCTTGTGTGTTTTTATCTTTAAAGTAAAGATTTTTATATTTTTACTCAGCCTGTGCGTGTGGGTCCCTTCATCTGCTTTTGGGTACATGGTCCCAGTGCCCGCCGGCGGGGGCAAAACCATGACAATATATCACTTCAGGTACTCAATGACTCATTGGTATCTAGCTTTATGGTCAGGCAAGCTATTCCACATCGAAATTACTCTTTGGGTGAAGAAATATTTTTGAATATCAGAGCTAAATTTACCCTTGGTCAACTTCCATTTGTGACCCCGAGTCCTACTAACAACACTTGGTCGAAGGAATCCCACATAATTCACCTGTTAATCCCTTTACCATATTTAAAGACCTCCATCAGATCACCTCTAAGTCCTTTTCCTAAGACTAAAGAGATTAAGGATCTTCAGCTTCTTCTCGTTGCTTTCATCTTTTATACCCGGAATTAGCTCTGTGGCTCTTCTCTGAACTCTTTCTAGAGCCTCTATATCTTTCTTAAAGTATGGTCCCCAGAACTGTACACAATACTCCAGATGTGGTCTGACGAATTTGTTGTACAAAAGAAGCATCACCTCCTTGGATTTGTACTCAATACTTTTGGCAATGTATCCCAGCATCCGATTGGCTTTTTTAACTGCTACGGCACAATGGCTAGAACCTGTGAGGGTTTGGTCAACAATCACTCCCAGATCTTTTTCGTGTGGAGCACATGGACCAAGATGGATTTAAAATCATAAAAAACCACACAAATTACAAGAAGGCAATTTATTAATACGAAAGAAAATTTTATTAAACAGGTAGGTAGGTCCACATTGTAAATTTAATTTGTCCTTTACATAATTTAGAATTTTAAGGAACAATTGAATGTAAAAGTATTTTACCCATTCTGTTTTGGCTACACACAACACACAGAGACTCGTGCGGGAAGTCATTTGCGATCTTACATAACTATACGCCACACACGCACTAACTTACGCGGGGAGAGATCGGATACGATCTTCCCCGAGTGGATTGTCTCTCTTTGCTTCAAGCCAAATCACGTCTTTGATCCAGGCGGCATGGCCATAAATTATCTGGAAGGGGGGTTGAATCTGAATTTTGGGTTTCCACCATTTGTAGGAGGTAATAAAACAATTTAGCAGAGAGAGAAGAACAGAATGATTACTCGAGAGGATTCTGACCAATTTTCAGGAGTTTCCAAAAGGGAATGAACCATAATTTCAATAGGAATGAAACATACTCCATTCAACTCCTTGGATTCCCCTGAGAATAACAAGACTCAACATGATATGAATATGTACTAATAGGTTGCAGTTGCCATGAAAAGCTCTTAAACTTTTCATGGCAGCTCTTATTGTATAAGCAATTTTGGTTATAAGCAGATAAGTATTGCATAGTAGTATATGGAATATATGAGAAAGGTCTGACATTACTATAGTGTCAGAAAATGCAAACGGATGAGTTAGGGTCCCGTTTCATGAAAGACATGACCAGGGCAGGGGGAGACTGTTATGATTCTGATCTGTTTTGCTCTGTCCTGCTCACGTTCTGTTCATGTTTTGCTATGTCTTGATTCCATGCCATGTTTTGTTTCTGTTTATTCTGTAATTCCTGCCAGAGTCCATTCCCCAGTTAGATTCCGGTCATTGTTTTGTATTTTACCATGCATTGCACTTTGTCTCCCCTGTCTGGTCTTGTGTTATGTGACAGCTTATGTCCCCTAGTATTGTGTGCCACACTTTCAGGTGATTTCATGGTTTCTGGGTTTTCAATAGTTCCCTCTAATCTCGTTTGCTTCCTTCACCTTGCTTTTCTATATTACTAACCAATACTAACAGTTTGTTGTTTTAGTTAAATTTACTAACTCTGACTAACATTGTATATAGTACTAACTTACTAACGAGCACTAGGGATTGTATAGCTGCACCTTACTAATTGATTAACAAGCTCTCAGCTTTTCGCCCTGTTCTAGTCTCCGCCCCTTGTCTTCACTCAATCTACTTTGCTGCGTTTCAGCGGATCCTCCGCACCTGCTTAACTCTGTTCTGCCTCTCATTATCTGTGCACGTTAGAACTCCCTAACCGGAGCTGTATGTTTGTCAATAGGCTGTCTCGTGATCCCTGTCCGCATTTTGGCTTTTGCCAATTTCATGTGATTAGGCTTCCCCTTGTGTTTGCTCCTTTGTAATTAGTCTGATCCAATTCACCTGTCCCTAATTATAGCATGTGACTTCCCTTGTGTGTATTTAAGCAGTCTTCTCACAGCAGTTCCCGGTCAGAACGTTTCCCTTGTTTTCACCTCGTATTCTTTGTGATTCACTTCTGACTGGACCGTCTCTGATTACGATTTTGGCTCTGTTTTGGATTATCTTCTGCATCTGTGTATCGAACCCTTTTTGCCCGACTACGAGTACTGTGATTGCTGCCCTGTTAACGACTCGGATTTCGTCCTCTGGATTTTTGATTTTAGGATTGTGGACTCTGTACTGTTGCCTCCTGCTCTGCGGGGGTTTTCCCCCTTCCATAATAAAATCCAGTTTTACCGCACTGCTTGGTTCTCGCGACTGGTTCCTGAGCGATACCTCACAGAACTGTGATGGTCACCCACCTTGCATCACCAAAGACCTGCTTATTGTCCCGGGCCATTATAACCCTCCCCCCAGTCTTCCACAGACACAACCATAAACACTCCACTTCCTTCGACACCACTCAGCAAACATCCTGGGAAGTCAACGACCCCCTCACCCCAGGAGCGCCGGATTCACTTAATAAGTGGGGGGGCCAAAAAGTGCCGTGTTGTGTGTTCAGCTCATTCACAGTGCCTCTATTCCATGCACCTCATCCGTGCCCCTATATTGCAACACTTACAGTATAAAAATTGAAAAGACGTTTGGTTCATTCCCGTTAACCCAGACCAGTGTTGTTTTCGTTAATGATGACGAAATGATTTCTTTACAGTTTTTCTCGATTGGTTTGGCTTATTTCTTGAAACAGAAATTACATTCTCAAAACAACATGGACAACCCTCCAAACCACTGGGCACTTCTTCACAACAGATTTCAAATTCTCATTCCTTTCAACAAATTGCAAATGTCTTAGCACACTTTGCAAATGATTAAATACAATTGTCTACAGTTTGCACAAATTGCAAATGTCTAGCACATCTTTGCAAATGATTGATTACAGTTGCCTACAGTTAGCACAGTTACCAATTGTATATATCTTGCTGATCTAAACTAACTGTTGATTGTCAGTCAAATGGTTTTACTCTCCA
Source organism: Gymnothorax javanicus (assembly GCA_029692085.1). Classification (NCBI taxonomy): domain Eukaryota; kingdom Metazoa; phylum Chordata; class Actinopteri; order Anguilliformes; family Muraenidae; genus Gymnothorax; species Gymnothorax javanicus. Next base: position 11,917,996 of record CM056195.1, on the reverse strand, counting down.
AAACATGTCAGCATTATTTCATTGTGTCAGCCATCACATGCACAAGAGTTCATTCAATTGTCAAAATTAGTCAGGAACATAATACCATGTATAACGTCACATTACATGATATGAATATCTTTTGCTGATTGATAAATTGACTCAGGTGAATCTAGAACTTGACTAATAAAGGGGGTGTGTAACACATCTCAGATGACCAATCAAATGGTATGTTTAGTTACCTGACAGGTGCTATCCATGAGTATGATTTTTGCCAAATATACATATAGAGCCTGACCAGAATCAATACAATTTCTGAACATGGAGGCACCTGGCCAGGTAAACAATGACCAACTGCCTGCTCGAGGAAGAGGAGGAAGAAGAGGAGGAGGAGTAAGGGTGCGTGGTGGTGGAGTAGGTGGAAGAGGGCGAGGGGCACGAAGACACCATGCCGTTCAGATGAAATTCGGCTCGCTTGTTGACCATGTGATCAATCATGGCCTCACAATGGCAGAGGCAGGTCGTCGAGTTCAGCCGAATGTGCCCAGATCTACAGTAGAATTTCAGTACATTACGTAACAGTAAAAAAACAGTACAATTGGTAACTCATTCTGTGAGAAATTCATAAGGCATACAGTAGGTCTACAGGATAGGACAGTGCATCACAATACAAATGGTAATATTGTCTATTTGTGAATTCTATGTCTAGGATTGGACGACAACCTCGCACTGGTGGCAGAAGAACACTACTCAGCCGAGAACAAGAACAGGAGATCTGCAATATAGTGATGGCAAATAATGCCGTCACACTAAGAGAGATCCGTAATACCAGAATACAGGACAATCTAATATTCCAGAACATCAACACTATCAGCATATCAACAATAGACAGGGTATTGAAGAAGCATGAAACAGCTCTACAGGGTACCATTTGAGAGTGAAAGAGCTGCGGTTCCAGTATGTAAATGTAAGTCAGTGGTGTGTTACTGGTTATCTATCATTATAACCTGTTTACAGTAAATCACAGAGGCCACTATATTGAACTTTTGGTGGAGAACACAAAACATTCCTATGTAATTTGCTGTTATGGTATGATTCTACCGTACAACTGATTTGATATTTTGTTGTACTGTATTGTAGAGAATAATGGCATTGGAGGGGAATGAGACTCCTCACACCCTTGTTTTCGTGGATGAAGGCGGCTTCAACCTGGCCAAAGGAAGAAGACGTGGCCGGAATATTATTGGCCACCGGGCCACAGTGGATGTCCCAGGCCAGCGTGGGGGCAATATAACAATGTGTGCTGCCATTTCTGAAAATGGTGTGGCCACCCACATTCCCACACTTGGCCCATACAATACCCAAAAAGCTCCTGTTCTTTTTTGGATCACCTTTATTCAGATCTCATCCCAGAAAATGAGAGAGGTTTGGTAGGGCCTCACTTGTCAAAGTTTGTAGTTGTGTGGGACAATGTCAGCTTCCACCGTGGCCCGCTCATCAGGGCCTGGTTCACTGCCCACCCAAGACTGCTAATGGTGCTCCTACCACCTTACTCCCCATTTCTCAATCCAATTGAGGAATTTTTCTCTGCTTGGAGGTGGGGGGTGTATGAGCATCGGGCTCAGAACCAGAGGTCCCTGCTTGAAGCAATGAATGCTTGCTGTGACAATGTCACAGCAGATCAGTGCAGGGGATGGTTGCGGCATGCACGTAGATTCTTCCCCCGTTGCATCGCAAGGGAGAATATCAGGTGTGATGTGGATGAAAATCTGTGGCCAGACAGACAGCAGAGAGAGGATGACCACGAGAGTGAGGATGAGGAGGACGACCAGTGAGGTGGAGTTACTGGTGTGAACGATATTGTATATAATTTTCCTTTTTTTGTGTTGATGTGTTTACAGCACAGTATATTTTGCTGTATACATTTTCTTTTTACTGTGATGTTTGGCAGTTACTTTATGTTTGTGAATAAAAATACAGTAACAATTTCCATGACAGTGTAGGTCCATCATTTTTTTCAGTTTGATACAGTTTGATTTCTGGTAGCTAGACAAAAGGCATCAATTACAGTAACCATTCATTGTCAGTGAATGGTCTGGACCAAGATTGAAATGTGACATAAGTGATATTTGCATGGTCCACTGCCATAGTGACAAAACATCTAAACATTTTGACCAACAGTGCTTACACAGTGCCGAAGAGACTTTGCATTTTGGGGCCATTGACTATTTATATGAGAAAGGGACTTAGTTTGGAGCATGAGTTAACTGTTTTGGGAGAGATATGACCTTTTGCAGGTGAGCCATGGTGTTGTGCTGAACCATTGGACTATTTTGCCAAATGCGCTTAAAGCTTTGAGAATGTAATTTCTGTTTCAAGAAATGAGCCAAACCAATCGAGAAAATCTGTAACTTCCAATCGAGCCAAGGACCGTCTGCCAGAGCCATCCGTTGGTGACTCGGGGACTGATGATGATTCTGACTGAAGTGTTAAAAGTTGATTGCATGTTCACCCAACCAATGTCTTATAAGCCCATACCGAAGCTTTATGACATTACAGTTTTTCTCCATTGGTTTGGCTCATTTCTTGAAACAGAAGTTACATTCTCAAAACTCTTAAGATCATTTGGCAAAACAGTCTTACAGTTCAGCACAACACCATAGCTCACTTGCAAAAGCTCATATCTCTCTCAAAACTGTTCACTCATGCTTCAAAACTAAATTCCTTTCCCATATAAATAGTCAGTGCCACAAAAATGCAAAGATCCTTCTCAATTGCTTTGACTCATTTCTTGAAACTGACAAGACGTTCTCAACACTCTTGATGCTTATGCCAAAATAACCTGGATGGTTCAGCACAACACTATGGTTCACCGGCAAAAGCTTATATCTCTCCCAAAACAGTTCACTCATGTGTCAAAACTAAATTCCTTTCTCATATAGTCAGTGCCCCCAAAATACATCGTCCCTTTAGCATTAAGCACTGCAAGTCAAAATGTTTAGATGTTTTGTCACTATGGCAGAGGACCATTGAAATATCCTCCATGTCCACCTCTCAGTCTTAGCCCAGTCCTTCATTGACAATGGTTACTGTACTCATTTTTTTCTGTCAAGCTAACCGAATACAATTATGTATAAAACTGAAAAAAAAAAAAAAAAAAAAAAAATAGGATTTTACGGTAAGAGTAGCCACCAAGGTTTGACATCACACATTGCACTCATACTGCCAAGGAAATTGTAACCATTTGAAGGGTCCACTGGAAAAACGATCAAGGTCAATTTTTAGAGATTTGGAGTTAGGCCTGCCATCTATATTCAGACTCTTGGTGGTTTCACTTAAGATTATCAGAACTCTGATAAAATGATTGGAGTCCAAAATGTGCAGTGTTGAAATATCTGTGTACAACGACAAAACGATCAATGTCACTGCAAAACACTGGAAGGATGATCAGGATCAAGTCACGTGACCTTGGGTACCAATCAGTTGCATTTTTCTGCAAGATAATAGTCGCTTTTTGTTAATCTATTGCTTTGACCTTTTGGGATATTGATGATTTACAGTGAAAGAACGATCAAAGTCAAGGGACTAAGCGATTATGAACTTCAGAGCCCTATCAAATATGCAATATCTTCACCAGATATAAATATTTCAGAAGTATACATTGTGGAGATTACCGGACTTTATCAAGGTGCAAACAATATACAACTCTAGCAACTAGTTTTCCAGTGTTGAGGTTTTGAAAATTTAAATGGTGATAACTCAAAAGTGCAGAAAAGTGACCTCGATCGTTTTCCCAGTGAACCCTTCATTTTTATTCACACAAATGAAGTAACTTCCATACATCAGAGTAAAAAGGAAAATGTATACAGCATAATATACTGTAATATAAGCACATAAACAAAAAAACAAGGAAAATAATATGTAGCCTACAGTGCTGTGAATAAAGCTGGAGTTTCACAACTAACACTTCTTCACTGGTCGCTGTCCTTACCCTCCCTCTCCTGGCCGCTCTCCTCACCCTCCTGGCCGTCCACACACTGCCGTCTGTCTGGCCACAGATTCTCATCCACATCACAGCATATATTCTCCCTTGCGATGCAACGAGGGAAGAAACGGTGTGCATGTCGCAACCATCCCCGACACTGATCTCCTGTAATATCTTCCCACGTAGCGTCCATTGCATGGAGCAGGGACCTCTGATTTTGAGCCCGATGCTCATACACTCTCCACCTCCAAGAGGAGAAAAACTCCTCAATACGATTGAGGAAAGAAGTGTAAAGTGGTAGGAACACCATGACCATCCTTGGATGTGTAGTGAACCAGGCCCTGATGAGCAGGTCATGGTGGAAATTCACATTGTCCCACACAATGACATAGTTTGGTAGGTGAGGCCCTCAGGGACCTCTCATTTTCAGGGATCAAATAAGAGTAACGGCGGTCCAAGAAGATGAGGAGCTTCTGTGTATTGTATGGGCCAAGGCTGGGGATGTGAGTGGCCACACCATTCTCGGAAATGGCAGCACACATAGTTATATTTCCCCCACGCTGGCCAGGGACATCCACTGTGGCCCGGTGGCCGATAATATTACGGCCATGTCTTCGGCCCTTGGCCAGGTTGAAGCCAGCTTCATCCACAAACATGAGGATGTGAGGGTCTCGTTTCCTTCCAGTGCCATTATTCTCTACTATGGAGTTAAAAAAAAAAACCCATCAAATCAGTCATGCAGAAGAGTCGTACACGAGAGTAACAGAAAATTACATAGGAATGTTCTACCTTCTCCTCCACAAGTTCAATATAATACTGGCCATTACTCCAGGGGTTCCAAACCTGGGGTACATGTACCCCTAGGGATAGGCCTACGCAGAGGCACTACAGGGGGTATTTGAGAGAAAAGGAAGGGGGAAATCATCAATGACTAGACTTACTGAAATGTTACAGTAAAACCACAGTATTTGATAGATCTGCTTGGGAGGCACTAATTGCAGCTCCTTGACCCCTTTTCTTATAGTATGTTATATTCTTCAAAATAAGGATTATAAATGATAATTGTATCATACAGTAAGCTGCAGTTTTCTATTGCAGTTTTTAGGCAAAATGTTGAAGTCAGATAAAGCAAATACTTGGATTCAGAAATCAGGTAAAGGAGGTACTGAAGCCAAAAAAGTTTGGGAACCACTGCTTAATTGTAAAAAGGTTATGATAGACAACCAGCAACTGACTTACATGTACATACTGGTACCGCAGCTCTTTCACTCTGAGTTCCTCTCAAATGGTACCCTGTAAAGCTGCTTCATGGTCATTTATTTTTATTTATTTATTTGTTTTTTCATTTCGGCATGATCGTACAGTCGTTCCATGACAATTTCAACACAACATGTATCATGATAGAAAGGGTCGCGGGAGAAGCGAAATCGCTTGTCAAAGTCCCGCCCCCAACTCCCAGAAAAACAGTTTGATTATGGTTAAGATATCATAAAGATTTATAAATCACAACAGAGCTGAGTGTCTATTTACACTACGATTTAAACGTCACAACATAAAATCATAGAGATTTATGAACATCATGAAGAATTTTAATCACAATATAGCTGAGTGTCTATAAACAACCCCTATTGTTTATGCCCGTTATGGTTCTGTTTAATTTATCCAATGCCATTTTGTTGGATAAGTTTATAGTTATTCAAACATGCACATTTCAGAAGATACTTAAAGTCCTTCAGATTGTCTGCCCTTTTAATATTGTCTTCAAGTATGTTCCATGCACTGACTCCAGCCACAGATAAGGAGTGCTCACTCCGAGTCGATTTGACCCTTCTAGTTTGCAACAACATTCTGCCTCTTAGGTCATGAAGACAATCACGCTGGAGAAATAGGCATTGTATATTTCTAGGCAATTCTTTGTGGTATTCTAAATATACAATTTGCAAGGGGTTGAATTTTATTATATCCTGCAATTTAAGAAACTTTGCCTTAATAAACAAATCGTTTGTATGAGTTCCATAGGGAACATTATGAATAATTCTAAGGGCCTTTTTTTGGAGTTTAAACAATGATTCTATTGTATTATTATAAGTGTGTCCCCATACTTCAGCGCAGTAGTGTAAGTGGGGTGCTATGAGTGCTGAATAGATTATTTTAAGAGACTTGTGTTTTAATAATTTCTGCATTTTCCAAAGAATAAACACGCTTTTAGCTAACTTTCTTTGAACCAAGTTTACATGTGGTTTCCAGCTTAAGAGATTATCTAACATAACTCCCATGACTTTATATTCGTTTACCCTTTCAATGCTGGTACCATTTACCTTTAGGTCTATGTCATCCTTTAGGCCTTTTTTTCCCAAATATCATAAATTTGGTCTTTGTAAGATTTAATGATAATTTGTTTACATTAAACCACGTGTGAAGTTTAGACATTTCTTTATTAACCAATTTTGCCAATTGCTTGAGATCGACACCTGAGCAAAAAAATAGTAATAGTCTCTGCGAATAAAATTAGTTTTAGGATATCGGACACCTTAACAATGTCATTTATGTAAATTATGAACAACTTGGGACCTATGACCGAGCCCTGAGGAATTCCACAGGTAATGTCCAAGCAATTCGATTTGCTATTGCCCATCTGCACAAATTGCGTCCTACTTGTTAAGTAATTTTTGATCCATTTTAATGCGGTCCCTCTTAATCCATATTTGTAAAGTTTTTCAATCAATATATCGTGATTTATAGTGTCGAATGCTTTCTTCAGATCAATAAATATGCCTATAGAATATAAGTTTGAATCTAGTGAATCTTTAATCATTTCAATAAATTCTGTTAGGGCTAGTGCTGTCGAATGCTTTTTCCTGAACCCATACTGGCTGTCACACAGTAGTTTGTGTTTATCAATGTACTTGTCCAATCTGTCATTGAAGAGCTTTTCTAGGACCTTCGAGCATTGAGGTAAAAATCGAGACAGGACGATAGTTTGAGAAATCATATTTATCCCCACTTTTATAGAGAGGGATAACTTTCGCTATCTTCATTTTATCTGGAAACACTCCGCAGGGGAGAAGGATAGATTGCATATATGCGTAAGTGGAGTTACAATTGCGTTAGTTAGTGTTTTCAGTAATTTCATATCTAATTTGTTTACATCAACAGATGTCTTAGCTGTACAATTTTTCAGAATTGATCTGATTTCAGATTCGGTAACAGGAGTTAGTGTCATTGTGTCTTGGATTTCCTCATCCTTGTCAAGGTAGTCCCATCTTAGGTGTGAGGATTTAATACCCTTTGCTAGTTCTGGCCCAACATTCACAAAATAACTGTTAAAATTCTCCACAACCAATTCCATGTTCTCTACCTTTTTGCCATTTATATTAAAGAATGCAGGGTACTCCCTCCTCGGTGTCCTCCCAGAGACGTTCTTTATTATATTCCAGAGATTTCTGGTGTAATGTTTATTTTCTAATAAAAGCTTTTCATAATACTCTTTTTTATGTTTCCTTAGTAAATTTGTCATTTTGTTTCTGTAATTTTTGTACCTAATTTCTGCTTTCTCAGTTCTTTCTCTCAGAAACTGTCATCTGATGCTTGTTCAATATCCGGTCTATTGTGTAGATGCTGATAGAGTTGAAATTTTGGAATATGGCATTGTCTTGTAGGATTGCAGCACGGATCTGTCTCAATCTGATTAAAGATCTCTTGTTCTTGTTGTTCATTGAGAAGTTTTCCTCTGCCACCCATGTGAGGTTGTCGTCCAATCCCAGACATAGAATTCAAAGGACAACACTGTATTACCATTGGTAATGTATGCCTTATGTATTTCTTACAGAATGAGTTACCAGTGTAATTGTATTGTTGTTTTACTTACAGTAACTTTACTACAATTCTAATGCATCACAGCACAGTGACTGGAATACTACTGTAAACTGTATCATCAATAATTCCATGGTTTATTTTCACACACACACACACACACACACACACACACACACACAATAAATGAATAGGTAAATGAGGAAATAAATACATTTCTTGCTTTATGCACAGTGTCCTGTCCTATACAACATATAATTCCATCATTGACTGAGTTCATACCTGTTTTCCCTGCGAAAGGTCTGGAAGATGGAGGAGATCGTAGAGCGGGGCACATTAGGCTGCGCTCGGCGACCTGCCTCCGCCATTGTGAGGCGATGGTTGATAACATGGTCTATAATTGTGGCCCGAATTTCATCCGGGACAGCATGGTGTCTTCGTGCTCCTCCTCCTCTTCCCCCTATTCCCCCGCCGCGCACCCTTACTCCTCCTCCGCAAGCAGGCAGTTGCCCCTGTTCATTTACTTGGCCATGTAAGGGTTTTGCCTTGCAGTCCCTCCCCCTCCTACTGTCTTCGCCTCCACTTCAATGACCAACAGGTGTGGCTCGTTGAAGTGGAGGTGAAGGCAGAGTATTTAAGAGCTGCAGTTGCCAGTTGGCAATAACATGCGCAACAAGATAATGCATGACGCACGGAACTGCCACGAAACCTCAGATAAGTTCACGCCTATTACAGCTGGCAAAGTTAGTAAAGTTGGGGCAAGAAACAAATCATATTGCTGTAAAATTAAGATCACTCCTTTGTTAACGTTTGTTAGCGAACCAGCATACAGGGTGGCTGTATCCAAAGAGCAACGTAATTTGATACACGACCGCTTACGTAGAAGTCTAGCCATCCATGACTGTACCAGAAACTTTCCGGCAGAAAGCCTCATTCATGCCCTCCCAGAAGCTGATTGGTTGGTATGCAAATAAGGAACATCATTTTCCAGCCAATCAAAGTCATTAAAACTTCTCCTGTTGCTACGTGGCTCGTGAATCGGAAGTTCGCAGGCCAGCGAGCCAACCCACTAACATTTTCATCTCGTCTCCTCTTGTCAAGAAAAACAAATACGTCTCGTCATATTTTCGTCATCAAAGAGCTATGTTTAGCTCGTCACCGTCTCGTTTTAGTCTTGAAGAAAAGGTGTGTTACAGTTTTTCTCGATTGGTTTGGCTCATTTCTTGAAACAGAAATTACATTCTCAAAGCTTTAAGTGCATTTGGCAAAATAGTCCAATGGTTCAGCACAACACTATGGCTCACCTGCAAAAGGTCATATCTCTCCCAAAACAGTTAACTCATGCTCCAAACTAAGTCCCTTTCTCATATAAATAGTCAAGGCCCCCAAACACAAGTTTCCTTCTCAATTGCTGTGGCTCATTTCTTGAAACAGAAATGACATTCTCCAAGCTCTACATGCATTTGCCAAAATAGCCTGGATGGTTCAGCACAACACCATGGCTCACCTGCAAAAGGTCATATCTCTCCCAAAACAGTTAACTCATGTGTCAAAACTAAGCCATTTTCTCATATAAATAGTCAATGGCCCCAAAATGCAAAGTCTCTTCGGCACTGTGTAAGCACTGTTGGTCAAAATGTTTAGATGTTTTGTCACTATGGCAGTGGACCATGCAAATATCACTAATGTCACATTTCAATCTTGGTCCAGACCATTCACTGACAATGAATGGTTACTGTAATTGATGCCTTTTGTCTAGCTACCAGAAATCAAACTGTATCAAACTGAAAAAAATGATGGACCTACACTGTCATGGAAATTGTTACTGTATTTTTATTCACAAAAATAAAGTAACTGCCAAACATCACAGTAAAAAGAAAATGTATACAGCAAAATATACTGTGCTGTAAACACATCAACACAAAAAAAGGAAAATTATATGCAATATCGTTCACACCAGTAACTCCACCTCACTGGTCGTCCTCCTCATCCTCACTCTCGTGGTCGTCCTCTCTCTGCTGTCTGTCTGGCCACAGATTTTCATCCACATCACACCTGATATTCTCCCTTGCGATGCAACGGGGGAAGAATCTACGTGCATGCCGCAACCATCCCCTGCACTGATCTGCTGTGACATTGTCACAGCAAGCATCCATTGCTTCAAGCAGGGACCTCTGGTTCTGAGCCCGATGCTCATACACCCCCCACCTCCAAGCAGAGAAAAATTCCTCAACTGGATTGAGAAATGGGGAGTAAGGTGGTAGGAGCACCATTAGCAGTCTTGGGTGGGCAGTGAACCAGGCCCTGATGAGCGGGCCGCGGTGGAAGCTGACATTGTCCCACACAACTACAAACTTTGACAAGTGAGGCCCTACCAAACCTCTCTCATTTTCTGGGATGAGATCTGAATAAAGGTGATCCAAAAAGAACAGGAGCTTTTGGGTATTGTATGGGCCAAGTGTGGGAATGTGGGTGGCCACACCATTTTCAGAAATGGCAGCACACATTGTTATATTGCCCCCACGCTGGCCTGGGACATCCACCGTGGCCCTGTGGCCAATAATATTCCGGCCACGTCTTCTTCCTTTGGCCAGGTTGAAGCCGCCTTCATCCACGAAAACAAGGGTGTGAGGAGTCTCATTCCCCTCCAATGCCATTATTCTCTACAATACAGTACAACAAAATATCAAATCAGTTTATGCGGTAGAATCATACCATAACAGCAAATTACATAGGAATGTTTTGTGTTCTCCACCAAAAGTTCAATATAGTGGCCTCTGTGATTTACTGTAAACAGGTTATAATGATAGATAACCAGTAACACACCTCTGACTTACATTTACATACTGGAACCGCAGCTCTTTCACTCTCAAATGGTGCCCTGTAGAGCTGTTTCATGCTTCTTCAATACCCTGTCTATTGTTGATATGCTGATAGTGCTGATGTTCTGGAATATTAGATTGTCCTGTATTATGGTATTACGGATCTCTCTTAGTGTGACGGCATTATTTGCCGTCACTATATTGCAGATCTCCTGTTCTTGTTCTCGGCTGAGTAGTGTTCTTCTGCCACCAGTGCGAGGTTGTCGTCCAATCCTAGACATAGAATTCACAAATAGACAATATTACCATTTGTATTGTGATGCACTGTCCTATCCTGTAGACCTACTGTATGCCTTATGAATTTCTCACAGAATGAGTTACCAATTGTACTGCTGTTTTACTGTTACGTAATGTACTGAAATTCTACTGTAGATCTGGGCACATTCGGCTGAACTCGACGACCTGCCTCTGCCATTGTGAGACCATGATTGATCACATGGTCAACAAAGCGAGCCGAATTTCATCTGAAACGGCATGGTGTCTTCGTGCCCCTCGCCCTCTTCCACCTACTCCACCACCACGCACCCTTACTCCTCCTCCTCTTCCTCTTCTTCTTCCTCTTCCTCGAGCAGGCAGTTGGTCATTGTTTACCTGGCCAGGTGCCTCCATGTTCAGAAATTGTACTGATTCTGGTCAGGCTCTATATGTATGTTTGGCAAAAAAAAAAAATCATACTCATGGATAGCACCTGTCAGGTAACTAAACATACCATTTGATTGGTCATCTGAGATATGTTACACACCCCCTTTACTAGTCAAGTTCTAGATTCACCTGAGTCAATTTATCAATCAGCAAAAGATATTCATATCATGTAATGTGATGTTCTGCATGGTATTATGTTCCTGACTAATTTTGACAATTGAATGAACTCTTGTGCATGTGATGGCTGACACAATAAAATAATGCTGACATGGTTTGGAGAGTAAAACCATTTGACTGACAATCAACAGTTAGTTTAGATCAGCAAGATATATACAATTGGTAATTGTGCTAACTGTAGGCAACTGTAATCAATCATTTGCAAAGATGTGCTAGACATTTGCAATTTGTGCAAACTGTAGACAATTGTATTTAATCATTTGCAAAGTGTGCTAAGACATTTGCAATTTGTTGAAAGGAATGAGAATTTGAAATCTGTTGTGAAGAAGTGCCCAGTGGTTTGGAGGGTTGTCCATGTTGTTTTGAGAATGTAATTTCTGTTTCAAGAAATGAGCCAAACCAATCGAGATAAACTGTAACTAAAAGCCTGCTGCAGGGTTCTTTATAGCAGCCAACATGATTGATATTCTGGGATCCCATTGGTCCAAGGGAAAAACGGGTGTCATCTTCAAAATGACAGAGTCAATCGGAGCAAAGGAAACCAGAATCCCCCCCCCCAAAAAATCACCTGGAAATTATTTAAAGACATAAACCATAAAACTTGAAGTCTTTGAACCAAAGAACACAATGAAACATTACAATAACCTGTATCTGAAAAAAGCCCTAAGTTGGAGCTACCTAAGCCCCAGATCCCCAATTAACAAGCCCAGAGATGTGTTATGAAAGCCAAGGGAGGAATGTGTGAAGTCTCTAAGAAGAACAGCAAGTAAGGGCTTCCTGGGCTCAACCGAGTTGTGGATAAATTCTTCAGCTAGAAAGACCATAAACCTCCAAACCTTGTTAGAGAGGTACAGAGATATGTGGGCTTTGTCCCTTATCTGAACAAAGCTTCAGAGCCAAATCTGGCCATGTCCCACATAGCCACTTCTGGCACAAGATAAAATTCCACTGATGGACATGATCAGAACTGGGTGCTCTAGTTAGCTACCTTGATGAAGAGATAGGACATAGCCACTTCTGGCAAAGAAAATATCGCCCATAACCAGCCACCTGATGGGTAAAACCCATTTTTGCCAAAAATGGACATAGCCACTTCTGGTTCTAAGCCCTCGATATATACTTGACAAATGAAGGTTCATAGGAAACACATCAAGCCATTTGAGAGAGCTGGTAGATCATTAGTTGAACTAAAGTTTCAAACATTCCCCTTCATAATTGGAAAGTCAAGCTGCACCTGATAGTAATTAATCAAATGAAGAGTAATCTTGGAAAGTAGTAGCTTTGAGAATATAAATTCTGATCTGAGAAATGTGCCAAAGCGACTGAGAAAAACTGTAAAAACCAAGAAGGAGAGGGAAGACTGTTGCCCTTCTCTCCTACCTCCAGGACGTCTTTCCAGTGGAAACCCCACTAACCCTGGGCAGGCCCGGCAGTGTCCCCTAATACTCTGTTTTTCTCACTTCCAGACGGAGATGAAGCCCTTCCTGCCCTAGAAGCAGCTTAGGGCCAGCTGGACAAGAGAAGCTTACAAGTTGTCTTCGTCCTTTCCCTTTCCCTTCAGTCAGTGCGTTTACATGACGTTAGAGAAAATCAGATTATTGTGTTAGTCCGACTATAACCGGACTTTTAAAATGCATGTAAACATCATAGTCCGACTGGAATCATGCTAAATCAAATTTCTCATAGTCCGACTTACACGCCCAGATAATGTGGTTAATAGTCGCATTATTCCTGCATGTATACACTTGAATCGAACCAAACTGGACTATGCGCTCTGAGCATGCTCCACATTCTTTGTGCAAGGCCTTAACCCGGAAGTCCTGTGGCCTTGTAAACCAAGGATGTATTATAATACATCCATGATGTAAACACCAAACTACTTAGCGACAACTTTGAGCTCTGCCCGACTAGCGAGTTTACACTGAACAGCAACAATCCTTGTCTGCAAGGGTATTAGCAGGGCTGCCAACTTTCTACGCAATCTCACGCATACGGTCTAAGTTTTACGCATTTTGAAGGCGTATTCACCGTAGTCAGCAATTATTCAACCAACGAATATTAATGCAATTCTCACGCGTAATTAAAGTCCTTGTGAGTGGAAGTTTCAGTTTCACTTGTGTTACGGTGGATTTCACCACGGCAGCGATTGTGACTCCAAACGATGTGCGCTTTTCCACACTCAGGGGTTGGAAGCAATGTGTGTGTTTCATGATTGTTTAAATTGTTTAAACGAAATAAGACCATTTGAAATGTCTTTATGCAATTCCATTGCTTCCAACCCCTTTGTAAAGACAAATCTGAGAATTCCAGAGTCATAATTGATTTCCACGTCTCTAGTGGTGAAATCCACCGTAATGCACGTGAAACTGTTTAACTTCCATGCTCAAGGACTCAATTCCGCGTGAGAATCTCTTAAATATGCGTCAATTGAATAATTGCTGACTGCGGCATGGGAACGTGAATGCCTCTAAGAGGCGTGAGACTCACGGCGAATGTGTGAGAGTTGGCAGCCCTGGTATTAGTGCTTGAACAGTCTTGCCTTGGGGCCTCTTAACTTCTACCATTAATCCGCATGATTTATCGGATGACTTGTGCGTCATCAGAAAATGTTCCTTTCACTCGCCAACGGAAAAACAATTCTCTCCCACAAGTCATTGCTCCTTAACCGCATCCAAGATGCTTGGGAAGCCGGCGGGTGCATTTCCCAAAAGCACCAGATGGTTGGAACCACAGACTGTGAATCAGGAGAAAGAATGGCTACAGTATCAGGATGTGGCAGAAAGATGAACCTGTCAATGGCTGTCACCAGATCCCTGAGGAGACAGGAGGTCAAAAACACTCGACTGACTGCAGGAGACCCGCAGCAAGACTTGGAGGCAGGAGGCACTGAGGTTTCAGCTTGCACAATAGGGCGCATACTAAATGTTGTAGGTCTTTAAGACATACACCACAAGTAATCCAATAGCACAAGCTCCAATATGATCAAAACCATATAAATAAGCCACAGAAGTTCGGGGATATTGTATTGTGGAGTGATGAAAGAAAACTGGAATATTTTGGGCTTATGCATCAGTGTTATGTCAGCAGAAGGAATAAAGAGGCACATGCTGAAAAGTACACCCTGCCTACAATGAAGAATTATGGGGGCTTTTTGATGCTCTGTTAATAATAAGCTCAGTAAGCTCTCTTGCTTCCTCTGGCACTGGAAATCTGCAAAGTGTGGAGGGCAAGATGGATTCAGTCAAGTACCAGGATATCCAAGGAGAAAATGTCATGCTGTCTGTAGGGAAGCTGACGCTTGGGCATCATTGGACCTTCCAAAAGGACAATGATCCTAAGCATGCCTCAATATCCACCAAGGCTTGGTTTCAGAAGTCTGGGAAGACTCTAGAGTGCCCATCACAATTGCCTCACTTGAACCCCATAAAAAATCTCTGGTACGATTCAAAGAACACCGTTGCAGCATGGAAAGCCTAGAATATCAGCGAACTGGAGGCCATTGTCCATGAGGACTGGGTCAAGATTCCTTGGAAATGCTGCCAAAAGCTGACATCTGCCTATGCATCACTTTTCCAGCAGGTCACTGCGGCAAAACGGTTTTCTACTAAGTATTAAAGATGCTTGTCATGAAGGGGTTGAACAATTTTGAGCCTCCGGTGGTCATTAAAAGTGGCATTTTGTGTTGAATGTGGAGGAGCCACTTGTAATAGTTGTTGTGTTGAGCCATTTAAATTGTTCTTGTTTGATTTTTTCTCATTGCAAACAAATGAAAGTTTTTACATTTTGCCAGTAAACCTAATTTGCAACGGGGGTTGAATAATTTTGATTGCAACTGTACTTGTTGAGTCTCTACATCATCTCATCACTTGTGCGCATCGTAAAAGCAGTTGGGTCATTCCATGTCAGATCATCAAATGGGTCTCACCACCACCTTCTCAATTTTGCTAATTTTTTGTGTGCAGCTGTATAAATATATATCACTGTCAAATCCGAAATTTCAGCTCATTCGGACCAAAAATGAATTTTTGGTGAATTATTTTCTAAGGGTACTGTCCATCAGTTTTTTTTTCCAATTGACATTTTTCTTGTATTTAACATGGCATAATTTTTTTATCCCCTCGCCGACGAATTAGTCGGAAGAAGAAGAAGAAGAAGAAGAAGAAGAAAATTTATTTATAGAGCACATTTCATACCCAAAGGCAACACAATGTGCTTCACAGGAGTAAACATATAAGCATACATATTAATATAAAAACAACATTCCAACAGAGAAACATACACACAAAAAAAAAAAAAACCTCAAACTAGCTAAATGTTTTAAGTTTGCTTTTGAAAGAGCTAAGTGTGGGGGCATCTCTGATATCCCTTGGAAGGGCATTCCATGTACTTGGGGCATAATAACTGAAAGCAGCTTCTCCAGCTTTACAGCGTATGCAAGGAACTACAAGAAGACCATTGGCCGATGATCTAAGGCTTCTTGTTGGTTCATATGGGACAAGCATTTTTTTAATATAATTTGGAGCAAGGCCATTCAGTGCCTTACAAACAATAAGAAGGATTTTAAAATCAATTCTGGCATGTACTGGAAGCCAATGCAAGGTCCTCAGAACCGGAGTGATATGTTCATTTTTCTTGGTTTTAGTTAAAATTCGTGCAACAGCATTCTGAATGAGCTAATATAATAGATTTTTGAGGGAGTCCAGGAAAAAGACCATTACAGTAGTCAAGTCTACTAGTTATTATCGGAATTTGACAGGAAGCCTCTGATTTTTGAAATGTTTTTTAGGTGAAAGAAAGATAATCTTGTGACCTTATTAATATGATTGTGAAAGTTAAGATCAGCATCTATGATAACCCCAAGATTTCTGGCATGTTCTTTGTAGTCAAGGGAAAAGGATCTGAGGTGGTCTGCGATTTGCGGTCTCTTTGTTTTTGTACCTGTAATAATAATTTCAGTTTTGTCACTGTTAAGTTGCAGAAAATTTTGGTTCATCCGTGTATTAATGTCCTTGATGCATTTAATTAGTGTTTCTACAGCGCTCAAATCATCGGGAGAAAGGGAAATATAGAGCTGTGTGTCATCCGCATAGTTATGATATTGCACGTCATGTTTCTTTATGATGTGCCAAAGCGGAAGCATATATAAATTAAAGAGTAGTGGACCTAGGATTGAACCTTGTGGAACCCCACAAGTTACAGCAACTTTGTCAGACACAAAATGTTCAAGAGAAACAAAGAAGTCCCTGTCTAGTATGTAGGTGGTAAGCCAGTTTAGGACAGAACCAGACAATCCCACCCAATTGTGTAGTCTGTCTAGTAAGATCGCATGATCGACAGTGTCGAACGCGGCACTGAGATCCAAGAGCACGAGGATTGAGACTTTATTGATGTGGAGATCATTTAAAACCTTCACAAGAGCGGTTTCTGTGCTATGGTGGGATCTAAAACCAGACTGAAAATCATTAAACAGGTCATTACTCATCACGTAGTTGCTCAGTTGATTATAGACAATTTTTTCGAGGACCTTGCTAAGAAATGGGAAATTCGAGATTGGTCTATAATTACTTAACACTGTGGGATTGAGGCTGTTCTTTTTTAATAATGCTCTTATGACAGCAGTTTTAAGAGCACTTAGGAAACTACCAGACTGGAGGGAACAGTTGACAATTTGCAGGACCTCTTTATTTAAACAACTAAAAACGGCTTTAAAAAAAGTTGTAGGAAGTGGATCCAGACAGCAGGTGGAGGATTTGAGCTTAAATACAACATCCTCAAGTGATGAGTAGTCCACAAGAACAAAATGTGACATATCGCAGGTCCTATTATTATGAGGGAGTGACGCATCTCTGTCAAGACTCAAATAATTTATGTTATTTCTGATGGTGGTGACTTTGTTGTTAAAAAATGTTGCAAATTCTTTGCACTTAGTAGTAGAGAGTAGGTCAGGGTGGGTTGAAAGAGATGGGTTAATGAGCCGATTAACTGTGGAGAACAGCACTTTTGCATTATTTAAATTATTATTTATGATTTTTGAGAAAAATGCTTGTCTAGCAGTTTTTGCTGCTTTGTTATAATTGATGAGGCAATCTTTATAAATGTCAAAGTGGATTTGAAGCTTAGTTTTTCTCCATTTACGCTCTGCTTGTCTACTTTGTTTTTTCAATTGTATTACAAGAATATCATTTGTCCAAGGAACTTTTTGTTTTCTAAAGATTGTTTTTGTTTTTAAGGGTGCAATGTTGTCAATGAAACGTTTCGCTTTCAAATTAAAATTGTGTACCAGGACATCTGTGGATATTGGCGTGGACTGTACCACGTTGAACATTGTAGATTTAACAAAAGATTCCGTAAAATAATCAGCGGTGTTGACGGCAATGTAGCGTTTTTTACTGTCTGCGTTCCTATTAATTTTTGAGGAGTAAAAGAGGCATCAAATGAAATGCAAAAATGATCTGATACCGTAAAAACCATGATTGAGGTAATAGTAATATTAAGTCCCTTTCCAATAATCAGGTCCAGGAGAGGGGGATGTAGTAATGCTGCTGTCCGTCCGTCCGTAACAAATCTGGTTTCCGTTCAGTAACTTTAGTAATGTTTGACGGATTTTAATGAAATTTGATAGGAAGGTAGTTGGTATGAAAATACAAGCTAAGTTCGATTATGGAGTATGTAGGTCAAAGGTCATAGCTCATTAAATATGTGAAAATGGTTTCCGTACGATAACTTGAGTAATGTGTGGCGGATTTTAATGACATTTGATGTGAAGGTAGTTTATATCAAAATACAGGCTAAGTGCGATTTCGGAGTATATAGGTCAAAGGTCAAAGGTCACAGCTCATTACATATGTGGAAATTGTTTCCGTTCGATAACTTTAGTAATGTTTGACGGATTTTAATGACATTTGACATGAAGGTACATGGTATGAAAACACAGCCTAACATCGATTTCAGAGTCTGTAGGTCAAAGGTCAAAGGTCATAGCTCATTAAATATGCTAAAATGGTTGCCGTTCGATAACTTCAGTAATGTTTGACGGATTTTAATGACATTTTATGTGAAGGTACTTTATATCAAAACAGGCTAAGTTCGATTTTGGAGTATGTAGGTCAAAGGTCATAGCTCATTAAATATGCGAAAATGGTTTCCATTCGATAACTTGAGGAATGTTTGACGGATTTTAATGAAATTTGATGTGAAGATACTTTATATCAAAATACAGGCTAAGTTCGATTTCGGCGTATATAGGTCAAAGGTCATAGCTCTTTAAATGTGCAAAAATTGTTTCCGTTCGATAACTTGAGTCATGTTTGATGGATTTTCATGCAATTTGATGTGAAGGTACTTTATATCTAAATACAGGCTAAGTTCAATTTCGGAGTATGTAGGTCAATGGTCACAGCTCATTCAATATGCAAAATTGTTTTCCGTTCGATAACTTGAGTAATGTTTGACCGATTTAAATGAAATTTTATATGAAGGTACGTGGTATGAAAATACAGCCTACCTTCGATTTCAGAGTATGTAGGTCAAAGGTCATAGCTCATTAAATATGTGAAAATGGTTGCCAGAAGATTTAACAGAATAACGTGATGACTGTCCCATTGGACCTTATCATTTTGTTGCCATGAATGCTGCTTCTTAATCACATCCAAGATTTCTTTAATGCCATTAGACTGTTTCAAATATTATACAGTATTAACCTTTGAAAGTTCAAGGATAAGTTCTTATTATGTTTTAACTTTTCACTCTAATTTTGTCCCCTGATCATATATGCTTTAATCTTCTTCTTTAAATCTCCGATTTTATTCACATTCTTTTATTCAATCTTCATGCCAATTAACATTGTATATTTTCAGATCTTCTCATGGGCCATTCCATAAAGTAGTAAACTTTCTGTTCATCCATTCCCCGGGTATTAATAACTTCCTTGCCTAGTAATATAGTATAGTCTAATGAAAGTAACTTGTTCTGACGTATATACACATGTACATGTACAACATTTGTACCCGGCGAGGGGATGCTAAGCTTTGCGTTGCCCTTGTTATTATTACACCTATAGAAAATGAAATGCAGAAAATGCAGTCCAATTTACTTTATCTTTCTTGGTTGTGGAGCTATGAGGACACCAAAAGTGCCTTTTGTTCAAGCAGTTCCATGTTTAGGTCCCCAAAGCACCCTGAATATAAACCCTAGCATAGGCTCTCTGGTATTTTTTCCATTTATTTGTGTCTGCTGAATATACGTCAGGCTGAATTTACCATGAATTCATCACCAACTGCAGTCAGTACCTTGCCAAATGTGAAAAAAAAGCTAAAATGCCACTTGTTCAAACCCCCGTATCTCCAGGGGCACACCTTGGATTTTCTTCTATTTTTTAACTGATTCCTCTATTATAGTAGAAAGACCACACCAAAAATTGTTGATGTGTTTTGAAGAATATAAATTTTGCAGGTGTCTGAACACGGGTGGGGTAATCTCAAGAATTGCTTGGCATTTTCAGCTTCTTAAACAATGTTAATGATTATTGAATCACAATAATTGTAAGTTCTCAATTAATCAATGCATGACACATTCACAGAAAGGTCAGTATATGCAGGTTGGTAGATCATGTTGGCAGGGAGAAACCTGAACCAGTTATTGATCAATAATTTCTGATTATTGCTATTGTCTTTCATGAAGCGAAACAAGAAGACACAAGCATTAACATGGACTTCTTCTGAAAAATGCTGGGTGCCATTCAATAACATTCTCTGAACTGTTCCAACTCCGAATGTCACTGACTGGACACACAGCCCGGCAGTATAAGTTGGACAAAACTGGGCCAGACAACATTGTTGTGCTCTTTGCTGCATTTAGGAAGCAATAACACTGTTAGCATGGAATACAAAGTTTTAATTTGACAGTCAGTTTACAAGAATTGGTGTCAGTAAATTTTATTGATGCTAAGAAGTGTGATTCTCAAAAATTGCCTGACCGCTATTTAGACAGTTCTGAAATGTATGTCGTTCAAGTCACATGAACAATTTTTGTTTTGTTATGTCTACTATAATGCAAGAATTAGTACAATTTAGGATGTGATTGACTAATGATTGAAAACACTTAAAATGTTGCATAGTTAAATGTGTAAGAAGCCGAAAGTGCCACGCGATTCTCGAGATTACCCCGTCCCTGTTCAGACACCTGCAAAATTTATATTGGTCAAAACACATCAACAATTTTTGGAGTAGCCTTTCTACTATAATAGAGGAATCAGTTAAAAAAAAAATAGAAGAAAATCCAAGGTGTACCCCTGGAGATACGGAGTTTTGAACAGGTGGCATTTTAGCTTTTTTTCACATTTGGCAAGGTACTGACTGCAGTTGGTGATGAATTCATGCTGAATTCAGCCTGATTTATATTCAGCAGACACAAATGAATGGAAAAAATGCCAGAGAACCTGTGCTAGGGTCTATATTGGGGGTGCTTTGGGGATGTAAACATAGAACTGCCTGAACAAAAGGTGCTTTTGGTGTCCTCATAGCTCCACAACCAAGAAAGATAAAGTAAGCTGGACTGAATTTTCTGATTAAGCAGTATAACATTTGCTTAGATGCAAAGTTTCGAAGCTATAGCTGTAATAATAAAAAAAGTTAAGCCATGTTAAATACAAGAAAAATGTCAATTGACAAAAAAACTGACAGACAGTACCCTTAGAAAATAATTCACCAAAAATTCATTTTTGGTCCGAATGAGCTATGACTACATGGCAACAGATGTTTTGAAAATCTGATGATTTGACATGGAATGACCCAGTTTCTCATTCTTTCGAGCCATTTGCAAATGCATTGGTACATTCACTTACAGAAAATGTTGTTGAAATTAAAACCAAAAAAAGTGTAAGATGGGAAAAGGGGGGTTGGAGCACCGCTGGCGCTGATGAGTGCATCTGTGACACTGCAGCAAGACTGGCGGACCTTCTGAGCATCAAAAGACTTCAATACCATGCAATATAGCAAATTGTTGAGTTCCTGAGGACAAGCAGCTTGTTGTTTGCTGTGGTTTGTGTGAATGGAAGTGGGGGTGGTTTATGCCCGTAAGAGACTGGAGACCAGAACTGGGGGATGCAAAGTGTGATCAAGCTGTATGTGTGAATGGCAGGACAGGAGGCAATAAACCCAGCCTCTGAGCTGGGAGTGGGGGTTTGCATGGTTTCTGCGCCTTTGATGTCACCCTGCATGGGAGGCCTTTGGCTTACCCAATGCCCCATATTGCCGTCAATCATCTCTTGTAAGACTGGACCCTAACTTATCTGTTTTAAATAATCTAAACCTCTGGGAACGTCACAATATGCTCATATGTTCAATATACTGCTAAGAAATCACTTCTGTACTTATAACACTATTTACCTGTATAATAATTCAGCTTTAGACTTTTTCGTGACAACTGCATCATACTCATACATTTTTCTGGCTTGTTTGGTATGTATGTTTTTGTTATAATTCGAGGAGTTGAATGGCATATATTTCACATCCAATGAAATTATAATTCATTCACTTTTAGAAACTCCCTAAATTTGGGTAAGGTAAAATCTCCTCTCGGGTAACAAAGTTTCATTCCTTTTGTTTGAATGACCCCTCCTTCACAATCAAATGGCCTGACTCTGTCTCAGTTCCGAGACCTGTAACCCGATATCCCACCTGGTTAACTTATGGGGCTCTCTGGTTGGAGGGGTGGGGGTAGCTGGTTTGGTTTATAGGAAAGAGAAATGAGCTGTTCGGGGAAGATCGTATCCGATCTCTCACCGCGTTCGTTAGTGCGTGGTAGCCAAAACAGGTTTGGTAAGAGACTCTTACGTTCAATTAGCCTATTCTTTAAAAATTCTAAATTATGTAACGGACGAACTAAATTTACTATGTGGACCTGCCTACCTGGTGAATAAATTATTGTTATTCCTTTAAACTTGCGTGGTCTCTGTGACTCCTAATCCTTTTATTCTTTTTAGCCGCATTGCGACGGATACCTAGGGGTTTATCCCAACTGAGGAATGACTGGCCAGCAGCCTGGTATGGGAATTGGTTTTATTAAGTTGGAGAGACAATCATGATCTACTAACATAAAGGGTTTATGTATTGCCGGTTCTGGGATTTTAGCCTTAAGGAAACCCATGGACGAAAAGTCGGTTGTCTGTTAAAATTCCCTGAAGGAACCCATGGGCGTGCATAGATCTGGGTTCGCTGTAGTCACGCCAAAAGATGCTGTTGCTGCGATGTTTTGACTTCCAACCTCTAATCTAACCAACGAACCTAGGATCCAGTAACAATGCTAATACCCGGGAGTATATGTTTAGTGACGGCGGTTGTCTCCGAAGAGTTTGAGGTGTAGTCACTTCGAGATCCACGCATGCTTTCCCTAGATTATGAATTTCAATTCTAATTTGGAGTCAGATATTTAACGAGAGTATAACCAAATTTGGTATTCTAAATTTATTATGGAGTCACATTAATTGTAACTGTTGTGCTTTTGTGCCCCGTTCTTCGAACGGAGAAAATATATCCATTTTATTGTGATTTGCACCATCCAGGAGGTCGCGCGTGTTAATACCAGCCCAAGGAACACGTGCAGCCTTCGCCCCCTGCAATTTCCGTCGTTGGTATTGTTTTGTGGGTTCTACAAAAGTGTTTCAAGGCATAACGCAAATGAAAAAAAAAGTACAAAATTTGAATTCTGAACTTAGGTCACATCATTTTCTGTTCTGTTTTTAGTAACACTGGCCATATTATTCAGACAGTGGGGATAATCGACACAATTTTTTAAGTGGACATCCTAAGGATGCTTGTGGCTAATTTTTGCCTGGATCTTCTTTGGTAGTTTCAGAGGAGAAGATTTTTGAAAAATGTTAACGACTGACGACGACGACAGACGACGATGGACGCCAAGTGATGGCAATAGCTCACCTGGACCGAGCTAATAAAAAAAAGTCAAGTATTTTCAAGTATATTAAATCAGTGAATTTTACTCAATGTAATGATTAAAATACAAGGGAATCCACATAACAATAACTACAAAAAAGACAATAAAACACCACTACAAGCAGACAAAAAGCCAAGAAAAAGAAAAGAAAATTTAATGATGCCGGCCAAGCATGAGGCTGCAATAGTGAACAGGAAGGGGGCGGGAGGCTCCAATTACTCACCAAACACACACGTGCCCAGGCCCTCTACACACACTGCAACATCCTACAAATAGTGCCCTGTAGAAAAAAGAAAAGTGCAAAATACCACACACACAACTATGGGGCCGTGAACTGTGGGTGAGTGAATCCTATTCCCATCAACGGCCAATGCACTTGAATGGCATCCACGTCACGCAGCCTAAAACACACAAAAACACAAGAAAAACACAGTCAACAATCAGTTTTTCATGAGTGAAGTATAATATGAAATACAGCACTTGGGATAAAGCCTAACAAAGCCGAACAAAAAATAGATTAAAGCCTAACATAATAGCGATACCACGAAACCTTGTACAAGACAATCTAATAAAATCAAAGCAGTAGTGGCAACCGACTGTCCATGTCGCTTTAGCTTTGCCAACTCCATGCAGCACACACACCAACACCGATTAGAAGCCGGACCTAAAGCATAACAATACAATGATCCGTATGATTTAAATGAGAGAGCAGTCTTTTACCTCAATATCCCAAGTAACATGATCTTTCTACTCAGGTGATACTCGGTAAATTAGTCTGAAGTGATACTCAAACCCATGAAAGACGTCGTAGCTAAAGCATATCACTACAATAATCCATATAATTGAAATGGGAGAGCAAACCTTTACCTCAATATCCCAAGTAGCATGATCTTTCTACTCACTTTTGCACCCCTTTTGGATTGTTCAAGTTTCAAAGAATGCCATTTGGCTTGTGCAATGCCCCCAGTATGTTCCAACGGTTGATGGAGCGGATGTTTGACAACCAGCATTACCATTTTTTACTGCTTTATCTTGACGATGTTGTTGTCTATTCCTCCACAGTTGATGAGAACCTCAGTCATTTGCATCTAGGAGGGGTTAAAAGCAAAATTGGAAAGATGCCACTTTTTCAAAAAGGAGGCACAGTACTTGGCCCATGTAATCTCTGCAGCAGGTTAACGAAAGTTATTGAATTGAATAAGCATGGGAATTAGTACTGATGAAGGATGGAATAGAGTCGAGTACGTGGAGACCAGTGTTTGGTAACAGGAAGCCCCAGGCGAGGAGACTCAGGGTGGTGGTTGCATCTCTTCTTGGAGTCATAAAGGCTCTGTCAAGCCCCCAAAAAAGTGGAGAGATTAAACACAAGCATGCGATTGATGAATGACATCAATGTTGTGATGAAAATAGGACAGGTATAACTGAATCAGTGAATTCAATAAGGGCCCAACTCCATGTGGTGGGGGGGATGTATAGAGTTGGGCCCTTATTGAATTCACCAATTCAACTGTAATGGCGTGAATTAGCTGTAAATGATTTTTTCAAAGCCGGTGTTGCGACTGAACTTGGTGTTTAACAGGGTACGAGAAATAAATGTTTTACTGATTACTGAAATAGAGGGCGCAGGCATGGGGAATATGACCTGGCCCATTGACCTTGGGAAGCTGTTGCAGGATCAGTGACATTGGCTGTTGGGTGAAATGATTTTGTGGTTTATGCAGACCAATGTTGGGAGGAGGACCCAAAGCTGCTGGCCTTGTAACTGTGGGAATCTGTTTCAGAATCGGTGATGTTTGCTGTTGGGTGTGATGATGTCATGGTTGATGTTGGCCAATGATGAGACGAGGACCCAAAGCTGCCGTAGTGCATTTGTAATGGTTCTGGAGGGAAGAGGGGATGTGGGAAGGGGACAAGAGGGCATGCGATTTCATTACAGTATTATCCTTGCTGGTGGAGCATCTGTAAAAAGAAATGCGTCAGCAAAAAACATACAAAGCAAAAATACATGGGGATTTTAGCAAGACGGAGGGGTGGGGTTGGGGTAGGGAGGGGGTAAAAGATAGAGTAGTCAGAAAGAAAATTTCCAGATTTGTTCCTGTATGATTTGAACTGACTGCAATGAATAGGTTGAAGGCTGGAGGAGCCAAAGTAGCCGTGTTTGATTATGTAATACAGCAAAGGAAGAGGAGAGGAAGGGACATGGACACAACAGGACGCGTGTGCTTAGGGATATTAGTGCAGCCTGCAGAGACAGGGACAAAAGGGGGGCTGTAAGAGGCCGAAAAGATCGAAAACAGAGGGTGCAGGCACAGAGAATGCAACCTGGCCCATTAATTGTGGGCAGCTGCTGCAGAATCGCCATTGTAGGCTATTAGGCATAATAACCTTGTAGTTGGTGCAGCCAATATCATGGTGAGGATCCGAAGCCGAAGTATTGCAGTTGGAATGGTTCTGGGCGATGAGGGGTTGCTTCGCTTGTGATTGATGTGGGATAGGACTGGAACCATTTTGCATTGTTAAAATAGTGGTTGAAATTAAGGTCCACTCTTTTAGTTGCATGTTGGAGACGAATGGCGGTCCATTAACCCTTAAATGCCCCCTGTGACAAATTTGTCACACGATTTTGGGGGTTGTCAAAACCACTGACCCCACATAAATTTTGCAACCTAATGCCCATAGTGACATATTTCGACCATCAGTGCTGCCATCTGATGCATAAAAGTAGAACTGACACTACACTGGCTTCACCAGCTAACCTTTCCAATATGGCCGCCCCCATGGTGGAATCTACACGATAGATCAGCACCCATTCATCACTGGATAAAGTAGACAAACAGGTAAGCTGATGAAAAATAAGCTATGCCTAATACTTCAGCTATATGTCAACTGTTTTATCATTCGAGTCATTTTAGCAATAAGGTCCCTGAAATGCCCATTGTGACATATATGTCACTAAACTAAAATGAGGTCAAAGGTCACCAAAAATTAAAAATTGCTATTGGGTTGTTATTAGCCCCTCCCCAGGACATATTAATAGAATACATAGATTTTTCTTTCAACTTTCACTATAGTTGGGCATTTAAGGGTTAATGGCAACCAGGAAGGCATGCTGCTGGGTTGAGTCATGGATAGCTGAGGACGCAGGCTGGAAGCTATAGTCTGAGTTCCAAGACTTGAAAGTAGCTCAGTAGAGGTGATGGCTGGGGCAGGTTATGAGGGCCGTATCTAATCCTGGCTTTCATGCAAATTTCTGGCCCCTAATTTCTAAATAACCTTTATTAGCTAAACCATTTGTGAAATGTTGCATTTGGTTTTGTCTTCCTTCTTCTTCCTCTTTAAAAAAATGAATTAATGACCACAGAATACCTTTGCACTGTTAGTAAATCCAAGTTTTACCAGGAACAAATATTCTGACCGTCGTCCAAAAGAAGCAGACCCGATGTTCGTATAAAAAAACGGGAAAGTATTTATTACATAAGCCAGCACGGAAACAAAATCCCAGAAAAATGTTCATTGAAGCACTGTTTATAGCATTATATTTGCATATATTCAAATTTGTGTGTAAAATAAGTTTTGACCTCTGATTGGTCGCAAACTGTTACGTACCATGTTTGGCGCAGTGGATTGGCTTATTCAAGTCCTGAAAGGTCATGGGGTCTCACCCTCTTCGCCCCTGTGGACTAGTGGAAAATCCCCTAAGGTGGAACTGGCAGCAGTCTTTAACATATACATGTGAGGTGGCCTAATTCACTAATCTGTCTGTCTCTCCACTGTATTCAAAAGCACAAATTTCTGTTTCCCCACAGTATATTATAAACTAGCAATAATAACAGCATGTGTTTGTGATTACTAAATCTGATAAACTTCAACCAGGTATTAGCAATTGCTAATTTGCTGTTATCACTGCCCTGAGTTGGGGACGTTCATTTTTTATTTTCTGTTTTCCCAGCTTGACTAATATTTGATTGCTGCTGCTGAACTGGACAAGGGAACAAATAACATGTCCTTTGCATTATTACCTTCCTCACTAACAGGCTAGCGCGTGATTGAACCATTCAAGACGATTTGGTTCGATTATAGCGAGAGATGAGAGCAGCAGAGACGGGGGGGAAAAATAGAATCACAGTAACTATAAGCTTCCTCAAAATTTTATCCAATTACCAAATTGTATCAGATTGTCTATTTTTTATTTTTGCAATACTTGAATTTCTCAGCTGAACGTTAAATGGACATCAGAAAAATCCACTTTTTAAATTGAACAACCAAAGTTGAATATTGTTTCTGTAGTTTTTATGGTTCTGATGATAACACTGTAAAACCCACAAAACAATAACCAACGGCGGAAATTGTAGGGCGAAGGTTCAACGTGTTCTCTTGGCTGGTATTAGCACGCGCGACGTCCTGGCTGATGCGAATCACAATAAAATGGATATATTTTCTCCGTTCGAAGGACGGGACACAAAAGCACAACGGTTACAATTAATCTGACTCCATAATAAATTTAGAATACCAAATTTAGTTATACCCTCGTTAAATATCTGACTCCAAATTAGAATTAGAATCTATAGTTTAGGGACACATGCGTGAATCTCGGGGCAGCTACGTCGCCAGACTCTTCTGTAAAAACCCAGTTACTCAACTGACGCCCCCGGGTAATAGCGCAGTTGCCGGATCTTAGTTCGGTGAGAGCTCTAGAGGATGGAAGAAATTACCATGATAGTAGCAACTTTGGCATAAACATATCATGAACCCAGATTTATGCACACCACAGGGCCCCTTAAGGGGATCGGCCAGGCACCGGCTTATAAACTCAAGAAAACCCTTAAGGTCAATCCCCAGGACCGATACTACATAATGCGCACCACAGGGCCCCTTAAGGGGATCGGCCAGGCACCGGTTTATAAGCTCAAGAAAGCCCTTAAGGTCACTCCCCAGGACCGATACTACATAAACCCTTTATATAAGTAGACCGTAACTTGCAATCCAACTTAAAACCCATCACTACCTTTAAAACATCAGCTAGCTAGTCTGGAATGATAAGGACTTACCCCTAAGTACCGGATTAAACGTGGCTAGAAAGGATTGGATTAGGAGTCACGGAGACCACGCAAGCTTAAAGGAATAACAATAATTTATTCACCAGGTAGGCAAGAGCTTAAATCAAACAAATCAACGTTAAGCCAATTACAAGTTACACATAATTTAGAAGAGGAGAATAAAGTCATACCTGGAGGAAAAGGATACACGCACTAATGTGCGCGGGAAGTTCGAAATACGATGTTACATCATTGAAAAGGCTACTCACGCACTAACGTGCGCGGGGAGAGATCGGATACGATCTTCCCAGAATGGTTTGTTTCTCTTTGCTTTAAGCCAAATCACGCCTTTGATCCAGGCGGCATGGCCATGAACACCTGGAAGGGGGGTCGAATCTGGTTTTTGGGTTTCCACCATTGGGAGGATGTAATAAAACACTTCAGCAAAGAGAGGAGAATGGGGTGATTACCAGAGAGGATTCTGACCAAATTCTCAGGAGTTTCCAAAAGGGAATGAACCATAATTTCAATGGGAATGAAACATACTCCATTCAACTCCTTGGATTTCCCCGAGAATAACAAGACCAAACATGATATGAATATGTACAAATATGATGCAGTTGTCATGAAAAAGTCTTAAGATGAATTAATATATAGTTTAATTGGGTTATAAGTATATAAGTGATTTCTTAACAGGATATTGAACATATAAACATATTATGAAATTCCTAGAGATTTAGATTATCTTAAACAGATTAATATAACTGGACTTCAACTTAAGAATAAGGATAGTAATATGACTCCCACGGGGGGGCATTGTGTCAGCCAGAGCCTTGCAACTACACCCCCGCATAAAGTAACCGTAAGACCATTAACACCTTAGTAAGCATCTTGGGGAGGAAGTCCACAAAAGCTTTATTGCTATCTGGCATGGCTCTGGACTGAGCTTATCAGCCATTTGTCGCATACAGTCGCTGGGCTCCCCCACACATCAGCGTTTGCAGATCTTACAGAGGTGCCGCTCAGAACCTAACCCAAAGGCACAGACGAATTTTACTGGTTTAGAAATGGAACAATCTTTTGTAAAATGAAATATGCAATGTGTACAGTTCTATTGCCATTTGGCCTGGCTCTGGACCGAGCTTATCAGCCATTTGTCACTTATATTTCCAGATTCTACAACACAAACTGACCTCAATGCCAGAGTCAATCAAAATTCTTTAAATATTCGCCGTTGATGTGTCGTCTGAAAAAGAAATCAACTGCGAGTAAGTGGGCGGCTCTTGCGCATATCAGAAAATGTAATCCTGTCAAGGCCACTGGCACAGCAGCATATTTTCTTGGTGGTTTGGTGCTGAGATTTTGAATACTGTCGGGAAAAGTAGCCAACCAGCAATCAGATGTAAGTAATAATAAGGATGATAATAGTAATAATAATCCTACCATAGGAAGGTGCCTACGATTCTCTTTGAAGTGGGCAGCAAAACAGTGTACTTACTTGGCATTGAAAAACATCTAAATCACTGGGAATTGGCTTCAGATAAGAAACCTTTGCTTTATCTGGGTAACCTTCAGGATGAATCAACGCTTCAACAGTACAGTGTCCAGGTCTGTGTACACCCAACAGTAACACAAAGGAAAAGCTGCCACGATGTAATTTATTGATGGTGGAAGTAGTAATTTAAAGTTACTCTTTGAAAAGATAGTTGGATTCAACCATGGCTATTGTGGCAGTCCTTACCCTCAACACCCAACCCCCCTCTGATTAGCATTGACAGAGACAGACTGCAAAAGTAGAGTGAAAAATGGCACCGCATGACAGAACTGCTTGCTTTCATGTGCAAACTCAAACGAGAGACCATTAGGAAAACCTTGAGGTGGCTAAAACAATCAACTAATAATCATTGTCTGAGGAAAAGTATGGATTTTCATTTACCTTTTCTTAAGATTGGACAATCTGCAGAATAATGATTTGGAATTCTGGGTGCTTTATGTACGACTAATAATGATTAGCTCATCATTGTCTCTAAAAAATTAGTATTTCACATTTCACATTGTGAGATCTCGTATATTCCTGCCTGTTCAGCATTGCTACTGTTGTAGCTGAACTCAGTGTTTTCGCGTGTATATTCTAAACTGTTTAATCTTAGTGCCGTATATGCACTGTATTTGGAGAAACCTCATTTCCTTTTTGCTATCCTTTTGTAATACATTGTTACTGCAGCTTTAGCCCAGACTCTGTATAACTTATGGAGTTTATTAAGGAACCTTGTTTCCTCTTTGTTTCTGTATTGCAACGTTTGTGCCTGCTGCGGTGCAGCAAAACATATTTGTTTAGAGCTGAACCAGGTGTTTGGCCTGTTGAAACAAAGATGCCTTGTCATAGTACACTGACCATGAGCATTGTATTGGTGAAGAACAATAGCCCACTGTATTCCATGGATATACTGGTTTATAGTTTAAACACTTTAGCTAAATTCATGTTTATATCATTCATTCCGGGATACAATATTTGGTTGTACTTGATACGTACTACACAAGTATTTTAAATCATTTACATCACCGGGTATTGCTTATAAAACAATATAAGTGTGCACAAGATATCTAGGCACAAACCTAATTCCACAGGGATGGTGCATATAGAAAAGAAATATTGGAAAAGTAACCCAGTTTGTAATTGATTACAGTAATCAAATAAGTTGTATTGTATTTCACCTGGTGACTTGCCTGTTCTTCAGTATGTACATTTATAATGTTTCAAAACAATTATCTAAATAAAGTAAAAAAATAACCTAAATCCACAGCTTCGCTAAAGTTTCCAAAGAATTAGCTTGTGTTATCACTGACTGTCTATTTAGGATGTATGAACAAAGCACACCGTGCTGCTGAATGTTTCTGGCCAGAGGGCAGCACCAGGGTTTGCCTTGTGACTCAATGAGTTGATCTAGCTCAATTTTGGGTGTGGCCCATTTGGGCCCTTCTGCCAGGGGTACCCCATCACAGGAAATTTCTGTCAGTGGCCATTCCTGAACCAGGGGGGTTTGCTGAACATTTTGCACCAGGGTTCATCCTGTAACTCAATTAGCTGATCTTGCTCAATTTTGAGCACCCCTATAGTTCTGTCTGCCGGACCCCTCCCACCAATGAAAGTTTCTGACACTCCTCATTATAAGGTGTGGAGATGACCAGCATTAAACACAGGGATGTTTCAAGTTATTACTTTCTTTATTAATCCAGCTGGGTTGGGCGTGTCACATTTTTACCGCTCATTACTACACCCACCAGCTGGAGCCCAGCAGAAGTCCAGATCCTTCTACTGGGACCCATGCTCGACATTGTGATAGGGATTAGAATTGGTAATCTTCCCAGCTAGGCTGACAGCCCTGGGCTTCCGGTCTATTACCCGTGCTGGCTTCGATCTCTGCTGCGGCATTCGTGCCAAAGACACCAGACAAAAGTTCCGCGAGGTTTATAGAACACGGAAGGTTGAAGGAGGGGTGTTTGGTTTTGTGTTTTCTTTTCAATACTTGTATATATTCATTTGTGGTATTATTTTGGGTTTTTTATGTTGTGTAAATATTTTATAAATGTATCCTTTGTGTTCGTAGTGGGTTTAAAATTAATGTTAAATGTATTAAGTGTGTGTGTATCATTAGTCCATCTCTGTTGGTTTAGTATGTCTCGTGTCAGTGATTTCCCTCAGTTTGTATAAGTGTGAGTCAGTTTGTGTCTGAATGTGATTGGTGCAGGTGGTGCTGTCCACAGGTAGCAGAGATTAAAATAAAAAGCCCTTGCTGTAGTCACCTTGTCAACTTCTCCTTGACCGCTCAAACAGCCTGATGACAAGTTGTTTAATAGGACACTTAAGGACCAGTGAGCAAAATGTCTTCATCAGCAAACGGAGCCATGGGATGTCCCTGTTACACTCTTTTCAGCTATCACATAATACCAGTGTCCAAAGTAGCACAGGGTATACCCCTTTCTTTCTTGTGCATGGCCGTGAGGCACAGTTGCCAGTGCATTTACTTTTTTCCAGACAGACAGACAGACAGACAGACAGACAGTTTATTCAGTAAAAGGCCTCCGGCCCAAAATACTCAATACATAATATGTTGTATAACAGGCGCAGTGTCAAATGGTCTTCATCTTATTTACACAGTATAAAAACAGGCATACATCCTTTATGACATCATAACTGTTGCTTCCCATGATCTTTACAAAATTAATCACTGTAGGATAATCACTGATGTATTTCTGGATATATTTCTTCCTAATATCTGAATATAATTCACAAACATAAAAAATATGCCATTCATCTTCTACACAATATTTACCTTTTGACTTACAGGAAACACAGTATCTTTCATTATAAATAACATTTTCATTCCTGCCAGTTTCAACAGCTAATTTAAAATTACTGCAGCGAAACCTTGAGTGTACAACTTTCAAGTGCTTGGGTAGTTTAATACATAGATATTTTTCAACATTTAATAAAGATTTAAACTGGTTATAATATACACATTTGTGACTAGAGGATAGTGATGATTTCCATGATTGTACAAGATTGTCATACAGCCTTTGCTTAAAATAGGAAATGAAAGCACTGACGTCACCAATATCTTGGCTAATCCAGGCATAGCCAAATCCAAACTGAAACAATATATACTTTATTTGGGTTACCCATGTACTACGCCCTGCGTCATCTAATGACTTTAACATAAAATAACACTGTTTAGGCAATCTATTATCTGGTAAATGCAATAGTCTACACCAGTACTTAATAGCCCTTGTCATATATACATATTGCAATGGTACCCTGCCACATTCACCCAAGACCATATTATTACATGTTGACTTGCCAACCTTTAAAACAGATTTACAAAATTTAATGTGAACAGATTCAATAATGGTGCAATAAGAGGTACCCCAGATCTCAGAGCCACAACACAGAATGGGTGTAACCATGCAGTCAAAGATCTTCATTAAATCCTTGAAATCAATGTCACCCAATTTCCTTTGAAAGTTACCAATAGAAAATAGAGCCTTGTTTGCCTGAGATGCTAGACATGATAGTGCCCTGCTCCACTTCAGCTTTGGAGTAAATATAAGTCCAAGATATTTATAGAAGGACACTGTTTCAATAGCATTTCCATCATAGAACCACTTTTCATAGGAACGCAATGGACCACCATTTCTAAAGACTATTACTTTTGTTTTATTTAGATTTACCTTCATTCCAGTTTCCTTACAAAATTTTTCCAGCACGTTAAGTTTCTTTTGAAGCTGAACACGTGTCAGATAAAGCTGACACATCATCGGCAAACATAAGAGAACACAGACAATTTAAATCAGTTGTAACAGTTACACCTTGACCACCCTCCCTTTCAAACAGACCACAAAGCTTGTTAATAAAGATGATAAATATTTGAGGACTTAAAACACAACCCTGGCGGGTACCAATATTACACTGGAAACACTTAGATAAGCCACTAGAAGTTCTCACGCAAGCTGACAAATTTTGGTACATTGATGTCACTATCCTCGGAAATTTCCCATCAATCCCAACTTCCTGTAAAGACTGTAAGAGAAAATCATGTCTTAGAGTATCAAAGGCCTTACTGAAATCAATAAATAGACAGTAAAATCTTCCTTTCTTCTTGCTTGCATATTTTTGTACTAATGCCTGTAAAGAGAAAATGTGATCGATAGTGGAGTAATTAGCTCTAAACCCAGCTTGTGATTCGTTAATAAAATTATGACTCTCACACCAGTCCTTTAAACGGCTTTTTAAAATTCCATTCCATAAAGTAGTAAACTTTCTGTACATCCGTTCCCCGGGTATTAATAACTTCCTTGCCCAGTAATATAGTATAGTCTAATGAAAGTAACTTGTTCTGACTTATATACACATGTACATGTACAACATTTGTACCCGGCGAGGGGATGCTAAGCTTTGCGTTGCCCTTGTTATTACTACACCTATAGAAAATGAAATGCAGAAAATGCAGTCCAATTTACTTTATCTTTCTTGGTGGTGGAGCTATGAGGACACCAAAAGTGCCTTTTGTTCAAGCAGTTCCATGTTTAGGTCCCCAAAGCACCCCAATATAAACCCTAACATAGGCTCTCTGGTATTTTTTCCGTTTATTTGTGTCTGCTGAATATACATCATTTAAACGGCTTTTTAAAATAGAAGTAAAGACTTTACATGTTGAATCAATGAGGGATATGCCCCAATAGTTATTGGGGTCATTTCTACAACCAGACTTAAATAAAGGACAAATAATGCTTTTTCCCCAACGACTAGGAAAATAACCATTGTCAAAAATACAGTTGAATAAATGAGTAAAATATGGAACCGTAAGATGTCCTGAAGCCTTCAAAAACTCTGAAGCAATGCCATCAGGCCCTGGTGATTTATTATTTGCTGCATTTTTAATGTGGTATAAAACTTCCATCTCTGTGATTTTCTGATTCAAACTTGTTCACTACTTTTTTTTCCATTCCAAGTGACCCCTCCTTGGTATGCTTCTACAGTCTGTAGGAAGTCACAGATTGCCTACCAAACCAGTCAAGAATATCACCAGCACGCCCACCTCCAACAAAAAGCACAGTATGACAAAAAGGTGAAATACTTTCCATACCATGAAGGAGATTTAGTCTGGCTGAGAGATCCAGCTCATTCCAGGTGTAAACTGGCTCCACGCTGGAAAGGTGTCATCATACAGCGCATTCAACCTCCAGATGGATAGGGAGTCTTATAGGTCATCCAACAGCAAGGAAATTCAGATGGGCTGACTCAAGTGGTTCATCACAACCGATTGAAGGCCTACATGAGTCCTACACACCTGAGTCAGGATGGCAGTGCTTCAGATGACCATCACTTGCCTCCTGTGCTCACTGAACGGGTGCCGACCTGCAGTGACTCTTCAACGTCACCAGTTCCAACTTCTACCAAGGATTTGCCTTCCATCACCTTTTCTGCAGGAACACAGCATCATGGCCCAGCCTGGTTGGTCCAGAGGCAGCCAACTGCACTGCCAGGTTCCTCCCAAGAGCTTCCAACTGCTCCAGCAGTTCCCCTACCAAAGAACTGCACCTCCACTCGCTCTGAGGACCCTGTTCAGCTCCGTAGACCTCGAGGTCACAGGCCGGTTAAGTTGCCTGCCTGTTTTAGGGACTTTGTTGTGAAATAGAAAAATACAATATTTATAATTGTGGGGAAATTATGGGGGAGTACCATTCTCATTGTTTACAAAAATGTGTATTTAATAATCTAATGATTTATGCTGATATTTTCAGTATGTAATCACAAGTTCGTTAACCCAATTGACTGGTAGAAATGTGGACGTTTCCTCTTCCACGGTGAGTCTAATCTGAGACATATTTTCAGTTCTTATTTTCACACAAGGGCAAGGGCAACTCATTAAGTGATTTTTTTATTTTTTATTGTGAAAAAGTTGTGCTATTTTTTGTTATTTTCGATTGGCTCTGGTGGAAGGAATGTGAGTGGAGGAGGGGGAAGCAAAATAAAAGTCACTGTCTGCATTTCTTTCATTTTTGTCTTATTTGTCATCAACAGGTTTATGTCTAGGTCTTCATTTCTTCCAGCTGGAGCCAGTCTCTGAACTTTTGGCAAGCCCATGGTCCAAAAAACTTCCGCGCCTTACAGTCTTAACTTCTCCTAGTCAAGGGTGGGGATGATTGTTTGGCTGATGAGCCGGTTTGTTCTGTGCCTTCTAATGTAATGAAGGTTGAAAAAATGTACTTTTCAAAACCATATTTTCATTGGCCTTCAGTAAAAATTTACCCAACCAGTATTGTTGGCTAACTTAAAGTATAATAGACTCATATAGCAATGCTTTAATTTAAGTTTTGTTCCATACTTCTTTTTACACACTAATATTTGTTAAAAAAAAATTAGGGATTGTGGAAGAAGGAAGAATTCCTCCCCTCCATCTTCCCCATTATTCTGTGTTTGTACCTGGCAATTCCACCTATCCCCTCCCATCGTTATCTTTTGAATATCCCTCCAATACCCCTTGTTGGTCATTCATTAGTTTTCCTCTCCATTCGTGTTTGTGTCCAATCAGTGTGAACTTTACAGTAAAGAACAGCCCACTTTGTTCTGGTATTAACTCCTATGAGCCCATTCTGCGGGTCCCTCTTTCCCTGGCACTGCGCGAAGGGCCACAGTCTTCAGCAATTGGTTTTCGTTTGTAGCAATTGTTCAACCACTTGCTCATAACCTCACCCGCATAATAAATTTGATAAAAGACTACTGGCTTTAATTACTCTGTTCCACAACAGGTGTGAACTTGAATTATTCAAAATTAAGCACCTTTAGTTCTAGGCTTTCCAATGATGCGAAAAGTGAGAGGCTTCACGTAATGTTTGTCTGAATGTGCACAGCTTGGCCCCAGTACCGAGGGTGCTCTTGTTTAAGAGATTAATTACCTCCTGACTCTTAATTGCCAGTATGTGCTTTAAGATGGTAAAAATTACTTCACTGTTTTGTAAACAGACTATAAAATATCTAATTCAGGATATAGCTTACATAAAAATGGTGTACTTCAATACCCATCTTCTTTTAAGCTGTATCGGGGGTCATTCATGTCACATGTCCAACACACCTTTGAATGCAAGGCACCACGTAAAAAGTCCAGAGCTCGGTTGCCTTAACTGTGAAAAGTAAATCCTTTTTCGCTTCTCACGCTTGACCCGATTCTTGCATCCAAATACAACACATGATGGCATTTTTACCTCCAACAGCGCTCACTCACAGTACTAATATTTTACATAAAAATCAACAAAAAAAAATACAATAATGCTGTTGTTATCTGGGATAGGAGCGACGTATGATTGATAGTCTGGAGTTTGTTTGTTGGTGAACCAATATGGCGGAGACAGAACTCCCAGTGACCTCAATGCGGAATCGACAAATCAGCCACGGACCTCCAATCCACAGACAGTGGAGATCAGCGGGTTGTACCCATGGCAGTGAATAAGGCCTAAAGTTTGGACCCATATGCAAATTTAAGCTTCCATCCCTGTGCTCTCATAGATTTCACAGAATGACAGCCTCTCTCATCTTTGAAGAAAATCGTTAAAACACTCATACATTAATAAAACAATCAATTAAATAAATCACATGAAATCACAGATCTGGGCCACAAAAGGGCCGTCATTCTTTCTGTATGCGGGGCAGAACTGGGCCGTAAAAGTGCATTATGCGGGCCAGAACTGGGCTAGACCAATTTTGCTATGTAGGGAAGGAGCTGGTCTCAGTCTGTGTAGAGGATGAAATTGATGGACCGTCTGTCTGGAACAGATATGCTGCAGTGTGTTATAAAATAACAAAATAACAGCTCCATCTATTCGCCACTGCCGCTGCATTTGTGAAAAGGCGCAAGATGGAAATTTTCCTCACAGTAGCCGCATGTGATAATAGGGAAATCAGAAGCGGTGGCAGAAAGGTTACCCCCGAAGATTACTGGGAACTGGCCTGTGTGTGAAAGAGGCCATAGAATAATGTGTAATAGAACAGATATTCACACATACATCAGTGTTCACTATGGAATGAGGCCAATTAATGTGCCTGGCTGTGGTTATTACGCTCACTGAATTATGATCAATGTACACAACTACAGTGCTTAACAAATTTATTAGACCACGTGTCATAAAAAAACGAGAAAACACAAATATTTAAGAAATATGTCAAACTTGTTGAAAACTAAAACTTATTTTATTTCTTTGGCAAAAGACGAACTGAAACCACTAAATAGTCCTTATTCACACATAAAATCCAAAAAAAAAAAAAAAAAAAAAACTATGTTCTGTATGCCCTCAGCCTTGATAACAGCTTGGATTCAACCACTAAAACTAATTTTTATGTTCAGGAATGCAAGAAAATAACAGTTATTTGGCATCTCAATCAAAAAATAATAATGTGCTTAACTATTTTTTTCTGATTTTTTGTAAAATGGTAAATTCGAAAATTCATGGATAACAACAATTATTATATGTCAGCATTAAAATATCATTTCAGTTAAAGAGCTTGCGCATACTGGTGGATTAACCATTACAGAATCATAAAAATTATTTTGGTAATTACCAACACTGTTAATTTAGGGCAGCTATGGCATAAACCTTACATTGGGTGGTGGTCTAATAAATTTGTTAAGCACCGTATGTCTAACACAGCAGTATTTTTTGCATATACTGCAAAGTGAAAACATGATTGCTCAGAGGACAAGGCAGCTGGAGTGGCCAAAAATAGCTCGTACAGCCATCAACACTTTCCCCACTGGCACGTAGGCCTATCCGGCCCTGGCTGAACTAGCCTTGCCAAGTCTTGTTTGATGTACCCTTCAGACATTCTCCCAATTCCTCTAAAATGAAGCTGAAAGTGCAAAAACTGTGTGGAAAAATATGTGGGCGATTGAGTGGTCTCAATTATGAATTCACACTACATCCACAGGATGCAAATACAGGCGTCTGAGGGATGACACATGCATTTCAATCTTGGCAGTTATTTTAATTTGGCCGCACACGGGGGAAATTCAAACGATTATGCAATTTCTTGAGGAGTCTCCTGATTGTAATGAGTACTGTTTTGGCTTCTTTTGAAAGCAAATAATTTCAGTTGATTAAATCGATCGAGTCAGTGTTTGAGCCTGAAATGCCTCTGGGGAGCATTTCACTGTACTCTGTGACTGGAACATGAGGAAACAGGCCTGGCATTTCTCTCTTCCCGGAACGGGCATTAAATGTGCATAAATCCCTCAATCTGAAGCATCGTCTGGGTCGGCACATATTCCATAAATTCCAGTTCACTGGAAAACATTTGAAAAAGTATTCATTTCTCTTTTTAGACCAGCTGCAAATTCAGTTAATTTACACACTTGAAAAGACATTCCTTTAGGATGGATTGCCACTTTCTTCTGAACCTTTCCTGCTTTACTGACAGTTGGTAGACAATATCACATCACAGGGCCAGTCAAAAGAAAAAATTCAATCATAAAATTTGGGAAAGTAGAAGGAACCTGCTCCAATTTTTGAAACTTTTGGGAAATTAAGAGTATGATGAGCCGGAACATTATGGTCCAATACACCTATTATGCTGTTGGTCGTGCAGGTGCTGCCAAAACAGGTCTGTCATACTGACGCCCCCATGAATTCTGATTTTCCCAATAAAAAATTTTCAAGACCATCACACCCCCTGCACCAGATTGTCTTTTTCCCCCAGGTGCCAAGTCTGTCCCAATGTCATGTCCTTTGTCTTTGTGCATTACTCACCGTTTTCACATTTTTTGTCATCTCTGTGTTTTGCTCCAGTTGACTTTTTGCAGTTTGATGGTGTGATTATTCATTTCTTTTCCCAGTTCCCCTTTCGTGTGGCTTCTTATCCACAGCGATGCGAAAAAGTATTTGCCCCCTTCCTGATTTCTTATCTTTTTCATATTTGTAGTAAAGAAGAGAATAAAAGTTGCACACTGTTTAAGTTGCTCCCAGAAGACTTTATTCCTCGCACAACGTTTCGGCCGACGTGGCCTTCGTCAGGTGAGTTCCACACATGTGATAGGGGTGTGGGTGGGGGTTTATATACACTAAGATGGTAGACGGACCAAACCAAAGTGCAATGAGTCCCAATATACCAAAATAATCACATCAACCCCATATTACCTATGATCCCAAAACAACACTACAAACATACAAAAAGAAGTGAAGGCATATCAAGAATGCATATAGGCTACTCTCCACAGACAATCAGCACATTACATACTATATGCAGTACAAGTTTTATCCAAATGATATAGCCTAGTATCCCAGGGTATATTTTAAACCCATAGGTCAAGCATAGGTACAGATTAAAACTCCCAATTTATACACATGCAAAGAAAGCACAAATACATCAAAATCAGTTAGAAAGAAACACATTCCGTGCAAAAACTAAAACTGACAAATTGTAGCTACAATTCATAAAAAAGGTTTTATATCAAACTCTTCATTGAGACCAAAAGGAGCCATTGTATTGAGGGTGTAAATGTAGTAAGTTTCGCGCTGTAGAAGTATCCTATCAAGGTCCCCACCACGGGGGGGTTTTTTAACCTTCTCGATACCCATGTAGCGTAGAGTGCTAATGTTGTGTCTCGCTTCTTTAAAATGTGCAGCTACGGGATTGCGCTCATCTCCGCTACGGATGTTGCTCCTGTGTTCGCAAATGCGAGTCTTAAGTTGCCTGCTAGTCTTACCCACGTAGGCCAAGCCACAAGGACATTTAATAAGATAAATCACATGCTTGCTACTGCACGTAATAACACCACGAATCCTACAAGACTTTCCGCTATGAGGATGTGTGTATGTCTTGCTCTTGATGGTGTATCCACATTGCGCACAGTTTCCACATTTGTAATTGCCCTCAGGCAAGTCGTTCAGAAGGGTATCCCGTTTTTCTGGGATATAGGCCTTCACTAGCCTGTCTTTTAAATTAGGAGGGCGCTTAAAAACGATGGACGGCGGTTCCCTAAAAACCTGCTTCAGTTTAGGGTCCGTTTCGATTATGTGCCAATGTTTGCGAATGACTTTGGAGAGTTCAAAGCCAACCAGCGAATATTTCGTGAAACAGAAGAGAGTCTGGTCTTTGTTTGTCTTGGCTCGGGGCTTAAGGCACTCTTCCTGAGTAATGGCACAGAAGCGATTAGCAGCCACATCAACCCATTCACTCTTATAACCCCTCTCTGAAAAACGTTTGCTCAGGTCTATGGCTTGACTCTGATAAAGGGAGTCGGAGCTACAGATTCTCCGGGCACGGTGAAACTGGCTAATGGGCAGACTTCTCTTAAGGTGGGTAGGATGGAAGCTATCGCCACGCAACAACGTGTTCCTGTCCGTAGGTTTGCGAAATAGGTCAATAGAAATAGAGTTTCCATGCTTAATAACCTTTACGTCTAAAAAGCTAATGCTGGTGTCACTGCATTCAAGAGTAAAATTCAGGTTTGGGTTGGCCGAGTTCAGATATTGATGGAACGCCCTAAGGGATTCCTCGTCACCTGTCCAGATGATAAACAAATCATCAATGTATCTCAAATACAGCAAAATATAGGAGTAGAAAGCATTGATATCGGGGTCCAGCACGTCTTTGTTCAAAATGACCCATGTACAAATTCGCGTAATTAGGAGCCATAGTGCTGCCCATGGCTGTGCCCTTCGTCTGCAAGTAGTATGAATTTTTAAAAAGGAAATAGAGGTTAATACCGTCTCGGTCAGATCAGAGATACACCTCATACTGGGTTTGTCAGTAAGTGGTCTCAAATTTAAAAAATGGTTAACTGCCTCAATACCGCCATCATGAGGGATATTGGTGTAGAGGCTGGAAATATCTAATGTCACTAAAATAAAATCAACAGGCAACTGACTAGCCTTGAGTTTATTTATAAAATCAATGGAATCCCTGATGTAAGAAGGGAGATTAGTGACCCAAGGTTTAAGGCAATGATCAACAAAGGCGGATATGCCAGATGTCAAAGACCCAATACCACTAATGATGGGTCGCCCCGGAAGTGGTGTAGTCTGCGACTTATGGACCTTAGGAAGAGTATAAATGACTGGAGTCACGGGGAAATCATTTTTCATGAATTCAGATTCATTTTTGGTCAGGTCACCTTGATCCATCCAAAATTTCAATTTATTATGCACAGAGAGCTTAAATTGGTTGGTAGGATCAGAGCGAAGTTTGCAATAGAAAGTTTGATCACTTAGCTGTCTGTTGATTTCACTTTCATAGTCAGCCAGGTTTTGGAGAACAAAACCTTTTTGTTCTTTTTCATATTTGTCACACTTAAATGTTTCAGATCATCAAACAAATTTCAATATGAGACAAAGATTACCCGAGTAAATACAAAATGCAGTTTTTATATCATGATTTCATTTATTAAGGGAAAAAAAGCTGTCTGAACCTACCTGGCCCCATGTGAAAAAGTAATTCCCCCCCCACCTTGTTAAATCATGAATTAATTGCGATTAATCACATTTTTTTAGTTCAATTTCACTAGCCACACCCAGGCCTGATTTTTGCCAGACCTTTTGAATCAAGAAATTACTTAAATAGAACCTGTCTGACAAAGTGAAGAAGGCTAAAAGATCTCAAAAAGAAACACATCATGCTGCGATCTAAAGAAATTCATGAACAGATGAGAAACAAAGTCTTTGACATCTATCAGTCTGGAAAGGGTTACAAAGGCTTTGGGACTTCAGCAAACCACGGTGAGAGCCATTATCCACAAATGAAGAAAACTTGGAACAGAGCTGAACCTTCCCAAGAGTGGCTGGCCTACCAAAATTAATCCAATCCATCATTGACGACTCATCCAGGAGGTCACAAAAGAACCCAGAACATCTAAAGAACTGCAGGCTTCACTTGCGTCAGTTAAAGTCATTGTTCATGATTGAACAATAAGAAAGAGACTGGGCAAAAATGGCATCCATAGGAGAGTTCCAAGGCGAAAACCACTGCTGACCAAAAAGAACACAAAGGCTCGACTCACATTTGCCAAAAAAACATCCTGATGATCCCCAAGACTTTTGGAAAATATTCTGTGGACAAATGAGACAAAAGTTGAACTTCTTGGAAGGTGTGCGTCCCATTACATCTGGCGTAAAACGAACATAGCATTTCATAAAAAAGAACATCATACCAACAGTCAAACATGGTGGTGGAAGTGTGATGTTCTGGGGCCGCTTTGCTGCTTCAAGACCTGGATGACTTGGCGTTATTGATGAAACCATGAATTCTGCTCTCTGCCAGAAAATCGTGAAGGAGAATGTCCAACCATCAGTTTGTGACCTCAAGCTCAAGCGCACTTGGGTTATGCAGCAGGACAATGATCCAAAACACTTCAAAAAGTCCACCTCTGAATGGCTTAGAAAAAACAAAATGAAGGTTTTCGAGTGGCCTAGTCAAAGTCTGGATTTAAATCCGATTGAGATGCTGTGGCATGACCTTAAACAGGCTGTTCATGCTCGAAAGCCCTCCAATATGGATGAATTAAAACACTTCTGCAAAGAAGAGTGGGCCAAAATTCCTCCACAGCGTTGTGAAAGACTCATTGCCAGTTATCGCAAAAGCTTGATTGCAGTTGTTGTCACTGAGGGTGGCTCAACCAGTTATGAGGTGTAGAGGGGCAATGACTTTTTCACATCGGGCCAGGTAGGTTTGGATAGCTTTTTCCCTCAATAAATGAAATCATCACATTAAAAACTGCATTTTGTATTTACAAAACAACATTACAAGACATATTGGAAATCAGCTAGTTATTGGACAAGAATCCGGTGTCAGTTTTAGTTCATGGCAATCTTGGAGTGTAAAGATTTTGCCTCTTTAAATTTAAAAATATTACATTCTTCCTTCTGCGTCCATGTTTTCCCCAAACCCTACTGTCTCAAGTTTTGGTTCTTGTCTGTCTGTGCTGGGCGTGTTGTTCACTGGCTTCGCTTGAATTCACTCACCCAATCAACATTCCTTTCAATTATCCAATTACTAACCCTTCCCGCTCACACCACATCCGACTCTATTACTCAATTACTGACTCCAGCCTCTGCCCTGCCTGCTCTCCCACCGTTATACTGATTAACACTCATACCACATCCTACTCTATTACTCTATTTCTATTACTCTATTACTGACTCCAGCCTCTGCCCTGCCTGCTCTCCCACCATTATACTGACTAACACTCACACCACAT
Source organism: Gymnothorax javanicus (assembly GCA_029692085.1). Taxonomy (NCBI): domain Eukaryota; kingdom Metazoa; phylum Chordata; class Actinopteri; order Anguilliformes; family Muraenidae; genus Gymnothorax; species Gymnothorax javanicus. The sequence goes on along the minus strand of CM056195.1, from coordinate 11,873,790 downwards.
CCTACTCTATTACTCTATTACTGACTCCAGCCTCTGCCCTGCCTGCACTCCCACCATTATACTGACTAACACTCACACCACATCCTACTCTATTACTCTATTACTGACTCCAGCCTCTGCCCTGCCTGTACTCCCACCATTATACTGACTAACACTCACACCACATCCTACTCTATTACTCTATTACTGACTCCAGCCTCTGCCCTGCTGCACTCCCACCATTATACTGACTAACACTCACACCACATCCTGCCCTCTATTACTCATTACTGACTCCAGCCTCTGCCCTGCTGCACTCCCACCATTATACTGACTAACACTCACACCACATCCTACTCTATTACTCTATTACTGACTCCAGCCTCTGCCCTGCTGCACTCCCACCATTATACTGACTAACACTCACACACCACATCCTACTCTATTACTCTATTACTGACTCCAGCCTCTGCCCTGCCTGCACTCCCACCATTATACTGACTAACACTCACACCACATCCTACCTCACTATTACTGACTCCAGCCTCTGCCCTGCTGCACTCCCACCATTATACTGACTAACACTCACACCACATCCTACCTTTATTACTCTATTACTGACTCCAGCCTCTGCCCTGCTGCACTCCCACCATTATACTGACTAACACTCACACCACATCCTCTCTATTACTCTATTACTGACTCCAGCCTCTGCCCTGCTGCACTCCCACCTCCCACCATTATTACTACTCACACCCAGCCTCTGCCCTACTGACTGCCTCTGCCCTGCTCTATTACTGCACTCCAGCACCATTATACTGACTAACACTCACACCACATCCTACTCTATTACTCTATTACAGACTCCAGCCTCTGCCCTGCCTGCACTCCCACCATTATACTGACTAACACGCACACCACATCCTACTCTATTACTCTATTACAGACTCCAGCCTCTGCCCTGCTGCACTCCCACCATTATACTGACTAACACGCACACCACATCCTACCTATTACATTATTCCAGCCTCTGCCCTGCCTGACTCCAGACTAACACTCATCCCCCTGCAGCCTCTGCCCTCCCCATTATTATACTGACTAACATCACACCACATCCTCTCTATTACTCTATTACTGACTCCAGCCTCTGCCCCCTGCACTCCCACCATTATGACTAACACTCACACCACCCACTCTATTACTCTATTACTGACTCCAGCCTCTGCCACCCACACCACATTACTGATCCTCTATTATATTACTGACTCCAGCCTCTGCCCTGCTGCACTCCCACCATTATACTGACTAACACCACACCACATCCTACTCTATTACTCTATTACTCACTCCAGCCTCTGCCCTGCCTGCACTCCCACCATTATACTGACTAACACTCACACCACATCCTACTCTATTACTCAATTACTGACTCCAGCCTCTGCCCTGCCTGCACTCCCACCATTATACTGACTAACACTCACACCACATCCTACTCTATTACTCTATTACTGACTCCAGCCTCTGCCCTGCCTGCACTCCCACCATTATACTGACTAACACTCACACCACATCCACCTATTACTCTATTACTGACTCCAGCCTCTGCCCTGCCTGCACTCCCACCATTATACTGACTAACACTCACACCACATCCTACTGCCTATTACTGACTCCAGCCTCTGCCCTGCCTGCACTCCCACCATTATACTGACTAACACTCACACCACATCCTACTCTATTACTCTATTACTGACTCCAGCCTCTGCCCTGCCTGCACTCCCACCATTATACTGACTAACACTCACACCACATCCTACTCAATTACTCTATTACTGACTCCAGCCTCTGCCCTGCTGCACTCCCACCATTATACTGACTAACACTCACACCACATCCTACTCTATTACTCTATTACTGACTCCAGCCTCTGCCCTGCTGCACTCCCCACCATTATACTGACTAACACTCACACCACATTACTTATTCTCTATTACTGACTCCAGCCTCTGCCCTGCCTGCACTCCCACCATTATACTGACTAACACACACCACATCCTACTCTATTACTCATTACTGACTCCAGCCCTGCCCTGCCTGCTGCACTCCCACCATTATACTGACTAACACTCACACCACATCCTACTCTATTATTACTGACTCCAGCCTCTGCCCTGCTGCACTCCCACCATTATACTGACTAACACGCACACCACATCCTACTCTATTACTCTATTACTGACTCCAGCCTCTGCCCTGCCTGCACTCCCACCATTATACTGACTAACACTCACACCACATCCACCATTACTTTATTACTGACTCCAGCCTCTGCCCCTCTGCATTATACTAACTACTCACACCGCATCACATCCACCATTATACTGACTACCACTCACACCACATTCAAATTACTGACTCCAGCCTCTGCCCTGCCTGCACTCCCACCATTATACTGACTCCAGCCTCTGCCCTGCTGCACTCCCACCATTATACTGACTAACACTCACACCACATCCTACTCTATTACTCTATTACTGACTCCAGCCTCTGCCCTGCTGCACTCCCACCATTATACTGACTAACACTCACACCACATCCTACTCTATTACTCTATTACTGACTCCAGCCTCTGCCCTGCTGCACCCCACCATTATACTGACTAACACGCACACCACATCCACCTCATTACTGACTCCAGCTCTGCCCCTGCCTGCACTCCCACCATTATACTGACTAACACTCACACCACATCCCGCCTCTATTACTCTATTACTGACCCAGCCTCTGCCCTGCTGCACTCCCACCATTATACTGACTAACACTCACACCACATCCTACTCTATTACTCAATTACTGACTCCAGCCTCTGCCCTGCCTGCACTCCCACCATTATACTGACTAACACTCACACCACCACTATTACTCTATTACTGACTCCAGCCTCTGCCCTGCTGCACTCCCACCATTATACTGACTAACACTCACACCACACTCTATTACTCAATTACTGACTCCAGCCTCTGCCCTGCCTGCACTCCCCACCATTATACTGACTAACACTCACACCACATCCTACTCTAATTACTGACTCCAGCCTCTGCCCTGCTGCACTCCCACCATTATACTGACTAACACTCACACCACATCCTACTCTATTACTCAATTACTGACTCCAGCCTCTGCCCTGCTGCACCCCACCATTATACTGACTAACACTCACACCACATCCTACTCTATTACTCTATTACTGACTCCAGCCTCTGCCCTGCTGCACTCCCACCATTATACTGACTAACACTCACACCACACTCATTACTGACTCCAGCCTCTGCCCTGCTGCACTCCCACCATTATACTGACTAACACTCACACCACATCCTACTGCTCATTACTGACTCCAGCCTCTGCCCTGCTGCACTCCCACCATTATACTGACTAACACTCACACCACATCCTACTCTATTACTCAATTACTGACTCCAGCCTCTGCCCTGCTGCACTCCCACCATTATACTGACTAACACTCACACCACATCCTACTCTATTACTCAATTACTGACTCCAGCCTCTGCCCTGCTGCACTCCCACCATTATACTGACTAACACTCACACCACATCCTACTCTATTACTCTATTACTGACTCCAGCCTCTGCCCTGCTGCACTCCCACCATTATACTGACTAACACTCACACCACATCCTACTCTATTACTCTATTACTGACTCCAGCCTCTGCCCTGCCTGCACTCCCACCATTATACTGACTAACACTCACACCACATCCTACTCTATTACTCAATTACTGACTCCAGCCTCTGCCCTGCTGCACTCCCACCATTATACTGACTAACACTCACACCACATCCTACTCTATTACTCAATTACTGACTCCAGCCTCTGCCCTGCTGCACTCCCACCATTATACTGACTAACACTCACACCACATCCTACTCTATTACTCTATTACTGACTCCAGCCTCTGCCCTGCTGCACTCCCACCATTATACTGACTAACACTCACACCACATCCTACTCTATTACTCTCTATTACTGACTCCAGCCTCTGCCCTGCTGCACTCCCACCATTATACTGACTAACACGCACACCACATCCTACTCTATTACTCTATTACTGACTCCAGCCTCTGCCCTGCTGCACTCCCACCATTATACTGACTAACACGCACACCACATCCTACTCTATTACTCTATTACTGACTCCAGCCTCTGCCCTGCTGCACTCCCACCATTATACTGACTAACACTCACACCACATCCTACTCTATTACTCTCATTACTGACTCCAGCCTCTGCCCTGCTGCACTCCCACCATTATACTGACTAACACGCACACCACATCCTACTATTACTCACTCCAGCCTCTGCCCCTGCACTCCCACCATTATACTGACTAACACTCACACCACATCCCTACTATTACTCAATTACTCCAGCCTCTGCCCTGCTGCACTCCCACCATTATACTGACTAACACTCACACCACATCCTACTCTATTACTCTATTACTGACTCCAGCCTCTGCCCTGCTGCACTCCCACCATTATACTGACCTAACACTCACACCACATCCTACTCTATTACTCTATTACTGACTCCAGCCTCTGCCCTGCTGCACTCCCACCATTATACTGACTAACACTCACACCACATCCTACTCTATTACTCTATTACTGACTCCAGCCTCTGCCCTGCTGCACTCCCCACCATTATACTGACTAACACTCACACCACATCCTACTCTATTACTCTATTACTGACTCCAGCCTCTGCCCTGCTGCACTCCCACCATTATACTGACTAACACTCACACCACATCCTACTCTATTACTGACTCCAGCCTCTGCCCTGCTGCACTCCCACCATTATACTGACTAACACTCACACCACATCCTACTCTATTACTCAATTACTGACTCCAGCCTCTGCCCTGCTGCACTCCCACCATTATACTGACTAACACTCACACCACATCCATTACTCTATTACTGACTCCAGCCTCTGCCCTGCTGCACTCCCACCATTATACACCACTCGTACTGACACCACATGCCCCCTACTCTATTACTCTAACACGCACACCACATTACTGACTCCAGCCTCTGCCCTGCTGCACTCCCACCATTATACTGACTAACACTCACACCACATCCTACTCTATTACTCTATTACTGACTCCAGCCTCTGCCCTGCTGCACTCCCACCATTATACTGACTAACACTCACACCACATCCTACTCTATTACTCTATTACTGACTCCAGCCTCTGCCCTGCTGCACTCCCACCATTATACTGACTAACACTCACACCACATCCTACTCTATTACTCTATTACTGACTCCAGCCTCTGCCCTGCTGCACTCCCACCATTATACTGACTAACACGCACACCACATCCTACTCTATTACTCTATTACTGACTCCAGCCTCTGCCCTGCTGCACTCCCACCATTATACTGACTAACACTCACACCACATCCTCTTATTACTGACTCCAGCCTCTGCCCTGCCTGACTAACACTCACACCACATCCTACCTATTACTCAATTACTGACTCCAGCCTCTGCCCTGCTGCACTCCCACCAGTTTGTTGTAGGTTCTGTTTAAGAAAGTCAGCCTCTGCCCTGCTGCACTCCCACCATTATACAGACCAACACTCACACCACATCCCACTTATTCTGACTCCAGCCTCTGCCCTGCTTAAACTCACACCACATCCCCTCTAAACTCTATTACAGACTTTTGCTGCATGTCCCACCATTATACTGACTTCATCTCCTGCCCTGCTTTGCCCTACCCCTGACCTGTTGTAGGTTCTGGTTATCTCATCCTGAATTCCCTTGTAGGTTCTAAACCTGGCCCATCCAGCTCATCTCCTGCCCTGGACCTGCTCAGGTCCAGCCTGCTTCCCTGCCTGCTCCCCCATCCAGCTCTGGACTCATCTGCCTCGCTGAGACTTTTTGTTATTGTTTAATAAACGCTCTGCTGAGCTTTTCTGCATATCTGCCTCTGAGTGGTGCGTTTGGGGTCAAACCTCCTCAGACCGTGACAGAACAAACTGGCCAAAATGGACCCAACCAACTCAGACGAGATACGTCACTCCCTTGCCTGTCACAGCGCCACCATCTGTCAGCACACTCAACTCCTGGGTGGAATACAGGAAGCACTACGGGAGATAGTGGGGCAAGTGGGCCAGATGGGCTGTGTACTGGGCCAGCTGTGCACCAGTCCTCCACAGCCCCAGCTGTCTGCCAGCCCCCCTCCATCTTCTCAACTTCCTGGTCCGGGACACGAGCTGCAGGTACCGATGCCGGAGCGTCACCGGTGCAACATGGGAGACATGCCGGGGCTTCCTCCTCCAGTGCGATCTGGTGTTCCATCTTCAGCCCCTGTCCTACGCCACGGATCAAAGTAAAGTGGCATTTATTATTACCTGTCTCGTGGACAGGGCCCGAGAGTGAGCCACGGCAGTGTGGGATGCCCAGCCAGCTCTGTGTTCAAACCTTGCTTCCTTCACCGCCGAAATGAGGAGGGTGTTCGATCATCCGGTGTGTGGTCAGGACGCCACCCAACGCCTGCTTCAGCTTCACCAGGGAACCCGCAGCTTCGCTGAGATGGCAGTGCTATTCCGAACCCTGGCGGCGGAGTCTGGATGGAGTGATGCTGCTCTCCAGGGGGTGTTCCTTAATGCCCTCAGTGAAGAATGGCAAATTAAAAAAAAACAATAATAAATCAAATTCAAAAAAAAAAAATTTCTCAACTAATTTTTTTTTTCTTTCGACACAGTGTTCATTCTGATGGTTAGGACTTCAACATTGCACAGGTCCCATTTGAGTATCTTTTTTTCTGGCTCTTCCCAGGTTAAAACCCAGTGTGCACAGCTTTCAGTTCACCAGCCACTTCTGGAAGGCCTTCTGAGCCCTGAGCCCCCCCCCTCCCCCCCCCCCATCCTCAGGATTCCTCCCAGAGACCAAAAGCCAGATGTAGAGGCTGAACCAGGAGCTGGGCAAGACTCTGCGCTGCCTAATGCACATTAACCCCACCCAGGTGGTCCTGTCTTCTGATCTGGGTGGTGAAGCTAGCTCGCAATTCGTTTTCAGTCGCTGATCTGGGCATGTCACCTTTCCAGTGCTGTTTAGTTTGGGAACCACCTTATTCCAGTCCAAGGAGAGAGAAGTTGGAGTCCCTTTGGCTCAGTTACGGGTTTGTCCGGCCTGCCGGGGATGGAAAGAGCTCGTGCATCACTACTCAAGCACGTATCTGCATCCAGAAGCACAATAATCATTGTCGTTATCCAGCTCCTGCTAGCCACAAACGGTATCCCGCTCCAGGAGACATCGAAGAAGCTAACACCCTGGCTCAATGGCCCATTCACCATATCCAGAGTATTATCCTAATCTGGGGTCAGGTTCCTCTTTCATCCTTCCCTTCTTAAGAGTGAATGCACGCAAAAATCAAGTAAAATAGTTGAAAAATCAACCTACCCTAATTTTGAGTTTATGAGAAGCAACTGGTGACTTTTAAAGGGTTCTGGGATTTATTTTTAAATTCTAATCGAATTTTGTGAGAAAAACGGGATTTTAGAATTTCGCTGGTCCTTGACAAGAAATTTGGGTCAAAAACACCAGCCCGAAAAACTCGCTTTCGGAAGCCAAACAACGCTGTTTCCTCACCTAAAAACACCTAATTTGCACAAAACAGAAATCAAACAATTAATCTATGGCAGATTTCCGGTTTTAGAGGATTTTCGTGACAGCTAATTAGTGCATTCTTGTGGAGTCAAATAACAACAAGGTAGTTTACCGTGAAAACTAGAATGGCTCTAGCACTGAAGGCAGTGATTTTCATTGCTTAAAAATTGGGATTTACAACCTTGAAACATGTTATTTCAAATATGTCAAATCATTTTTTTGGCGTCTTTAGCGAGCGCCTTCCTAATTGCTCATGAAACCGGCCCAATTCTGTCAAATTTGCTTGGAGCAAAGCGTAAAATCCCCAATAAAACACAATAATACTATGAAAGACAAAGATAATATGGGCGATTCCACGAGGTGTCGTACGGGACATTCGTAGTGGTTTTTGTCTTATTTAGCCAAGATTCTTTAAGAACATTGAGACTGAATATATTATTGAGATGTGGTAAGAGGTGAGTGATACAGGTACACCAACTCCCGGAATATTCACCCTTTTATAGATTAGTAATTCAAAAAAATGTGTGGTGTTGTACGGGACACCAAAGTGGACACCACATTTGACACCGCACTACTCATCTCGAGAAGTCTGTGAATCGGCAATATTGACCGACTTCAAGTGAACCTTAAAATATCAGCTAGTAGTTCCTCCAGCTAACTGTTAGTCACCTTTCCTTTTCTCTCTTAAAGTAGTTGAGCCAGGCCCAAAAATGTGTGGTATCGTACGGGACAAGTAAAAAGGTGTTGTACGGGACACATTTGTCCATACCCCTAAATCAGCAAATCCTGCTTCCCAGCAGTACAACAGATGAAGTGTATGCATACAGGTGAATAAAATTTTTATTGAGAACTTGAAATAGCAGCAAAATTTTTCTCAAATTCATGTACATGTAACAAGTTGACAGCAACAAAAATTGAACAATGAACACCGGAACAGTATGAAGAGCATATGTTTTTCTCCAAAGATTTTCATCCTCAGTCAGTAAACGGAAACAGTGTGCTTCTCTGCCCATTGTAGAATAGAATAATCAAGAAATGTAGAATGGCAAAATAGTAACATTCATAACATGGCTATCTGAAATCCTCTATTACACTTCCCACAGTAACCACAGTAACCGAAAGACATTGATTGGACAATAAGAATAGTATACAAACCTGTGTGTAAAAATAAGGCCAGTTGTATTCTCCTTATGTTGGGCATGGTTGCGCAGCTGAAAATGACGCGATTTCAAAGAAAAAAAGACATCCAAAACCAGCCTGAAGTATTCAGATACATTTACAGGATTTAAATGAGGTACGGACGTGGTCAATGGGAATTATTCCGAATGAAACAGGACTGGAGGGTTCCTTCTACCTGATGCATCTGTCTCTGGAGGAGGGATTCAATGAAAAAGGTTAACCTTCTGCTCTGTTTGCATTTTGCTCAATGTGGCTTTTTGCTTTAGAATTTATACCGTGTTCAACGAAATCGAATGCTGAGGTTTTCATTTCTTCAAAATGCAAGCAGCTCACGCACTTCGGTAGACCCCCTGGTATGTTCATTGCACCATTCTGTTCAATTTGGGTAGAAAATAGCCTGATTATTCCTAATAATGGAATGTCTATTCTGTTAAAATAAGGTATATGTCAGATATTACTGAGTTAGTGAGTTATACTTGTTCCTTATAAGGTGTGGTAAGTGTTTATATAAGGTCGCGAGCTTGGAAGTGGGTACTGCTAGCTTTTCACTGCATGAAAAATGTGAATGTTATTACCATTAAATAAGCAGTTCATTTAGTATGTGTGCTGGCTAGTGGGACACTGAAGAAAAATTGACAAAATTCTCAACTTCATCAAGCAGAAAAGGCATGTTTTGTGTTTGGAGAGGTCACAGGTGACCATTGATGTCCAACTGCACCTATATTGGTAAACTCATGCTAAATTCAATGAGAAAATCATTACTTCATATCAGATTTCATGCGTCAAAAGTTGATTAGTGTTAAATATGATTATTTTATGATTTGACAGTGCACCATTTTGAGGGATCTTTGACTTTGGGGAGCCACCTGGATAGCTGTCATATTTGGGTTCTAGAGAGTAGGTCATTTAGAATTCAGCGATCAGATGACTTGCACTTGTGGTCATGGAGTTTATGAAATGAAATTCCCAGAAATGTATAGTTTTAAGACCGAGCAATTTTTCAATTCTCTTTATTATTTTTTTTACAATTTCAATGCTGAATTTTCATGAAGATTTTGTGTGTTTTCTGCCCTTTTTCTCGACCAAAATCATGAAAATAAACTGAAATACAATGGAATTCTAAATGCTTTGAGCACCCTGACTCAATTCAGCCATTCCTTTTCTGTCTGTGAAGCTGCAATCTTGAATTATAAAGCCTTAAATAAGGTAACACATAAATAGCCAGTTTTGGCCTCTGCGCAAAGGGTTTAATTTGCCATACTATGTGCATTCTGCTTTACTTTACCTGAAATTTGGTACTGTCTGCGATCTGAGACAGTACGCCACTTTAAAACTTGTCACGAGTGTGGATCTTCATGATTTGTGTGAATTTCAATAATTTCTAGCATGCCCACCCGAAAATTCCACTCATGTGCTGCCCTCTCTTGTTTTATGCCTCCTTTTGCCAGCTGAGATAACTGAAACAAAATGATTTATTGATTTTTACTGATTTTCTGCCTTGTACATACCTGGGGGTCTCTCGAAATACTGAAAACTGGGGTCACGTGGGACCAGCGAGCGCGATGGTCAGAAAGCTCTAAGCTCTTCACAAATTCCCAAATTTCATTATTTTTACAGGCTCTTTATATTATTAATTTAAAATTTATCGACGGTAGAAGTATAAACGATGTCGAAGAACAAGAATCAGTTTTCATCTCCGACTGCTTCTCCCAGTGGAAAACGTTTGAAACCTGCTACAGATGCTAACGCTGTTATCCTGCAAGCACTTGAGCAACAGCAAGGTAAACTCGAGGCTATGGTGCAGAGGGTGCTAAATGCCGCGCTGGGTAGTGTCAAAGATTCAGTCAGTGCCCTGCAAAAAGACTTGGTGGAACATATGGCAGCAATGAAAGGCCTTGGTGACAAAGTGGACTGTATTCAATCAGAAACAAGGGGGCTGAAACGAGATTTTGTTGCTGTAAAGTCGAATGTGGACAAGCTACAAGAAAAACTGATAGAGTTGGACGATCGTGGCAGACGGAACAACATTAGGCTAGTGAACTTAGCAGCAAACAGAGAGGGAGGAGATGCTATCAAATTCCTCCAGAAAATGCTCCCTAAATGGATCCCCTCACTTGGAACAGAGTTAACACAGATTTAAAGAGCACACCGAATCTACCTCTCCATGTCCAGTAAGTCTAACTGTCCTCAAACCCTTATATTCAAAGTCCTAAATTATCAAAATCGACAAGCCATCCTGCAAGGGGCCAGGGCTGCTAGGAAGAACAACACTCCTATCAAGGATGAAGGCAGGGAATTGCTATTTTTTTGCCGATTACAGTGTAAGCCGCGGTGGAAAGCAGAACTTTGGCGAACAGACCCTTATTGTCTTAAGGGCCCCAGCACCTGGCAGAGACCTCTGCGGTCATGAGAGCAGATGCAATTAGGGTCTGTATGGCGTCACTTGGTCTGCTCAACTTAGGTCACGACAGCCGGAGCGGCCCTCTGCCTTGGGGTTAATGGACAGTTTCTGGGGTAAAAGTCAGCGTTGAACGTCTTGCCAGCCACCCGAAAATGACTGAGACAACTTGGGCAGAGAGAATGCCGCAGTGCCATAAACTGGACTTTTCAAGAGATTTCACCAGCAAAATGATTCACATTACCTCCCAATGTTGCAAATCCAATGTCTATTTTTTTTTTACGACATAAGCTGATTGTTAACATTAATACCAGTTATCTTTGTAATTCTGGACTGTAACTGATGTTTCATGGCAAACTGTAGTGCAAGCATATCGTGTTTGGTATCATTTTACTCCACTAAGATTCTGAAATCGCATGGTGCATATTTCGAAGGGATCAAAATTGTACTGAACCCTCATTCAATAAGTATGAAAAGAAATCTACTTCTGCTTCTCATGGTAATGCCCCCTCCCAAACCCCCTCTGAGGAGGGGTTGCCTTCCTGATTACCCAAATTGATTTATGTCCCTGCTGTAGGAAGTGCTTCTGGGGTTTGGGCTTAAAAGGGAGAGAAACAAAGGATTCAGGGAAGACCGCACCCGGTTTCCCATGCGTGCATCTCCATGCCGTATGTAGCCAATAGTAGTTATTGAAGACCGCACCCGGTCTCCCATGCGTGCATCTCCATGCCGTGACGTAGCCAATAGTAGTTATGGAGGACCGCACCCGGTTTCCCATACGTGCATCTGTATGTGTGTAGCCGTTCTCACAATGGAAGATTGCATTCAACTTCCCCCACGCGCATCTCCATGCCGTGGTTAGCCTTAATTTAGTCATGGCAGATCTTAGGCGATTTCCCACACATGGTCTTGGAGCCGTGTGCAGACATGATATTGCTATGGAAGCTTGTATTCATTCTTCCCGCAGTGTACATTTTGTGCATATGTGAAGTTGTGAACTGCGCCAGGTATGATTTGACTACTTCTTGATATTTTCTGTAACGGAATAATTTGGTTTCTAATTTGAGCTTGTGCCTACCTGGAGAAATAAATTGATAATTGCATTCTGTTGTGGTTCTCTGACTCGGACTAACTAATATTCTTCCAGTTCGGACTCCTGTAACCCAATGGGGTATAATGTAGGGCTATGAGGCCTGCCTGATCACCAGGCCTTCCTGCTAGGTACACGGTGGTGTTCCATGCTGCGATTGGTGTTATTCTGATTGGTTTCAGGGATGTGTCTTTAAACTTGAGAGTCCCTACACGCCTCCTTTTTTTGTTTTACTGCGTTATACTTTTATATAGTCCCTGAACGCCTCTTGCGGTATACTTCGAAAGTTTTAGTTGTACATTAATTCCGGCCCCCGTGGTCACTAGTCATAGCTATTCTCTATGTCAAACCACCGGGCAGAATAGGACCGCCAGCCTCTGAGTTCTCCACCGAGTTGGGCGGTACAGATGTTTTTGGTCCGGCGGAGCAAGGTATTGACCAGTATGGGTCCGATGCACAACATAGCTCTAAATTCATAAATTGGAGTCAAATCAATATTTATGCAAACGCATGGTAACCGCGATTGATTAAAACTAAATGTTGTGTTCTAAATTTAATATGGAGTCAGATGTTTTGTAACCACTAAGATATTAGGGCTGCAGCATCCGCTGGACACGTTTCAGGCCATTTAAAAGCAGAGCGTGAAAGACATCATCACGTTTGGCCTGAGGCAGTGGCCTAGTGCTGACGCTGTAGCCAGACCCCATTATTATAGTGGGGACCGTTCTTTTCCCTGGCTGTTAAGGCAAGCACGCTGAGACCTTCCGCCTCAGCTAGGACCCTCCTTGGCCTAGTTGCACGGTGTTTACAACAGCACGCATACCAGTGAGAAGAGGAGAGCATTCAAAGCCGTGTGGAAAGATCTGTGGGCGAAAGGATTATCTACTTTCCTGATCTACCCTGCTACCCTAAGGGTTTCCTATCAAGGCCAGCAGCTGTCATTCGAGACCGTGCAAGAGGCAGAGAAGTTCAGGAATCAACTAAGGGACGACCGTGCAAACTTCGCCACTGAATCGCCACGAAGGATGCTACCATTTGCTGCGCTGGAGGAAGAAAACATAGAGGCGAGTGCTAACATGGATAAAGGCACCCCAGCTGCCACAAACCAAAGCAGCGATGACGTCTGATTCAAATACTTGGACTTGGACATTGTTACTTTTGTTCGCACGGGAATTGATTCTACATGGACATTTCTACAAGGATTCGTAAGCATATCTACATGCATGGATTTTGTACTGTCACGCGTTAACCATGTCAGGTAGCAACATATTAGCAGCACAGTTTCTAAATCAATGTTACCTAACAGTGGGCCAATTGCTGTTAACGTTAGCAAATTGGCTGAGGGCATATCGCCCTGAATGAGTATTTTTTTCCTGCCGCCTCTTTGCATTTTGATTCACTTTGACAAGTTTGATAACTTTTCTCTTTAATAGTACATGTATTGTGGTTTTGTTAGAGGGCCCAATCTGATTAATGTTCCTGTTTATGGGGAAGATGAGTTGGAAGAATTTTGACTGCGTAGCTGTGTGGTTTACACGCGTCTGTGTTAAACAGTTCGAGGGGGGTGGGGGAGGGTTCAGGGTAGGGGAGGGAATTTACCTCAGACACGGGATCGTTCATGTTTTTTCAAGTGACTCAAATACTATCATACTTGCAACAGACTCAAGATTGATATCGGACAATAATGGTTAACTTATCAATACTGTGTTGGAACGTTAAGGGTTTAAATACAAAAACAAAGCGTGTGAAATGTCTGGACTTCATGCGACGACATAGTGTTGACATTGCGTGCATTACGGAGTCCCACCTAAAGAAAGAGGATGTTTCTCGTATGCAAGATAAAACTTACAAAGTCGCTGCTTCCTCAAGTGATGTGTCTAAAACGAAGGGTTCAATGGTTATGATTAGACGGAATTTAGACTTAGTCATTGAGGAAACATTGACGTGCCAAAACGACTTAGGCCCAGGTCGATTATCCTTAATCTGCACATCAATTCAAGGGAAGAAAATAGCCTTTGTGTCTGTATATGCGCCTTCAGTGTATGATGCCTCTTTTTTTCCTTGGCTATCAGCTAAACTATTAGCTTTTTCAGAGTATGAGCTGGTTGTTGCTGGCGACATGAATGCTGTGCTTGATGTTAAAGTAGATAGGTCCTCACAGGTGGCATCTGTTGCACAACAACAGGCATCTGATGACCTTAAGGCTTTTTTCTAAGATTTTTTTTTTTTTTGGAAAATTTTCCTTTATTTGACAGTTGTACAGTGTAGAGAGACAGGAAAGTTGGGGAGAAGAACGGGGGAAGACGTGCAGCAAATGACTTGAGCTGGAATCGAACCCAGGTTGCTGCGGGAAGGACACAGCCTTTATGGTACGCGCGCTTAGACCGATGAGCCACCGGGGTGCCCATGACCTTAAGGCTTTTTTGACCAATCTAAATCTTTTTGATGCTTGGCGATCACGCCACCCAGATGTCAGGGACTACACTTTCTTCTCCTCAAGCCACAAAACTTTTTCCAGAATTGACCATATTTTCCTGTCACATTCTCTTAACACTGCAGTGGACTCCTGTTCCATTCTACCGATGACAATATCTGATCATAATCCAGTTCAAGTGGGAATAGATGTGGGGATGAAAATTAGAAAGTCACCAAGGTGGAGATTTAACACAACTCTTTTACAAAACGAAACATTTCTCACTGAATTTAAAGCAGGACTGACTGACTTCTTAGCCATAAATAAAGGCTCTGTTG
This sequence comes from Gymnothorax javanicus, assembly GCA_029692085.1. Classification (NCBI taxonomy): domain Eukaryota; kingdom Metazoa; phylum Chordata; class Actinopteri; order Anguilliformes; family Muraenidae; genus Gymnothorax; species Gymnothorax javanicus. Next base: position 11,858,682 of record CM056195.1, on the reverse strand, counting down.
GTGATCCTGTATTAGTCTGGATGGCAACAAAAGGCTTCATAAGGAATTTTTCTCTCTCCTTCTCATCCCACTTAAATAAAGTCAGAACTCAGAAAATAAGCATGTTAGAGCAACAATGCCAGTCGCTTGAACAGCAACTCAAAAATAACTACAGTCAGTCGGTAGAACACAGTCTAATGGCAACTAAATTGGAGCTGAATGATTTATTAAGAAGAGAGGCAGAATTCATCATACATAGAGTTAGACAGAAATACTATTTTCACGGTAGTAGACCTAGCAAACTCCTTGCACTTAAATTGAAACAGTGTGAAAAATACTCCTCTATAAATTCTATTAGGTCACCTGATAAGGGGCTAGTTTTTGATCCAAAAGAAATAAATAACTTATTTAAATCTTTTTATCAGGACCTGTATTCTTCTTCTGGAACTTTTGAAATAGAGGGATGCAGCCAGTTTTTGGATGAGCTAGACATTCCTTGTTTAGAACAAACAGAATCTGAGGAATTAGGCAAACCCATTTCTCTAGAAGAGCTCCATATGGCTCTGAAAAGTCTGACCAGAGGCAAAACACCTGGACCTGACGGCATTCCTCCAGAATTTTTGCTACAGTTTTGGGATAGTCTTGGTCCAATGTTGTTGGAAGCTATACATGCGGCAGTGGACCAGGATTTCTTTCATGACCATATGAATACGGCACTGATATCTTTACTACCAAAAAAAGATAAAGATCATACTGAATGTGCTAATTTTAGGCCAATTTCCTTAATTAATTCTGACCTTAAGTTATATTCCAAAGTACTGGCTTCAAGACTGGATAACTATATGGGAAAGTTAATACATTTAGATCAGGCAGGGTTTATGAAGGGACGATTAGCTGCGGACAATGTACGCCGTTTGCTTCATATAATTCATCAATCTCATGAGGCAGACTCTTCTTCTGCAGCTCTATCACTAGATGCTGAAAAAGCATTCGATAGGATTGAATGGGAATATTTGTGGGCGGTTATGGATAAATTTGGCCTGGGGCGGAAATTTATTGACATGATTAAAGTTTTGTATAGGAATCCCTCTGCAGTGGTATGCACAAATGGCATGCTCTCTGATTCATTTTCTGTTTTTAGAGGAACTCGTCAGGGTTCTCCTCTGTCTCCTGCCTTATTTCTTTTATCCATTGAACCATTAGCACAGTATTTCAGACAACATCAAATCATTACACCTATCAAAATCAAGGAATCAAGGTATGTGATCTCTTTGCTTGCTGATGACATTATCTTATATATGTCAGATATACAGAATTCACTCAGCGGTTCACTGACAGTGTTTGATAAATTTGAAACTATATCTGGCTATAAAATTAATTGGAGCAAGTCTGCATTATTGCCGCTTAATAGTAAGACCAGAAAGGTTGCGATACCCTCAGTGATTCCTGTAAAATCAGATTTAACTTATTTAGGCATAAATGTTAAGACATCACTCCCTGAAATGATAAAGTGTAATTATGAAAAAATATTCAAAAATGTACAGCGGGACTTGGCCAACTGGAGTAAAATGTCAGGTTCTTTACAAACTAGAATCTCTGTAATAAAGATGAATATCCTGCCTCGAATTAATTTTATTTGCATGATGCTCCCTTTGCCGCCTCCAACTGCCTATTGGAAGAGGGTAGATAGGTTTCTCCGAAAGTTTATAGGGGATGGGAAGCACCCTAAAATACGTTTCTCCATTTCACAATGCTTAAAAAATCTCATGGGGGACTCTCACTTCCGAATTTCAAACTGTACCATCAAGCCTTTCAATTAAGGCCTTTGACAACGTGGTTAAATTCCTCATCATTAACCTCTTGGAGAGAGATTGAGGAAGTCCTCATTCATCCCTTAAGGCTTCAAGATTTGTTAATCTCCACTGTGTCTAAAAAGAAATATATTGTTGAATTTGGTCCTATAATAAATTATACGATGAAAAATTTCAGAATAGTAGAAAAACAGGCTAAATGTGACATGAAAGCACACACTCACACTCTTCTCTGGAATAATCATGGTCTGACATCTGGAAAAAGGCCTTTTCAATCTCAGTCATGGGCCTCTAGTGGTATTCATACACTGGGAGATATATATGGCGTAAATGGACTCATGAGTTTTCAGGAACTTTCAACTTTTTGATATTCCCAAATCCTCATTTTTTCTCTATTTTCAGTTGCGGTCAGCGTTACGTGCCTGTGGAGTACCATGGGAATCAAATGTGCAAATCCACCCAGTTATTAAAAGGCTACTGATCTCTCCCTATAGAGGTTTTGTCACCTTTTCATATCAATGGCTTTCAGAGGCAAACTACTCTAGCATTCATATAGAGACTAAATGGGAGCGAGATTTAGCAGATGACTCTTTAGACTGGGAGGGGATATGGGATAATGTCTTCACTGCGTCAAAAAACCCAAATCACCAGTTGATTCAATTCAAGTTCTGTCATAGGGCATACTGGACACCCATTGATAGGTTTCACGCCAAGCAAACAACTAGCTTGGATTGTATTTTATGCAATAAAGGTATTCCAGGCACGTTTAAACATATGGTTTGGGACTGTGAGGAAGTTTGTAAAACCCACAAAACAATAACCAACGGCGGAAATTGTAGGGCGAAGGTTCAACGTGTTCTTTTGGCTGGTATTAGCACGCGTGACCTCCTGGCTGGTGCGAATCACAATAAAATGGATCTATTTTCTCCGTTCGAAGGACGGGGCACAAAAGCACAACGGTTACAATTAATCTGACTCCATAATAAATTTATAATAATGAATTTAGTTATACCCTCGTTAAATATCTGACTCCAATTAGAATTAGAATTAGAATCCATAATCTAGAGCAACCTGCGTGGGTCTCGAAGTGACTACACCTCGAACTCTTAGGAGACTACCGCTGTCGCTAACATGTACTCCCGGGTTTTAGTACTGTTACCGGATCCTAGGTTCGTTGGTTAGATTAGAGGTTGGAAGTCAGCCATCACTGCAACAGCATCTTTTTGGCTTGAATACAGCGAACCCAGATCTATGCACGCCCATGGGTTCCTTCAGGGAATTTTAACAGATAACCGACTTTTTTCGTCCATGGGTTTCCTTTAGGCTAAAATCCCAGAACCGGCAATACATAAACCCTTTATGTAAGTAGATCATGGTTGTCTCTCCAACTTAATAAAACCAATCTCCAGAACAGGCCGCTGGCCAGTCGTACCTCGGTCGGGATTATACCCCTAGGTATCCGCTTTAACGCGGCTAGAAAGAATAAAAGGATTAAGAGTCACAGAGACCACGCAAGTTTAAAGGAATAACAATAATTTATTCACCAGGTAGGCAAAAGCTTAAATCAAACAAATCAACGTTAAGCCAATTACAAATTACACATAATTTAGAAGAGGAGAATAAAGTCATACCTGGAGGAAAAGGATACACGCACTAACGTGCGCGGGAAGTTCGAAATACGATGTTACATCATTGAAAAGGCTACTCACGCTTACGTGACGCGGGGGACAGATCAGATACGATCTTCCCGAACAGCTCATTCTCTTTCCTATAAACCAAACCAGCAACCCCCCTCCTCCAACCAGAGAGCCCCATAAGTTAACCAGGTGAGATATCGGGTTACAGGTCTCAGGACTGAGACAGAGTCAGGCCATTTGGCTGTAAATGAGGGTCATTCAGACAAAAAGGAACTACACTTTATTACCCGAGAGGAGATTTTATCTTACCCAAATTTAGGGAGTTTCTAAAAGTGAATGAACTATAATTTCATTTGATATGAAACATATGCCATTCAACTCCTCGAATTATAACAAAAACATACGTATCAAACAAGCCAGGAAAATGTATGAATATGATGCGGTTGTCATGAAAAAGTCTTAAGCTGAATTATTATACAGGAAAATTGTGTTATAAGTACAGAAGTGATTTCTTATCAGTATATTAAACATATAAGCATATTGTGACATTCCCAGAGGTTTAGATTAATTAAAACAGATAAGTTAGGGTCCAGTCTTACACAGATGATTGAGGGCAATATGGAGCACTGGGTAAGCCAAAGGCCTCCCATGCAGGGTGACATCAAAGGCGCAGAAACCATGCAAACCCCCACTCCCAGCTCAGAGGCTGGGTTTATTGCCTCCTCCTGTCCGGCCATTCACAGATACAGTTTGCTCACACTTTGCATCCCCCAGTTCTGGTCTCCAGTCTCTTACGGGCATAAACCACCCCCACTTCCCTTCACGCAAACCCCAGCAAACAACAAGCTGCTTGTCATCAGGAACTCGACAATTTGTTATATTGCATGGCGTTGAAGTCTTTTGATGCTCAGAAGGCCCGCCAGTCTAGCTGCAGTGTCACAGATGCACTCATCAGCGCCAGCGGTGCTCCAACCCCCCTTTTCCCATCTTACAAGTTCAATCTTTCTGGAGGGAGGTAACTTTTATTTTGTCTGGATTATTAGAACTAGACATTCCTTTACAACCAAGCATATTGTTGCTTAATGATGATTCACAGATTGAATGTACTGAGAAACAACGAAAAGTGTGGCTTGCAGGCCCAACAGCAGCGAAGAAACTTATTGTACATAGATGGCTACCTCCACATAAACTTCCTATTAAGAAATGGTTGTTATACTTTCAAGATGTTGTAATGATGGAGCTATCTACTGCAAGGATCCATAGTGCAAAGTTTTCAACAATACAAATGCGGGAAAGGAGTGCAGGGGTGGTTACAGACTTGCTTGCAAGGCATGTGCAATGAAATGTCTCAAATGTTTTTTTTTTTTTAAATTAACTAATTAATTTATTTTTCTGGTCTGTTTTCATTTGTACCTGGAGTCATTGTAACTTAGGTTAAGTAACACGCTTTGAATATTGTAGGTTTTATTTGTTGGGTTTTTTTTTTTTTGTTTGTTTCATTTATGTCTTGAGTCATGGGTCAGGTGAATGGTGTCTGAGGTTGGGTTGGGGTGGGCAGGGGTGATTACTGATATGTTGTATTTCATCGTGTGAGCTTGGTCTTTATAAATAAAAACGGTGAATTCAAAAAAAAAAATACTGAAAACTGTATTGGTACGGGACAAAGTGTTGTACGGGACAAGTAAATATCTGGTGTCTAGTCCTAACCAAGAGGGTGGCAATGAAACCTTACTACCCATTCACGGTAGAAGACAGTTGCTATAACTATACCAATGGGAGACAGCCTGCGTAAAAAATTATGCAAGATCAACCATGTGTTGTCCGAAAATTAGGTACTAGCAAATAAAGGGTCAAAAAAACAACTACACACGATTTTTTGATCAGAGATCTTTTTGTTCCTGAAAGAAGGGGCTATAGGCATATGATAATTATCAACAGAACTTCATTTGGTGCATTTTGAATTTTTATTGATCTTGTCCACATTTTCATGGAATCGCCCATATGGTTTGACTTATTTTCCCAGAGTGGTCACTATCCAGCAATTCTGGGTGGATTCAGGCACTGCTTAGGCATTCTCTGGCATTCAAACTACCAGGACAAAGGGCTCGTTATGCATTTTGCACATGTCCAGGAGCGGTATTTCATAACGCAGGAAATCTCAAAAACCATCACCAGACACAGACGATCCACTGCTATTTTCACAGTTAGAACATCTGGAATCTAGTTCCTAACTGAACTCCTGAAAGTGCTCTGCGATGAGTCTCAAAATGAATCTCCATTTTGACCGAACAGCCGAGCTCGATTGTGTGGCGGGCTGTCAAATAAGCTTGTCAATTTTCAACCCTTGCGTGGCATGCATCGCACAATCCTTTTCATTCGCTAGAAATGGTGTATGATTAAAAGTCAGCCTGTGAAAATTAACTTTTTATTTCTTTGATTTTCAAAAAAGGGAATTCCGTGAACTGCTAAACTGCAATAGAGCAGTTGCTTTTATTATGTGATGCAAACACGATAATTCAACCCTGCAAAAAATGTGCTATCGGAATCCTATAGGACAGTTCAATAGAATTCTATAGAACTTTAATACCTCAAGTCCTATGGAAAAAAGTTCTACAGAAAATTTCAATAGGAAACAGTTCCATAGAAAATCTCTGGAGGACTTTTTTCAATTCGGCATCTTCAATCCCACCCGAATGTGGAAGGCAACTATTTTATATAAAACATATCCCTGCAATCCTTTCCCAACTTGCATCCCTGTAGCACAATGACCCCTCGTATACTACTCTAACCAGGGCTCAAACCCAGACACTTCTGCTCCACAATGCAGCGCCTTAACCAAGTGATCCATATAGAAGCTTGTACGTTCATGGTTAGAAATAACCTTGAATAAAGATGGTGGGAATAAGTCTCAGCAGACCTGAAATTGTATTCAAATTAATTCTAAATCTGTATATAATCTGCAATCACATGCATGTGAATGGAAAGGAATAATTTGATTGAATTTTTTAAATTAAGGGAAAAGTTCAAAAGGTCAAACTTTCAATGTAATTGTCTTCGTAAGCAAAAGAGGAACATGAGTTTTCTGTTATAGCATAATAAAGTTGTAATGCCTTACATTTATATTTTGAATGGCTGCTGAGGAAATGGAAAGAGGTCTTCATATACCGTAACTTAAATACTGCTAAGTTGTGTGGTCAGTCAGTCAATCAATTGTCTGATCAGAGAATCAATGAGTAGGTATGTGCCTGGTAGGGGACAGCTGGTACAAAAGTAACATTTTTCACATGGACTTCATTTTAAAAGATAACATTACAGACCGAAAAAAATTTTCAGAGCGATTAACTACTTTCGTGTGTGCTCTGTCAATCTCAGGTGCTAAATCATCGCAATATATATTGACTTCGGCATAGTTTGACGTCGAACGGAAGTTGTGCATTGCTACTTTCGACCCCTCCAGTCGGGATGAAAGTGGCACACAGGCCGGACAAAAGTAACGTGATGAAATTAACTAGAATCTTTTAAATTACTGTCGTTAAAACAGAAACAAAAACAATCAGACATTTGTTTTAAACATTTTAATTTGCTTCAAATGTTTCAAAAGTAAACGTGAACATGTTTAAAATCCCAGATAGCAAGCACCTCCGCTCCGGATCTGCCCCGACTCTGAGCCGGATCAGCTGGTGTCGGCACAGAGCCGGGGCAGATCTGGAGAGGAGGAGCTTGCTATGTGCAATTGGTCTATTTATAAAAATTGTCAAATTACTTTACTCATTATCACAGTTGTGACAGATATAATGAGCTGCACCCTCAGTGCATGCCTCATGTGACCACAGCAGACAAAAGATGCACCGCACCCACACTTCTCCAGGCAAAGATGAGGCAAATGTCTCCCCACAAACAAGACATTCCACATCATTGCCCTGAGAAACTGTGGTTGCAGTGTGTCCACTAAACAACGTTTTTTCTTTGGGCGTTTTGAAGAGGACTGTTTTTCTGGCCCTCTGCCGACTCTCCTCCTCCAAAGCAGCTTTTACTGGGGTGTCGGGTCAGTATTGCTGTTGACCTGCAACATTCAATGAGATGATTGTCAGAATCAGCTTGTTTTTATACAAGCAAGAAAATCATGACAAGTTAAAACGACACTCTGCTCACCTCTTTCTGCCTCTTCTTTTATTTTCTTTCCTCGAGCCAGCCTTTGGATATGGGCTTAACCTTTTCTGGGCTGAACCTCTGTATTGGCGTACCACTAGATGTTCCTGGAACCACAGGCATACCTGGATAGATAATATTTAAAAAAAAAAAAAAATGCTTGGCAAGGCTCAACATGCACATTTAAAGACACACACAGACACAAACTCTCACCATCTACAGGAATGGCAGACTCATGGAGCAGCTCAAATGCAGCTCAAATGGGCTCTGGCTAGGTTGGTGGAGTCTTGAAGCTGGGATGGAGCTGGCGCTGGTGATGGAGGGCGCTGGTGATGGAGGACATTGGTGATGAAGAGGGCGCTGGTGATGGAGCTGGTGATGGAGCTGGCGCTGGTGATGAAGAGGGCGCTGGTGATGGAGCTGGCGCTGGTGATGAAGAGGGCGCTGGTGATGGAGCGGACATTGGTGATGAAGAGGGCGCTGGTGATGGAGCTGGCGCTGGTGATGAAGAGGGCGCTGGTGATGGAGCTGGCGCTGGCACTGGTGATGGAGCAGGTGCTGGTGATGGAGCTGGCGCTGGTGATGAAGAGGGCGCTGGTGATGGAGTGGACATTGGTGATGAAGAGGTCGCTGGTGATGGAGCTGGCGCTGGTGATGAAGAGGGCGCTGGTGATGGAGCTGGCGCTGGCACTGGTGATGGAGCAGGTGCTGGTGATGGAGCTGGCGCTGGTGATGAAGAGGGCGCTGGTGATGGAGCTGGCACTGGCACTGGTGATGGAGCTGGTGCTGGTGCAGGACGGTCGGTCACAAAAGCTGGAGCAAAGTCTGTCTCACTGAAAATATCTGGATTCAAGGGCCAGATACCGGTACACTTGAACCCAGATGAAATTCTGCTTGCTGTCGCAGCTTGAGGCAGAGCTTTAGCCACAAGACTTGGGATGTTGTAGATGGTCAAAGTTCTTCCAGGGTTCATTCGCATCCAGTTGTCTGCTGCACGGTTAATGTAGTGCTTCAGAGGACCAAAAACGTTTCGGTCTAGCGGCTGAAGACGGTGGGAGCAGTGGGGTGGAAAAGACAGGGGTACAATGCCATGTGACTAGCAAAAGTCAATAGCTACCACAGAGAGGTGTGATGGATGATTGTCTAAGAGTAGCAGCAACTTTGACTCCGGGGTCATGCGGGTTTGTCTTGCAAAATGCTGTAAAAATGCCAAGAAATCTGTCTCCTGCATCCACCCCGATCCATTGGCAGAACCAGTGCAGCCAAGGGGGCCATCGCGGATGAAGTGGTCCTGGAACTTCTTCCTTGGGAAGATAAAGTAAGGGGGAACAAAGTTGCCTTGTGCGTTGGCAGCAAAGGCAACAGTCACCAATGTCCCTCTTTCCCCAGAGGTCATAGCACCGACCTGGCGCTGGCCCTTGGTGGCAATGATTTTGTCTGGCACTTGAACCGTTGTGGTACCTGAAATAATAAATGAAATGAATTATTGCTGTTGCAAATCACTGTTGCTTTTTAATTTATCTAAATATAAATTTTTACCTGTTTCATCCATGTTCCAGATGTCCTTTGCTTCAAAATTATAGCGGGTGAGGACAGTCTTTAGGTTTTTAAAAAACGCTGTCACATTGGTCTTGTTGAAGCTGGTGGAACGGGACATGCTGGTGGCTTGAGGTCGACGGATGGACAGGGTTTTGTTGCTTTTTCGAGGAAGGAGGTGAGCCAATCCTTCCCTGCCATCTGGTTTTTCTCCCATGAACATGGAGTTTTGAGGCCAATATTTTCGGCCAGCTCATGTGCAAACTTTCGCACCTAAAACAGCATCAATGAAGAGGTTAATTCCCAGATAGCAAGCACCTCCGCTCCGGATCTGCCCCGGCTATGTGCCGACTCCAGCTCAGAGCCGGGGCAGATCTGGAGCGGAGATGCTTGCTATCTTAGGCAAATGGCAGTAGTTGTGTAGCTCTGTCTGCAGTGTTACTCCAACCTTTTTAGGACTCAGGCCAAAATATATATCAGCTGCTCTCTTTATATATGCCTGCAGTCTCTTCTCCTGTTCTTCTGTGAAGACTTTGTTGTGAGCCCTGTACCCTGGGGCTCTGGCCTGCTGCTCTCCTGCCTCTGCCCTCCTCTTGCAGTACCTGAACAGGGTGACATGACAAACGCCATGCACCTCTGCTGCCCTCCTTATACTCTCGCCTCTTTGGACATCAAGAAAGGCCCTTTCGTAAACCTGCTGGTCAACCTTTCCTCTCTGGGTAGTTCTGACCCTAACTCTTGGCATTTTCTGTTGGTAAAGTATAACACACACATTTTTTAATGAGCTTTAGAACAGAAAATTCGGCCGCATTAGCAGAGAGGGATGAACGTAACCGTTGCTACTACCGCCCCAACAGTGACTCCTGACATTTGAACCAGGATTGCTTCTAAAGTGGAAAAAGTCTGACAATTCAAACTTCAGGATATGTTACAAAACTAAATGACCTATCCTTTCATCATCAATATGACACATGGAGTGATAAAGACAATCTTTAAATCAAAAAAGTTTACCAATTGTCTGAATTTACTCACCCCTGTGGAAAACGGTCTTCCGGTCTCGTTTGCAGGGAAGCACGAAAACCTCAAGATTTTTCCCGGTCTGGAGAGTGTCGCGAGCTGGACGTGCTGACCTAATTTGACGCATCGAAGTGCGGATGGCTGTGAGTAAATCGCCGTATTACTTTCGTCCCATGTTACTTTCGCACCGGCTCTCCCCTACCCCATGTGCTTAAGCACACCTTAAAGTTAAAAGGGACACAATTTCCTGGCTACTTCAGTATCGTCGATATCACTGCGTATTGCACATTTTCATACCATTAGTCCGGTTTCTCACTTCTCACTTCTAGAACCCAGGTACACATAAGGTAAATTGACCCTTCGACAGAGCATTGCAAGGAGTCATAAGATTTGTATTTATTTTTATTTAACCCTTAAGATGTCTTTCTCATTAAGCTTTTGTTCTATTAGAAGGTCCTAAAGACCATCAAAGTCCTATAGAACAGGTTTTTCAACTAGGGTGTTCTATAGGAAGGTCTTATAGAACAGCAATAATCTTATAGGACTTTCTTTTCCATAGAGGTGCTCTATAGGTTTCTAGCAAATTCCTATAGAACACACGGAAAATGCTATAGAACATGCTGTTCTACAAAAATGTTCTATAGAGTTCCATTGATGTTCTATATAGTTCTATAGAATTCCATAGAAGTCCTATAGAACATTTTGCAGGGAAATTAATATGCAAATAAATAAATCACGATCTCTCAAACCTATTGACGGGCTATTTGTACCATTTTATATCATGCTGTACTGACGTCAATTCTATCATAGCAAACATAACTTCTGTGGTGGAATTCACGCATCCATGAAATGAAGCTTATTTCACTAAAGGTATCGCTTTTGAATATTTAATGAAACAAACCAAATAAATTGACATGTTCGAATGACGGAAGCGCGACATTAGGAGGAAAAACCCAACGCTGTTATAAACTGAATTTAACAGTTAAATCAAAGCATTGTTTCCTGACTATTTTAACTGGCGGTGGAGTCCTGTGTGCATTTAACTGTGGTTTACACTTAACATACATGGAACTTTGGTGTAAACTTATTTTAAAATTACAGTAAAAGTAACTGGCAAAAAAAAGTGCAAGTTTATAACAGCATATGTACCAAATTTTATGTCCGCAGCAATAAAAGGAAATCGTCAGCCAATAAACAGTGGTGTGCAAAATGTCAGACAGCCTTGCATAAGGTGATATTCAGTATCAATATCAATATTAACCCTGGAAAATGCAGCATCACAATTATCTTCTTCGCATACCGCGTTGTCAAGGAAGAAGCCAAACGTGCTGAGGGGTCTCAGCAAAGCTTGTAGCAGGTTCTTGTCTGTGGTTTGTTTCTTACAGTAATTACTCTACTCTCCAAGACTGGGATCAGTGACCAGAAACAATCAGAACCACACAAAATAGAGCAAAAAGATTTTCATTACAGTATTCAGTAGTTAAGAGTCTAAGTACAATATCCAAGGGTAACAAAGTGACAATGGATTACAATATCCAAAAGTAATGAGTAAAAAAAACAGATTACAACCAAAGGGAATAGAGGCCAGGGGAAGAGATCCAAGAACAGTCAGCAGCTCACGACTCATGGAGGATTAGCCCACCCAGGAATCAAGTACCGCCTCCCCCTACAGGGTTTCCCTACTACAAACACACCATATCAGTGATTAATCACAGCATCCTTATACAATTCAACATTCCATGCTTTAAGTTAGTAAAATACGTAACAAGATGACAGCAATAGAAATGGCACGGCAAGCGACAGTAAAAAGGTGCAAAACCCAACTACAGGGTGGTTAAATCAGTCCCTGGGGGAAGCCAGCCCGATCCACCAGAGGGAGCTAACGCCGTTCCTTTAAAAAGCAGTACATTCCCCAAAAAGGTAACTTTGAAAACAGGGTTAAAACACATCCAATCAACGGGGTACTACGCCACTGAGTACATCATTAATTCGTCCAAGAAATAAAAATGAAAATTACATAAGCGACTGAATTATGGTCGCATCCAATAATTACACTGCAACAAATGATCGCTACGGCCACAACGCGCTTGAGATTACATGTGCCTTTAATAATCCCAAGAACCAGGTGCCCAGGAATCAATAATTAAGTGTCAGTCGCAATTCCATAACCATCAGCGATTACAAAACAGTACCCAATTGCACAGTCTCCAATATATATAATGTATAAGATTAACAAAAAAAACCAGGCCTAATCAGTTTACCAATGCGTGAGGTAGGGAGGATGCTCTCAATGTGAGCACCGTTAATCACAGATTTCCTTAAATTATGCCATTAACATTAGGCCACGGGCAAATACATCACCAACCAGTTACAGTTCAGCAAACGTGTACAATACCGTAAACCAGTCCACAGTCGTATTTCCAGAGCGCCCACTCCGACCTCTCGCACAAACAGAAAAAGGCCCGTTAGCCACAGGTGCGCTTCTTTTTAAAATCATGGCTGCCACGACTCGCTCTTCCATGTGGTAGTGATACACCGCCAATGGAACACTGCCTCTGCACCTCCACCTCCGCACATGTCACTCAAATAGAGAAGCCCAAATCAATAAAAGGTAACCTAATTAGGGGAGAAGTTAATCACAGGGGAGGAAATTAATATCAAACATATCCAGGAGGGCAATAGCATTTTTGGAGAACATACATGCTACATTCCCCTTGTTACAGTAATACTGCAGGACACAGGCATTTTCTTGTCTGTTGGGTCAGGTATATTTCAATTGCAAACTGGTTTAGATGGTAAGATTATTCAACAAATAACACAAATAGTGTTCTGTGCGAGGGCGGAGAAAAACGAGAGCGCGCACCCGAAAGGGATTAGGGGAGACCGGGTCTAGTTGTTACACGTCCATGTTGTTACATTCTAAATAGTTCCGATAATAAAACACAGACAGTGCTCAAATTTTTCCTGCTGCTCCGCGAAGGTGACCAGCGTCTTTATGTGACAGAAGGACGTACGTCGAAAGTCGCAGGTTAGTGTTTCAGAAAAATGCTCGACAAAGTAACTTTCATGGTGTCTGGGAGATTTAATTCACATCAAGTGTTATAGATACATACCCGAGATTTTCTGGATTATAAGAGAGGAAGACATTAGCCACTGTGTCATGACAAGGGTTGCTGATGGACTAGTTGATACACTCAAGTTGTTACAGTAATAATTTGCCCCAAAACCTGTAACAACTTGGGCAAGATCAAATTACCTCACTGAATGACCTTCTACCTTTTTGTATTTCAGAAAGATGCCGTGAAATTACAAACAAATAACGAAACGTGGCAATGCCATTAGAGAATGACTCAAGAGGTTCCTTACTGTGGCTTCGTGGGATAATAGTAGTAAGGCATCCCCCTTAACTTGCCTACTTAAGTGGGAAACACGTCTCACTTAAGCAAATTCTTAGTGTAACAAAATGCCCCACAAGCTGCAACAAACTACCCCTCCTGTAACAAACAACCCCATATATGGGGTTGTTTGTTACAGGTGACAGGGATCTATTTTTTCCTCACCAGCATTACACATGTGCAGAATTAGGAGTTGCTGCAGATCAGTCATGTAGTCTAATAAACTTTCTATCTTTACAGTGCATATTGAAAACAAAAACCCGATAATGTCAATTCTACAGCCGTTAAAAGAAAAAGTGTAACAACTAGACCCGGTCTCCCCTACACAGTTCTCTCCCATATTAGGCTACCTCTTATTCCCGCTTACGCTTTACGGAATGAATTACAGGAGTGTTAGTGTTTTTTTAGGCAGAGAAATCGAATTGTAGATCGTGCTCTACACAGCCCTTTTAACACATTGACACCCCTTTGTTTTCCAAGTCATATTGCTTTTTTTTTTTGTTGGAATAATTCTCTTGTACAGTGAACGCAGCAAAGTACATTTGCACATCCATCGCTTTGACTGTCCAAACTATGAACTTGACTTACGAAAGGCACACTGAGTAATGCACAAGCAGGAGTCACAAGATAACATGAGTCACTTGTTTATTCCACCAAAAATGACGACATCACGAATACACAAAAACAAATGGGGGAGACCAGGGTTACTTCGGCCACGGGGTTAGGTCCGTCACCCCAGTTTTTTTCATTCCAAACGCATTGACGGGAAAATGAAAAAGTACAAATTATGTGACATGCCAGCGACGTCGCTGCTTGGAAAGAGGAAGGACCGGTAGTGTCATGTAAGTGTTCTCTGCCTAAAAACTTGAATTTTGACCCAAACTGTAAACTTTATGTTTCTGAAAGAAATGCGTCTATTTTCTTTGCAGACAAAGATTTCCACGGTGGTTTTACTGTTTCATAAACGTATGTAAGTAGAGTTATTAATAACCCATAAGATAAAGGCCTGCTGCGATCATGAGATGAGAGAGGCGTCCTGATTTCCAAAATGGCCACACGGGGCTTAACTGGCCGAGCAGCATGGGGTTAGTTCGTAAGGGTGCCGAAGTTGCCCCGCTTGTACACAACTTAGCTGTCAGGAAGCCTCAACCAGCCTCTCTTGCCCGAGCAACAGCCTACAACGAATGCTCAGTTCGTGATTTCTTCACCAAGTTGGGTGAGCTGTATGACAAGCACAAATTTGAACCGAAAGACATATGGGTGACATGAAACTGGTGTTACAACGGTACAACAGCCTGGGTACGTAACCTTGTGAATAAACTGTAATATAAAAATGTTAACCATGCACAAGATAATAATAATAAAACCTAATAATAATAATAATAATAACCACTACTACTACTAATAATAATAGCCTAATAATAACCACTACTACTACTACTAGTACTACTACTACTACTAATAATAATAATAAGCTTCAGCTTCAGCTGATTGCCAACTATGACGATTTTACCCCACCCATCTCACAAAGTAACCCCGGGTATCGGGTTGTTTCGGCATGTTTGTGATATATCGAAAATTGAATATTGTGACGTAAATATGTTACATTGAGATTGTATCAATACAAGTTTTGTAGGCGACATTCTGCACTACTCATATACCGTAAAGGCATTTCTCTAAGTTTTAGCAACAAAGAGTTATGGAGCCAATTACAAAATCATGACGAGGTAACCCTGGTCTCCCCTAATTGATTAGTTTTGTGAATTGAAGTAGTTGGCGAACAGTTTCATCTAAAATAAAGTAACGCTTTGATATTAGTAAGTCAGTACAAATAAAAGCAACGTTTTGATAATCAGTCTGTAATCTTGGCGTTACAATATGTCACGCAAGGGTTGAAAATTGACAGGCTTATTTGACAGCCCGCCATACAATCGAGCTCAGCTGTTCAGTTCAAATGGAGACCGGATCATTTAAGGATTAATCGCAGAGCACTTTCAGGAGTTCAGTTAGGAACTAGATTCCAGAGGTTCTAACCATGAAAATAGCAGTGGAACGTCTGTGTCTGGAGATGGTTTTTGAGATTACCTGCATTATGAAATACCGCTCCTGTGAATAATGCATAACGAACCCTTCATCCTGGTATTTTGAACACCAAAGAATGCCTGAGCAGAGCAAGAGTCCGTCCAGAATTGCCAGTGAATGACCACTCTGGGAAAATGAGTCAAATCAAACTATTATCTTTGTATTTCATAGTATTGTTATTGTGTTTTATTGGGGATTTCGTGCTTTGCTTCAAAACAAAAGGGTCAATTAAACGGTCACTCACCAAGCAAATTTTACAGAATTGGGCCGGGTATGTGGGCAATTTCTAAGGCGCTCATTTAAGACGCCAGAAAAATGATTTGATATATTTGAAATATCATGTTTCAAGCTTGTGAATCCTGATTTTGAAGCAATGAAAATCACTGCCTCCAGTGCTAGAGCCATTCTAGTTTTCACGGTATTCTACCTTGTTGTTATTTGACTCCACAAAAATGCACTAATTAGCTGTCACAAAAATCCTCGAAAACTGGAAATCTGTCATAGATTAATTGTTTGATGTCTGTTTTGTGCAAATTAGGTGTTTCTAAGTGAGGAAAAAGCGTTGTTTGGCTTCCAAAAGTGTGTTTTTTGGGCTGGTGTATTGAACCAAATTTCTAGTCATGGACCGGCGAAATTCTAAAATCCCGTTTTTCTCACTCAATTTGAAAAGAATTTAAAAATAAACCCCAGAACCCTTTAAAACTCACCAATCACTTCTCATAAACTCAAAATTAGGGTAGGTTGATTTTTCAACTGTGGCCACCTCTTGCCCGATTTTTGTGTGCATTCACTCTTAATATTCACACAATGTTTCTCGTCTCGAGAATAATACCCATGTCTTTGTCCCCTTACAGTCCTTCCTCCTGCTCCCCACCTCCCCCCAGGCTCATCACTGGTGGCCCCGCCTACACCGCGCATCAGATTCTAAACCTCCGACGTTAGGGCCTCGGAGGGGTATGGGCCTGGTAAGTGCTCCTGTGTCCTGGAGCAGAACAACTTGGACTCATCCCTGAGAGCATACAGTATGTTGCCATTAAAAAAAAAAAAAAAAAAAAAAAAAAAAACTTTACCTCCACTTGCGATACAAACCATCATGTGAAAGTGCACAAGTGCAGGGTGCGGTACTCACCCATTTAGTGCAGTGCGCCGCTGAAGTATTACACATTAGTTTGTCGGGCTATTAAGTAATTGTTAATAGTGTAATGAAAAAATGAATAAAAAACACGTACAGATGAAGCTTATTTCATTGAATGCATTTAAATACCTAATTGTTCTTTTGATTTTTTTTTTCTCCTACAAGAACCGTTGCCTTAGATTTTTATTTAATTTAAATGGGCAATTTTATGAATTTTATTGTTGTTGGTATATGATTGCTATATAAATATATACAATAAAATATATTGCCTAGATAATAATTTAATAATGTAATATCGGTTGCAAATGTCATATTTTGGCATAATATTACAAAGTTCATGAGTTTTTTTTGCAAGCTTTGCACAGATGAACAAAGACCAGTGCACATCTGGAGACATTGGTAGTTCCAATGATGGTAGTTCAGTAAAATCTGCTATTGGACTGTACTTATCCTGTGCACCTGGTTCCGTGCTACATGAGGAAAATTAATGTGGAGGCGATGAAGTATGCACAGTTGATTATGTACTACTGAGTCAGCCAGGAAGGAAACATAGCAGGCCCACTCAAAGGAAGAGCGGATCTGATCCGCCCTCTCTCTCCTGAGAGAGCAACAGGGCACATTCCTGTTCAAGATCATGAGACATAATCAACTCAAGATCAAGTGTAGGAAGCAGGGCAGGTGCGCTGTCCGCGTACAAGCATAATTTGGATCATACAAAGTATTCAGAGCCATTCCATGAGAAAATGGCACTTTTTGAAGACGTTGAGGAGTTGACCCTTCCGGAATTGAATGAAACTTGGAACACAGGCAGATACTGGTGTCTTACAAAAAAGCCAAATTTTTAGGTTCGTATCTTACTTTGCCTGCCGGTGGTGCCACCTGGAAGCCACTAAAGTGGCTTAATTTTGCTGTTGATGCCACATTTTACATCAAATATCATGACTTGAGCGTACACAGTGCCAAATATGTTATACTTTTATCATGACCTTTGACACTTCAAGTCCAGTTAGACATCAGCACCACATCTGCACCAAGCTGGGTAACTACATTTTTGAGCAAGAATTATTTGAGAAATAACAGTAAAAATTGAAAATGGGAATAAAATATCCTAGGTATATACCAATCTAGAATGCTTTAGAATGTGTTTACTCACAACAAGACTATCCTTTTCAGTTAATAATGTTAATGAAACATTTAGATAGAAAATCTAAAATTCTATCTTCCTGGGTAAATAAAATAATGCCACCTAAACATAGGCACAATCCTATGAAATGGTACGTTTTGAGTTTTCCTCCAACTTTGGCTCTGTCTAGCTCGAAAGTGTAGATACTACCAAAGAAATGCTTGGTATTCCTGAAAATATAGTTCCAAAATTACAACAAACAGCATTTACCACCACAGTACATATCTGGGTTACTGAGAAAATATACTGCAAACATGCAGTGGAATCATTTTTATATTGATTCATTTAATTATTATTTGGTTCATTTAATTATTATTAATTGTTTATCCTTGCTTGCTCTGGCTCAATTTTTCTTAGGCTATGGTAGTGTACTCTTGCCTGTTTCGGATTAGGCTAGGCCTTCATAGCTGTAGCTTCCACAAATTTGAACAATACGTAATTGCTTATAGTTTATCTGGAGCCATGCAGTCCTGACAGGGCCAAGATGTTCTCTTTCTCTCCCAAGTTTATGTGTTCTCAGGAAAAAGAGAACAAGAAGAGCCTGGGATGCCGAATGATAAGATGTATGCATACTTCGGGGCCAGCTGTACGTGGGCTGTGTGCGTCTGCAACATTCCTGTTGATACCATGATACGCACATCAGCTTGGGGGGGGGGGGAGGATGTCAAGATGGACTCTTACTTAAACCACAGCAAATGAGACTGTCCTTATCCTTGTATGACGGGACTTGTTGTGTGCAAGGATCCTTCTCTGTAGATGAAGTAAACTGACTTTGGCTTGGATGTTAACTCCTTTGTCTCTGTCTGAGTTCTTTTTGAGCAGGTAACACCAGGAATATAAAATCAAAATTCCTACAACATTGGGGGCTATGTCCGGAATTCCAATACCTCACCTGCCCTCCCTGGAGAATCGGTGCCGACTGAAAACCGTGCGCACGGTCGTCTAGGAGACGTTGTGGAAAGACCTCAGCCTGGGGCGATTGTGAAGGCCCTTTTGGGTGTGTAGGAGGTCAGAAACAGGAGGTTCTCCAAAGTTTGTGGTGGAGGTGTGGGTGAGTGACGGAATTTTTACTGAATTCGGCTTAGTTGCTGTGTGAGACAGAGGAATTAATATTTCCAATATGGGACAGATGAACAGTAAGGGGGGTTGTTGTTGTTGTTGTTCTTGTTGTAAGGACTGTTCTGGGACAAATGTTGACGTGACTTTGACTGAGACTGGGCAATTTGTTGAAAGTTGACATAATGGTTCAGGGAATCATTGTGGGTCTGAGACTGAGGAGTGTGTAGAATGCTGACATAATGGCTCTGGGAATCATTGTGGGTAAAGGAATTTGGGTTTAGTTGAAATAGAGCATTGTCTGTATGTTATCGAAGCAACAATGGTGTCAGATCATAAGAAAATTAGAGCCTTGGATCTTTTCCAATGTGAATGAATGTGAGAGGGGAAAGTGCACTGAGGTGTGTGTGTGTGTGTGTGTGTGTGTGTGTACCAACTTTCCGGCTGTCCATTGCACTAACCCAGCAAGATACCAAGGTACTATTCACTGAAAGTGATAGTCTTGCTGTGAGTAAACACATAATAAACTATTCTACAACGTTGTACCTTGGTATATAGCTGGGATATTATTTTATTCCCATTCCCATTTTCAGTTTTTACTGTTATTTCTCAAATAAATCTGGCTCAGTAACATAGTTACCCAGCTTGGCACTGATGTGGTCCAGACTCGAAGTGTCACAGGTCACGAGAAAAGAATAACGTACTTGGTACTGTGTACCCTTAAATCATGATAGTTGATGTAAAATGTGGTGTCGACAGCAAAACTAAACAACTTTAATGGCTTGCAAGTAGCGCTACCAGCAGGCAAAGTGAGATACAGACCTAAAAATTAGGCTTTTTCCGTGAGACACCCGTATCTACCTGTGCGCCGAGTTTCATTCAATTCCAGGGGGGTCAACTGCGCACCAAATGTCCATCTCTCATGGAATGGCTCTTAATCATTTACGGCTATAAAACCAGATGATGTGAACTGAGTACAGGCTCAATAGATAGCGACTTCATCCAATGATGTGAAAGTGCTAAAAGCTGTCTTTGTAAGGGTTGGTCCTTGCAGCCCCTCCCTCTTTCACAGTCTTTCACCTCCACCTTAATGGGCCACACGTGGAGCCCATTGAGGTGGAGGTATCAGCAGAGTATTTAGGGTTGGCAGGTGCCAGCCCTATTTGCTCTGCATTCACTCCCCACAGCAGGTCTGCGACAATGTTCAGCAGTCACCGCTCCCTTTTGTCTGTATTATTTGGAACCTTGATTCCTGTTTGTTTTGGCATTTATGTTTTGTTATTAAACCCTTTGTTACTAAACCCTTTGACTGGCCCGATGGGCCACTGGACATAACTATTTACTGCAGTCAGCCTCGATATACCAGTATACAGTGCCCTCCATAATTATTGGCACCCCTGGTTAAGATGTGTTAAAAGCCTTAAAATAAATTCAATTTTTATTGCAGAAGCATACTCTCACACTGAAAATTGTAGAAAAATGTAACCTTCAACTCAAGTGAATTGTAAGGGGAAAAAAAATCCCTGACTAAGAAATAATTATTTTTTATAAAATCACCTGTTCCATAATTATTGGCACCCATAACAATTCCTAGGAAATAAATGTAATTGAAGTATTTCTGTCATTTCTACAGTAGTTTACAAAGTTGATCAGGGTGTCTAGGAACATTTAATTAGTAATTCATCACTTCCTGTTTCCCTGGGGTATAAATATGACGTGACACAGAGGCCATTTCTCTTCTCCACTCTTCAACATGGGAAAGACAAAGGAACACACCATTCAAGTAAGGCAGATGTATGTCGACCTTCACAAGTCAGGCAATGGCTACAAGAAAATAGCCATTCGCCTGCACCTGCCCATATCTACTGTCAGAGGAATCATTAAGAAGTTTAAAACAACTGGAACAGTGGTAAATAAGCCTGGACGAGGACGCAAGGTTATTTTGCTACCACGCACAGTGAGGAGGATGGTAAGAGAAATAACAAGTTCTCCAAAGCTCAATGTTAAAGAATTGCAACAAATGGTAGCATCTTGGGGTCACAAAGTCTCCAAAACAACCATCAGGCGCTATCTACATGCCAACAAGCTGTTTGGGAGGCATGCACGGAAAAAACCTTTTCTCACTCACAATCATAAACGCAAACATCTGGAGTTCGCTAAGCGGCACTGGGACTTCAACTGGGACTGTGTGCTTTGGTCAGATGAGACTAAGATAGAGCTTTTTGGCAACAAACACTGGCAAAAAAGATGAGTATGCAGAAAAGCACCTCGTGCCCACTGTGAAGTATGGGGGAGGATCGGTGATGCTGTGGGCCTGTTTCTCTTCCAGAGGCCCTGGGAACCTTGTTAGTGTGCATGGCATCATGAACGCTTTGAAATACCAGGACATTTTAAATCAAAATCTGGTGGCCTCTGCCTAAAAGCTGAAGATGGGTCATCACTGAGTCTTTCAGCAAGATAATGACCCTAAACATATGGCCAAATCTACACAGAAATGGTTCACCAGACACAGAATCAAGCTCCTCCCATGGCCATCTCAGTCCCCAGACCTCAACCCCATTGAAAACCTGTGGAGTGAGCTGAAGAGGAGAGTGCAGAGGAGAGGACCCAGGTCGCTGGATGATTTAGAGAGATTGTGCAAAGAGGAATGGTCGAAGATCCCTCTTTCTGTATTCTTTCATCTTGTGAAACATTATAGGAGAAGATTACGTGCTGTTTTGTTGGCAAAAGGAGGTTGTACAAAGTATTCACATCAGGGGTGCTAATAATTGTGGCACACATGATTTGATGTAAAAGAATTATTTCTTAATGTGGGATTTTTTTCCCACTGAATAAATGCACTTGAATTAAAGGTTGGATTTTCCTCTTTTTTTCATTGTGGTCCTATATTATTTAGAAAAAAACTGAATTTATTAGAAGCTAAAGAACAAATCTTAACCAGGGGTGCCAATAATTATGGAGGGCCACACACTGACAGAGCTACAGATGGACAGAATCGATGTGGGCATCCATAGTCATCATATCCAACAAAAGAAAGTATTGATGAGGAGTCTTGGCGGCAATCATGTCCTCTGGAATGACTATAACTGAACTTTAAATTGCGCTAGTTTCAGTGCCAATTTTGTCGCACTGACGTGATCTATGTGCTCCTTTAATATGTGTTTAATCTGTTAGGTATACACTATCGTATGCCTACTTTCGCTGGTTTAAAACTCACACAGCTAAACCAACGACGGAAGAGCTGGGAGCGAAGGCTAATGCGTGTACTCAGGCTGTTGTGAAGCAAATGGAATAATATTAATAAACTTTCTCCGTTCGCAAACGGGGCCATACTGTAATCACGGATATATCCGATTTGCCGCCCTGCGGTGAATAATCCAATCTGAGCATTACAAGAAGCGGGAGATCAGACACATCAGTGATCACTGCAGACGAGGCATGACAGTTAGTGTTTTTACTCTCGTTTCAAATCTGACTCCAATTAGAATTTAGAATATATAGTTTAGGGAAAACATGCGCGGATCTCGGGGTGATTGCACCTTGGACCAGTGAAACATCTAGACCAGCTATGACCAGCTAATGGTGTTGAAAACACAGCTCAGACCATCTTAAACCAGCTTAGAATTCTAGCTGCTAGAATTGTAAGCTGGTTTAAGATGGTCTGAGCTGTGTTATTAGCTGGTCGTAGCTAGTCTAGATGTTTAAAGCTGGTCTCTATAGCTTGATGAAGGTGGTTAAAGCTAGTTAAGCTGGTATTGTCAGCTGGAGTCAGCTGGTGAAGGGCTGGTCGACCAACTAAAACTGTCCAAAACACAGCTTAAACCAGCCTGACCAGCCTAGGCTGGTCAAAGCTGGAATTTTCAGCAGGGTAGTAGCATGTTTAGCCAGCATATTTACATTAACGGACAGCGTGGGCATCTTCTAGTTGTGTGTTGTGTGCCACAAGGGTCTGACAGTGACGTCGCACAGTGACGATAACCACAGACTGTGCTTTTGGCTAAATTACAATAGCTAAAAATAATGACTAAAACTGGACTAAAACTATCAAGGATAGAAATGACTAAAATGTGACTAAAACTAATAACCATTTCATCCAAAAGACTAAGACTAAAACTAAATCAAAAATGGCTGCCAAAAACAACACTGCTACTCGCAAGGCAGCCTTGAGGTTAAAATTCAATAGGCTATTCGCAAGGCAATGCTCCGATGGCGGAATTGAGAACTACAGCTGTAAACAAACCAAACAGTCAATGATGATGAGGTGGTGATACGATCTCCGTACACACGTTTAAATTGCATTAAAACTCTTGTTTCTTGGCTGATTTTGACGATGTAGGAGTCAAATCATACATATATAAGGGTACTCTCTTCAATTTTTCTTGTTGTTTTATATGTGAATGGTATTCTTATAATGAAAAATGACCTGCAAATACAGATTATAAGGTCTGTTGTATCATTACATAAGCTGTCAGCTGTGACCAACACAGTAAAACCCTACGTAGTCAAAGTTGCTCTCTATGATTTTGTTTGTGTGTTTAAGATATAAATATCCATAAGCAAACCACAATAATGGGTAGTGCAATACTTGAATTCAGGTCTTTTAAATCAACCAGCTGTGTTTGAAGCTGTTGTAATAATTGATCATGACTTCTCATACAAATATACATACATACTTGCAGGTTTAGTGCAA
Source organism: Gymnothorax javanicus (assembly GCA_029692085.1). NCBI lineage: Eukaryota > Metazoa > Chordata > Actinopteri > Anguilliformes > Muraenidae > Gymnothorax > Gymnothorax javanicus. The sequence goes on along the minus strand of CM056195.1, from coordinate 11,835,012 downwards.
AGAATAATGTACAGAAAGTAGAGGAGCATTTATTCACATTAATTATTGTTAATTAATGAGAAACATTTTATTCAGTGGCGGGCGGTGGATGGAAAACCGAGGGGACGGAAAACATCCCTTGAAACGGATGAGATTAGTGACCCGATTTCAATCATTATTCTTGGTCAACATTAGTTTTCCTTATAATGAAATGTTTAGGCAGGTGAATAATAAATTCTATAAAATGTTTAATTCACATGCCTTAATAGGCAACTCTTCACAAAAAAAACCACTGTGGATTTGCCGCGTTAAATTTTGTCACATCCTAAGCAAGTCGTCAAACCTGTGCGTAATGATTGTTTAATTGAAAAAGATTGAAATGCGCTCTTTTTTGCGTTCAACTGGTGCGTTTGATTTCTCGTCTTAACAAAGACAATTAGCTACACCTGAGAGGGGAGAGTTAAAGTGTCTTTTACCAGAGAAATTGACTGAAAACAGATCAAGATGAATAAGCAGTTTAAAGACATGTTTATTGCCCTCCTTGTTCTCTGTCCACCGCCCGCCACTGATTTTATGTGACTATTTATGTTAATAGTTGCTCATAACTGATCAATGAGGAATTTGTTTCTTCTTAATTTACTTGCATCCCCATGCAGTTGTTCATGAAGTGATCTGTTTAACATTCATTCATTCATTCCTGTTTCTTCATCTTTGGCTTGCTTGCATGCCAGTTTACTTGTAAATGTTGTTGTTCTGTTTATAGCATGATAACCAGCCAAATTTCTTAGTTATGCAGCTTTATTAATATTATATATAAGCCCAGTCTTTGGTCATGGAAAACCAAGCACACTGCTTGCAAGGTCACTGGACCAGTGTTGTTTTTGGCAGCCATTTTTGATTTAGTTTTAGTCTTAGTCTTAGTCTTTTGGACAAAATGCTTATTAGGTTTAGTCACATTTCAGTCATTTCTGTCATTGATAGTTTTAGTCTAGTTTTAGTCGACGAAAACTAAAAGGGTTTTAATCCAGTTTTAGTCATTAATTTTACTCAAAAAAATAATGACTTTAAAGCACGGAACTGGCGCAGAAGACCCACCCCTGCCCTCCGATTCGTTGGAACACTTTTGTTGATGTTTGGGGACGCGGGTAGGTCCCCACCATGGACCTATCAGGAGAACTGGACAAACAATGAAGGCAGGAACGCACGCCAATATGGGCTTAGCGGTCAAGCTGATATTGCAAGTCACATGATGCCATGGGGGCCAAAAAGAAATTTCTCCATGGGGAATAACTGAAAAAGACATGCTGATAAATCCGTGAATAAATTTTTTTGACAGCCACAAATTATTGATACCGAAACTGTTTATTTTTCTCTTTTAAATCATTGATGGCTCGTTCCTTGGCAACGACAAAAATTTTTATTTATATTCAGGCTACGTGAACACCAATGGGTCCTCATATGAAAGTGCGTTCTTGTCTCCTCTGAATTTAGGGTGTGTTCGAGCGCATCTGCAAGTAAGCCGGCTGCGCGAGATTCCCGAAAAATTACGCGAGAATCTTGGCGAAGTTGCACGATAAGCCCTCCAAACCCCGCGATAGCTGCAGGATCTTGCAGAAAATCGTTCGAGCACCCCAGCTGCGTGACCTTTGACAGGAAATATGTAACAAAGGTCCGACCAAAAATCTGCACATCTCCGCAGACCCTGGAGAGGTGCTGCGCCCGGCTGCAGAGGTTACAAACGAACAAAGAGAACAGCACAGGGCAAGAGAGGATTCGCGTTTGTAATAGGTGATAAGTGCTGCTGATAGCGCTACCTGATGGAAGAACATCAGGTGAAGTGTTAAGTACAGGTGAAGTACTTAATTCATAGATTTTTGTTTGTCCTTATACCTGTTTGCCCGCACTATAGTGTATTTTCCATTGTGTAGGAAAATACGTTGAGAATGAAGGAAGAGATTTATGTTGTTAATTTTAAATCAATATTTCAATTGTTACACTGAAATTGATTGAAATCTTGAATAAGAACTTCAGATGTTGTTAGATCTGACTTGTATTTATTGCCAATATCACATGGCTACACTTGCGCTTGGAAATGTAACAACCCCACTTTGACGTTTTACTTCAATGAGATCGACGCTCAATATTAGTAAATTAAACCTATTGAAGAATTGACTAAAGTATTATGCATGAGTGAACATCCCGGTCCTTTTTTTTATGGTTTATTTTCTTCAGTTGTGTGCATTATTATTCAATTCATATCAACCCCTGGCAAATATTCCCATGTGTTACATACAGCTTTGCTCTACATCACTTTGTACATCTTCCAAGTTTATTCTAGAATAACCTCAATGGTGATTGTATAATAACGACTCTCATAATCCGACGGGATGCTTCTCCTGTCACTGCTTGTTTATGTAGACAATTTCATTGTCTATGAAAGTCAATGTCATTATGGTGACGTGTCCACTGGAATAAAACTCAAGAAGCTGGACAGCATGTCATTTTCAGCGTTGTCTCACAAAGTTGTCGGCGTATGATTTCTTACTCGCATCCTGTCTTCAAATATTCAGCTGTCAAATAATAAAGCTCTGCCTTCCTTAACTACCCAGTGTAACTGTCAAGTCTTTTAAAGATGTAAAACACTTTTTGTGGTTGATTCATCCATGCTGACATTACGTTGCTTGGCTGAAACAATGATGCATCAGTCTGCATTTTATTCAAAGTCCATTTTTGTTTTTCTTTTGCCTACTCACTGCACTTGCTATGTTTGGCCCTTTATTCTTTAAACCTTGATATTAGGGAGAGGCAGATCCTGATGTGAAGTCATTGACTTTTGGGATATTCATCTACTCTCATAAATGTCTCCATTTATCTGGGCCGATTTAGGGGCCATAGTGCAGGGTAGACGGGACACAAATGTTTATTGGAGGGATATTGAGAAAGCGGATAACCCAAAATCTTGGCAGTATTATCGAGATGAACAAATAATTGGCACGGGCAGGCAAATGTCACATCATTCTTGAATTATTCATACAATCTCACAATTTTCTGCATCATAAAAAAACACAGATGTAAGAGGATTAAAAGGTGGTCATTGATTATTTCTGCTAGTTGAAATACACAAGGCATGCAGTCATGTTCCCCTCCCATCTACAATAAGCATTAGTTCTACATCATTGTCTCCATAGGAGGGACATTTAAGTTCTGTAATTTGGATGCAAAATGCACAATATCTCTCTTGAGTAAATGATCATCTTCAGATTGCCCCATGCCAAACATTACATATCTTGGAGGTTTTTGCTGCTCACATCAACTTCATGGTTAAAGTATTAACTTAGGAGGTCACAGGAGGCCCTGGTAATGAAAAACTCCCTTGTAAACCATGGCAAAAGACTTGAGTGACGCAAAACTGGAGTTCAGTTTGGTTTAGTTTATTAGGTAGGCATGGGCAACGCTCTGCATAAACTCTAATGGAATGCGTAACAGCTGAACTGGGGTGGTAAACAAGCCTCAGAAAACTTATAAAAAATGATGTAAATACCATTTTCATACAAAAAGAACACCATGGTTTGATTAAAAGCAACCTTTTCAATAGGATACCCGCATTTCATACATGAACTCTGCGTATTACGGCCAAAAAACGCGATTTGAACAGAGCTATTGTTCGCTCGTTGGATGAATCCGTGACCTCAATTTGCGCCGTGTTTACAAATTTTCAAGTGCACGGCGTGGCAAAAATAACCATATAAGGAGGTAGATTTCAAATAGCCCGTGCCGACGTCTTATCCCAGCTATGGCCCTGATTTGCTTACAGCCATCTAATTTGAGAAATTACGAGTCTGTTCGTCCATGCTAGACCTCCAGGGGGATGTGAAATAAGTTCGACAGAAGTTGGTGAAGTTCGTCGCGAGTTCACCGTGATTTCTTCTCAAAAATAGCAAGAAAGGTGAGCGTATTTTTACTCTACCCTACATAGTTTGTTGACAGAATATCCTGTGACCCTATTTGTGAAGTTTCAGTAAAATATACCAAGGAATAAACCGGCGCCAGGCCTTTGAAGCCCACCGGTCACAAGATTCATTCACGTATACGCTTCAATTCGAGACTGCAAGGATGGAAATCTGAATAATCAATTAGGAAAAATTCTTGGCTCTCGGTAATTCTGTATATCGTTTAAACATTTTGTTAATCGGATTAGGAAAGAAGACTGAAAATAAGCACCTGCTTTTTGTTTGGATGTAAAAGCGCGGATTTAAAGGAGAATACATTGCATATTGATTAAGCATTGAACTCTGCATAAGTCAAACTGTTTTAATATTTGTTGATGACATTGCTTCGGCTTCCTGGAAGCAAGTACGCGCAAATCTGCTGTCTAGTGAGCATTTCAGGTTCGAATTACTGAGTAATAATGCCACGGAAACTTAAACTGGCCCGTCATTCTGCCGAATAGTCTCACTAAACTAGTTAATCGTCTGATTGCTAATCAAGCAAAGGGGAGGTTTCTGCCTCACCAAACTAACCCCCGACTGCACGTCACTGTGTTTTACGATGAATTATTCACAGTAGCTCATTGAAACTATCACGGGAGGAGGGTATATGGACATACTAAAAAACAGTGCTAAGCTTTTTTTTTTTTTTTAAATCACCACGGGTTATTGAAGGGGGAACGTTTGATTCATTTCGTAGCAGCGGGAGGGCAAACAACTGCCGGCATCAGCGACTTCACTGCATTTTATATAGTAATGGGCGTGTAGCGTTAATGTTTGCCCTCCCACCGATAATTTTGACATTTTTGCGGGCCATTGATCCAAAAAAACTTCACAGGCAACCCATTCATACCATTTTTTAATATCAATGCAAAACCTAATGTTTGTTGAACATAATTGGGAGAAATTCAATGCATTTTCCATTAAAAAAAGGGCTAGGGGGGGCGCTGCTGTACTTCAGAAAAGGGGTAGATGACTTTAGCATCAGTTATTTCTGTTAGGGTACCCTAATGGATAATTTGGCCTGGTTTATTTCTGAATAGACTGTATTTTCGAAAATGCCCTCAGGCTTCACCTCCCAATTTTCACAATGGGTTTTGTTGAAAAATGCCGAAATCAGCCATTTTTGGGACCCTGTGGCTCTGAGACCCTTTCCTGTAAAGGCGTTGGACTTGTGGCAAACTCTTCGTCTGTGTCTTCTGTACTTACCTGCAAAAAATTATTAGAAAATAGTAAAAACTTTGTTCTCAGCAACTCAAGAAATGTTGTCATTTTATTCATTTGTATTGCCCATGCCTATATTAGGGTCCCCATAAGCCATTACCCAGGGCAACAACTACTCTGCCTGGGGTCCACACTTAACAGAAGATACACACAGCCCAAGAAATCAAGATAAAATAAAAACTATTTTCCACAGCCTGAAAAAAAAAAAAAAAAACCTAGAAAAAACCCAAACAACAACAAAAAAAACAAAGTTTTGTAAAAATCATGAAGACATAAAACAAAAAGTGGCATCTCTAATTAGATCATAAAGAGGCTACCTTCTATATCATACCACAGCCACCTTCCTTCTGGTGATTGACAACATTTTGCATATAATATCCAACACCATACCTATTTACAACACTAACATTTATTCATATTTAATTCCTTTAACAATTGTGAACTATGCAGATGTACTCTCCTCTGGTTTTTAAAAGTGGGGAGCCCAGTGCATTTTATTGTAAAGGTACAGAGAATACTCAATGTATAATGTGGGGCAAAAGAATACCAATGGCTTGAGTGTAGAAAAGGAAAATACAGAGCAGCAAAGAGCCTACGGAAACTGAAGGACACTGAAGTGTTGGTTTATCATCATACCCTGGCACATTTTCAAGCTTAAGTGTCTGCAGTGGTGGAAAGCAGGCAAACGGGCTCATTCTATTGGGAAAGAGGAACATGTAATGAAGAATTAGGCAAAATGTATTAGTTTCAGGTCTCTGTATGTAACTCACTTAATATAACAGCTCCATTTAAAATGGGAAGCAAGGGTAAAGCTTAATTGGCAAGATGGTCTCCCTTCATTGCAGTTAACTTTGAAGGCCACGTTCTAATAAACGTTTCAATCAGTCCTCCAGTATGTCTTTGGGAATCAGCAGATGGAACCTGAAAAACAGAGCACAGGGTAATACATCACTTAAAGGTACTGACTGTGGCTTTGGCAACACCTGGAGGGCAGGAGAAACATCAAAAAATGTGATTATATTGTCAAAATGGCAGCACAAAGAAAAATTTTGTTGAGCGATGGTATCAATTCTGTCAAATTGCTTGTGTCAGAGGACATATTTCAAAGACTCCAATCAGGTAAGCACAATCTACAAAACACTTAAGTTTTTATACCATCTACAGCATAGTGGTACCCACAAACTGTTGTCATATTTCTACATTTGAGACCAATACTGAGGAATTGTTGTTTGTGCGCTATTATTAACTGCAATGAGAAACTGCATTTTGCAGACCCGTCATTCGCAGGGGACCTTTTCACAAATGCGTGGCGAATGTTCACGGAGGCCCCAAAAGAGTGTAAGCGCTTAACAATGCCAACATTAAGTAGGAACAGCATGTACATGTGTTGGCACGAGTTTCCACATGGATGTTTGTAATCGAGCAACTTGTGTGCATTGTCACCAATAGGTGCTGAGACTGTACCAGCAGGTTCAGCTCAAAACATCACACTGCCCCAACAAACACATTATATTCACATTATCTATTACTCTTGCTGTCATGTATTCTTTGCTTGCAAGTCTGAAACCAAGAACCCAAGCTAACTTGGAAATATCCCAGGGTAAAGAAAGCATTTTATGACGAACTTGGACTGTACTCTTAATAATAACAATAATGTAATTTACGTGTATACTAACCATTACACGACACAACCGTACATTCAGGATGCAACTTGTAGGTGGCGCCAATGCATAAGCATCAAACAGACACAGTGCATGGAATTTACCTAATATATACATTAATACTGAGATTCCCAAGCCACCAGCAGCTTCCGATCTAACCATTTATTGCTTTCATTTGACAAATGCGATACAAGTATATTTCATTTTTTTGCGAACACGTAACTTCTCTGACATTTAGAAAATACGAAAGAAATAGAAATAGCTGCTATTTGCGAATAATATGCACACAGTGTCAAGTCATATTTTACATACCTTCGTCTCCGGTCAAAATTTTCATAGATAAGTCCATAAATAAGAAGAGGAATGTCCAGAGCACCCATCTCCTCTATTACTTCCAGCGTTGCCAAGTAAGTCGCCATTCTTTTCTGGCAGTGAAGTCTCGAGATGTTTCAGCAGCAATTTCAGAGAGCTGTTCGAGCAGATGCGAACCGCCCCAGGAAACGTGTCATGTCACAGTGCGACGCAGCCGCAGACCTTGCAGACGCGCTCGAACGCACCCTTAGGCTGCGTTCGAGCAGGTCTGCAAGTAAGCCAGCTGCGCGGACTTCCGGCAAGATGGCGAACTGAGCGCATGTTAATTTGAGAGCTCCGTTTGTTTGTCCCCAAAGTTTTACACTAGTCCTTCTTTTAAAACAAAAAGCTTTCCACCAACGCCATTAAATAAATACTGAATTATTTTGGCCTACTTTTCGCTGATCTCGCCCTGCCTGAGATGTCAAATTCAAACAAGACGAAGAAACCCACTGCTGATACAGCACTTTTCGCTCACGTCTACTGTTTTGATGCCAACAATCCTAACATGGAGACCTCAGCCACAAAGGTGAGTCGTCCTCTACCCGACACTCCTACTAAATTACCGATCCCGTTAAAAAAAATCCAAAGGCGAACCGGAGGTATCCAATGCTACAATACTTGCCGCTGTAAATAACATCTCTACCATGTTACAAGAGCTTCAGATGCAAATGAAAAACAACAGTGACATGATTGAACAAGTGGCCAAAAGTGTTGAGTTTAATGCTAAAGAAATAAAAGACTACCAGTCCAAGACTCCAGCTCTGGAAAAGAAGGTGACAAGAATCGAGACAGAAAATGTCGCTTTAAAAGGGAGAGTTTTGGAGCTGGAGCGTTACAAACGCCGATGGAACCTGAAACTGCGGGGGTTTAAAGAACAAGAAAATGAAAACACGAGAGAGGGTGTTACAAATTTTACTCAGGATTGCTCCGCATTGGGCTGATAAGATTGACGGTATCATTGACTCGGTTCACCGCCTGGGCAAGAGAGAGGAAGCTAAACATCGCCAAGTAATAATACAGTTTACAATGAGGCACTACCGAGATGAGCTCTGGCGCCTGACCAAGAAATCTGCGGTGTGCAATGAGTTGAATGTGAGTTTTGCCGAACACATCCTACCAGCTGACAGGGAGGCGAGAGCAGCGGTGTGGCCACAAATCAAGCAAGCCAGAGAAGCAGGTCAGCGAGCTTATTTCAGGGGCCCAGCTGGCTACATAAACGGGAAAAGAATCGTGGGGCTCTATCTTTCACACTGCCTTACCCGTTGCCACTACCCGCAACCCGTGAATTACGCATTTAGCAGCTTCCACTATCCCTAAACGGTATCTTGCGGCCACACTACCCGCTATACATTATGCCGAATCCTTTATTTGCGACTGGAGGTGTGCCTGTGGGCGTGTTTGTGCGCTTTCCCAACAATTGCTATCTTGACCACACAGGTTAGGGAAAGCGTATAGCGGGTCCTCAAACCACCCACTACCCATTTGGAAATTGAAGACACTGCTTCTTTCCCGCTATGCGATCTAACAGCGACAAATGGGCTACATTCAGTTCAGAAAAATAATTAATTATAATTAGGTCTATGCACTGGCACTCAGCGACTAGCTTTTTTTCCAGCGAGAGCGGCATTTCAGAACTCCTCAGCGAATGAAGGTAATTCTGGTGACAAGTACGTGGTTTCGTCCGTTTACATTTTCCAATCGGACAGCTGTCTATGTTTTTTTACAGCAAGTTGCGTGACCGTGCTGCAAAAACAGGTGTGCGACTTTGTCGCCGAAATTACCTTCATTATAAAAGAGTTCTGAAATGCCACTCTCGCTGGAAAAAATTACCGTTGCTGAGTGCCAGTGCATAGACCTATTCATAATTAAATTATTTTTCTGTACTGAATGTAGCCCATTATTTTGTCGCTGTTAGATCGCATGGGGGAGAGAAGCCGTGTCTTCAATTGCCACTTGATTATTCTTGAATTGGAGAACGTGTTAATAAGGGAAAACCATCTAGAATTAGCCAGTACTAATTGTAGTCAATAAAGGGAAGGATATTTTCTCCCAAATTTTCAGGTCTAGCGCCGGCCCTGAGTATTATTTCCTACAGAACGAGAACGCGCGGACAAAACTCCGCGCCTCTCCCATCAGGCAGTGACGGAATTATGTCACCTGGTTGCAGGTGATGTATACACCGCTGCCAGCTGTCCGTATGCCTTGCCCGTTGCTGTTAGGGTTACTCTGACACTATTTTTCTATGCTAGTGGGTCATTCCAACACCCATTCAGCTCAATTGGAGGCATGACCCAATCATGGTGAAACGCATTTTTTTTTTTTCTTTTTTGAAGTTTCCATCTCAAAAGGGATAGGCTTGATGTTTTTATTATTATTATTATTATTATTATTATTATTATTACATACCAAACATTAAACAATATGTCAATGTCAAATAATAATAATAATAATAATAATAATAATAATAATAATAATAATACAATTCATGATTAACTTAACAAAAACAGATCCTCCCCTGTCTGGATTTGACCTCACGCACGAGCAATTTAACTTCGTCTTCGGCAAAACGTGTCGACCTTCCTTTTTCCATCACGGGTTTTGGTTCGAGAATTTGGGATAGTGCAGCCTGCTCCTAAAGGCAATGGCACCTGGCACACTGATTGGTTTAACTGGCATAACGCCCAAACCACGCCTATGCATAATATAACGGGTAGCGCAGGTGTTTTAGGGATATAGGCAGGTGTGCAAGATAGCAACTTTTGCGGGGGAACGCCTCTTACGCAATGCTAAATCCCCAAATAACGGGTTTAGGGACTCTGGCGCAAGATAGGGCCCGTGGTTTCTTAACCACACTCTCATGTGAGTTCATTACGGAAAACACTTCATTGACTATTATGTGGGACATTTAATTTACCATTGAGAAGGACATTCATGTTGACTTTTTTTCCAAAGGGACATTGCCTTATGTTCACATTCCAAAGCAGTCTAGCTGCCTATATACCTCGTGTTATTATCCTTAAGTGGTAAGTTTCCATTTAATGTTCACTATTGATTCTAATTTTTGTTTCATTTCACTCAATGTAAGGGGCCTAAGAGACGGTATTAAACAAAAGGCAATTTTTCTGTTCTGTAAAAGTAAGAAACCACACTGTGTTTTGCTACAAGAGACTCATTCTAACGAAACAGATGAAAAGTTTTGGACCAATCAATGGGGTGATAAAATTTTATTTTGTCATGGAACCAATCGTTCCGCAGGTACTGCAATTTTGCTGAACAACTTCCCTGGGAAAATAGTTACATCCAAAAAAAGCGCAGATGGTCATTGGATCTTGTGTGTTCTATCAATTAAAGACTCCTTCATTATTTTGGGAAATATCTATGGATACAATAACATAAGCCAAAACAAAAATTTACTTTCTGAAGTTGATGACCTTATTAAAAAGTTGAAATTGAGTTATCCAACAGCTTCTTCTTCTTCCGCCTTCTGAGGAGAGCAGTCGCACTCTATCTCTGCTCCTGCCTGCATCTTCTTTCTTTGTCCTGTATTGTCCTGTTACCCCCTCTTTTTTCTTTTTTTGGACCCTCCGTCTGCTTCTGAGGCTCTCAAGTAAAGATGAAATTAATTAGCTGGTCCCTGAATGCGATTGACAGAATTTTTTCACCAAGAAGCGGAGCACCTGGCGAACCGTGCTGCCCGGACGCGACTTCTGCTGCTGGCTACGTTCGGGACGCGTGGTCGAGATGGCCAGTTCTTTGTCTGGCGGCACTATCCCTTGAAGACGTGGAGGATGTTTACCTATTTGGATTTATGGTGACGGGGTTTCTCCTAATTGGCATGGGAGTTGCTCTGATCTACCGCAAAATGTGCGAGCTGGGAGCGAGGAAAATGCCCAATGCGCTGCCTAGCACCGAAATTATTACGGAGCGCCTCAGTGGAGTAATGAGTGAACGGGCGATGGATTTACATCGGAGAGCATCATCTACGGAGATGCACAGAAAGATGGACGCTGTTTTGAGTCAGTGTGGGGAGTTTGTGCGTTTGACTGTGAATAAGAACTTGGACCTTGTGGGCAAGAGACAGGATGAGATGATGGGAGAACTTGTGGCCCTGAAGCGCGAAGTACAAAATTTACAAAATGGATAGCGGATCAATCGAAATTACTTGTTCCACCCGAAATTGAATAGAATTCGGCTGCCCCCCCCCACTCCGCGTCTCCCCTCTGTCTGCCTCAGCCTCACATGGATCGGTTCTCAAGGACTTCTGGACTCTGTATTCCACCCCCCCCACCATGAAAAAATTCCTACGCGTTTCCAGCGTGTCGTGTTATAAACCTGATGTGTATTATGTCTGATGTCATCAATATGTGTAATTTTCTGTGTTCTGTGTCAACTGCAACCTTTAATTTCGAAGAAGAAAGTGGAGCTGGCAGCGCGACGCACGTTGCAGCAGCCCGGAGCACTTTCTCTCCAAACTTAATTTCGTTGTTATTCTGTAACAATGACAATAAAGTTCATAAAGTTCATCTGCTAATATTATATTGGGAGGAGACTTCAATGAGGTATTTAATGAGTGGTTAGACCGCTCACCCACCAAGTTTCATAACCATCACTATAACCCTCATTTAATCAGTTTCTGCAACTCTCATAATCTGTTTGACCCCTGGCGTGTTATACACCCTAACTTAAAAAACTTTTCTTGGTTTAAGCCAGACGGTTCAATTAAATCAAGGATTGACTTTTGGTTAATTTCTGACAGTGTAAAGGAATTTGTAACGGATTGCCTTATTTCTTCTGCTCCCCTATCTGATCACTGCTTTATTAGTCTCACTTTAAAACCTGCTAATGCTCACAAACGAAACAAGGGTTACTGGAAGTTTAATGCCAGTTTGCTACAATCTGAAGCATATTGTCAGGGGGTTAAAGACTTTATTAATGAAATTACTCAAGATACTAACCTCTTGTCCTATACCTCCAAATGGGAATTCCTTAAATTTAGAATAAGAAACTTTTCCATTTATTTTAGCAAACAATTAAAACAATCTGCCCTTCTAGAGGAGACCAATTTGACAAGAGAAATAAGTCTATGCTGTAATAAACCCACACTTACGGATACTGACAAAAGGAAACTACTTACATTGCAAACTAAGTTAGATAATATTTACACAAGAAAAGCAAATGGAGCCTTCATCAGATTCAGAGCAAAATGGATCGAGGAAGGGGAAAGAAACTCCTCTTACTTTTGTAGATTAGAGAAGTCCCACCAAGAGAAAAATAGTATAGGAACACTGGTTATTAATAATAGTGAGTGCTCTGACCCTAAAACTATAGCCAATAAAATCTATTCCTTTTACAGCAATTTATACTCCTCAAGATTCTCATTTGATGCATCAGAGACCTTCTTAGATAAAATCAGAGATTTCATTCCTCAAATAAATGAGGACTTCAAAAATAATTGTGATGCAGAGATCACGTATAATGAGCTTGAAAAGGCAATGCAGTGTTTGACCTCTGACCGCTCCCCTGGCCCAGTGGCCTGACAGCCAATTTCTATAAACATTTCTGGGAGCATATCAAAGCACTTTTATTTGAAACACTTAAAGAAACTATAAACAATTTTTCACTTCCACAGACCTTGAGGCAAGGTATAATTGTTCTCATCCCAAAGCCAGATAAAAATCCTAAAATCTTAGACAATTGGAGACCGATAACACTTCTTAACACTGACTACAAACTGCTAGCTCATATATTTTCAAATCATCTCAAAGAGGGTCTTTCTCAAATAATTAGTGACACTCAATCAGGATTTATGAGAGGTGGATCAATACACAATAACGTCCGCCTTGTCCTCGATTTACTGGAATATAATGAGCATATAAATGATGATGGCTTTATTCTCTTTTTGGATTTTTATAAGGCCTTTGACATGGTCGAACATCCTTTTATTTTTAAGGCATTGAAGCTCTGTGGTTTTGGGGAGAAATTTAGGAACATAATAAAATGTCTTTATAATGACACTAACAGCTCAATTTCCCTGTCAGGTGGCACCTCTCCTCGCTTCACTGTCAATAGAGGCATAAAACAAGGTTGCCCTATTTCACCCTCACTCTTCATAATCGCAGCTGAAATGCTATCTATCCTCATCAAAAATTCAGATATTGAACAATTAAATGTCTTTGATAGCCAAATAATTATAAGTCAAATGGCTGACGACACAACCTTATTTCTTAAAAGTGTTGAGCAGATCCCAAAGGCTACTAAAATTATAGACTCATTCTCGAAAACATCTGGTCTACAATTAAACTTGAAAAAGTGTGAGTTAATGGCTATACATGACTGCCATCTTGAAGCAGCTTATGGCATCCCAATTAAAGCTACTGTCAGATATTTAGGTATACACATAAAAAAAGATGCTAAATTAAGTGAAAATCTAAATGTTTGGAATAAAATGGATGAATGTAAGTTAAAACTGGACAGATGGTTAAATAGAGATCTTTCTCTTTTTGGTTGCACCTATATAACCAAAATGGAAAGTTTGTCGAGATGTATTTATCCAGCTTATTCTCTTTCTATCTCCAAGAAAGCTATTAAATCCATCAATAAATTAAACTTCGACTACATTTGGAAAAGAAAAGTTCATTATTTAAAAAAAGTGACTGTAGTAAAAGACCATGAGGATGGTGGGCTACAAGCCATTGACTTTGACTATATAAATGGAACCTTAAAGATTAAATGGTTAAGATCCTTTTAGGTAAACAGTAACAGCTTTTGGTATTGTATTCCCAGGGAATTGTTTAGAAAGATTGGAGGTGTTGACTTCCTTTTACGTTGTGACTTTGATGTTCCTAAATTACCCATAAATCTGTCTGCATTCCATTCACAAGCATTGTTGTATTGGAAACTACTATATAAACACAATTTCACACCCCATGATGTACCCATCTGGAATTGCCGATTTATTCTTTTTAGAAATAAGTCTTTATATTTCAATGACTGGATGGAAAACAACATTTGGTCTGTCACCCAATTACTGGACAATTATGGAAATGTTTTATCCTATGAAGAGTTTGGTACTAAATATAATTTTCGGTGCAACCATAAGGATTATAATAAGGTAGTTCAAAGCATCTCACCTGCTTTTTTTTATTAGTAAAAAATGCTCTTCCTCATATGGTCAACCCCCCCACCTGCCTCCATTGATGATTGCTGGTCTTCAGTTTTCTAATAAGATTTTACAAAACAAGGTGTTCCGTGGTCTTTTTACTCTCACTTTATATCCAATGCAATGTAGCCGTAACTCGGCTTCTCATATCTTCTGTCATTCTACTTTGAAGAAACTACGTACAGATTTTTTGAAGTTACCTTTATCTCCAAAAGCAAAAGAACTCCATTTTAAAGTATTTAATGACATATCCTTCAAGAGAACTCCTCGGACGAAGATTCAATTATGATCAAAATAACTGTATATTTTGTGAGGAGGAAAACCGGATCATCTGTTTTTCTTTTGTATTTACAGTAACACATTTTGGTGTGATATGTATGATTGGCTGGAACCTCATATCCAGTCTCTAATTTCACTATAAATGACGTTACATTTGGAATCATAGTGAAGGACAAAAACTATGATCTACTATTGAACACTTTAATTATTTTGGGTAAATTTTTCATCCACAAATGTAAATGTATTAAAGCACTGCCTTTATTCACTGTTTTCATAAGAGAATTCTCATTATTCTGCAAATCCCTGAAGTTTATGAAGAAGAGAACTGCCACAAAATTGCTGAATTTTATTGATGCCTTAAAGCTAACTGAAACCCCTTAAACTACTGTATTTATTTTCTTTTCGGTTCATTTTTATTTTATTTATTTTCATTTATGTATGTGAGGTACAGTTCAGGAACCACACGCAAGAGATGGAAATCCAAAAAACGTATGCCTTTAATGAGGTCCAAGTCAAAGCCAAAAAACACAAGAATTGCCAAGCCACAATACGAAATCCAAAAACAGTGTCGACTAGACAGGCAGGGGTCAGAACCAGGAAGACAGATGAGCAAAGATACATAAACGGTAGGCAAAAAGACGTAGTCAATGAACAAAGCCAAGGGTCATACACAGGGCATCCAAACACAGAAATCGTGGTCACACAAAAATGGGTCAAAATCCAAAAAGACAAAACAATACAAGAAGGGCTATGGCAAGAATCGTAGTCGGACAAACCAGTCAAAGAAAAACAATACTCAATGGTATACAAGGCGCTCTGCACAAAGAAATATTGATCACGTTCTGACAAGGAGCTGGCTTTGAAAAGACTGCTTAAATAGACACAAGGGAAGTCACATGCTAGGATTAGGGACAGGTGAATTGGATCAGACTAATTACAAAGGAGCAAACACAAGGGAGAGCCTAATCACATGAAATTGGCAAAAGCCAAAACGTGGACAGGGATCACGAGACAGCCTATTAACAAACACACAGCTCCGGTTAGGGAGTTCTAACGTGCACAGATAATGAGAGGCAGAACAGAGTTGAGCAGGTGCGGAGGATCCACTGAAACGCAGCAAAGATTAAGAGAAGGCAAGAGGCGGAGACTAGAACAGGGCGAGTGCTGAGAGCTTGTTAATCAACTAGTAAGGTGCAGCTATACAATCCCTGGTGCTCATTAGTAAGTTAGTATTATATACAATGTTAGTTCTGGTTAGTAACTTTAACAAAATAACAAACTGTTAGTACTTGTTAGTAAAATAGAAAAGCAAGGCGAAGGAAGCAAACGAGACTAGAAGGAATGGTTGGAAACCCAGAAACCATGAAATCACCTAAACATGTGACACGCAGTACTTGGGGAGAAGCTGTAGCTCAACACAAGACCAGACAGGGGAGACAAAGTGCAATGCAGGGCATGAGCAAAACATGGACCGGAATATAACAGAAATATGGATATGGCAGGGAATACAAAACATGGCAATAACAAAAACATGGCAATGATCTAGATTAAGCAGAACATGAGCAGAAACAGAACAGAACATGGCAGAATCATAACAATGTAAGCTACACTCTTATTTGTCATGTGCTCCGTTTCACGAATGTGCTGACGATGATATGGTTGTGATATTGCCAAATATTGTTGTACAATTCATTCTTCAATAATAAAAAAAAAAAAATCCTAAAAAAAAAAAAAAAAAAAGTAAGCCAGCTGCGTGAGATTCCCGAAAAATTACGCTGAGAATCTTGCGAGTTGCGCGATAAGCCCCTCAAACCCCGCGATGGCTGCAGGATCTTGCAGCTTTGCGAGGGTTTGGAGGGCTTTCACAGAACTTCAGCGAGATTCTCGCGCAATTTTTCGGGAATCTCGCGCAGCCGGCTTACTTGCAGACGCGCTCGAACGCACCCTTAGTACTGCAGTGGATGTGAGTGGGTGGAGCAATGGGCATTCCTTGCCGTTCGTCAGTGCTCAACATTATGGACGTAGCCAAGTCGGGAAAGTGAGCTGGCATTACGGTGCAAATATTTTAGCCATTTTATTTAATTGATGAATGGCTGTAATATGTAGCAAGTCGATTGCCGCACTTCATTATGTAGCGCGGCAAAATGTACAGTAGCTAAGCTCAGGCCGCTGTTGTGATATCCTAGAACCATGTACGCAGCCAACACTCACCTTGTTCATATTAAAATGATATGGATATATCCGTAAAATGAGTTGTATATTTCCATTACTTTGAATAGCACCAATTCACATTACTGTATTTTGATTCGTTATGCATAATGTGTGAGCTGAGTAGCATCTAACGTAATGTCCATGAGTGCATTTATAGCACTACACAAATTCAGTTCGAACACTGCTTAGCAAACCATTTATTAACCATTCTTCATTATTAAATTACTTACAGACCTTCATACTTGATGACGGAACTTTTCAGCAACTTGACAGATGAGATCCAAAATGATAACTCTTTTGTGCATGATCCGAACCGAGTGGGTGGAGCAATGGGCATTCCTTGCCGTCCATCTGTGATCAACATTATAGACGCCAAGTCGGTAAAGTGAGCTGGCGTTACGGTGCAAATATTTTAGCAATTTTATTTTAATTGATGAATGGCCGTAATGTGTAGGAACTCGATTGCCACACTTCATTATGTAGCACGGCAAAATGTACAGTAAGCTAAAGCCTCTCTTGTGATATCATAGAACCATACGCAGCCAACACTCACCTTACTTTTTCATATTAAAATGATATGAATATATCCATGAACTAAGTTGTATATTTCCATTACTTTGTATAGCACCAATTCACATTACTGTATTTTGATGCGTTATGCATAATGTGTCAGCTGAGTAACATCTAACGTAATGTCCATGAGTGCATTTATAGCACTACACAAATTCAGTTCGAACACTGCTTAGCAAACCATTTATTACCCATTCTTCATTCTTAAATTAGTTACAGACTTTCATACTTGATGACAAAACTTTTCAGCAACTTGACAGATGAGATCCAAAGTGATAACTTTTTTGTGTATGATCCGAACAAGCACTGAACATACATACACATTATTTGTGGTACAGCCTTTATTAGATCGAAGTTTTGGGTAGGTGGAAACGTCAGACTATAAGAAATCCTAACATCTAATGTTTGTGAGCAGCATCTGAGATCAACGGGAGTGATGCAGGTAGATACGACGGTGTGGCTGATTTTCATCAGAACAGAGATAATACGAGTCCTAAAAAATGCAACAGTTGAGCATGAGACGAAGATCGAATAGATGTACAACCCCAATTCCGAAATAGTTGGGATGAAGTGTAAATTGTGAATAAAATCAAAATGCAATGACTTTCAGATCACATGAGCCAATGTTATTCACAATAGAACATAGATAACATTTCAAATGTTGAAACTGAGACATTTTACACTTTTATCCACAAAATGAGTTTCTTTCAAATTTTCTGGCTGCAACAGGTCTCAAAAAAGTTGGGACGCAGGCAAAAAAAGGCCTGAAAAAGCTAGCCTAAATTACGCAGAGCCGGCCACTATCATAAAATTGAGAACCACACTCGATGTTAACTCGCACTTAGAAATGTAATGAGACAGTATTCAAATTATAATCAAGACAGACTTTATTGGAAAGGGAATGGGGGGGGGGGGGCGGGATAGAAAGGCACGGCCTCCGGTTCGCTGACATACAGAAATTCATGGATGAACTGTTCAATGCACTCCAAGAGGCTCAGATATCTCTGGAGAAAGACAGAAAAAAGGAGCTTTAAAGGTAAAAATAACGCAGTACAATGCACGTAACATTTCACGGTAGACCCATATTTTACTATACTCCACGGAATGGTTATAAGTAGCGCAAAGCTAAGTTACGTTAGCTAAAAGTAAATTAGCTTGCCAGAATTGGCAAAAGTTTAAGGCTCCTGACTTTAAAACTTATCGGTTTATAAGGCACGTGCAGTGCGTTGTGTGTTCGGTTTATCGTCTTGAATCCGGAGAAGATAATGGAGTTCGCACGCAGATGAGCAAGAATGGTCTGACTCCATTAATGTGGTTATTCATCGTTGAACTAAAGAGGACACGAGCCTGGGGGTGTTTCCCAAAAGCGTAGTTGCAGCAACTTACGTAGTTCGTCCATTCACAGTCAATGGTTCCAACTATGCATGTTAGCATCTGTGACTTCGGGAAACGCACCCCTGATCAATGTCACGTTACACAATGGCAAATCAACTATTTTGCTGACATTTTTGAGTTGAAATCAATAGTATTACTTCCCTGTTAAATAACAATCGTTTTAAACATTTGATATTGCATTTGTGTTTTAAAATTGTATCTCAGACTATGATTAAACCTTTACCGGCGGCTATGTTTTTTTTTTTCTTTCCGCTCATACTTACATCAGGGGTTTACTACGCAAGGTTCTGCAGTGATCAGTGAACGTGGGTCGGAGTTCTACGAGCGCGAGCCATTGTCATGGACACCTCGGATACCAAGCGCGTTCATGAGCCCCACTACGTATGTGAGAGCAAAAAGTCACACAGCGCATGTCCGCGAGGGTCCAGAACTTGGCCCCCATGTCGACGTGCTGCGCCATTGAGCAATTTCCATTGAATTGAATGGGCGGCCATTTTCCAATTGTATATCCAGTGAAATATAAAATATCCTTGGTCCCCACGACTTTGTGTATCTTTATCAGTGTCTACCTGGCTGTAGGTGGCCTGCAGAGACCAGTTTTTTACCGCCCACTCATGAGAGGAGCTGCTTACAGTTCGTGAGGAAAAATCTCCTGTATGTGAATTATGTTTTCGCTCAGAATCGCTGATACAACCTTTAAACACAGATGAAGTGGTAACAGTGAGTGGAATCACTCCAAGACAGTCAAGAAACAAAACATTCTTTCTTTGTGGCTTTATTTCTGAGAACCTATTAAAGTGCAATTAACACACACAAACCCAAAATATGAGCAATAGATGAGGAACACTTTTGTTCAATTTGACCTTGTCTGCCACTGCTAGTGCAATTGAGAACATGGTTATGATCTCTCTGACTATTAGGACGTAAAACACTCATTAACTTATGCAACCCCACAACAAAATACAGCAAAAAGCACAGTCTGTGGTTATGGCTGTGCGATGTGACTGTCAGACCCTTTTGGCTTTAGCCCAACAACAGACTCGACGAATAATAAAAAAGCACATAACTCGACCCGTTTAACATGTCGCAACGCACTGATAGAGCACAAACATGCCATGATGAACACACAACTAAAAGATGCCCACGCTGTCCGTTAATGTAAATATGCTGGCTAAATATGCTACTAACGTTAGAGTAGCCAGGTGTGCTGCTGCTCATTTAGACATAAGGAACAGCAACAGGTCTGAAAAGCTACATATGTTTCACAGTAACTCAACTATCAGTGATCAGATTAAGGGAAAAAAATGATTAGTATTTTTTGCTAATCATTATATCAATTGATTTGCAATTGTTTAGCACATCTGAAAAATGATTAGCAAAAATGAGAAAACAGTCTATCAGATTTTAAATGATAAAAAGCCTTTTTTATTCTTTCCAAATGACAAATTACAATTACACGAGAAACACAACTCCACTCCGAACGCAAAACAAATTACTTCCAAAAGGTATCAATTTTACCTGGAACAATCTTAATTTAATACAGAATACTTCCGTTTCCCAATGAAATTTCTGTAAACCACTTGTGGCCTGTAAGTACAGCTGTCTTATCCATACCTAACTATAGCACATGATGCTGTTTAACACCTGATCAGAGACGCAAAAGGATCCATTTCCATTAAAATCTAGTCACAAAAGGCACTCTCCAACTCAGTCCTTTCTGACATCACAACATCATGTATTTGAATGATCAGAGATCATAGTGCATGTTTTGGGAGAGGCCAGTGGCGAACTTGCAATTCCCTAAACCACATAGCTATGGGAGAAGTTTTAATGACTCTGACTGGCTGTAAACGATGTTCCTCAATTGGCAACTTAACCTGCTGTAATAAACATGATCTTATTTAATGTTTTGCAGCACTTTTGCACTTCCCAGTAGTACTTTCAGATGTTTGGGACATTTATCGTTAAGTATTCCGCGTTCAACTTCACCAATATGGAATGAAATCAGTACTTTTTCAGCTTATCGTGATGTTTGGGTAGCGAACATTTGGGTGAGTAAAAACGTAAAGCGTACATCCAATCAAGACGATTTAAAGTTAATTTAATTTAAAGTTAAGTTAATAATTAAAGCCGAAAAAAGTGGAGGTCGAATGCAGAATTCTCTCCGTTAGGGCAAAAACCAAATGCATCGCCTTAATATAACAATGATTACAAAGATTTCCCTGAACTAGAGTCAGCAAGGTAAGAATATGGTTAGTTTTATAATATGAAGAGTAACGCAATACGCGATCGCATGCGCAACAAGATAATGCATAATGCACAGAACTGCCGCGAAAACTCAGGTAAGTTCACGCCTATTACAGCTGGCAAAGTTGGTAAAGTTGGGACATGAAACAAATCATATCGCCGTAAAATTATGATCACTCACAAAGAGTTTCCTTTGTTAACGTTTGTTTGCTTACCAGCATACAGGGTGGCTGTATCCAAAGAGCAATGTAATTTGATACACGACGGCTCGCATAAAAGTCTAGCCATCCATGACTGTACCAGAAACATTCTGGCAGAAAGTCTCATGCATGCGCTCCCAGAAGCTGACTGGTTGATATGCAAATAAGGAACATCATTTTCCAGCCAATCAAAGTCGTTAAAACTTCTCCTGTTGCGATGTGGCTCGTGAATCGGAAGTTCGCAGGCCAGCGAGCCAACCCACTAACATTTTCATCTCGTCTCTTCTCGTCAACAAAAACAACAAATACGTCTCGTCATATTTTCGTCATCAAAGAGCTATGTTTAGCTTGTCACCGTCTCGTTTTAGTCATGAAAAAAAGGTGCGTTAACGAAATCATTTCGTCATCGTTAACGAAAACAACACTGCACTGGACAGGGGTCAAAGATCAAATGAGAGAAAAAAAAAACATGCCCATGCACAACTACCCCCTATGTCAACTATCGTGGTAAAATTTGAGAAGCCTGCCATGTACAGTTCCAGAAAAACAGCCCGGACAAGATTTGTAATGGACGGACGCACAGACAGAAAAGTCAATCGCTACATGCCCCCTCTCCAAGGAGGAGGGGGCATAATTAGCCCTGTTCAAATCCAGATGTACAATTGGGCTTGTGTACATAGCATACACAATGTCATAGTTTTATGGAATTGCTTACCTGATTTTACAATACCTAAATATAATACTGATATCAACCAAACAAATCTGAAAAGTTTTCATTGGACATACACTACTGGTCAAAAGTTTTAGAACGCCCCTATTTTTCCAGTTTTTTTAATTGAAATTCAAGCAGTTAAAGTCCAATGAATAGCTTGAAATGGTACAATGGTAAGTGCTGAACTGCCAGAGGTTAAAAAAAAGGGAGTTACCCAAAAGTGAAAAATAATGTACATTTCAGAATTATACAAAAAGGCCTTTTTCAGGGAACAAGCATTTCTGCAGCAATGGAGGTTGATCAAGCCCTGAACGTTGGTGCTACCAATTCCTACAGATGTCCCAACTTTTCTTGATAACTTCAACCCCCTCTGTCAGAACCAAAATGTCTACCACAGCAATCTGCAGCACCATGCAGTACCCTCTGGTATGCGCCTAGTTGGTCTGGGGTTCATCCTACAGTGACATAATGGCCCAAAACATAAGTCCAAGCTCTGCCAGAACTACCTTAGGAAAAAGAACAAGATGGTAAGCTTGAAAACATGGAGTGGCCAGCACAGTCTCCTGACTTAAACCCCATTGAGATGGTTTGGGATGAACTGGACAGAAGAGTGAAAGCAAAACAACCTACAAGTGCCACACATTTAATGGGAACTTCTGCAACAGAGTTGGGGAGAACTTTCTGGAGAACATTTGATTTCCATTGTAGAAAGAATGCCACGAGTGTGTTCAGCTGTTATATCGGCCAAAGGTGCCTACTTTGATGAGTCAAAAGGTTAGAATACATTTTGGTTTATAAATTGTTTCCATGATTTTTTAACTTCATTGTTTATTTGTTCTATGCTTTCATTTCAGAGCACAATGAGACATTAATAAATAATTTTCAATAAAAAACTGGAAAAATTGGGGTGTTCTAAAACTTTTGACCGGAGGTGTATGTACAGAATTACGACTAGATTGGTTTGACAATATTTGTTTTTTTCCCTTTTTTCACTCAGTCTTTCATGTTTTATTCTCTCTTTAAAAAAAGAAGTGTGTACAATTTAAAGAAAATTGCTTATAAATGTGCACACAATTTTTTTTTGCTCTCACAACAGGAAAAACTTGTTAAGGGACATTATCATAAGCAAATCATGTTGACACTTTTTGTTACCCAGGCATCAAACCTTTTTAACATAACTTGTTGTTTCTTTTTCACTATTATAAGATGTACACTGAAGAAAGTTATTTTATGTACTGGGGTTTTGGTGGTTTCCAATATGTTATGCTTTACATTTAATACTTTCAAGCAAATTTTTTAAATCATAAAGAACCCCTAAATTACATTAAATTACAAATTGTGGCCATTTTCTGATTCCTATACAACACAAATACACAATTTGGCAAACACATTAAGTGATCCATGATATTGAGTCAAAAACTATCACTGTAAAGAATGTTCATATTACAGTTGTATTAAGATGATATTTTCACAGAATGTAAACAGTTTTGATATTTCTTCATGGGAAGAGTTCACGACAATCTTAAAGTGTAAAGTACTTAAAAAGTATAGACATATTACCATAATAAATACAATGGCAACCTGAGGTATCAGAGAAAAGCCAGTACAGTGCTGTATGATTTATTACATCACATCAATTGTGTCTTTGATTGACCAAATACTTCCAACCAGTTCATGGAACTGTATGCTTTATATGTCATTATGTGTTAAACTCAATGTTGAAACAAACATGACAACATAGTGATGGACATTAATAAGATACTGTCCCATAAAAATAGGTAAGAGATTCACAATGTCTTTTAGTTTTTCTATAAAAACTAAGCAACAATATTCACATTCCAAATTTTAATATGTACTAGGTAATATCTATTACAATAAAAAAGTGACTCACTTACCAGGGCCATATCTTTTTTTTTTTTTAATCTAATCCCTCCACCACCACCAACCCCCCCCCAATTTTTGGGGGTCTAATGAATTCATTCAATTACAATAAATTTCTCAAAAGACCCCACACCCACCCTTTGACTCCCATGACAGCACCCTAAACCCATATACACAGATGATACAGTGAAAGACAATGACATAAATTAGAATGTAAATATAAACAAAAATGAGTAAATTGAAATGAGAATTAACAGCATACCTGCACCAATACATACATTGATCATAATTATATATACACATATATACTCATGCTTTAGCAAATATACATTCATACAAACACAGACAAACTTATCATATATTAATAGACTCATACACATTTACTTATTTTCATTCCCATCCTTCTGCTACTCTCAGTGCCCTCCATATATCCTTATATACACTAAACCTACTGTTTTCATAAGTAGTTCTCCAGAAGAGAAGACAGATTAAACATAAGTGTGACAGACTTATGGATGGACAGATATACATGGACAGACAGAATTTAGTTTGAAAAGCTCTCTTCAGCTTAGGTTATCTGAGAGGCTAGTTATCGATTTCATATCTCCCCACACTTAGTGTTTGTTAAGTGCGGCAAGGAGAGGCACCAGACGCGGGATAGGGAACGAGACAGGGGTTAATTTACAAGGAAGAAAAGAAAACGGGATGGGAAAAACAGGCAAGAAGGCCAACAAAAAACATGACCCAAGGGGCTGCAAAGAGGGCAATGATACAAGGGAAATCACACATGGCTAGGAAACACAGCACGGCTTGGAAACACAAGGAACAAGGAACCAAGGAGCTAAACAAGAAAACACCGGGAACATGACAAGACAAACATGAACATGAACCATAAACATGAACAGAGCAGGCAGAACATAACAGTGTTTGGGGAACTGTATCACTGTTTGACTAAACACCAATGGGCACTTTAACCATCTCAATTCAGCAAAACTGCAATGCAAGTTCTTTTTGTAATTTTCTTCAATACCACAATCTGTGTTGTAGAAATAAACTTGTGATTATTATTGCTTACGCATTGCAAGAGAGTGTGTCAATATGTGTTAATCAGATAGCATCAAAGTAATGTTTAACAACAAAAAAAAAACTACATGAGAGTGATCTCTGTCTTTATTTAAGAAACAGACTGATTCTGTCATCATGGCTCAAAAAGATGCAACAGTGGTGGCAATTACTTGTAATTTCAATAAAACAGGTTAATTAAAGTAATATAAATTGACTTCAAATGAACAAGTCTTAATAATCTGTGGAATTTATGGGGAGATAGAGAACAATTAAGGAACCTGAAAAAATATTCCTTTGATCAGCATTCCTTTAACAAGTTATAATTAGGTCTGCTTATCAGTAATAAGAAAGTCCCTTGGTGAACTATACAAACTTTGCTCATATGGTTAACTTTACAGATAATGAATCGAAATTCATTATATTACTGTTACACAGCATGAAGCAACCAATGAATGGTTCAAAATGCATAAAAAATGAACACTTCGTTTACAATCTTAAACTTTGACATGCAATATTTCTTGGCATTGTTCTTCACTCTTTCCTGATCTACTGGCAGCATAGTACACATCAATATATTCATGATAACCTTGGCCACTAGGGTCTTGCCTTGCGAATAGCGGATAGGAAATTATCCACGAGGCTGCCTTGGGAATAGCCACTTCCGTTGGTAATACCAGGGGATGGAGAGAATCACCGCAACAAAGGCATCTTTTGGCTCAGAGACTACGAACCCAGGTCCATGCAAACACCCACAGTGTTCCTTAAGGGAATTTAACGGAAACCGACTTTTCTTCCATGGGCTCCCTTATGGCTAAATTCCCAGAGCCGGTGCCACATAGACCCTTTAAATGAGTAGAACGTGATAGCCTCTCCAATTCCCATCCCGGGCCGCTGACCAGTCAGTCCTCGGTTGGGATAAATCCGCTGTAACGTAGCTAGAAAGAATGTAAAAAGATTAGAGTCACGGAGACCATGCAAGTTTAAAGGGGTAACAAGAATTTATTTACCATGTAGGCAAAAGCTTAAATCAAGCAAATCAAGAATAAATCAAATACAAGTTACAAACAATTTAGACGATGACAGTGAAGTCATACCTGGCGAAAGGGCTACACACAAAACAACCGTGCGGGAAGTCGTCTGCGATCTTCCATAACTATAGACTATACACGCACTTACGCGGGGAGAGATCGGATACAGTCTTCCCCGAGTGGATTGTCTCTCTTTGCTTTAAGCCAAATCACGTCTTTGATCCAGGCGGCATGGCCATAAATTACCTGGAAGGGGGGTCAAATCTGGAATTTGGGTTTCCACCATTTGTAGGAGGTAATAAAACAATTTAGCTGAGAGAGAGAAGAACAGAATGATTACCCAAGAGGATTCTGACCAATTTTCAGGAGTTTCCAAAAGGGAATGAACCATAATTTCAATGGGAATGAAACATACTCCGTTCAACTCCTTGGATTCCCCTGAGAATAACAAGACCAAACATGATATGAATACGTACTAATATGATGCAGTTGTCATGAAAAGCTCTTAAACTGGATTATTGTATAAGCAATTTTGGTTATGAGCACATAAGTATTGTATAGTAGTATATGGAATATATGAGAAAAGTTTGACATTACTAGTATCAGAAAATGTAAACAGATGAGTCAAGGTCCAGTTTCATGAAAGACATGGCCAGGGCAGGGGGAGAACTGTGAGGGTCACCCCCCTTGCATCGCCAGAGACCTGCTTATTGTCCCGGGCCGTTATAACCCCCCCCCCAGTCTTCCACAGACACAACCACAAACACTCCACTTCCTTCGACAACACTCAGCAAACATCCCGGGAAGTGAACGAACTCGCTCACCCTAAGGAAGGCCGAACAGCTTATTGTCATTCTGCAGGCCACATTAGTCCTTTGAAGTTTAGGGTGAGCCTCAGTTCCTAGGCTCCTCCAGTTTGTCAGCCTTTTGCCGTGTCCCAGCTGGATTTCCCATCTACACTGGTAAGTTGATTCCTGCTAAATTCATAATTTAATATTTTTGTAGTGGTCGATCTGAAGCTACTTGCCTTGTTTTCAATACGGCGGAGGTTAGTTTCCCACATTGGAATGCAGGAATGCATCAGGTGACATTTAACATTGGAAAGTCCCAACTACTCATCAGTGAGGTTTTTTTTTTCATTTTAGGTGGGATTGTAGCTCATTTTATTTTCCTGACATTTTGCCTGCATTGTCATATGAATAACAGTTTGAGAGGTCCAACCCCAGGCTCTACACCATCAAAGTCACAGTCTGCTAAACTTTTACCACTGTGGCTCTCGGTTGACTCTGAAGTCAGGAATCACTCCACCCTATCACCATTG
Organism: Gymnothorax javanicus; assembly: GCA_029692085.1. NCBI lineage: Eukaryota > Metazoa > Chordata > Actinopteri > Anguilliformes > Muraenidae > Gymnothorax > Gymnothorax javanicus. The sequence continues at coordinate 11,807,740 of CM056195.1, read as the reverse complement.
TTTTCGACAAACAGGAATAAAAAATAGTAATTGATCTACAACCCCAATTCTGAAATAGTTGAGACAAAGTGTAAATTGTGAATAAAATCAAAATGCAATGACTTTCAGATCACATGAGCCAATATGTTATTTACAGTAGAACATAGATAACATTTTGTGAGATCGGGGATCAAGCTGGGATGCAGTTAAAACTTGGCAAACTGGGGGAGCCCAGGAACTGAGGCTCATCCTGCCCTTCAAAGAACTCAGGAGTCCTGCAATATGACGAGTTCTTTGGACTTCCTCTGGATGAGTGGGCCGTTGACTCCCCAGAATGTTTGCGCAGCTGCAGTACAGGAAAGCAGAATGTGTTTATGGCTGTGTGTCTGTGAGGGACTGGGGGCTTAATGATGGCAGGGAACAATAAGCAGGTCTCTGGCGATGCGAGGGGGCTGACTATCACAGTCCCCCCCCTGTGAGCAATCTTTTTCTCCCCTGGCTATGTCTTTCATGAAACTGGACCTTAAGTCATCTGTTAAAGTATTCTAAAACTCTGGAAATGTCAAAACCTTCTCATATATTCATTATGCTACTGTAAACTGACTTAATTCATGGTTATGTCCATTGTATTGACTATGTAGCAACATAGCTATGTTGCTATATAGTCATTACGATGGACATAACCACAGCAGTTCGTAACCATAGTTTTTTGGTGGAAAAATTACATTTTGGAATATTGGATTGTACGAGTTCGACAATCGACTAGTGTGGACTTCACCAGAACACAGGAAGTAAACAGAGGTATGTGCACTGAGTGAATTAGCACAACTTGTATGCATTTCTAGGTCAGCTACTGCAGTCAAATTCACTGTGGTCACTTGGAAGGGTTAGGTTAACATGGCTATGGACTTGAAATGACATCTCGGTCGTGTTAAGAGGCTAAAAGCACGTTAAAAGCCTGCCCCGTTTGAGCCGCTTAGGTGCGAACTCTATCAGGAGCATAACTCGGTGAAGGCAAAACCAATTTTCTTCATTTGTCTCGCTATTGACAGTACTCCTTCACCACAAACAACAAAGATACATGTTGAAATCGACCGGAGTTCCCCTTTAAGGAACCCATGGGTGTCTGCATAGACCTGGGTTCGTAGTCTCTGAGCCAAAAGATGCCTTTGCTGCGGTGATTCCTCCCATCCCCTGGTATTACCAATGAACCTAAGATTTGGCAATATGCTAAAACCCGGGGACATATATTTAGTAGCTCAGGCCTTCACCTACGAGTCCGAGGTGTAATCACCCCGAGGTCCACGCATGTTTTTACTAAATTATAAATTCTAATTCTAATTGGAGTCAGATTTGAAACGAGAGTAAATACAGTAACTGTTATGCTTCTTTTGCAGTGGTCACTGATATGTTATATGTCTGATGTTCCACCTCTTTCTGGTGTAATATTCTAATGCTCACATTGGATCATTCACCGCACGGTGGCAGATTAGATATATCCGTGATTACTGCATGGCCTCGTTTGCGAACGGAGAAAGTTTATTAATATTATTCTATTTGCCTCACAACAGCCTAAGCACATGCATGAACCTTCGATCCCAGTTCTTCCATCGTTGGTTTAGCTGTGTGGGTTTTACAGTTGGTGATCCCGACGTGATGGCTGTCATGTACCATACCGACGTGATCCTCTTCTCCGACGTGATCGGGAGTGTCTCTACATTGTGCTGGCTGGTGTGTAAATCTAAACACCTGATGTGATATCTTTAATCGGGAGTGTGAGTGATCCTCTTCTCGGGAGAGTCTGCCTTGTCTTTTTGGGAGTTCTGACCCCTACGGCCAACATGACACCCCTTGCAGAGAGGATCTGTGTTACCCTCCTGGTTTCTTGAACTTTCGTGGTGAGTAATACCATTTTACATACTATGTATGTTAGGGGAAAGTTCTCACTGTTCCATGTCTAATATACATTTGCTAAGGGATTGACAAATCCCAAATAGACCTGGGACCATAGAAACCAGGCACAAATTAGTTTACAGCCCTTCACGGGAGTAGAGACCAAGGGCCAGAGAGGGAGAGATTTTTATTTATTTATTAATTTATATTTATAACCTCCTTTACAGGAGAATAAAATACACTGAACAAAAATATAAACGCCCCATGTCAAATATTGATGCCACATGGAGTTAACAACTCTAAGTGAGCATATGCTGATTTTACTTGTACAATAGGGATATTTCTCTTGATTTGTGTACCATTTTTTAATCCATCTCTCTGTCAGTGAGCATTTGCGCAGTGATGCAGTGATTTCACTCAGTACATGGGTGTGGCATTTCCATACGGTGATCAGACAGAATGAGCAGTACCCAGACACTCCTTATACTGGGGACAATAAAAGGCCACCCCAAAATGTCAAATTTTGTCAAATGTCATCATGCCTCAGATGTCTCAGGTCATGCGGGAACGTGCCATTGGCATGCTGGATGTAGGGATGTCCACCAGAGCGGTCGCTGTGCAGCTGAATGTTTACTATCAGACGATAGACCATTTGAGAGTTCGTTTCCGACAGACGGGCAGTACTGCAAATCGACCTCATCCACGTCGGCCACGTGTGACCACACAAGCACAAGATCGCTACATCTGGCTCGTCCACCTGCGGGATCGGCTCAGATCAGCGACACGCACAGCGGATGAGACCGTTGGTCTGCATAACAGACGCATCACACCACAGACAGTCCGTAACCGCCTGCGAGAAGCCAACTTGCACACTCGGCGTCCTCACCGTGGTCTGGATCTCACCGCTGTCCGGCATCGGAACCGACTCGCATGGGCATACGCACACGTTCGATGGCCCTTGGTGCGCTGGAGAAGAGTGCTATTCACAGACGAATCCCGGTTTTTTGTTAATAAAAACTCAAAAATTTGACATGGGGCATTTATATTTTTGTTCAGTGTACATATAAAAGATATGAAACATAAAACTAAACTGTGACAGCATAAATAAAACAATTAAAACGCTTTCACGAGGAGATTGGCAAGTGCCCGCTCCGCCGAGTCCAGCCTGTCGTATCTGTCACTAAAGATGAGGGCAATAAGTGAGTCAACCACCCCATCCTCAGTGCAAGACACATTACAGGCCAGGCCAGGTGGACAGACACAGCTAGAAAACACAATATCTACAGGGCACAGACCAGCATCAATAACAGTACCCACAAGTGTGCCCGACACAACTTCACTGTCAGTAGAGCCATTTAGCCAAGAGCATGGCATTCTCGCAGGAGACGCCCTATTAAACACACGTTTGACAATTTAATCCTTTCAACACGCAGAATGTCAGAAATCTGGGGACTACCAGGAGCTTTAAGGAGCTTACTATGATGGCTCTTCCTAGGTAAACCTAGGGCATTCTCAATCCTATCAGACTGGAAACTCTCCAGGCTTCTGACATCCTTCCTAGACACATTAATACAATGACAACCGTACAGCGAAATTGGCCTGACGGCCGCATTCAAAAGATACCTCTTTACTCCAGTAGACAAACCAGGGTCACTGTGACTGGCGACCCCTTCAGTCAATCACAATGATCATTTTTTGTTTCTTTGTTGCGCAATTTTGTTTCCGACTGGAAGTTGTGCTGTGTCAGGAAGTATTTGAGTGACGCACTCCTGTGTTGTCGTTCTGGCTTTATCCCTGGAACAGCACAGTAGGTTGAAGTACGGCGCTTACCGTTTCCATTCATTCATTCATGAAATAGGCCGGTTGTTTACTATTTGTTTCTTTCTGTTAGCACGCATACGCTCCCACCGAACATCTTTGATGTTTGCTGCAGAGTTAAATAGCACCCTTAGTCAGCACAGTGAGGTATGTGTAGTGTTTGTTTATTTGTGAGAACTGTTTAAATGCGGGTCGCTCATGTTTATAATGGTTTATGTATGTATAACGTAATGTGTTTTTAATTCTATGGGGGGTTTTAATTATGGTCAGGTTTTCTAATGAACTTATACGCGTGTTTAAATTAAATGAATTTGTATATTGGAATATTGAATGATATTTTGTAACAGAGTGGTTTAAAATTGTAATGAAATGTTGTTGTTTGTTTTTTTAATTTTTTTTTCTTGTTTAGTTTCACGGTGCCGATTTAATAAAGAGAGTTTGCACCCATTGAATTCGTCTGCTTTGCTCGAGTGGCCAGGGGCGGCTACAGTAACAGAAACCGTCTCCCATGAGACTATATACCCGTCGTCTAGCAGAAGAGACCCTCTTCTCCACATGAGCCCTGGACACATTATCAGATGTAAGATGTAAAAGAGACTCCGAGAACATCCAACACATCAGTATTGGAAATGAGCTTGGCACCTAGCCGCCACACTGGCACTTGGCTCAGTAGACTGTTACCAAAAATGATACATTTTGTCTTGGCAATACCGAAGGCTAAGCGCCACCTATTGGCGTAAGCCTGACATTTGTTAATGAGAGTCTGCAGACCAGGAACACTGGCAGCTAGTAGTGTTATATCATCGGCATGGGAAAAGTGGTTGAATATAGACTTAGCGATTCTCAACCCTGAATCAGTGCTAGACAGATCCTGCAGCAGATCATCAATAAACATGGTGAAGAAGATAGGAGATAAAACACTACTTTGACGGATGCCCCGAGTCACCTTAAATTGACCACTTAAGGTACCATTCCACTTAACAACCGCCACCAATTGGCTGTACCTCTCATATAAATATAACCAGTAATATCCTGGAAGTCAGGTGATGAAATAAACCATCATGCCATACCCTGTCAAAGCACTTTTCAGTATTAAGACTGCATGCAAATACAGGACTACCACCTTAGTTAAAATATTTAACACTGTCATGTAATAACGAACAGGCATGGTCAATGCCCAGGCCATCTCAGAATCCAAAATGAGAACTGCAACATTTGTCACCCTGAGGCAACAGCACTAATTGCATCAATTTGGAGTAATTTGTGCTGATAGTGACAGGTCTAAAATTAATTGGGTCATTAGGACTAAGAGTAGTTTTCTTGATCACAGGAACAATGACACCAACTTACATTTCAGTACTGAAAACGTGCCAACTCAGCATGGCAGTGAAAACATTACTCAACGCTGAACAAAGCTGGTTGGAAAGACCATAGAGCAGGGGTTCAGAGGTAATACCATCTATTCCTGGGGCCTTTCCCTTCTTCAGTAATGAGATCACCTCCCTAATCCTCACTTCAGAGACAGTGCACTCCGCATACAAATCCCTGTGTGAAAGAAATCTACTCCTAACAGAATCCTTAACATTGGTCTGGTAAGGATCCAAAACACAATCATCACTCATCACAGTAGAATAATGTGAGGAAAAATCATCAGCTGTCAGAGTAGAAGAGTTCACAGAAGACCTCTTCTTCAGAGTGTTCCAAAACTTTCTGCTGTTTCCAGAGCTAAAACATCTGTTTAACTTATCAACGGATCCCTTGAAAACAGTAGACAAATATTTACGTGAAGCCTTACGAAGCTGTTTCTTACAATACTTCTAACACACAAACACAGCACCTTCCCTAGGTCGCCCATTGAGCACCCAAAGGTGCCACCAAAACCTCATGGAGTCCCTCAGGCGACTGAGATCAGCACACCAATAAGTCTTTGGTCTGAAAGAACTATACTTTGCACAGCCTGACTCAGTCACAGCAGAATGTATTGCATCATTCAGTTCACAAAGAATCCTACATACACTTGGGCACCGCAGTGGTTAGGTAACTTGGAGACACACACAGACTTAAATTCCTCAACTTATTCTCCAGGATTTGACAATACCTGGCACACATTTCTGGTTTATCCCAGTATAATCTCCTCCAACTCCTACCCTAGGTTTCTCACAAGCTCCACACAGCTTAGAGCTAGTAGAAATTTTCAATAAGAACCTGATATGAAGATGGTCACTCACATTATCAGCCTCATGCTCAACCACCTTACAATCCAACGTCTGAAACTGTGATGTAAGCACATGATCAATCCACGTGCGAACTCCACGCTTCACACAGAAAAAAGTATAGTCCACAGTTTGCTTCGTGGATAGATCAGCGGCAATTAATTCATTGGACCTGATACTATATAATAATAATAATAATCAAATAATAATTTAGACCGATAGTGGAAACCTTCTAATCTATACCATCTATGCCCCAGTTCATTATACCTGGGCAGCTGTGCATTAAAATCACCACAAATTTGTAAGGTTGCGACACTGCTCCACTTATCTATGCACACCTGTAAAACATCAAGGCATTCAGTAAAAGTGGACAAGTTCTCATGTTGAACGCTCTCAAAATATGGCATGTAGACATTGATAATCACCTGCCTTACAGTACTACAATCATTCAATGTCACCCCAATAATGCGATCACTCATGGTCTCCATTTCTTGCCAAATCAGACCTAAAAGCTTCCTGCAGATAATTGTGGCCCCTCCGAACGGTCGCCCTTTGTACTCTCCATCAATGTCATTCATGCCAGATTTGAAGAATACCACAAACTCCTTCGGATCAATACTCGGGTCAATAGAGGCCAGGGCCTCATGAACACAGGAAAGCTCATGAGGCCTCAACCAGGTCTCGCTGAGACAAAGCACATCACAATCATTCAATCTTTTTACCACATATGCGGCACTAGCTTTCAGCCCATGGTAATTAAAACTTTCACAGCACACAGTTAACTCTTCAGTAACCGTCGCACAGCTCATAGTCAACCCTTTAGTATCCGTCACACCAATCATCCTCCCATTATTCACAATTCCATGAACCAAATCGGCGTGGTTGACGGTCCTGCTGATACTGATACCGTCCACGAGATGGCGTTTGCCGATCCCATCGCCTGGATTGATCACGGTGTCGCCAGTTGCTGCTCTTGGTCTCCTCACCAAACCTTGAGGCAACTTTAAGTTTGGAAGAGACACGAAAGGGCCGTACCAGAACTCCACTTGGCCAGGACGACTTGTCCAGGACCCGATACCTGCAACTACTGGGAATGTCCAGACGGAAAGAGCAGTATGATGCCTTATCAGCAAGTAACGACACTGCAACGGACGCACTTTTCACACCTATTACATTTAGATGTTCTCTAATATCCTTGGCTGAATGTCGGGGACCAATGCGTCCGAGATATATTAACTTAAGAGGTTCAGCAATTTGTGTCACAGTTGTTGTGGCAGCAGTGACAAGAGGGCCGTTATTATGTCTCCTACGTCTCCTCCTTTGCTTACGCCTGTGGCTAGGAGGCTGCACAAACCCAACCAGCCCAGCAACATCGGGCTCAGAGTCAACAGCTTAACCCCGGAAGAGGGTAGGCTTTCAGAATCAACAGGACCAGATTGACTGAAGACAGTATCTTGACTAGATTGAACCGATGATTCTGCATTGGTAGCTTGCTCAGCTTGACCACAGAGAACCATGTCCTGCATTCCAGCAGCCAAGGTTTCCAACACACCGTCAGGTAGATCATTCACCGTTTCCATAAACGTAAAGTGTTCACAAAGTGTCGCACCGAGATTACAGATATGCATTGATACTGTGTTGCCCACTGTTAAAGCGGCCAAAGTGTGTGTCATTTTCTGTTGTAAGGCCTTGAACTATGAGGGCTTGTGAAAACTTTTCGCTGAAATTGGTTTAACGCACCGTTATCAAAGTAGTGTTTGCTTTGATATTTTAATGCTTTTGTGCGGATTGATTAATGGGAAGTTTGATAAGATTGGGTTTCTATGTGCAGTCGAAGTGTTCAGCATTTTTAAGGGGATGCAAATATCTGTTCTTGCCTGGCACAATGGGCCGTGCTTTTCTTAGGCTGCAGGTTGTTTGTGTTACATACACCTAGGCTGTGCAGGTGGAAAGGCCTGTGTCCTGTGGCAATGCAATAGCAGGGATAAAGCTTGCCACTGAAAATGTTGAATACTCTTGGCTTGTACTTGAAACTGGAAAAGATTGTGTCTCTATGAGCAGCGGAATGGGGGACGTTAATATACCATACTGTGGATATTGCGTTTGAAGGTTTGCGTATGTGTATAGAAAGCAATCGGCAGTTGTAATGTGTTAGTCCAGATGGATTTGGTGCAAGGTCCTGCTATAACTGTGCAGACAATCTTGCCCAAATACTGGAAGAAATGGGGCACTAGTGAAATGCCCGTGAGATTAAAAGAGACTTGTACTATGGGGAATGAGGAGATAGCTTTGAAAATATCATTGTAATAACCAATTCCTGTTGTATCATTACATATTATTAACGAACCGGTTAATTATTAAGCTTTGAAATACACCAGTAAATCAAAGTTATTCAAATGTATCAGATGCTTATCATCCGCAATCTGACTAAATTTCATAAAATGGCAGCACTGTTCCACAGCCCAGCATCTGCATTGGTTACGAGAGTGCATAGCTGTTAAACTGTAAAAATTATAATCTTTGTTGGAAATTAACCATTCAATATCAAGAGGTTTGTTGCTGAGTAGCATCATGCACTGTGTGGTTTCGTGTTGCTGTTCTGGTGGGTTCTTGCTTCACCATGATGAAATCAGCGGTTTCATTTGCATGCTGCATGAAACTTAACTGCATGTGTGTTCGCCATTTAGGAGGTGTTGCTATTCACTAACAAACTTACTTGTGTGCTAACTACCCAGCTGTAAATCAGACAAGCTAACAGATCTAATTGAGTTATTATTAAATTTATTTCTAAATTTGTTGACCAGGCGCAGGCGCGGCGAGTGGGGGGAGCACCGCGCCAACGGGGTGTATCCAGGCGTATTTTGCTATTTCGTGCCCGGCGCAAGTACTCCTCTGTCCCACCTCTGTCCCTCCTGCTGGCGCAAGTGGCAAAGAGGGAGGAGAGAAGGCGCGAGTGGGCACAGCCGAGTCAAATCTTCACCAATCAAATGAGCTCCTCTCCTCACCTTTAAATATTGGAATAAAGAAGCTGTCCTATATCTGCATGATGCGTTAATGTGGCATTTTACTTTGCTGCTTAAGGCATGTTTTCTGCACCGCTTACGTCTATATTAAGCATTATGAATATGAGTTAGCTGGCTAGCTAGGGCATTCGCCAATTATTACCATTAGCAAACTTGAGTGGAATTTCAAAACGAAACTACGTCAGATCATTCAAACTTATGAAGTTTGAATGAAACACAACGGTTGCTCATTTATTTCTTCTGCCTGCATTATTGGGAAGAGAAACGATGGATAGCGTGTTCCTATTATTACACCCTGTTGCTGCTTAAAATTTTGGGATAAACATGCATGGACAACAATGCAAGATACGTAACGCATTTATTTTGAGTATGCGATCTTAACTCAGTACGAGATCAAAGCAATCAGGCTGTATTCCTTTCCCCCACAAAAAACGATAAAACCTAAGTGACAATAATAGTTGTATTAAGCAGCTTGCACACTGGATGCGAAACAAATTTTTCGCACGACTGATTACATTCAAAGTCAATGCAAAGACGTGTATTCTCGTCTTTGCATTGACTTTGAATGTAATCTGTCGTGCGAAAAATTCGTTTCGCGTCCAGTGTGCAAGCGGCTTTACTGAGCATAGAACGCAAGCATTATACAGCGCCCTCTATAATTATTGGCACCCCTGGTTAAGATGTGTTCTTTAGCTTCTAATAAATTCAGTTTTTTTCTAAATAATATAGGACCACAATGAAAAAAAGAGGAAAATCCAACCTTTAATTCAAGTGCATTTATTCAGTGGGAAAAAAAAATCCCACATTAAGAAATAATTCTTTTACATCAAATCATGTGTGCCACAATTATTAGCACCCCTGATGTGAATACTTTGTACAACCCCCTTTTGCCAACAAAACAGCACCTAATCTTCTCCTATAATGTTTCACAAGATGGGAGAATACAGAAAGAGGGATCTTCGACCATTCCTCTTTGCACAATCTCTCTAAATCATCCAGCGACCTGGGTCCTCTCCTCTGCACTCTCCTCTTCAGCTCACTCCACAGGTTTTCAATGGGGTTGAGGTCTGGGGACTGAGATGGCCATGGGAGGAGCTTGATTCTGTGTCTGGTGAGCCATTTCTGTGTAGATTTGGCCACATGTTTAGGGTCATTATCTTGCTGAAAGACCCAGTGACGACCCATCTTCAGCTTTCGAGCAGAGGCCACCAGATTTTGATTTAAAATGTCCTGGTATTTCAAAGCGTTCATGATGCCATGCACCCTAACAAGGTTCCCAGGGCCTCTGGAAGAGAAACAGGCCCACAGCATCACCGATCCTCCCCCATACTTCACAGTGGGCATCAGGTGCTTTTCTGCATACTCATCTTTTGTGTTCCGCCAGACCCACTTAGAGTGTTTGTTGCCAAAAAGCTCTATCTTGGTCTCATCTGACCAAAGCACCGGTCCCAGTTGAAGTCCCAGTACTGCTTAGCGAATTCCAGATGTTTGCGTTTATGATTGTGAGTGAGAAAAGGTTTTTTCCGTGCATGCCTCCCGAACAGCTTGTTGGCATGTAGATAGCGCCTGATGGTTGTTTTGGAGACTTTGTGACCCCAAGATGCTACCATTTGTTGCAATTCTTTAACAGTGAGCTTTGGAGAACTTTTTATTTCTCTTACCATCCTCCTCACTGTGCGTGGTGGCAAAATGACCTTGCGTCCTCGTCCAGGCTTGTTTACCACTGTTCCAGTTGTTTTAAACTTCTTAATGATTCCTCTGACAGTAGATATGGGAAGGTGCAGGCGAGTGGCTATTTTCTTGTAGCCATTGCCTGACTTGTGAAGGTCGACACACATCTGCCTTACTTGAATGGTGTGTTCCTTTGTCTTTCCCATGTTGAAGAGTGGAGAAGAGAAATGGCCTCTGTGTCACGTCATATTTATACCCCAGGGAAACAGGAAGTGATGAATTACTAATTAAATGTTCCTAGATACTCTGATCAACTTTGTAAACTACTGTAGAAATGACAGAAATACTTCAATTACATTTATTTCCTAGGAATTGTTAGGGGTGCCAATAATTGTGTAACAGGTGATTTTATGAAAAATAATTATTTCTTAGTCAGGAATTTTTTTTGCCCTTAAAATTCACTTGAGTTTAAGGTTACATTTTTTCTACAATTTTCAGTGTGAGAGTATGCTTCTGCAATAAAAATTGAATTTATTTTAAGGCTTTTAACACATCTTAACCAGGGGTGCCAATAATTATGGAGGGTGCTGTGTGTGTGTATATATATATATATATATATATATATATATATATATATATATATATATATAGGTCATTCCATACTAAACTGTACAAATGTGTTACAAGCCACATGGAAAGAACCTATATAAACATATAGGTTTTAATATAGGGCCACATAATGTAGGTTTTGCATATATGCGACATACATAAAATTGGCCATTTTCATATATTATAGGTACATACACGTATAGGTAATGTGGTGAATCTGGCAGTGACTTAAACTTGAAAAAATGCTTAATTGATGAAATAAACATAATCAAACCATTTTGTTTTTATACATTTCCTTCTCTTCCACAATACACAACTCAATCTTCATAAAATGGAAATAAGTATGGTCAAGAAAGAATTGATGACCTTGTTATTGTTAATGTTTTAGGAAAAAATGTAACAAATAGTATTAGATATTTGTGTTAATATCATAGCTTTTTGTCTCCTCTCACTTGCCATAGTTAATAATGACTGGTTTACACATAACATGCCGTTATCACATGTCACCATGTATTTAGGATCAAATTTGATGCCAATTTCACGTGTTCACATGCGATTAATAAGTTATAGCGTGAAATTCTTGTTATTTCTGTAAGGGACTTTGGACTAATATGCAGATATTACCTTGAGAATAAAAATATGAGCAAGGCATCATGTATGACAGTTGCAAAAGTGAGATATGAGCTATACAATAGGTATGACAAACAGAACCTGCCACTGGGTATATGAGCTATATAGGAGACATATTCCTTGTATGTACATATAGGGCCTATATGTGGAAATAAAGAAGCGATATAGGAGACCTATATGCCCTCTATAAGCACATATATGTACCTGAATTTGGCCTATATGCGGCATATATGTGCATACAGCGCCCTCCATAATTATTGGCACCCCTGGTTAAGATGTGTTAAAAGCCTTAAAATAAATTCAATTTTTATTGCAGAAGCATACTCTCACACTGAAAATTGTAGAAAAATGTAACCTTCAATTCAAGTGAATTTTAAGGGAAAAAAAATCCCTGACTAAGAAATAATTATTTTTCATAAAATCACCTGTTCCACAATTATTGGCACCCCTAACAGTTCCTAGGAGATAAATGTAATTGAAGTATTTCTGTCATTTCTACAGTAGTTTACAAAATTGATTAGAGTATCAAGGAACATTTAATTAGTAATTCATCACTTCCTGTTTCCCTGGGGTATAAATATGACGTGACACAGAGGCCATTTCTCTTATCCACTCTTCAACATGGGAAAGACAAAGGAACACACCATTCAAGTAAGGCAGATGTGTGTCGACCTTCACAAGTCAGGCAATGGCTACAAGAAAATAGCCACTCGCCTGCACCTGCCCATATCTACTGTCAGAGGAATCATTAAGAAGTTTAAAACAACTGGAACAGTGGTAAACAAGCCTGGACGAGGACGCAAGGTCATTTTGCCACCACGCACAGTGAGGAGGATGGTAAGAGAAATAAAAAGTTCTCCAAAGCTCACTGTTAAAGAATTGCAACAAATGGTAGCATCTTGGGGTCACAAAGTCTCCAAAACAACCATCAGGCGCTATCTACATGCCAACAAGCTGTTTGGGAGGCATGCACGGAAAAAACCTTTTCTCACTCACAATCATAAACGCAAACGTCTGGAGTTCGCTAAGCGGTACTGGGACTTCAACTGGGACCGTGTGCTTTGGTCAGATGAGACCAAGATAGAGTTTTTTGGCAACAAACACTCTAAGTGGGTCTGGCGGAACACAAAAGATGAGTATGCAGAAAAGCACCTCATGCCCACTGTGAAGTATGGGGGAGGATCGGTGATGCTGTGGGCCTGTTTCTCTTCCAGAGGCCCTGGGAACCTTGTTAGGGTGCATGGCATCATGAACGCTTTGAAATACCAGGACATTTTAAATCAAAATCTGGTGGCCTCTGCCCAAAAGCTGAAGATGGGTCGTCACTGGGTCTTTCAGCAAGATAATGACCCTAAACACGTGGCCAAATCTACACAGAAATGGTTCACCAGACACAGAATCAAGCTCCTCCCATGGCCATCTCAGTCCTCAGACCTCAACCCCATTGAAAACCTGTGGAGTGAGCTGAAGAGGAGAGTGCAGAGGAGAGGACCCAGGTCGCTGGATGACTTAGAGAGATTGTGCAAAGAGGAATGGTCGAAGATCCCTCTTTCTGTATTCTCCCATCTTGTGAAACATTATAGGAGAAGATTAGGTGCTGTTTTGTTGGCAAAAGGGGGTTGTACAAAATATTCACATCAGGGGTGCTAATAATTGTGGCACACATGATTTGATGTAAAAGAATTATTTCTTAATGTGGGATTTTTTTCCCACTGAATAAATGCACTTGAATTAAAGGTTGGATTTTCCTCTTTTTTTCATTGTGGTCCTATATTATTTAGAAAAAAACTGAATTTTTTAGAAGCTAAAGAACACATCTTAACCAGGGGTGCCAATAAGTATGGAGGGCAGTGTATATGCTGCATATATGTGGCATATAGGTTGCATATATGCGCATCTATGTTCATATAGATTCTTTCCATATGGGAATGGTGATGAAAATTCAAATACACCTTTTCCAAAGTTTTTCATTGCAGTGGTGAAACCCCATCCATGGGCATCACAAAGAAGCAAGCAAGAAGATAAACCGAGTGATCACTTCATTTCAGTGACCCCATAATGTTCTAAGGTGGCAGGCGTTGTGGGTGTAACGAGGACACAAAACTGATATTGAATTCCTGAAAATCAGATACATTTCAAAGTCAATACTTTTGTACGATAAATGGCCTCAGTCTATCAGTAACATTTAAGGACAATTATGGCCAGTCAATGTTTTTCATGTCTATTGTCGTCAATGTTTGTATTCCGTTCACCTCGCTTCAGTGCGATGCATTGTTAAAATTTTGTAACTGGTCACCTGTTGCTCTAAATTATCAAAGGAATATATTAATTTATTTACAAGAAGGCATTTCAAAGAATAAGAATGAAATAATAAATCAGGTGGCAAAGTAGGGTCATTTTCTCATAGACTTCAGTGGCATTGAACTTCTTTCTGCAACCACGACATCGCCATCTGCTGGCCATTAAATATAATGCAAATTTTTGAGATTTCCGCATCGGCCTCACTTTTTAGATCCAGGTGCTGCGTCCATCTTTTTACACAGTCTATGCGCAGGACACGATCTACGCATATTTCTTGATGTTGTTATGGTCGTAACACAATATTAGGACACGGAAAAATTTTATTTTTTCAATCATTATTTTTAAAAGCATGGTATATGTGATTGCCGGACGCCTTGTGTAATTTTGATGCAGGAAGTGAGTAGGGGAGACCAGGGCTTGTTGTCACACTTTTTACACTCTTATATATTTCTTGGAATCAATACATCATATATAAAAAAAATGTATACCAGATGAAGGACCAAAGTCTCAGGTATATATTTTGTATTCATGTCATTTTTCTATCTTGTGTCAGTGCAGAGTTATAAGCAATCAAATAGAGATTGTCACCATGTGACAAGTTGCCCCACCAACGGGTAAGATGTCACACTGGATTTTGCAACTAATAAAACAAGGACAAAATTATTGTTGTTGTTATTTTTTTACTTGAAAGTGAATAAATCTTAGCATAAAATATTATGCAACATGCATTATGAAACTTATGAAACTTAAACTAGTCCTGGAAGATCTATTAAAAAAACTCAAACAAAACCTCACCTCACTAGTCAGGCCTGGAACATCCAGTCAGAAAATCTCAAACAAAACTTGACCTCACTAGTCAGACTCCTCATCTGAGTCGCAGTTCTGGCCTACGTAGATTGATTTGCCAGGGGTGCATTCTTCATGGGCCTATCCTTTGCATATTATGCACTGCACCCAGGTTTCTCCTGGGCGGCTGTTTCCAAATGGCTCTACACAGACCAGGCACAGGGACTCATCTTCTTCCGATGAGGAGTCATCTGGAGTTTTTCTTTTTGTACCTGCCCTTTGTTTTTTCCCTGTGCTTTGCTTCTTTGGTATATTGGATTTGGTTGCCTTGCCTTTCTTTTTGAATAGCCTTTTTTTCCCTTGTGCCTGCCTTTCAGCTTCAAGTGCCTCCTTCACAGGTGTGTCGGTGAGAATAGCAGTTTTTCTCTTCTTTCTCTGCTGGTTAACTTGTTTTCTTCACATGTGACAACTTACCCCCAAATGACTGAGACAAGTTGCCCCAAACTACCATGTTTGCTAATGCTAGCTCTAGCTTAAAGTTAGCTTAAAACAGAACAATGACTGAGGTATGACAGGATGCCTTAAAATCTTCTCTAACAAGCCCACATGTATCGCTGCTAGGATTTTTATCTGAAAGAAGCTTATTTTAAAATATATAAAGTTATTTTTTTTTACTTGGGGTTGTGGAAAATGGTTAATTGGTGCTCATCTCAACTTACAATGTGTTGTTCTCTTCTCACACAGGACATGAGACCTGACCATGTAAAGGAAGAAAACTAGTATTCCATTTTTTAGTTGCACCCCCTAGTGGAGAAGATAATTGCAGTGTGATAACTTACCCATGTGACAACAAGCCCCGGTCTCCCCTACCTTAGTTTGCCACGGTCATCTTTATGCCATTTGCAACATTATGCAAATTAACCCGCAGGTCTGGACGTAACACGTGAGGACGCGACTGGTTACGCCCACGACGGTCATTTCAAATTGCATTTCTGATCAGACAAGTCCCGGTAATTTAGTGCAGACAATTGAAACCGTTATTATGGGTATTTCTCTGCAATATTTCATTTTACTTTGTTTCGAAGTATCAACAGACATGTCATGAGCATTTCATGAAGTTGGCTGCCAAATTTTCTGACAAAATATGGCTTTCACAATGCCTTGGCTGACATCAGGACACCACTTTTTCTGCTGTGTTGTTGGACCGATGACTCTGCTTTTTTCTTATGTATATCTTCAATCCAGGAGTGAATAAATATGAACAATGAAAATCCTTTAATTCTCTTAGAAAAAATTTTGATCTGCCTTGATCCGCCTTTGATCTGACATCAGGACAATCGATATAGATACTATAATTCATGTCCTGATTCAGATAGTTACATTAAATAGTGGCTGCTGTAATAATTTATTGCATTGAAATGTACCTGACATTCTGGAAATCTGCCTGTGGGGTTTCGGTGACGTGTGCGCACTGTGCGCCGGTCAGCCAAATTACCACTGCACAGAAAGTAAACCAGGTTGGAGCTGGCGAGCTCTCTCGCACTTTCGGGCGGAGCCTTTATCCACAAAATTGTCACTGCGTCATGATGAATATGTGACACCTCCCCCTACTACGCCGCCACACCCATCTCAGAGCACGTCCGTCTACCAAATTGCCAAAGTGGCTGCACACGGAGTTGCACCGCACGAAATTACCACTGCGTGGGCTGCGCCACCCTGCGCTGCATCAAGAAATTAGAGCCCATTGTGTATATTTTCTTATGACGTATAACATGCTTTTTGAGTGCTCACTTAACCATCTGTTAACAGTCAATGCCATAAAGTGTCGTACATCCTGCCAGAGTTCTAGCAACCTACTGGGGCATAGGGCCTGTCCCATATGCCCCAGCAGGGAGAGTGTTTAGGATTATGTGGAAAGGCTATTTGATCCAGGGACTACAGACTTACATTTTGGGGTAAAGAAATTCTAACTAAAAGTTCAACCAAAACTGTTTTGAGGGAGCTGTTATTCCTGTAAGTTTGATTAGAGTGCATCCTCTAACATTAAAAACCTAGGATGTGTGGAGATTTTTGGCAATGACTGGAAACTTCTCCCTTTATTCAGCTTCTCACAGCCGTCCATTCCTCTTCTTGTGCCCTCTGTTTCCACTCTCACTCACACTTTTCTTAGCCACTCTTTTTAACTATATGTTGAACAAGAACATATTTAATTTTATTTTTAAAAAGCTTGTGCCTGCATTCTACTCCATTTACACACACACACTATTCATTACACTTAATCCCTGCTCGCATGGGAGAATAAGAAATGAATCCCATGTGCATTTCTTCGTGTTTGTTTGTGTTTGTCTTGATATGTCATTAAATGTTCATTGTTATTGTATTGTGTGAGACAAGACTATTTGCAGTTTAAATTTCAGTTATCATTCTCTTCATTCATCTCTATTATTAGATACATACTGTTTTTTCTTGCACAGAACTAAGTAATTATAATTTAATTATTTTAATCTTGCAGTTTTATCTGTGTGTATTATTGCAATCTCAGATCCCGTCAATTCTTTTCTTTTTGTCATGTTCCCTGTTTAAAATGCATATCTACTTCAGATGTCAAGTTCCAAGTTTTATCATTTCATTCCTTTTCTTCTACTCATTGTATGCATACAGTGTGAATTGTATAGTATTCAGTTATTGAAATGCAGTTAATTTAATCTTTCAGTTTCTTGCTGTATGCACTGTTTTCACTAAACTATAAATTCTAATTCTAATTGGAGTCAGATATTGATCGAGAGCACATCAAATTTCTTATGGAGTCAGATCAATTGTAACCGTTGTGCTTTTGTGCCCTGTTCTACGAGCAAAGAAAATTGATTCATTTTTATTATAATTTAACCAAAAACTTCATGCACCAGCAAAAAGTTTGCGCTGAGCTTTCGCCTTCGGAAATTTTCGTCGTTGGTATTGCTGTGAGGTTTTACAATTTCAAAAGTTGAAACTGAGACATTTTACATTTTTACCCACAAAATGAGCTTATTTCAAATTTTCTGGCTGCAACAGGTCTCAAAAAAGTTGGGACACAGGCAAAAAATGGCTGAAAAAGCAATTAATATATAAGACAATCAGCTGAAAGAACATTTAACAAGTAATTAAGTTAACTTGCATCAGGTGTGTAACATGATTGGCTATAAAAGGGATGTCTTAGAGAGGCTGAGTCTCTCGGAAGTAGAGATGGCCAGAGGCTCCCCAACCTGTGAAGGCTTGCGTAAAAATATTGTGGAATACTTTAAAAACAATGTTCCTCAGCGTCAAATTGCAAAGGCTTTGAAGGTCTCATCGACAGTGCATGACATCATCAAAAGATTCAGAGAAACTGGAAAAATCTCTGTGCTTAAGGGACAAGGCCGAAGACCTTTACTGGATGCCTGTGATCTTTGGGCCCTCAGACGGCACTGCATCACTCACCGGCATGATTCTGTCATTGACACTACTAAATGAGCCCAGGACTACTTCAAGAAACCACTGTCAGAAAACACAGTCTGCCATGCCATCCACAGATGCCACCTAAAACTCTATCATGCAAAAAGGATGCCATTGTTGAGCATGATCCAGAAGCGCCACCGTGTTCTGTAGGCCAAGGCTCATTTAAAATGGACTGTAGCAAAGTGGCAAAGTGTCCTGTGGTCAGACGAGTCCAAATTTGACATTCTTATTGGAAATCATAGGCGTTGTGTCCTCCGGGCTAAAGAGGAGAAAGACCACCCCTCCTGTTATCAGTGTTCAGTTCAAAAGCCAGCATCTCTGATGGTATGGGGATGCATTAGTGCATATGGTGTGGGGCACTTGCATGTTTTAAAAAGCATCATGAATGCTGAAAGGTATATAAAGGTTTTAGAGCAACATATGCTCCCCTCCAGATGACATCTATTCCAGGGAAGGCCTTGTGTATTTACGCAGGACAATACAAAACCACATACTGCAGCTATTACAACAGCGTGGTTTCGTAGTAGAAGGGTATGTGTGCTGAACTGGCCTGCCTGCAGTCCTGATCTTTCACCAATTGAGAACATTTGGCACCTAATTAAACAAAAAGTCCATCAAAGGAGACCCAAAGCTCTCCAGCAGCTGGAAGTGTTAGGTAACGATCTGGAACCAGACGCGAGAACCAGTAATGCAGTAAAAATGGGATTTTATTGGAAAGGGGGGGTGAACCCCCGCAGAGCAGGAAGCAACGGTACAAAGTCCGCAATCCAAAAATCAAAATCCACAGGGCGTAATCCAGGTCGTAAGCAGGGCACCAATCACAAAAATCGTAGTCAGACAAAAGAGGTTCGATACACAGAGATTACAAGAATTCCAAAACAGAGCCAAAATCAATAATCAGGGACGGTCCAGTCAGAAGAGATTCACGAGAGATTACAAGGCAAAAACAAGCGTAGCACAAGAGAAACGTTCTGACGGGGAACTGCTGTGAGAAGACTGTATAAATACACAGAAGGGAAGTCACATGGTATGATTAGGAAAAGGTGAACTGGATAAAACTAATTACGTGGGAGCAAAACATGAGGAAGAACCTAATCACATAGAATTGGCAAAAGCCAAAACGCAGACAGGGAACATGAGACAGCCTATGACAAAACATACAGCTCCGGTTAGGGAGTTCTAACGTGCACAGATAATGAGAGGCAGGACAGAGTGGAGCAGGTGCGGTGGATCCGCTGAATTGCAGCAAAGACTAAGTGAAGGCAAGAGGCGGAGACTAGAACAGGGCGAGTGCTGAGAGCTTGTTAATCAATTAGTAAGTGCAGCTATACAATCCCTAGTGCTCGTTAGTAAGTTAGTATTATATACAATGTTAGTCTGGGTTAGTAACTTTAACAAAAACAACAAACTGTTAGTATTGGTTAGTAAAATAGAAAAGAGAGGCGAAGGAAGCAAACGAGATTGGAAGGAATGTTTGAAACCCCGAAACCATGAAATCACCTAAGCATGTGACACGCGGGACTGGGGAGAAGCTGTAACTTAACAAGAGACCAGACAGGGGAGACGAAGTGCAATGAAGGGCATGGCAAAACATAGACCGGACTATAACAGAAAAGTGGAAAGGGAATGGCAAGAACGAAAACATGGCAAAGTACAAAAACTAAACAGAACATGGCAGAACCTAACAGACATAATAATAAACATAACAGGGAATGGAGAATAATAACAAACATGGCAGAACAATAACAGACAGAGCAGAATCATAACGGGAAGCCTGTATTACACAAGAGTGGGATCAAATTTCAATGGCTAAACTCAAGAAACTTGTCTCCTCAATGCCCAGATGCCTCCACTTTCTGTTAAAAAAGAAGAGGGGATGCTACACCATGATAAACAGGCCCCTGTCCCAACTTTTTTGAGACCTGAAGCAGCCATCAAATTTGAAATGAGCTCATTTTGTGGATAAAATTGTAAAAATTTCTCAGTTTCAACATTTGAGATGTTATCTCTGTTCTATTGTGAATAAAATGCTGGCTGGTGTGATTTGAAAGTCATTGCGTTTTGATTTTATTCACAATTTACACTTTTTCCCCAACTATTTCGAAATTGTGGTTGTATACGTGACAGGTCTCGGTTAGACTCAAAGATTATTGAAAATTATCTGGCATCCAAAGTCTCATCTCCTGCCTGTGATTAATTGTTTTTAAATAAACACATATTTTTATGGGTGGGTGGACCAGTGCTACGGAGGCCCATTACTGGCTATGCCCCCACTTCACAGGACGGCTCTGGATGTGTCATTTCTGGAAACTGAATTATTGTTAGTTCCCTCCTCACTGTTACGAGAGGATTTTAGAAAAAAGTTGGCAGTGAAAAGTTGATCATGAGAACACGTTGAAGCAAAACTGATTTATTGCATCCTTTTCTTTTTTAGATTTCCTGTTTACATCACCACTGTTCTGACGCCCCTCTAACACCAACACAACTATTCCAACATTTCAGAACTATAACAACATACATTTATAGACCGCTACCATTCGTCATTTCCCCTTCCACCGGATAACTTGATCACTGCAACAACTTTTTTTAGAATGTCCCTCTCCATGATGTTGCTGCATGAGATCTGCATCCACGGCACTGTTCTTTGTCTGCTGGTGCGAGGCAAGCATACATGATCGATACTGAACTCGTGAGTTCCCCCACTCCTGTAGAGTGCTTACAGTCATGAAACACTGACAAAAGCCACCGAGCTTGCTGGAGAACGGATTGTATTCAAAACAGTGCTCACAATCTAGGTGTGTATCACTATTCGCAGTTGAGATTTCCATTGCTGAAACTTCTAGTTTTTACACTAAGTGCTCCATCATCGAATGAAGCAGGGCAGCTATGTTTCCACGGCTATCTTGGAAGGGGATTGCTTCTCTCTCAATAAGCACTGACCCAACAATGTCAGGAAAAGCACTTTGCCATAATGCAGGGACATTGTGTGATACCGGGAATGGCTTGGTTGCTGATTTCATCTTTTAGAAATACCCAACTACTCCTGAGGTGGACATGATGGTTATTGAAAACCATTAGCTGTTAAGCTAACTAGAATGTGTTTTTACCCGTAAAAGCATACGCCCCCCCCCCGGCCCCCTTCCCTGCCTAACCCACAGGACGGACGGACGGACGGACAGACAGACAGGCACATCCCAAAAGGCACCACTGCAACCGGTTTTGGAGTTACCCTCCAGAAACGAAGTGGGAACGCCGACGCGAACGTGAACACGAATGAGAACCAAGCGTAAAACAATATGTCTCCCCTCTCCCTCCGGGGGTGAGAAATAATTGCGGCAAAGGATTGGCTTTTTTGGCTTGGAAAAAAGTCAGCTTTCCATTTAATTATAAGAAAAGGATTGCGGAATCAATTTTTTCCCATCAGTTCTGGATTATGGTCGACATAATTTACAGACACACTGCAGCCTCCACACTAAGACCCTTCGGCACTATTCACCACACAGCGCTGGGGTTTATTACTGTGGACAGCTACAATACTCACTATTGTCTTCTCTAGCAGAAGGTCATTTGGTCTCTTCTGTCTGAGAGACACAATAATCATTGGTTCATATTCATCTGTAAAGCCCTAGTCGGAAAATTGCCATCCTACATCACATCGATGCTGCATTGGAATACTCATCCAGTTTTACCTCGCTCCAGTGACTATCTCGTTCTTCAGGTACCTCGTGCAACTACTGACCCTGGTAGCTCTGCTTTTAGAATTAGTGCAACAGATACATGAAATCATTTGCACTGCAATCTAAAACTGATGTCTCTCATATCTCTTGGTCACTTCAGGAACCTGCTCAATAATCCTTCACTACCTATAGAAAATGTAACTGTTTAAAGTATCTATGTATGTTATTTATGGACTACATGAAGGTATCCCTCATGATTTTAACTGAATATTGTTTTATTAGTATTAGAACCTTTTCAGGCTTTGAGATGATATTGTTATATCATATTAATAATAATAATATGATTAATAATAAAATGATGTTTTTTTTTAATCTTTTATGCCATTATTTGTTGTGATCTTGAATTCACAATTCAATGATAGCAACACAGGTCATTATCAATGATTTTTGTGAAGATTTTATCCAAGTAATTAACAAATAATGCTATAATCCAATATTTAAGGTCTTAATAAAGTTTTAGTATACCTTTTGATATTTCAAGGTCAGTTCTGTCCTTCCAGATGCCACTATCTCAGAGAATCTGGGAGTGGCAGATGCGTGCTCGAGTAGTGATAGAGGGGCATTTCTCCATCCCTGGTGGGCCGGACAAACCCAGAACTGAGCCGAAAGGACTCCAGAATCTGGGACTGTTCAGGACCAGGAAGAATTCAGGTCCATTAGCTAGGGCTGAGTGTCTTGAGCAAAAGAGAGTAGGGTATTGTGAACTGATGTATAGGTGATAAGGCAGATTAGCAAAAGGGAAAAATTGAAAGATTCATCAAAATAGGTTTACATTCATTTGCTAAAAATGTAGACACACCCAGACACGTACACGTACACGCACACACAGTCACTCACGCACTAACTCACACACAGTTCTTGAGTGTTATGGAAAAAAACTAGTTAGTAGTAAAAAGCAGATTTTGAGAAAAAGACAGAAAACTGTCTGTATCCCTCTGAGGTTCTGCCGTTAACCAACAGTATTACTGATTTGGCAATTATTTTTTCATTGCATAATAAGAAATTTTTAGGGTGGACATTTTTATTTCTTTTTGTCAAGATCCATTGCAATATGACTGACAAAGTTTTTCCATCCAAAAATGTAAAACATCAGTTATTAAAATGATGGACAAGAACCTGGCAGTTATGTAATTGCAGTGGCATTTGACAGTTTTTCAGTGCTAACCCCATCATCTGCTTCCCTCTTTTCAAGCCATTTTTCAGTCGTAATTTGTGAATTACGAATTCTGACCATGAATGTCCTGCACACCTAATGCTCTGCAAAGGGACTGACATGAGATATTATGTTATAGATATGCTTCTTCATAATTGGCTTAATTCAACTTGCTAGGTTTTGCTTTGGCAGCTAACCGTTGGGTAGTTTACAACTCAAATTTGTATTCAAAGTTCCCTTGGCAGCTGTCAGTGATCTATTTTCTATTGGGCATGCGCAGACAATAGGTTGGCGAAGGCAGTAAACACAGCATAAAAGCGAAGAGCCGAGCATACTCGCATGCTGGTCATCAGTGACGTGGCCTGTTGCCTGTTTGGTCGGGTTCGTAGTTCACGGGCTACGTCTTCGATAACTTTGTGAATATTTCCGTATCATCATATTTTTCAAGAGGGTTCTCGCAATCTCGAAATAGTCTCTCTCTTCGTAGGGCTCTTCTGTTTTCTATTTGTAAAAACATGAGCATCGTGAACAGCTCGGCAGCCAGTTTTCTCAACATTACCAAAGGTTTGGCAAGTTCCCTCTGCGAATACCTTCGGGTAATTTTCCAGCGTTAGGAAATATGCAAATGAGCACGTGGCACAACTCTGAGTACCAGTGTAAGTCGCCAGTGGATAACTTGTCATGAGGCTGGTAAGTTACCAGCAGCCTGGTAAGTTACCAGTGAAATTTGTAACTGAATAGCGGCCCTGGCTCTTTCAACCTGCCACCTAATCATCCCCTGATCTAATTGGCTGTGCAACTTGTCCCTTCCCTCCCCACCTCAACCCCCAGGGCTCCCTGGAAAAAGAGATTTCAATCTCAACGGGACTTCCCTGGTTAAATGAATAAATAATTCTCCAGAGCTGAGTTAATATGGCAGCTGGCTAACCAATCTTTTTTTTATTAGCTTAATCCTATGGGCAGCTAGCCTTGAAAAATTGGCAGCTAGATGTAATAAAGGGATGACAAGTATCGATAAGTCAAATGACAAATGACATGCCATAACATGACACCCTTCAAACTGTCTTGTCATGCAGAATGAACTGACTCGTAGGAGTGAATGCTGTATCATGTCCCAGCATGTTGTAAGGTGACAACCAGAGGTTCATTTGTGCAAAAGCACTGTACTCGCTGAGACACCCTCGTTTTAAGCACACACTGTATGTACCGAGGGGCCCAAATGTTAGGATCGATGTATCCACCAAGAGATGTTAAAGCCCTAGCCGTCAACTGACATGGTGAACGCCCAGGGGCCTGGGGGCCATTGTGGTCAGCTCATGCTTTATGCACTGGGGGGTTACACAAAGGGTCATAATGAACAGTTACAGCAGAACGGGGTTTGGACCCAGACGGTTGTATTAGGGAGCCCTGAATGACAGCTACTTGGGTTCATAGACTGTATAAAAAGATGGACGCCGCACCCGGGTCTGAGAAGTGAAGCCCATGCGGAAATCTCCTAAAATTGCATTCCATTTAACGGCCAGCAGATGGCGGCGTTGGTGCTTGCAGAAAGAAGTTCAATGCTATAGAAGTCTATGAGAGAATGACCCTACTTTCTCGCCTGATTTATTATTTCAATAATGATATTCCACATTATTTTATAGTATCTAAGTTTCAAGTCTCCTTCGATATATGATGATGTTCATTTTTGTAAATTATGGTCCCAAATAGACTGGAATAAAGGATAAAGCAAGACATGCTTTAGAGGCGTGGCTATCCTCTGATCCTCTTCAGATACGGTCAGATCCACCCCTTGCTCCTCCCTGGATTTTCAATTCATGCTCTCATCCAATAGGAATCACATCTGGTTTCAAAATGACAAAATGGCGCTGTTCAAATTGCCAAAATGGAGGCTTCCTAGCTGAAACCAATGGGTGACATCATGGTTTCTTCGTCCATCTTTTTATACAGTCTATACTCGGGTTTAGAGCACAGGAGCCCCGTGGGCAGGAAGGAGGAGGATGATGATGAAATTTCCACCTGGAAAATACCTTGCAGCAAGTTACATCATGAATGGATAGGACAGGCATTGGAAAAGTGATTACTCAATGAACTATGAAGATTATGTGCGAATCAAAACACTGCCGGGAAAATGTGGTTTGTTACAAAGTTCAACAACCGCAATATTCCCTGAATTGTTTTTTTTTTTCATTCAGACATTTCTAAATTACGTTTTAACTTGCTGCAGGGGTGTGCCAAATATTTTTTTGTTTTTTTAGTTTCTTTTTACTTTAAAATACGTCTTGAATACCTGATGCCATTTACCCACAATGCACAAGATGATGTTCAATGTTTTTCAGAATTATTGTAAATATTTACATGCACAGAGGGTTCAATAAAGTTTTAAAGGTCTCCCAAAAAAGGTGAACTGATGCAGTTCGTCTAGGAAGGGGCAAATCTTCTGGAGGCAACATGAGGTTAATATGGGGTTCCCACAATTTTGGGAAATCTCTCTGAAGTTCTCTGTCTTTTACAATAAATCTTTGAGTCACAAATATGTTCATCAAGACAACATATTTGATTGCTGCATTTAGATATTTTGTTTCTTGTTTGCCGAGGTTTGTTAAGTTTGATACATCGTTGTATCATGGTGAGATGCAGCAAAAATAAATCAAACTTAACAAATGGAGAGAAGTTTCTAATTTTAAACTGTGCAAAGTCAAGCCGTGTGGACGTATATGAGTGGCTCAGGCAGTACACTGTATTTGTAAGGTCCCATTGTTAATCAGTTTTTTTTAAACATGCATTTTTGCAGCTGTGAGGACAGAAAACCCTTGGCTGGCTTGTGCTTTACCTCTAGATTCCTATTCTGTGTTGTATGATCTGGCCTTAATTATCTCCAAAGCTGTTCATTTTTTTGCTGTGTGGTTGTTCTTTCCATATACGGAGGGGGAAGCTGGGTAAAGTGAAATTTACTCTTGTGTGGGAAGAAGAATTCTCTCACCAATGCGGCAGTCAGGGCTGGCTTAACGGATGAAAATTGATTTACAGGAAGAAGCGAGTGACGTATGTTGCTCAACATTAGCGTAATACAGTGCTCTGGACAAGGCTGTAACAAGTTTTCCAGGGGCCTTCGGACACTTTTTTCTGTTGCGTTCCTTCGCCCACTACTTCTGGCGCTAGAGCAGGATGCTAAAAATAGTGGGAAAGGGCAGCCCCCATTACTAGCACAGTGAATCACGAAACACTGCTTTATTCACTTTTCAGATGCAGTTTGAAAACATTTTAATGTGTTTTGAATCTCCATTGACACTGCTTCGGACTATGTTTAAAAATGTTTTAGTTTTGTTTCAGTGCTTTTCCACTATGGTCATTAATGCCATAGGAAATTAACAATGACCAATAAAAAAGCAAGGGAAAAAAAAACATACTTTCAGTATGATCATCTATGGTTTAACTAATACATACCAGAACATAATGGCTGCATCTGCATTCTCTTAAATAGGCAACCTTTTCTTTTCCTCTCCTAACTTCAACTTCAACTTTATTTTATTTATGTCCTGGAGGGGGTCATTAGTTTTGCAGCAGAGTCAAAATGAACACATAAGATAACACATACCCGAGTACAGTGAGTTAGGAGTCAACAACAGTGGCCAGCTTTCCAGAGAGACGCAATAAAACTTCATAAAGATAAGGACAGTGAATAAATAGCGACAAAGGAATAAATATACACTAAATATAAAGTGCAGAAACACCACATGCTTATTGCATGAGTAACGACCTGTGGCCACAGTATGACTGCCAGGTAAGGGCTTGTTAACTCCGCCCCTGGCCTGAATTTAAAATAGACATGGCTGTAGGGATAATGGAGTGCTCATACATGGTACTCTTAACAGGCGGGAACCTAAACCTGGAGCCAGAGGGCAAAGTCTGAAATTCATTGAACAGGGTGTGGGTGACATCTGACAGGATGCTTCTAGCCTTCCTCCCTACCTGTCTGGTAAACGAGTCACACAGCACGTTCTGCTGTACTCCCAATAGCTTGCTACTCATCTTCACTATCTTGTTGAGTGAATTTTTAGCCTCATTGCTGAGGTTCCCGTACCAGCACATTAGCGAGACCTCGCTAGAGAACATCACATAGGCCAATAAAAAGTTTCAGAGAGATTGTAAAGGTAACTGGGGCATTTTTGAGAGAAACTGGAATCCTTTCCTTCAATATGTAATGAGTGTGTGTTATTTTGCAGACCAGGAATCAATTGCAGAGGCAGAGTACAATCCAATAGGTAGGTTGATTGACAGAGGAAAGGTAATATTGGGAACGAAACCCCAGAAAAAGAGGTGGGGGGAGAACCGTAGAGGAGGAGAGAGCACAGATCAACACAGATGTAACAGGCCAGGCTGAGCTGTCAATCACTGGCCAGTGACGACCGGAATAACAGCCAGAAGGCGGGTACACTTCGCCAGAGCCAAACTGTCCCACCAACACATTCTCATCCCCACTCGTCATATAGTGATGCTACCTGACTAAGCGCCGTATGCTACAAAAAAGGAGGCTTTGGGTGTCCTTGTTTGACGCTCAGGCTTAGGGTTTGGGTTAAGGGTTAGGGGTTAGGGGTTAGGGTTCGTTTTAAGCTGGCGTCAAATAAGGATCCCAAAGGCCTCCTTTTCCGTCGTATATCAATGCTTGGTCTGGTTGCGTCACTATACGATGAGTCAGGACTAGACTGGGCTCGTCCCACAGGAGAATGGCGTAGCTTGAGGGGAACTTAGTTTCAGTCCCGATGACTGCAGAAGGACTGGGATCCTGTTCCTAACACACAGGACAGAGGGAAAGACTTTGAAGGGTTCATACGAGCGTGGCCCCAATCCTGGACCCTGGCTAGGCTTGGAAGCTTGTTACTATTACAAAGGAACAGACTTGGAAGGGTTTATATGAGCACAGTCCCAGTCCTGGTACTTGGTTAGGCTTGGGAGCTTGTTCCTATTAAACTGGAAAGAGGGTCTGACAAGGGCTGAGTTAACTTGAACACAATCCCAATCCTGACTCTGAGTAGGCTTGGAAGCTTATTATTCAAGTTAACATAATGAAGAGGAAAGTTTCCTTGAAATGCTGTCATAAAAGACTACATTACACTTAATAAAAACTGAGAGTTTCTACTAGCAAAATTGACAAATACATTTGCAAAAATGTCCAAAATTCTGTTTTTGCTTTGCCGTCATGGGGTATTGAGTGCAGACTGAAGGTAAAGATGAATTTAAGGGATTTGAAGCATAAGCCAGCAACAAAACAAATGTTAAAAAAAGTTATGGCGTCTGAATACCATCTGAATGAACTATATACCCCCTCCTTTGAGTTGCAAGTTGCGAGATTATAATTTGCTATGTGCGTCAAGAACCAGTCAGTATTTATTAGTGAAACTCTTAGTCTTTTGAAAGTTAAATGTAACCTTTAATGATAGTATTTATAGAAACTTCCTTCTTTGTTTAGTCAATAAGAACAAGCTCCCAAGCTTTTCTCTGGGTCCAGGATTGGGACCACGTTCTTGTTAATCCTTTGCCAGTCTGTCTCATCTGTCCAGTTTATTAGGAACAAGCTTCTACAGTCATCAGGAATAGAAATGCATTCTCCTTAAGCTACTCCTCCCAGCCTTTGAACAGTTTGGCTCTGTCGAAGAGTGCACCTCACCTGGCAGTCGACCCGGAGAGTTACCGGCCGGAGATTGACAACGCCTACATGGCTTCGCCCACGACATCCAAACTGAATTGTGTCATCCTATTCTGTGCTCCATCCTACTGTTACCGTATTACTATCAATAAAACCTATGATTTAATTGTATTCTGCCTCCACACTTGATTCATGGAGTGGATGATAACAGCACAATCCAGCCATAAGATGGAATCAGCAGAGATGTCAAGCCTGGTTGACACCCTGATGTACCAGAGTGTGTGAACTAGTCAGCAGGGGGATGAACTCCTTTAGCTTTGCCAGTCTATTGGTGCCCTCTCTAATCAACTTGTGGCTATGAGAGATATTTTATGGGACTCTGTATCCGCTGCTCAAGCAGCCAGCACCATTCTGGAGCAGACCCACCCTCAGGCGCTGGCCCGTCGATAGTCGAACCTTGCAGTCCTGGACTCTTGGCTACAACGGTGACCCCACCAACTGTCACAGTTTCCTGGCTCAGTGTACGATGGTCTTTGAGCTGCAGCCATCATCATTCTCCACTAAATGATCCAGAGTTGAATGTGTCATCACTTACCTCTCTGGACGTGCTAGGGACTAGGCTGCCGCTTGTTGGGAGGCAGGGGAACCTGCTGCGTCATTGTTTGCTACTTTAGGCAAAGAGATGAAGAGGGGTTTTGACCGGCCCTGCTCTAGCCATGCCGCTACCCGGAAGTTACTCCAGCTGCATCAAGGTTACTTGTCGGTGTAGGGATAACCCATCAACTTCAGCACTTTGGCTGTCTCTATGTGCTGGGATCTCCAGGCATTGTATCACTCTTACTTGTTCGGCTTGGCAGAATGGATCCAGGATGAGTTAACCACCTGCATCCTTCCCCAAGATCTGGAGCAGCTCATCAATTTTGCTCCCTGAATTTGACATCCGGCTGCTAGAGCAGTGGTTGGGCGAGGTTACAGACGCCTTCTCTCCCCGCATCCTAGGATGCTCACACCGGAGCTTATCCCTACCTGGCTCCTTCGACACCTATGGCTGTCAATGGGGCGTGGTTTCTCAAGGTGTCCCCTGAAGAACAACTGCATGTGATAATGTTAAATCTATGCTTGTTCTCTGGAAGTGCTGCCTATTTCACTGCTGAATGCCTTGTTTGGCGGATGGAGTGACATCTGATAGAGGTGCTGTCTGGTGCTGCTGTCTCATCCGCTCGCCCACTTCTTCCTGTTCACCTGATCTGGCAGAATTGCCCTATTACCTTCTGGGCTTTATTTGACTTGGGTACTGACAGGAATTTTATTAATCCTGGTCTCGTTTGCCGTCTGAGGGTTTCGACTGTACCACTGCCAGTACCCCCTAGTCCCAGGGTCTCACAGGGATTGCCCTTCCTGACATCACAGGTAAATCAGCCAATGCCCATTCTGACTTCCAGTAACCACATCGAGGAGTTGGAATTTCTCATCATGGAGTCACCACATGCCCTTGTGGCGTTTAGGGGACCCTGGCTTGAACACCAGCCTCACTGCACCTCCATCCTCTGACCGCCCGGAGGAGATGTTGGACTTGAAGATTGTTCCCTCCATCTATTACAATCTCTGTATGGTATTCAGCAAAGCTGAAGTGACGTCCGACGTCACAGACCGTATGATTGTGCCATCAACTCACTGCTTGAAACATCACCCCCCAGGGGTAGGCTGAACTCCCTAATCAACCAGGAGTCCCAAGCTATGGAGCAGTACATAAATCAGTCCCTGGCTTTGAGAAAAATTCAGGGCTACTTTGACCCCAGTTAGAGTTAGTTAGATGGGTCTCTACATCCCTGCGTGGACTACTGGAGTCTAAATTCATTTACCATAAAAAATTGTTCATGTTTACCCAATATGGACTTGGCATTCTTCAATCTCCAGGGCTGCCACTTCTTTACTGGATTTGTGTAAGACTTACTATGTCATTTGCATGTGGGAAGCAGATAAAGACAGCATTTATTCGGACATATATGAATACCTAGTGATGGTAATTGGGCAACCTAATGCCCCCCCGTGTTCCAAAACCTCACAAATGATGTCCTCTGAGAAATGGTCTCTTGGTCTGTTAATGTCTACTGAGACAATTCACTGGTCTTCTATCAAACTCTGATTGATTACACCTTCTATGTCCACTTAGTCATCCAAAGGCTCCTGGAGAATCAGCACTATCTGAAACCAGGGAAATGTAAATTCCATTGGACCACCATCTCTCTCCTGGGCTTTGTAGTAAGGCAGGGTGCTTTGGAGATGGATCACCAGAGAGTCCAGGCTGTGCTGGATTGATGTGTCTCTTAGGATTGCAAAGAGCTACAAAGGTTCCTCGGGTTATCCAACTTCTACTGGTGACTCATTTTAGGGTACACTACTGTTGCTGCCCCCTTACAAAGCGGATCTCCACTAAAGTTCCTTTTGCCTAGACCCCCCAGAGGGCCTGTGCCTTTAACCATCTCAAGAGGTGTTGTGGTTTCCATTCATATATTTTTTCATATATGAGGTTCCCCCATCCTCAAACAATTGGAAAGAGACAGATTCTTCAGAAAATTCGGCTTTGAGCTGCTGGATAGCTCACTCGGTAAAGCATTGCGTTGCAAAGTAGAAGTGACTATCATGTCGCGGGTTCGATCCCCGCCTCGTACCAGCCGGCAGTGGTCGGCAGCTTTTTCAGAGTAGCGCACAATTGGCTATTGCGCTACAGGGTTGCAAATTGGGAAGGGACTGCTGGGAAGGGAAAATAATAGTTGTCTTATTTGTTGCTCAAGCGCCTCCTGTTGGCCAGACGAGCGCTCGTCAGAAAGATTCTAAGCCTGTTCATGTCCGGGTATCCTCCGCCCTCGTTCTGAACTTGCGAAGATTCAACCAATGAGTGTATAAGAAGCAGCAGGCTGACAGGCGCGTGCTTCGCAGGAGAGCCGCAAACTGTCTACACTCTCCTGAATTGGCAGCAAGAGGTCGCATACGAGCAAGTGTTGTACATAGTTCACCAATTGGGCATTCCAGATTCGGGTGGGATTGGAGATGCCAAATAAAAAAAAAAGAAAAGAAAATTCTGCTTTATTCAGTCATATTAACCATTAAATAGCCGAGTTCTAATTGCGCAAGAAGAACTGATATTCTACTTTTCACACCCAATTTTTATACCTTCATCACCGGAAATTTCTTCCAAATGTGGTTTTTCCGCCCTCTCATACTAGAATGGTTCAGTAACGTAATGTCTGCATCTTATGTATTGTTTTCTTTTCTCATTGGTTGGCATCCTTTGCAAAACAACTACTTCAAGGCTACTTCATTGTTCAACCTCTTAAACCCGAATCCCCCCAATACCAGGGGCAATCATTACACATCATAAAAACAGCATGTTTCTTAATAGCAACATCGTCATGCGGTTTATCCACTTAACGGGAAGAAACTCAACAAAAAGCTCATGTTGACCATTTTTACCTCAACTGAACACAATTCAAGCACCAAGCAAGTATATAAACATGTAGCAAAACATAGGATAAAATAATATCAGGGCTCAGTTGCTAGTTTTTATACTGACTTTGTGCTACGTATACAAACGATACATCAAATGACAGAGGAAAGTCCACAGAATCCAACGATATAAGCATTGTCATTTTAAATGGACACCACACACATCCACCTAGCGACCAATGACCTGCTGGAGAGGCTGAACTAGGAGCTGAGCAAGACTCTTTACTGCCTGACTGAAGGTAACCCCACTAGGTGGTCTCTTCTGTTACCTTAGGTGGAGCTGGCTCACAGTTCATTACCAGTGGCTGGTTTGGGCATGTCTCCTTTTCAATATTGTCTGGGTTAACATCTGCCTTTATTCCAGTCAGAGGAGAGAGAAGTGGCAGTTCCATCTGCTCAATTCCTGGGGTGCCACACCCACCAAGGTTGGAGAAGAGCCCATGCTCTTAGAACACCACAACTCAGGTTCAAAACTGAGCCACGTTAGAGACGGCAGTGACCGGTAGCCTTTTCAGAGCAGCGCATAATTGGCTTCGTGCTGCAGGAAAAAAAAAACGGAAGCGATACTGCTGGTTTGGTCATAGCATTGCTCGTTGCTCAAGAGCCTCCTGTTGGCCAGCTGGTTGCTCGGCAGTGAAATTGTAAGCTTGCATGTGTTTGGGGTTCCTCTGCCCTCGTTCTGAGCTTGCAAAATTTTGAGCTATGAGTGTAAAGAAGCAGAGATTGACCGGCATGTGCTTCGAAGGAGAGTCGAGAACTCTCGCTCTTCCGAGATGGCAACATAGGTTGCATACAAGCAGGCCCGGAGTGGCTAATCGGGAGGATCTGGACAATTCCAGATGGGCTAGTCGGGTTTGGGGCTGCGAGGGCTCGAGTCCAGTCATATCCAGTGGCGCAAAAAGTGGAGATGCAGTGTATGCAATGCATAGGGGCGCTACGCGAAGGGAAGCGCCAAAACAATGGAATTTTAAAGAGTATTGGAAGACGCGCGATTGAGTGCGCAATATAAACGAAATAAAACGCATGTTACCCCTGCTGAACGGAACTTTGTTTCTCACCTCCCCCCCAACAAAATAAACCGCGCTCCCCCCCCAACAAAACTAAACAGGCATGAAACTCCAGGGCTGAAAATGAGTCCCACTCCAGCCCTGCATACAAGCATGCTTATGTACATAGTTCACTAACTGGGCATACCAGATTCTGGTGGGATTGGATATGCCAAATTAAAAAAAAAAAAATCCTATCTTCATCCGCTGTCATCCCTCTCCATTCCCTCTGTAACATTCACCCTGTCTTTCCTGTCTTGCAAATGAACCTTGTCTTTGCCTCCCTACAGTCCTCCCTCCCGCTCCCCTCCTCCCCCCAGGCTCTTAGATCGTGGTCCAGTCTACATCGTCTGCCAAATCCAGGATGTCCAGCATTGTGGACTTGGACGCCAATTCTTAGTGGACTGGGAGGGGTACAGCTCCAAGGAGCGTTCCTGTGTGCTGGAGTGGAACATCTTAGTCTCCTCCCTGATTTGTGATTTCCTGTGCCAGGAACTGCCGCTAGGCTGCCAGACGGTGCTCATCGAGGGGTACCGTCACAGCCTTTGTGTGAATGTCCTACTATGTTTCCTCCAGTTCAGCAACATGTTTGTCTATGAGAAGTATAAAATAAAAGAAGGACGCCGCACGCTCAGACTCCAAGTGCAAAAAAAAATTGTTTTACTGTGACAATGTTTCGGCTGTAGGCCTTTGTCAAGTCTTGCATACATGAGACACAAAAGGGGGATTTTTCTTCTATGAACAGCGCAAACACCTGTTGTGAATCAGACACAAGTCTCATGCATGTCAGATGACATTAAGTAATTGACTCATTTGAATACTCATACATCAATATAAAAATATACGTGAATTCAAAAATACTATAGGTATTTCAAAGCAAATTGGCCCAATAAATTTGATAAGCCTGGAAGTACACAATATAAGAATATATATAAATGTGAATAAAAACTAGTGCCCAATCAGCTAACAACAGCCCATAGAGAGGCAGCATAGCACAATCAACAGGAGACATCCAAAGAGGATACACCTGGTATATATACCAGGTTAGACACCAAAACACTTCTGGAATGCAAAATCATAGAAAGCACCCTAGATTAAAATCAATATTAAGACCTTTGGGTGCCAGAGGATTCAAAAAATGTATGTAGGCTAGTAAGACTCCCTCCTAGATAAAAGATTTTCTAAATTCCCACCTCTTCTTGGGAGAGAGACCTTCTCTATGCCAATATATTTTAAAGTAGTTATGGGATGATTGGCCTCGACAAAATGGGCAGCCACAGGATAATTAAGGTTTCTACATCTGATGGTACTACAATGCTCCGCAATGCGGGTTTTTAATTCCCTGCTTGTTTTACCGACATAAGCCTTCCCACATGGACAAGTAATCAGATAGATCACACCTTTAGTATGGCAAGAAATAATTCCCTTAATAGGGGTAGATTTACCCAGATGTGGATGTCTCAAAGAACTACAACGATAGCTAATTACATTGAGCACAGGACCCACACCGTCTGTTACCAACTGGGATAGGTGCAAGTCAGTGGCGGTTCTAGAACCAGGAACTGGGGGGGCGCAGACACGTCCCTTTATGACAATTAGGATATTCCTGGCTAGTTCTCAATCATTTTCCTTTACAGACGCGTTTTCCAATTATCGTAATTGGCAACTGAAGACACGGTTTCTCTCCATATGCGATCGAACAGCGATGAAAACATGGGCGAAATTCAGTACAGAAGAATAATTTACTTATTAATAGGCCAATGCTTCGCGTTGATTGATCAGGTCCGCGTTCCAATGAAATGCCGCCTTTCACTCTCGGTATTGCGTGGGTTGATTAAAAAAAAAAAAAAAAGCGGCACTGGGCAGTTAAATAGGCAGCGTGCTGCTCAAGCTATTAGCGTGAGAGTCGACAGGTATGCAAATTTGAATAACGTTGGTTTAAATACAGCAAATACGCGTCCAGATGAATGATTACCTAACCGGGGAGAACAAGCAGCAGCTGTTCAGTGTGGAGTGCTCTCGGAGTGAACCTTTTGTTAATCATGAAAATGATTGAGAACAGGTCAGGTCTAATAACTGTTTTAAACGGATGTTTTGTCACAATTCTCAGTTCTGGTTCCGCCACTGTACTGAATTTAGCCCATGATTTCATCGCTGTACCATCGCATATGGAGAGAAACCGTGTCTTCAGTAGCCAATTACGATAACTGGAAAACGCGTCAGTAAAGGAAAACGATTCAGAACTAGCCAGGACTAATCGTCATAAAGGGACGTGTCTGCGCCCCCCCAATTCCCGGTTCTAGAACCGCCACTGGTGCAAGTAATCTTAAATTGGATTCAGAAGTCGGGGTCAAATCAGATCTTACCAAATGTTGTCTAAGATTGGCTCCACGTTTAAAAACCACAAGAGGGGGATGTCTGAAGATGTGGTGAAGATTAGGATCAGATTGAAGGATGTGCCAGTGTTTTCTGACAATATCTCTAATCTTCTCAGAACATTTAGAATATTTTGTAGAACAAATAATGGAGGAATTCTTAGTATTTATTTTCCTATGTAAAAAATCTGACCTAGGTCGAACAGTGATGTGATCAGCAGCTGAATTGATTTGAGTAGGCTTGTAACCTCTTGTGCTGAATTTATTCTTCATCTCAACCATATTTCTATCAAAATCAGACTGTCTACTACAAATCCTCTTCGCCCTACAGAACTGACTGTAAGGGAGACTGTTTTTTAAAGGAAGAGGGTGACTTTTTATACTTTGCCTAAGATTCACAAGAGTTTGGAACATCCCCCCTGCTGTCCAATTGTATCTGGGATTGGATCGCTGACGTCATCTATTTCGCAGTACGTGGATTTTTTAATTAGACTTTTCGCTGAAGATGCTCCTTCTTACATTAAAGATACTGGTCACATGCTGTCTATTGCACCCATCCCAGATTGTAACAGACGTTGTGGGTCCTGTGCTCAATGTAATTATACTTATCGTTACAGTTCTGTACTTCCAGGCTTATCAAATTTATTGGGCCGGTTTGCTTTGAAATACCTATAGTATTTTTGAATTCATGTATATTTTTATATTGATGTATGAGTATTCAAATGAGTTAATTACTTAATGTCATCTGACATGCATGAGATTTGTGTCTGATGCACAACAGGTGTTTGCGCTGTTCTTAGAAGATTTAAATCCCCCTTCTGTGTCTCATGTATGCAAGACTTGACAAAGGCCTACAGCCGAAACGTTGTCACAGAAAATCAATTTTTTTTGCGCTTGGAGTCTGAGTGTGCGGCGTCCTTCTTTTATTTTATACGGTTACGCCGTCGCCTGCACCCACGGAGTGCGTTACTCTCTTTTTTACTGTCTATTAGAAGTAACGTCTACTTTGATTGGCTTACATCTTGAATGTTCTCTGATCCCCGGCTGTGTCCTGTTTCATAGTTACCACACCCCTTGTATCTGTGGCATAAATATGCGTCCTCATTTGAGTTGC
This sequence comes from Gymnothorax javanicus, assembly GCA_029692085.1. Classification (NCBI taxonomy): domain Eukaryota; kingdom Metazoa; phylum Chordata; class Actinopteri; order Anguilliformes; family Muraenidae; genus Gymnothorax; species Gymnothorax javanicus. Next base: position 11,770,764 of record CM056195.1, on the reverse strand, counting down.
TGTTTCTGGACTGTAATTCGCTATGAGCACTTAGAACCAGTCAGTATTTTCCGGTAAAACCCTTTGCCTTTTGAAAGACAGTTTTGCTCACTACATCTGATCTGATCTGCATTCTGCATTCTTCTGTGCTCCGTCCCACTGTTGCGGTATTGCTATCAATAAACCGTACTAATGGATTGCACTCTGCCTCTGCACTTGATTCCAGGTCTGGATCATAACACTTATAATGTTTTCATATTCATATTGCATAAACTTGCAATGGGGTACATGGCCACGTTAGTGGCAACTGCTTTTTGAAATATGGAATTACGCAGGGTATTTTGGAATGGATTTGGAACTGGTTACAGGGCAGAACTCAAAGAGTCGTGGTCAGAGAGCTCTCATTTAAGCTAGGCTCTGTGGGAAATGGATTCCGACCGTGATCGGTGTTGGGATCTCTGCTCTTTGCTATTCCTCATCTACATTAATTATCTTGACAGGAACATTGCAATCGAATAGGTCAAATTTACAAATGACACTAAATTGGGAGGTTTAGCTCAATGTTTAGAGTCTGTTAAGGGGATACAGAATGATTTAGATAGAATCCAGAAGTGACCAGAAACGTGACAAATGAAATTCAACGTAGCTAAATGTAAAAATCTAAATGTCAGCAAAAAAGACATTAGACATTAGATTACTTCATAAGAGGGAGTAAACTCAAGGCCATAAATGGAAGTTAGCCAAAGATAAATTTAGCACTGATATTTGGAATTATTTTTTTCACGTAGAGAGTGATCACAGAGTGGAATAGTTTGCCAGCCATGTCTTAAAGGAGGATACTCTAAGGGTTTTCAAGACCAGGCCTAATATAGTGCTAGATATCATCTAAGTCCTTAAGTACCCAAAGTTTTAAGTTCACTTTAGCGATAGGAAGATGGCGAGCCAGTTGGGCTGAATGACCTCTCCTCACCATGCATTATTGTTCAGGTGAACAGTCATTACATTTGTCAATGTGCTGTGGAACTAACTGTGTCAGTGAGAGTGACTGAGATGTTGACAGAGAGGAAGGGGTAGTCAAATATCGTAACATTTTCTAATCGAGTTCCTCATACGCAGCAAACGTTTTCTGAAGCTCTGAATGAAGTGTGATGTTTGCAACACTAGCTGTGGCACGAGGAACCAAATCAATGTCAGCTGTGGCAGTTTTGCCCTGTGTTGTTGGCAGTAACTTCATTAGCTACTGTACCAGTCAAAAGTTTGGACATACCCACATTTTTCTTACAATATATGTTCAATAAATAAATAAGCTGACTTTATTTTGCAAACAAAGGTGTAATTCTTAAATCCATCAAACTAACCGCCATTTCTTGCCATATTTGCTGAGCGTTCTCAATTTTTTTTTTTTTAAACAAGTGCAGTCATATGACTATAATGAATTTGCAGCCGCATGGCTGTCTAACTTCCCAAAGACGTACTGCACTTGAGGTGGCTTTTCATCAACCTTTTCGCCCAATAAGTCCCAAAACTGCTTGACTTTAATTTGGTTGCTGAAAAATAGAAGGAGCTTATTTTGCTTATTAGAAGGAGCTTAGCAAAATATGGCTTCTTTGAGAATTCCAAAATTTTAGACACTATTCAAACAAGTCAGTTATTCTCTTTTCACTTCTGACTGTTTACCTTTTACAAAATTCCATTTGAGATTATACAGAGAAGTAAAGCTGTTTAAATTTCTCTAAAAACAGAGTGCTGTGATATTAGCAAAGTGTGTCCAAACTTTTGACTGGTACTCTAAATCATTAGCACCAACATTGGCATCAGAATTAGGTTTGCTCACTATACCTCTAACAACACCATTTTGGGGGCATTTGAAATACTATTTGAAATACTATACTATGCAGCTACGGATAGCAGCATCAACGTTATCTATGAACTTTAGCCAAAATTTCATACCCATTACTTCAGAGTCTAGTAAGGTCTAACTGAATATGAAGGTCTGGATGTGCTCAAAATGATCTTCCTTGTCACACATCTCCAGTAGGGGCAGATCATTGTCAAACAGTAAAAAAAAAAAACGCTTCTCAAGGTGCAATTGCACGGAAATTTGTGATCTCAACATCAATTTGCCATACTATAGTGAAAAGGTTTTAAGCATCTGGAGACACTGGAATGATATTTATGTGGAAAAGACAGCACTGATTATGAATTTTAGATACAAGGGACACTTGAGTCCTCAGTTAGCACTGCATTAGGTACCAACATGCTTCTGTGATGGACACAACCACATGGGCTCATAAATACTTCAGAAGACCAGTGTCTGTGAACACACTTCATCATGTGGGATTTTCCTGACTATTATCAGCAACGTGGTCAAAAGCCAGCATCTGTCATTGTCTGTGGCAGCATTATTGCTCTCGCCAAGGCCAACTTGCGCATCTGTGAAGGCAGAATTGATACAGAGGGGTACACACGTATTATGGAAAAACTTATGCTGTCTTATAGACGTTTTTTTTCAGGAATGCCCCCGCTTGTTCCAGCAGGATAATGTCAAGCCACACTTTTCATGAATTACAACCTAACAGCATGTCTTCACAGTGCAGATGCTAGACTGGCCTGCCTGCAGCTTGGACCTGTCTCCGATTAAAATGTATGGGGGATTATAAAGCGCAAATTACGACAATGAAGACCCCGAACTGTTGACCAATTTGAGTCTATATCAGGCAAAAAAATGGGAACAAATTCTGCTTTCGAAACTCCAATAATTAGAGTGCTTTTCATTGTGCTAATGTGTCTCCTCGCATCCCTCAATCGCATCTTTCCTTGGTTCTTAGGTCCTCCCAGGGAGGATGCGAGGAAGAGACAAGAGGATGGATGAGCCAAAGCTACCAAATGAGAAATCCTTGGTTCCATTAAGTGATGTCAGATACACATAGGGGACACACCTGTGTTTCCTCGTTCTAAGCTTCTCCAGAGCCCTCCTCTTCCCTTGCTCCTAATCTCCTTGAAGTGCATTTACATGATTGAAAGGTCCTCCATGATGGTGGAGGGGGAATGGTTTTCAGCTCACAGGAGGTGAGAGGATGTAAGGAAGCAAGGACGTAGGTTTAAAATTTAATAGAGTTGGTAGGGATAAAGGCAGTTTTTGCGCACGTAGTGCATAAGCTGAATTTTATTTTTTATTTTTTGTAACATTTTTTGACCCCAGTTTAATTAGGAAAACTCATATTTTTGGGTTGGGCCAAGCAGCAGCCAGGCCCCTATAAACGCAAATGTCACTGAGTGAGTGAGTGCCTGAGTGATCAAGTTCAACAATTGGCTGGCCAGCGGGGAAGAAGTTCAGCGATTGGTCAGCCGGCGGGGAAGAACTTCAACGATTGGTTGACCGACGACTTGCTTCAGCAATTAGTCAGCTGGTGGGCAAGAACTTCAACGATTGGTTGGCCGACGACTGGCTGGCTGGCTGGCCAGGCGTTTGTCACTCGTATCTCCTGGGGGGTATACTACGAAGCAAGTTCAACATAGACAGGCTATATTTGAGTGAGCCAGCTCAACAAACCCTGAACTCGCAATCAGAGATAATTGGTACCACACAGGTATTTGTAATCTTTCTTTGTTAATCTCGTTTTTGTGCTTTCATCTCTGTACGCGCTCTCAACAAAAGAGCGTTTCATGCGTCAGTTGACCCTATTTCCGCTCATAAAATGACCGCTCGCATGCTGTATGTTTCTTTGAGGAAGCTATATCTGATCCAGGATCAGTAACACTGCGGGTTGTCTCCCCCCCGCGGCACCAGGGGGCGCCGCCAGCGGCTTAAGATGGGCGACACATATGAAGTTTTACACTGATTGGTTGGACACTTGAAAGACTGCATGATTGTGCATGTGCATACTCAGGTGGACACTTGGGAAATTATAATAGAGATTTATGTTAGTGCATTCATGTTGGTTGATGTATGCACTTGTTCGTTGGATGTAATGTCAGTGGTTGCTGGGTGATTAATAAAATCTTTTAAAAAATAAATAAAGAAAATCTCCTAGGAGGAGTGGGTTGTGATTATGGACAGTTATGAAGAATGTAAATACACTGAACAAAAATATAAATGCCCCATGTCAAATTTTTGAGTTTTTATTAACATTACGGTTATGCAATATATGACGCGAATCAAAATTCATTTTTATTAATACTAATCTTCAGATCACCGTCCATTACATCTTGATATTGGCATCTGCAAAGGAGTGACAATCCTTTGAACACGTTGGGGGTCAGGTTGAAGAAACTGAATGTTCAATATCTTGTGTGTCCACCATTTGCATCTCTCAGAGCAACACATCTCCTTCGCATGGAGTTGATCAGGTTGTCTGTCGTGGCCTGTGGGATGTTATTCCATTCTTCCCAGAGGGCCACACGGAGCTGGCACACATTATCCGGAACTGGAACACGGTCGCGGACACGTCGATCCAGAACATCCCAAAGATGCTCTATGGGCGACATGTCGACGAATACGCAGGCCAGTCCAGAACTGGAATGTGCTCTGCTTCAAGGAACTGCATGCAGACCGCTCTGGTGGACATCCTTGCATCCAGCATGCCAATGGCATGTTCCCGCATGACCTGAGACATCTGAGGCATGATAACTTTTGACAAAATTTGACATTTTGGGGTGGCCTTTTATTGTCCCCAGTATAAGGAGTGTCTGGGTACTGCTCATTCTGTCTGATCACCATCTGGAAATGTCACACCCATGTACTGAGCGAAATCACTGCATCACTGAGCAAATGCTCACTGACAGAGAGATGGATTAAAAAATGGTACACAAATCAAGAGAAATATCCCTATTGTACAAGTAAAAGTCAGCATATGCTCACTTAGAGTTGTTAACTTCATGTGACATCAATATTTGACATGGGGCGTTTATATTTTTGTTCAGTGTGTATAAAAAAACAGCAAAAAGCAACACTGTTGCTGGTAATAAGGCCAGAGAGGAATTCTGGAGGAAAATTGCAGAGTGTAAGTCCTCTGATGAAGGACTAGCGGAAATCACTTCAGTTTCTCAGCCAAATCAAACAAAATGAAATTAAATTATAGAATGAACTTTCTTATTTCTCGGCCATTTCTCATGATCTTGCTGTTAACTAAAAGGCCTTTTCGAGAACTTTCAATAGGTCATAAATTCATTAAAATTAATTGCATTTTAATTTTTTTGTCACAAAGTTAACCATATTCATTCATCACCAATATCAAATAACGCTTTATCTAAACTTATGGCAACTCCTTCACTCGAACATATTTATTTAGCGGTTTTACTCAAAACTGTGGATTCTTTGTCCATAACATGCCCAAAGACAAAACATGGGAAAAAAAAGGAATCTTTTACGTTCGTTCTTACACCCTCACTATATAGAAACTGCCATGTGTTCACAAAAGTGACGTCACATCCCCAGTTAGCACAACTGTAACGATAACTTTGTTTCATTACGATTCAGGAACATACATACATACTTTAACTGCCATCTACATCTGCTGCAGCTGTCTCTCTCAAATTGACATTCACAAAATCAATAACTGTTACCCTTACTCTAGCTCTTTGTCTATTCAAATGTATAACTTGCATTTGATATGTTTTCCTTACTCAAGACCCCCCCCCCACCTCCCACTCCCACTACCTCACACACTCTCACTCACTCCCACTCCCTCACTCTCACTCACACTTTCTCCCACTCCCTCATTCTCACTCACACTTTCACTCACTCCCACTCCCTCACTCTCTCTCTCACTCTTTCACACTCACTCTCAAAGACTCCCACTCTCCCCACCCACTTTGTAAATAGTTTATCAGCTCAAGCTCATTACTAAACTTGCATGTCATATAATTGCGTGAGCTTTGCCTCATTTAGCACCCTTTTCTTGGGCCCACATTCTCATACAGCATTTGGCGGCCCAGCCACATATTAGGTTGCACCTATTCTTGTTTCAGTACTTATCACATTTTTGTAGATCTTGAATCCCCTATTCAGTGTCCACTTGACCCTCTACCTAGCAAGGTATTTACATCCAGTTATCGACTGTCTTGAGTTGCAATTCCTTTTCTGCACTGGGAAATAAAGCAAATTAACATGTGGCAGCATTGCAATCATATATGCAATCATATATCCCGCCACCATGGCCCAGAGAAATCCACAAATTATCAACATAAAAATGTTCTTTACATTGAATTTTAATTTACTATGAACAAGAAACAATTGATTATGCAGTCCTGCAGCCGTAACATCAGTGTTGCAGCTACCTCTCCACCAACCTTCCTGTATTGCACAGAAAAATTTTAGAAACAGAAGCAAGCAAGAAAGCTTTCAAGATACCTTTTATTCAATGAGGAAAAAAATACATGTATTTTGTTTGCAATTATTAGTAGCTGAGCTCTGTATATGAAGGATGTCATCTGCAGTCAATATTATCAAACATTCTATTCTTGAGAAGAATATAATGGTCAGGGGACTTGTCAGGAATGAGAACGTGGAGCAGGAAGTTAGTGCACGGAGCAGGATGTTACATTTCACAAAAGGATTGACTATTATACATAAAACAGTAAACAGCAAATGACAAAATATTATGCACATATATTAGGGACAATACAGTAATAGTACAATACAACACTCGGAAAAAGCCAAAGTAACAAATCAAAACACGTAAGTATCAAAGAAACTAAGATCAAAGTAACAACAGAACGAAATACAAAACACAAAAGGTGAAAGGGTCGGAAATACAAGAATCCGCAAAGTACAAAGGAGTAAAACGTCATTTACAAAAATCGGAACTAGGATATTAATATATGCGAGAGTAATCTATACCAGGACACGCTGGGGCTAAGAACACAATAAATCTAAATTTGCGAGCACAAACAAGACTAGGAAACCTGCAGAGGAACACTTTGGAAGTTAGGAAGTACTTATGATGACGCCCGGTGACCACTGAACAGAACTGGGATTTTAAATAGACACAAACACAGGCGAATACAATCAGAACTCTGGTGAGTCAGAACGGCACGGATGTGACAATACTCTAACAATTGAAAGTTAAAAACCACACAATATTTATAAGCTTATTATTATCATAGAAATCAAACTTTGTTGGCATCCAGTAAGCAGGAGATGCTTTAATCACTGCAAAGCAAGATTGTTGAACTTGGCAGCCATTAAAAGGACTAAATTATCATTTCAAATTATAATTTTTTTAAACAATTGTTTAAAAATATATAGCAAATCCTCTGATTGTCAGAGAATACTTTGTGAAATTTACCATCATATGTGATATCCTAACTTCCCAGCGTTAGTTCAATAAATTATTAGTTTAGGTTCAATGACCTAAACCTTTTGAAATGCTTTATCCTATCAGAAATGTGATCACTTTGAGTATCTTCAATGACTGTATAAATATGCATTATATTAGTTTGAGATTCAACATGGACAGCTAAATGCCCAGAAGAGAGAGAAATTATGTGGTAAATATGATATAACAGACGATTGAGTCCATCAAGCTATCAAAGCACTGATATAGCATATGAATGAGCTTTAAATAAAATACACTCAAAACCTGTATGTTTATAAAGAAACAGTGCATAGTCCTTACCCTTTTTCCAGTTGCAAACCATGTTGTTAAAACTACTGTACTCTAGCACCATCTTATACAGATTATTTCATACAGTCACAAAAATGGCTTTTAAATCTATACAAAGCTTAAGAACTAAGACGTTACATTCCAAAGATAGGGCAGTGTACACCTGAACAGGATATCATAGACTGGGGAAATGGACGTGCTCAGGTCAGAGATGGCCGTCATCTTGGCCCCTTGTCGGATAAATAAGTAGAGTCCATCCTTGACCAGTGATGGGCAGTTGCAGTAGTTCAGATGAAGGAGGTGGGTACCTCTCAGGGCCGTCACGTTCTGCCCCACATGGATCTGCAGGACGTTCTTTAGCACAATATCACGGGTTCCGCTTTTCACCGCTGTACTTTCCACAAACCCTATAAGTACTGCAACACAGTAATGCAAAAAACATGCACATTACAAATGCAAATGCATGCCACCTTTTCAAAATTTATCAAAATTCCACCATCAAACCTTTACCAAAGATTCCAATTCATGCTAAGCCTGGATTAACCATTTAATTTATCGTACTTAAGTCGGTGTGTTAAAATACAAACCTTTTCTTGCCTTCTGGGTGTAACAGTAAGAGCACAGACTTGTCACTACCTCTACTGCCATTTTCTTACATGGCATTCTGCCAGTGCTTCAGTGAATGGCCGGAAAGTTAGTCTTTGAAGTGAAATTATGCTTTTGGAATAACACAGCATTGTATCGTAAGCTTCAGAGTTTGGCTTAGAAGTATTTTTAGACATTCTGAAAAATGTGTCGCATACTCTTTAAGCCCTGTTTTGTGTTGTGCCTGGGTGCAACTTCTATGCCCAGTATGCAACAGGCTTAAGTTGGAAAGTCAAAGCACTTAACATGGTGAAAAATAACAACTGTATTGACACAACCGGAAAAGAAAAACAGCGATGGCAGCGCGTCTTATTTATGAGTAACGAAATGTTACGAAACGTAACGTAAGTATCAATCAACTTTATTAATATAGCACATTTAAAAAACCACAGGGGTAGCCAAAGTGCTGTACATTGAAACATAAAAATAAATTTAAAAGCATAAAAACACAAACATAAAGATACTTTAAAAAGTAAAATAAAGAAACAAACAAGCTCACAGCAAGTGCTTTTTTTAGACGATGCCAAACAAAGTGAAAATAAATTAAAGTGTATTAAAAGCCAAGGAATAAAAGTGAGTTTTTAAAAGAGATTTAAAAACAGGAAGCGAGGAGGCCTGTCCAACGTTCAAAGGCAACTCGTTCCAGAGCTTGGGAGCAGCGACGGCAAATGCTCTGTCTCCTCTGAGCTTCAGCCTTGTTTTGGGGACTGTCAGCAGCAGCTGACCTGATCTAAGTGAGTAAGTAATGAAAGGGCACACCGGCAAGAACGACCGGTCCGTGAAAATTTTATAGAAATCGTACCCTCTTAGACTGCAAAGAAACAATGCCAGGACTTCAGTTAAATGAGGCTGCACTTCAGATGTTCTACCCAGTGGATGTCACACTAGCATTACGTGCAGCTGTTCAGAGGCCTTGGCTACAAGAGAAGTGAATAAGCTCCTTATGTTTATGTAGCCTTAGCATATACTTCAGGATACTGCAGTTCCTCTTCAGCAACTGCACACACATTGCAGACCTATTTTGGCAGAACAAGTAAAGTGATATCAGTGCAGGAGGCATTACCTTCTTCATTGCAAAGCTCATGATTCTTCAGGTTGTCCAAAGTCTTAAGCACACAGTTCCCCAAGTTCTCTGCAGCTGCAAAGACACATTGATCAGAGAAACACCCAAAAGTGATGGACACACACACACACACACACACACACGCACACACACAGGGTTTTCATGTCTTGTGGGGACATTCCAAAGACTTGCGTTCATTCTCTAACCCCTTTCCCTGACCATAACCCTAAACAGTACATATCTATCCTTAACCTAACCCTAAGCTTAACCCCTAATCCTAAAATAGCTCAATGTCCTCACGGGGACCTGAAAATGTGCCCAAAAGGATAAAGAATTCTGGAATCCAATGTCTTATGGGGACATTTTGCTCCCACAAGGGTAGGTAAACACAGACCACTCTCTCTCTCTCTCACACACACACACACACACACATACACACACACAGTAAACTTCCTCGGGCCATATATGATTGAATCAAGATGAGTTAAACCTCAATGAAATCATCTATGCCTTCTTTTCCAGTGTCCTTAGTGACAGATATCAGTGTGGCCCCAACCAGCCAGGTGAGGTTTATTTTGAGATGTCTGGTCTTTTTCAGGTGTGGAACCAAAACACAGCCTAGTTCATTTGGCTTCATATATTGTACTTGCTTTCTGAGGAACACAGATGCAGGCAGATATAGAGACATTCAGAGATAACAAACAGACAGACACACTGAGATGGAGCAGATAGACGTAAGCAGGATAGACATACAGATATACAGACAGACACACAGGTAGGAGACAGACCCGTTGGCTGGATGGCAGTGGCTGGGCGGAGCCTCCCTGCGCAGCAGGAATGTTGGGAGCTGTTGTAGTAGAAATGTCCGCAGCAGGAGAAGCCAGGCTCCTTGCGATAGAGCACCTGCTCCCGGGACGAGGCACAGCACACCTGCTCGGAAGCATCGATGATCAGCTGGGTACCGCAGCATTGCGCCCTGCCCTCGTCCCCGCTCTCCAGCCTGTGCAGGCGCCCGGAGCAGCATTTGTGCGTGCGGTCCATGGGGTTGTAGTAATGGAACCCACAGCACTCCATTTCTCTCATCTGAGGCCATCTTCACAGAGGAAAAGAAATAAATTCATAATTGACAGAGATTCCTGGAGGATAACAGCAGAAAGAAGAAACGGAAAATGCTCTATCCAATTTATTGTATGCAATAACTGTTAGGCGGAGGCTGGCAGTCCCACAACCCCAAAGTTTGCCACTCCAATGCATGCACTGAGCACCGTCCATAGACTTCTGTCGAAGTCCCACACTAAGGTGACATTAATTTGACCTTTGGAGGCAGGCGGGTTGGCACTGCATTGCGGAGCAGCAGTGACCACCACGACCCGTATCGAACCGCGGTTGTACCAGCCGGCAGTGGTCAGTGGTCGCCTTTTCAGAGCAGCGCACAATCGGAGCGACCTGATACACAATACGGCACATCGCAAGGCGGATATGATCGTCACTAATGATGGATCAAAGGTCAAAATGTCGACGAGTGAACTTCCGCCCATGCCCGCGCGCTGTTGAACGCTAGCTAATATAGTTGCAATGTATAGCATTTAGTTCCAAGATGTGGACTCCGGCTTTGACTTGAGTTTAGCGTATATTTGAATTTTGCTGGTATTTTTCATGTCCATATCTGTGTATCCAAGATGGTTTTCTACTGCAAAGCTGTGCAATGCTCATCGCATTCCGACCTGCTTGCATTGGCTTAGTGAAGCTGGCCTTATTACCGAACACGCAGACGTCCACAAGAAATCCCGTTCATTCATCTCGTCTCCCGATTTACGACAGTTTCGCGCTATATGAGGTCGCTCCAATTGGCCTTGTGCTGCAGGGAAATAAATTGGGAAGGGACTGCCGGGCCGGGACATTAGAATCGCAGCTTTGTTCGTTGCCTGTTGGCCAGCTGGGCGCTCCTCAGTTAGATTCTAAACTTGCTCATGTTCGGGCATCCTCCGCCCGCGTACTGAACTTGGGAAAGTTTTGACCTATGAGTGTAGAGAAGCAGTGACAAGTGGTTGCCTCAGAGGAAAGCCTCAAACTGTCCCTCTCTCCCGAGATGGCAACATGGGGTCGCATACAAGCGAGCTTGTACATAGTTCTCGTATTTGGCATTCCAGATTTGAATGGGATTGGAGATGCCACATTAATTTTTTTTTAAAAAAAGGAAACTTTTTTTTTCTCTGTCTATCACGAGCGGGAAGTCACAGGAATGTGAACAGACATTCAAAAGACTAAACAAAGAACAGACGAACAAGTACAGCAGGGCGTAAAATCAGACAGAAGCATACCACCACCGTGAGAAAATGTCTTATTTGCCTCGCATGTAGACAAGCGGCTGTGAGCAGACTGGTCCTGCCCAGAAACCTTGTGAACAGAGGGCTCGAGGGAGTGAGTGAATCCAAATTCTCACACCCATTAAGACAAACAGTGGCAAGTACTACAGAAGAGGTAGCTTCAAATATAACCCCAAATAAGAGTAAGTTGAAATGATATGTTAAATTAAAATTAAAACTAAATGCAGTATTTTGTAAATTATCTTTGACCTGCATTACTTTGAAAAAAAATACAGCAGCACATTATTTGATGTTTCATCACATTAATTTAATTGTTTTTTTTTTAATAAAACTTCAGTTTTGATTCTTGGAACATAATTTTAAAAAGTTGAGACAGTATAGTATTTACCAATTAGTAAAGTTGCAATTCATTTTCACAACACTTAATTACTTGTGTAGGGCCTTCAGTCCTTAAACATTAAACATGAGTGTTTAAGGTATAATTTTGTCCCATTTTCCGGCAAACAAGTCTCAAAGTGTACAACAGTATGGGGTCTTCTTCGCTGCGTTTTGCTTATCAAATTGTACCACGTTCTCTATTGACGACAAGTTGAGACTGCGGGGCTGTCCAACACCCATAGCCTTTGTAATGCATGCAGAACGTGCTTTGGGGTGTCCTGTTGAGAAAAATGCATGGGTGTCCCAGGAAAAGATGTTATCTTAAAGGCAACATATGTTCGTCCAAAATCTCAGTGTAGTTTTCAGTGTCAATGGAGCCTTCGCAGCCTGCAAGTTACCCGTGCCAAGGACACTGACACAACCCGAAACCATAAGAGAGCACGACTTTTGGACTTGTTGTAACAGTCTGGGGCATGTTTCCCAGAGGCACAGATGCTAATTTGCATGGCTGGAACCACCATTGACTGTATATAGTTGAGGTATGTTAGCATCTAATCTTTTGGGAAACGTACCCCAGGTGGTTCTTTTCTTCTTAAGTCCGATGCAAACAGTATCCATTTCTTCCAAAAAATACCAGAAATATCAAGTTTTCTGACTACAATACACGTTTCCACTGCACTGATACATATACGCGTTTCCACTGATGATCCATTGCCTCTTCCTCTGAGCCCAGAGAAGTTGATGATGCTTCAAGACACTTAATATAATGCTGGCAGTTAAGTTTTAACTGGCATTTTTGAATGTAATTATGTATTGTAGCACTTGAAAAAGGTTTGCCGCAGTAATCCTGACCCATGGGGTTATATTACTTATAGCTAGATGGCAGTTATTTGATGTAGTGCCATGTGAGTGATCAGAGATCATGGGTATTCAACTTAGGGCTTGTGCCCTTGCACTTTAGTAAGAGAAATTCCTCCAGATTCCTTGAATCTTTGAATTATGTTCAACATCAATCAGGTGAAATACCAAAATTCCTTTTTATCTTTCTATGAGGCATTGATGTCAAAACTTTCAATGATTTTCTCACTTATTCGGCAGGCAGATGTTCTCACTTATTCGGCAGATGTTTGAAATCAAATCATTATTCAAATATTTTACCTCATTACTAGTCCAAAATTGCCCCTGTTCCAACTTTTTTTTTTAATGTGTTGCAAGCCTGAATGGGAGGAATGGATGTAAAGTACTGTGCAAAAGTCTTAGGCACGTTTAAAGCAATTTCATAGGGCAAATACGCTTGCAAACATGATGAAATAAAAAGGTTCTAATAATTGAGAAATGTACGAAACAGACCTGTAAACTGTTAAAAACTAAATCAACTCAATATTTGGTGTGACTACCCTTTACCAAAAAATTTGGGACACTGTCCTATTGCGACATAGTTTTATCAGATAATTGGCGTTTGCTTGTCCCAAACAGAGTGGAGAACTTGCCCCTGTTCTTCTGCAGACTGACTGTCTCACTTGCGTCTGTCCCTCCAAATAATTACAAACCGCTATGATGATGCTGACGTCAAGGCTCTGTCAAGACTATAATATCTGTATTGACTATTTTTATGGAATACAAACATTTATTTATGAAACTTTTCTTTAAATTAGCATTTGGAATTTCAAATTTACTTTTTGTCTTCAGGAACTTTAATATGGAACCAAAAAGTAAAGATCTAATACAGGTTTAAATTTTAAAAAGTGCATGGTGCCTAAGACTTTTGAACAGTACTGTATATGTACAAATAAAATAAAGTTAACTAGAAAAAAAGAAAAAACCGAAGTATGTTCATAGTCTCTGCAAGTCAAAATGCCTTTTCGATACCAATTTGGGGTTGCACAACCCCAGCTCCAAAAAACTTGGCACATTATGGAAATAATTATAAATTGAAAAAGAGTAAATGGAAGTCCATTCACCCTCTGCTATATCAACATAATTACAACAGATTATTATCCCCTGCCACGAAGTACGATGGGGGATACTGGATTGGGGTCTGTTCGTCTGTCCATCCATCCGTCTGGGCCACAGTGGGGACAATATTTCTCTGAAACAATTGTACCTAGATGTGTGAAATTTTATATGCTTAATAAACTACTCGTGATCTATGTTGAGTTCGAAAAAATGGATGTCGAGGCATATTTTTTACTGAGTTTCTGAGTTTGCCCTTGATCGTAGCGGGGGATAGTGATGAGACTGTCGCCTTGTTTTACACTTCACCTCATGAATTCAATTTTTTATTGAAAATATACACATATTTCAAATCTAACACATGCAACACTCCAAAAAATTGGTGCAGGGGCAATTTAGGAGGAATAATCACGTGACAAGTTGCAATAATGTGATGTTAAACAGGTGAGTAAATTCTATTGAATCAAAAGTTCACAATAAGGCATCGCCCCTCAAGAGCAAAGATGGGTTGAGGCTCACCAATTTGTCAACAGATGGCAAATAATTTATCACCTCTAGAAGATCGTTCCTGAAAGACAAATTTGGTCTGATCTTGGACATTTAACCCTCTGCAATATAATTAAAAGATTTTTAGAAAAGCACATGATAAGAATACTCTTCTTTTATACTCTAGTTTTCGTCCTCGTACTTTGAAACAAAGTTTACTGTTCAGTCTACTTATTCGAGTTGGTAGAATTTGTGATCAGGATGAAGACTATGAAGATCACTCTCAGGAGATGCTGGATCTTTTTAGGGCAAAGAGTTATTCAAGGGGCTTGCCTTAGTCAAGCAAAACAGTCTGTTGATTCTAGAAGATACAACTCACCAGCACTTGCCCCTAAAGGTAATAAGGATTTTTCTGTCAGTTGCATATTGACATATGGTCTTGAGAGCAGCCAAATTTGGACTATTATTGACACCCTTAGCATATTTTGCAAACTGATCCTAATTTAAAAGATGCCTTTTCTAAACCCCCTCTTTTTGTATGAAAAAGCTTGTAATCTTAAAAATATTCTTGTACAAGCAGACGGCTAGCCTCAAAGGAAGACGCACTTCTCTGTGTCGCCTGGGTGTTTCCCATGTCTTAAGTGTGCTGCTTGCAGCGATGTAATTAAGACTAACTCTTTTACTCATCCAAGAGCAGGGAAAAGATTTGTGATAAGAACACAAGACTTTCAATACTGCAAATGCTATTTATTTTCTCTATTGTCCTTGTTCTCTGGGGTATGTAGGTAAAACAACACGGCCACTGAAAATAAGATTGTCTGAACATTAAAGCTGTATCAGGAGAAAAGATCTCAATTCACCTATAGCTAAACATTTCATTGAGCCTAAACATGGTATTCAGTCCCTTAAATTTGAAGGAATAGGAGTGGTCTCTTTTGGTAGTCAGGGTGGCAACCTTAATAATAAAATTCTTAAAAGAGAGCACAGAACTTTTTGCTAAGCCATTTTTGTCCAGTCTCTTTCTTTCTGTGGAATTGTGAACACTGACTGGGGAGTTTGTCTGAGTTAAGTGAGGCCTGCAGTTCTTCAGATGTTAGTGAAGGTTCTTTTGTGACCTCTTTGATAAGTCGTCAGTGCGCTCTTAGAGGAATTTTAGTGGGCCAGCCACACCTGGGAAGGTTCACCACTGTTGCAAGTTTTCTGCATTTGTAGACAAGAGTCATCAGAAGACGTTATATCCCACCGGCCCCCACAATCTGATCAAAGAAATCCCAAAATATCAAAAGGCACCAGTCTAGGACCTGATTAATATGCACCGCAAGTTTCGTTAAAAAATATTGAACGGTATTCGACTTCTGCTGCAGAAGCGAAATGATGACGGACGGACTGATGGACATAACTGAACTCAGAAATCCCAAAATATCAAAAGGCACCAGTGTAAGACCTGATCAATATGCACAGCAAGATTTATTTAAAAAATATTGAAAGGTATTCGAGTTCTGCTCTGGAAACAAAATGATTAGATGGAATGACGGACGGACAGACAGACCTTATCTGAGAAATCCCGAAATATCAAAAAGAACCAGTCTAGGACCGGATTAAGGCGCGCAGCAATTTTCGTAAAAAATATTGAACTGCATTCGAGTTCTGCTCCAGAAATGAAATATCCACAAAGGGACAGACGGACAGGCAGACAGACGGATGAACGGACAGGTGATCGCATTGACAACTACATCCCCCCGCACTATACATCAAGGGGACAGAAATGACTCACACTGTGGTTTGCTGGGATCCCAGAGCTCTAGAAATAGCTTTGTAACCCTTTCCAGAATGATAGACATCAACAACCTTGTTACTCATCTGTTCTTGAATTTCTGTAGATAGTGGTATCATGTGACACTTTTTGCTTACTTCACATTGCTAGACAAGTTCTATTACATAATGTTCAGATTCAACACGGCTGGCAGTAATCATGCCTAAGTGTCCATTGATATGTAACCCAATATCAATTAAATTAATGAAGGGGGGAATAACTTTACACATACAGTCACGTAGGGTTGAATAGCTTTTTTCCCTCAAAAAATTAAATTATTATTTAAAAACTCCAATTTGTGTTTACTTGGATTATTTTTAAAAAATATATTTTTCTAATATCAAAATGAGTTTGATTATCTGAAACATTCCAATATGACAAATATGGAAAAATAGAATAAATTGGGAAGGGGGCAAATATATTTTCACAATACTGTAACTTCCTTTCTGGGATGAATTTACGCATGGATATAATAACTAGTAATTAGAGAGTTCTTACTTGTAGACACACACAATGAGAAGTGAATTTACATGAAACAAAATGTACGCTTCCTATCGAGCAAGCAAACAGGAGCACCGCCACAAAATAGCCCATTTTAGCTAATTGTTGACAGCGGTAGCAGCTACCTGTGTCCCGCACAGCACAGATCCTCGACAGGGTCGTAAGAGTGGTGTCCACAGCAGAAGACTCCTGGTTGTGGGTACAGGATCGACTCGCATTGCGTATCCAATTTTGGGAAGTGGATGCTGGCGCCAGTGCACTCTGCTTCAGTCAGGCGGCCTAAGTCTTCATAAAGCTTCCCCTCGCAGCACAGCTTCGTTTGGTCCAGCACACTGTATGGCTCCTCCCCACAGCACTGCGTTCACACAGAGAATTACACGGAAATTTCCATCACTTGGTCCATAAAATGATGTACAAGATCTAGATATTTTATATTTGATGTGATGTTGTGGCCATAAAAACATGGGGTCCTTGGTTGGAATATTTATCTCAATATACAGTGCCGTGAAGTATGTGCCCCCTTCCTAAGTTCTTTTTTATTTTTGGTTGCATATTTGTCGCACTTAAATGTTTCAGATCATCAAATAAATTTTAGTATTTGACAAAGATGACCCGAGTAAATACAAAATGCAGTTTTTAAATGATGATTTCATTTTTTAAGGGGAAAAAGCTATCCAAACCTACCTGGCCCAGTGCGAAAAAGTAATTGCCCCCTAAACCTAATGACTGGTTGTGGCACCTTCAGCGACAACAACGGCAATCAAACATTTGTGATAACTGGCCACATCTCTGTGGAAGAATTCTGGCCCGCTCTTCTTTGCAGAATTGTTTTTATTCAGCCATAACGGAGGGTTTCTGAGCATGAACGGCCTGTTTAAGGTCATGCCACCGTATCGCCGTATCAGATTTAAGTCCGCACTTTGACTAGGCCACTCCAAAATCTTAATTTTTTTTTTTTTTTAAGCCATTCAGAGGTGGGCTTGCTGGTGTGTTTCTGATCATTGTCCTGCTGCATAACCTAAGTGCGCCTAAGCTTGAGGTCACAAACTGATGGTTGGACCTTCCCCTTCAGGATTTTCTGGTGGAGAGCAGAATTCATAGTTCCATCAATTACGGCAAGTCGTCCAGGTCCTGAAGCAGCAAAGCAGCCCCAAATCATCACACTTCCACCATCATGTTTGACTTTTGGTACGATGTTCTTTTAATGAAATGCTGTGTTAGTTTCACGCCAAATGTAGCGGGACGCACACCTTTCCAGACTGATAGATGTCAGTTACTTTGTTTCTCATCTGTTCTTGAATTTCTTTAGTTCGCGGCATGATGTGTTGCTTTTTGAGATCTTTTAGCCTACTTCACTTTGTCAGACAGGTTCTTTTTAAGTGATTTCTTGATTTAACAGGTCTGGCAGTAATCAGGCCTGGGTGTGGCTAGAGAAATTTAACTAAAAAAATGTGGTTAATCTCAGTTAATTCATGATTTAACAAGCGGGGGCAATTACTTTTTCACATAGGGCCAGGTAGGTTTGGATAGCTTTTTCCCCTTAATAAATGAAATCATCATTTAAAAACTGCATTTTGTATTTACTCGGGTTATCTTTGTCTAATATTAAAATTTGTTTGATGATCTGAAACATTTAAGTGTGAGAAATATGCAAAAAATAAGAAATGAGGAAGGGGGCAAATACTTTTTCACAGCACTGTATGTGCGATGTAGCTTCAGTGAAACACTGCAACCAGCACAAATAGAATATCTACATGACATTCTCCTGCAATATGAAAAAGAAATGCATTTTCTGACCCTGAATAAACTGAAGGGAAAAATTAAGTGAAAAGTTAGCATTGAAGGGGTTACCCAAAAGCACATCCCAAACAGAGACAGAAACTTTTTTGAGTAGGCACACCTTATCGTGCGCACACGATTTTCACAAACGTATGCAAGATTTGCTCTAGTATATTCTTTCACAGAAGCCACCTGCCTAACACACGCTGAAAACCTGAGAGTTATGTTGACAGGAAATTGTTACCTATCACAAGAGAATAGACCATAGACAGAACAGAAATTAAACATTATTAGCTCATACACCCATGCAATCTGAGATGCGAAAGTTCCCAAAAACTTGCATACAAATACACAAGCACACAAAGTTACACAAACATATCAACATGCAAGTAAACTCACAATCAAGCTCATGCAAATTTTTATACACATCTACAAACTAAGTTATATTTACACACAAACACACCCGCGCACATACATCCACACCCACACCCACACACACACACACACACACACACACTTGTGCATGCACACACACACACACACAAACACACACATGCACACAAATGAATGTAGCACACTCACCTACAGACCAGCTATCGGTACCCAAACTGCAGCTTGCCAGATACAGAGTTGAGACCCAAATGCAGCCCTGCTGTCAAGCACCTCCCTCTTACGCACAAACTGTCCAATATACTCACTTGCACACAAATGGACATACATACACAAACAAATGCAGATATGCGCCACCAGATAGACAGGCCAGATGACACCCCGGTGAAAAATTGAAATCCTAAATTTACCATTTTCATTTGACTCCTTTCTTATAGATCACTGAAAGCTTCACAACTTGATGTTAAAGCCATCTGCATTCGATGCAAGTCTTTGGGAAATGTTATTTTTCAGGTTTGAAAAAAAAAATTAAAGCCAAGATAGTCTACAAGATTTTAGAGAAGGCATTTGACTAGGCGCAGTCCAAAAACATTGGTAAATGGTGGGTTTTACGAGAAATGCAAATAAAGCATTGGTAGAATAAAAACAAGAGTGCTCTGAGAGTACAGCATCCCTGCCGGAGTCGCCACTGCGATATGCGATTCATCAGGCTATCTGCAGCTTATGTGCTAAGTTTCAGGGATGTCCTGTGAAAACTGTAGGAGGGGTTGATTTCACATGAAAAGCACCTTCCAATACAGACGGACAGACGGATGGACGGACTGCGCCGCGACATCATGGGCGTTCGCCCGGCCGGTGATAAAAGGCATGGTAGAAAAATTAATATGAGCAGTATATTAAACACTATTCAGTTTTAGCCTGACTGATACTGTATATCACCTGTTGGATCCCTGGTGTTTGTAGGTATTTCTATAATACAAATAATGGAACCAGAAAAACAAAACGAGTTCTGTTTTAAACATATTTTTATTATAAAATCTTCAATTTCCTCTACTGATCCAAGAGCTCCCCCTTGCATCAATTCAGGATTTGCAGCCACCGTTATGTCAAATTCTAATCTTTATCCACTCTTAAAGTATATTTCAACAGGGTGATAGGATGTTAAATTTTTGAGTTGAATGCTCATTGAAGGCTTGTTATTAAGTTCATTCGTTGGGTTATAGAAGCAGGAAAGAGAGACTTTATGGTGTCCTTTGTTAAGATGCCTTACAAGCAATGGTGTGAGCCTCCGGGGTTGGAACTTTGGCTGCGCTTCTCCACTTCTAAAAATAGCACTGGGAGTATAACTCCCAAGGCAAAGAGATAATGGCTGCATTTACACATCTTGAGCTGGAAAATTTGATACAGACACTTTGACGAGTCACATTGGATTCCTGCTGGATTTTTTTTTACACAGGGGTGCGGCCCTGTCGGTTCCCACATGACGAAATAGGCGTGTTCACACTGCTGATATGCAAGGCTCATGAGGGACTCTTGTTCAATCATGTCTTGATGCCCTGTTTTGATGCTACTTCTACAAGTTTCTGTCAAGCACCTCAGGATGGTCAGCATCGTCTAAGCCCTTGTGCAGTCTTCTGTAATCATGTGGGAGGGTCATCTTTGTTTGTATGACTCATGTCAGGCAAGGTACGACTGATGTATAACCATGCAGCACATGTGATTATAGATGTTTCTGTTTCCTGTTCATTGGGCCTCTATATTGATGACTTGGTTTTCCTTTGGTCTTTGGGTATAGAGGTGGAAGAGTGGAATGGTTCTGGGAGACTCTTTAACATGGGCTCCTGCGCGACATTCGCCTAAAGTCATTTATCACACTGCATTCTGTTGCTTAATTTGCGATTCATACATCTGTAAATAAATTATATTGACCTTAACCAAGCATTCCTTTGACTGATATCCACTGCGCAGGTATGGATAAATAGTTCTGACATGCGCACAGATCTTTGGGTATCTGCACCCCGTAGTCACTTGCCTGTACACTTAGTGCCGTCACAAATACATTTAATTATTATTATAGCCAGCTGTATCAGCCAGAGGCACGTCCGCATATACATGGCTAGATATCCATCCTTACAGAGCCACACTACGGTCACGTGCAGCTTTCTGTGTGTCAGCGTTAGTGCGGAGGAAGGTTAAGGATCAATTCAACTGGAGTCAGATCATGATAGGGCCTTTCTTTGAAAAGAGAACCAAATTTTTTTTAAAAATCAAGTGTTTTTTTGCAATTTTCAGTTGTATATTCACAAAGAGCATTGTCTTACGTTTTATGAAATGTATTTTTTTCTTGAATTAAGATCACTTTAGTGGTAATTTCCATAGATATATATGTCAATGTAAGAAATAATAAAAATAAGAGGATTCTTTTTCTTATTTTCATCAACTGGTAATGAAGAGCAGAATCAAGCTGGGACACAGCAAAAGGCTGACCAACTGCAGGAGCCCAGGAACTGAGGCTCATTCTGAACTTCAAAGGACTCATGCGCTCTGCAATATAACAAAAAGTTGTTCGGCCTCGAAGACAGTGGGCTGTTAATTCTCCAAAATGTTTGCTTATGCTGGGTTTACACATAACGACGACAAGTCACGAATGCCACAAATCTAAATTCGTGACCGAGGATCATGAATTTGAATTGAATTTGATGATTCGGGGCAGAGGCGTCACGCGTCATTCAGTTCAGTTCTTGACAGCTTTCGTGTCGATTCGTAACGACGCGTGACAGTATGGGCTCAAAGAATGGCAAGAATACACCACGAATTCTGTCACGCTCTATTACGAATCACCACTAATCACCACGAATCGACACGCTCAGTTGTGAACTCCACGAATCGAGGGTGATTCGTGACATTCGTGGAAGATTTTTTTTGGCAGCTAAAAACATGCTCCACGAATATCACGAATGTCACGAACCGACATGCGCTGTTAAGAACCTTATTCAGATGCGTTAAGTCACGTTACGAATGTCACGAATGTGCCACGAATGACGGGAAAATGATATTCATAACGCATCGTGCCTATGTGTAAACCCTGCTTTAGGGGTGTCTAGGGAAATGGGGTGTGTTTATGGTTGTGTCTGTGAGGGACTGCGGGTTCATGACGGCAGGGAACAATAAACAGGACTCTGGCGAAGCGAGGGGGATGACTATCGCAGTTTTCCCCCTGTGAACATCTTTCTCTACCCTGGTCATGTCTTTTTTGAAACTGGACCTTAAGTCATCTGTTTAAATAATCTGAAAATCTGGAAGTGTTAAACCTCTCTCATATGTTCAATATACTACTGTGAAATGACTTATGTACTCATAACCAAACTTGCTTGTATAATAATCCAGTTTAACAGTTTTTTCATGACAACTGCACCATATTAATACATATTCATATCGTGTTTAGTATTGATGTTCTCAGAATAATCCAAAGAGTTGAATGGAGTATTATTCATACCAACTGAAATTATGGTTTATCAACTTTTTGAAACTTCACTGTGCCTCTTCACTAAATCTATTGTATTGTATAAATGTATAGCAGCACGGACACAATACAAATACAGAGAATAATACAGACCATACGAAAGGGACAATCCTCGCGCTTCCAAAAGGACGTCCAAACATCCGACAAAATGGAAGCAAAGCGAGAGAGAAAAAAAGGGGAAGTATCTCGGAGAGCCGAGAAAAACAAGGCACCTTAAATAGTGCGACGCAAAGGATAGAGAAGATACAAAGGCACATAAATCCTTACTACAGATATCTTCGGCTAAAGTGCATAACCACAAACAGACACTCTAGCGAAGGAGGCGTGGCGGACTTCCGGCTTATATAGAGTCCGGGGAGGCGCCGCCCAAGTTCAATCAGCCAGCTGGATAAACAATCCGATTGAAAAGGAATTCGATCTCGTCCTGGGACGAGAGCCTCAAAGAAAAGTCCTGAACACATGCACGCCTCCCAAACCATGACAAGTACATGCAATATTAATTACTACATGCATGTGTTCTTTGATGTAGATCATGGGATAGATAAAAGATTTTGTTTTATATTTCATACTAAAAAATGTAGCACAACATATGAAGAGTTCAGGCGCAAAACCAAATAAACACCACATCCATGTAAAATGATATATGGTAGCCCTGAGAGCTCAACGCACTGCATCTTAAGAAAACAGATGCACATGGACAAAACGCAAGCAAAGTCAGAAAACATCTTCATCAACTAGACAGAACTTGTGCTGCAAAAACTCACAACAAATGCAAAAAGGCAGACGTGCTGCAAAAACTAATAACACATGCAAAAAGGCAGACGCCCTGCAAAAGCTCACAACACATGCAAAATACATAATACTGAACCTCAATGCTTTCAGAATTGGAAGAGATTTTTTCACAGTTTGTTACATTTTTTGTCACACATGTGACTAAGAATGGCCCTATAACAATTAAGCTTTAAATTACTCTCGATCTGGCAACACAGTTAGACAACATGCGTTTCTTCGCCTCTCAGATATTTCTGACTTTTGGTACACCTGAGAGGGAATTCTACATTGAGTGACGCCAAAGTGATAAGTTTTCGCTCTCAACAGGTGAGGTTTATCGCTGTTGGACTCACCATTTGTGGTAATTTTACACTATATACTGTATTGATGTGGCACATTATGCATTTGAAAATCTTCTTGCCTACTCATTTTTTGCACTATTAACATATTTATGAAACATAACTGATGCACCAAATGGGAGAAACGTACAACCCTTTTCCTAAAAAGTTGGGACGATGTGTAAATCCAATGATTTGCAAATCATTTAAACCCTTTACTTAATTGAAAATAGTACAAAGACAACATATCAATCGTTGGAACTGAGAAATTGTACTGTTTTTAACAAAAGCTGAACATTTTGAATTTGCTGCCTGCAGCAAATTTCAAAAAAGTTGGAACAAGGGCAACAAAATCCTGGAAAAGTTGCATTATGCTAAAAAAAAAATACACCTGCTGGAACATCTCACAGGTAATTGGCAAAAGGTTAGTCACATGAGTGGGTGTTAATGAGGCAGAGTCTCTCTGACACACAGATGACGAGGTCTTCACCTTTATTTGAGAAAGACTGCATGGGCAAATAGTTCAACAGTTTAAGAATAATGTTTCTCAATGTAAAGTTGCAATGAATTTGGGATTTTATCTCCTACGGTACATAATGTCAGGAAAAGATGAAAAGACTCCAGAGGAATCTCTGTTCGTGAGGGAAAACCAATACCAGTACTGGAAGACCAATATTGAATGGCCATGATCTTCAGGTGGCACTGCATTGAAATCTGACAGAATTCAGTCGTGGAAATCGCTGCAAGGATGCAGAACACTTCTGAAAACTGTTTTCAGTAAACACAGGATATTTTTGCATCCACAAATGCAAGCTAAAACTCTACCAGGTAAAAATAAAACCATTTATAGAAAAAAAAAAATGATCAAGAAACGCTGCCACCTTCTTTGGGCACAAGCTAATTTAAGATGGACTGAGGCGAAGTGGAAAACTGTCTCGTGGTCTGACCAATCAAAATGCATGATTCTTTTTCGAAATCAGGTTAAAGAGGGGAAGGACTATCGAGTTTGTTATCTGTGCACGGTTCGAAAGTTAGCACCTGTGACAGTATGGTGGAGCATTAAGGCATATGGCATGGCTTGCTAGCACATGCGTGAAGACACCATTAATGCTGAAAAACATACACAGGTTTTGGAGCAACATATGCTGCCATCCAGATGTCTTTTTCAGGGAAGGCCTCACTTATTTGAGCAAGACAATGCCAAACACCACATTCTGCACCACATGCTAAAATGGGCTGCCTGCAGTTCAGTCCTGTCACCCCGTGAAAACACATGGTGCATTATGAAATGAGAACTGTGTCAGAGGAGGCTGCAAAGTGTTGAGCAGCTGAATGGGAAAACATGTCCTTTCTCCTAAGCACCCAAATTCTAACAGAGCGTTGTCAAAAGAAGAGGCGATGCAACACTGTGGTATATACGCCCCTGTCCCAGCTTTTTTGAAAAGCGTTGCTGGCATCAAATTTAAAATTAGCATATTTTTCAAAAAGCATTATAATTTCTAAATTTCACAGTTTCAACATCTGATATGTTTTTGTACAGTACTTTTTAAAGAATTAAATAATGCATTTAAATTACAAAAGTACTTGAAAATCAATGCATTCTGTTTCTATTTACATTATACACAGCATCCCAATGTTTTTGGAAACTAGGATGTAAATGCAGACCAACTGTTTTCTTTGACCAATCCTTTATATTATCATGAAAAACTAGACAGTTTGGTCGCCTGCGACCGCATGGGTGTGGCCCCCGAAAGCCCACTCCTCCAGCCTGTACAGCGTCCACAAGGAAATCTCAACATTTCAGCACAATTTTGCACATTGTTCGGCCAATACTGTCACCATGGCAACCAAAATCGATAGGTGTCATAACAGAAGTACAGTATAACACATGTTCATACCAAATATGAAAGTAATCGGTCAAAAATTACAGCCTGTACAGCGTCCACAAGGAAGTGTCTATGGACATGGACGTGGCGGCGGAGACGACAAGCATGAATCCATAGTAGCCGCCTGACTTCGGGCTACAATAAAAAGGAACAGAGCTTACTTGGTTATCCTCTGCATACTTCTCAGACACTTTGCCACCACAGCAGATTTGCCTACTTGGGTCGTACCCCTCTGAGCCACAGCATCTTCCTGAAATATACCTTTGCAGAGGAGGACAGGAGAAAACAGTTGTGAAGATATAGACCTACAGCACTAGTCATAAGTTTGGACATATCCACATTTTTCTTAGAATATATGTAAAATAAAGAAATAAGCAGACTTTATTTTGCAAACAAAAATCTAATTCTTAAATCCCTCAAACTAACCGCCATTTCTTGTCATATTTGCAGAGCATTCTCAAAAAAAAATTTTTTTTCAACAAGGGCAGTCATGTGACTATAATGAATTTGCAGCCGCACAGCTGTCTAACTTCCCAAAGACTTGCTGCACTTGAGGTGGCTTTTCATCAACGTTTTCACCCAATAAGTCCCAAAACCGCTTGGCTTTAATTCGGTTGTTGGAAAACAGAAGGAGCTTATTTGTCTGTTTACTTTGCAAAATATGACTTCTTTGAGAATTCCAAAATTTTGGACACTATTCAAACAATTCAGTTATTCTCTTTTCACTTCTGACTGTTTACCTTTTACAAAATCCACTTGAGATTATACAGAGAAGTAAAACTGTTTAAATTTATCTAAAAACAGAGTGCTGTGACATTAGCAAAGAGTGTCCAAACTTTTGACTGGTACTGTATGCTGACATGAGAGAATGAGTGTGTGAATGTATTGTTGTTGGTTGTTTGTGAAAGTGCCCATCTGCAAAGTTGCTTTGTCTGCTTACAGTACCTTCCTATACCGACTCAGCTCACGAGTATTTAGACTCTGAGGCTAATTCAGCTGCGAAATTTTGATTATTTTGGCAATCAAACAAAAGATTGACTGATGTGAGAGGAAAGTCATGCTGGAAATGTGGGCTGGGCATTACTCTGTATTACCTGGGGTTGAAGTAAGCTGGCCTTCACAGCAGGTAAAATCACGGGGTAAGGTGTGCCATTGTGAGACGTCCTGTTGATACAGCAACTCTCGTTTCGTGGGTCGTACACGCAGTTCACTCCACAGCGTTGCAGATGTGCACTGTCAATGGTAAAGAAGCAAGTACACACAGAGGCAGTTAAGTGTGTGCACAAACCCAAGCAAATACGCAAGGAAATATGCACCAATGAACACATGCTCCCGTGCGCATGCATACACGGACGCAAAGGTACTCATGTTACCGTGGGGAACATACACATGGATGACATTACAGGGGACTTAGCTGACGCCTTTATCCAGAGCGACGTACAAAAGTGCAAAAGTTCAGTACTGAAGTGCTGAGCTCCAAGGAGGCAAGTTAATTGCCTCCTTGGAGCTCAGCCCTTTTGTACTGAACTTTTGCACTTTTGTACGTGGCTCTGGATAAGGGTGTCAGCTAAGTCCCCTGTAATGTAATGTAATGACTGACACAGACAGCATGAGCATACACACAAACACAAAAAACGTGTGCACAATAACATACACCTGGAGGCGCATGTGCATAGATACACTCATTTACACACATACACAAACATGCACATAGACAAATACGAATGCATGCAAGGACAGACGTTCATGCTTGTACAGTGCCAGAGCATGCAAGCACACGTGTAAGCAATCACACATATTACAGGCAATTTATGCACTTAATATCATAGTAATTTGTTATTCAGGTACTTGATTCAATCACTAGTTCAATTAATTACCAGATTAATGAGAAGTTCAACTACTGTAAGGCCACGCCTCTCACCGTACAGCTCACCGGTCTACGAAGACCCGGACTGCACTTTGCCTCATTGTTCAATTATCACCTGCACCTGTTTCTCATTTCCACTGTGCAGCAGCAGTGTGCTATTTAAAACTAAGCTTTGCACTTAAAGCACTTTCACACCAGAGCTGTTTGGTCCGCTTTAAACGGACCAGAGTTCATTTCTTTGGATAGTCCGCTTCTTTAGGGCAGGTGTGAAAGCTCTTCCGAACTCTGGTGCGGACCAAACAAGCGAAGTCTGGTCCGCTTGAAAGTGTGGATCTCGGTTTGCTTACAAGCGAACCCTGGTGCGGTTCTCTTACAGCGGGAAATGCAAACGTACTGTCCAGCGAACCAAAGAGAGTAAGTGAACCAAACAGAGGTCCTGGCCAATCGATAAGCCGGGTTTTCTTCTTCCTCATACTTTTTTTCTTCATAGTAAGTGCTTATTTCGGGCTATACCGCCCCAAACGAGCAGCTGTTGTAACTGCATGACGTTGTCCAGACGGTTTGGTCCGCTTTCAAAAGTGCAGTGTGAAAGTGAACCAAACCAATTGAAGGTGAGAAATTTTTCGGCATTCCCCGCCCAATCGAACCGAGTACCCCGGACTATCCTGGTGTGAAAGCGCCCTTAGTCTCTGCAAAGTCTTGCTCAATACATGCCTGTGCTGTATTTGTAGTCTTGCATAGACGTATTTTTCGCGTGTCGCGTGTATTGTTCTCAAACTCTAAGTGCTGTTTATTCCAACTTTAGTTGGCAGTAAACCAGCAATGTGCTCATGTTACCAAATTCTTTGTCCTCCTAAAACTCAAGAAGCATAAAAGATTCAAATTTGGAAACTTGACTGGAAACTTTTATGTGTTCACGGATCATTCTCTCCGAATTTCATGAATTTAATTAGTATTGAAGTTTAATACTAAACAACTAAAGTTGGTCTTTTGCCCTTAAGGATAACTTGCTTGTTGTTTCATACCAGCACTTTATTTAAAGGAACCTTGTTTCCATTTGTTTTCCTATTTGTAATACAGTGTTACTGCAGTTAAAGCCCAGAGTCTGTATTTCTAGTATTACTGCGGAACATCGTTTCCATTTTGTTCTGTGTTGCAACGTTTGTGCCTTCTGATGTGCAGTAGGCATAATAAATTCAACCAAGTCCATCCTTGCACCTGAGTCCAGTCCTTAAATTCCTGTCCTCGGGGCATCTGAACTGTGCACAAAGCACAATTGTTACAAGTTACAACTAATGGGGACCCGTCCGATATCTAAAAATAGCCCGTGTGTCAGGTCAACGTCATTCACCGAACCCGGAAGTCTGGCAAGCGAACAATGGGAGGCAATGTGCCGAACTAGGAAAAGTAGGGTTTTAGCCGATTTTATCAACTTTTATTTTAGATCTAACTTGTGTTGACAATGCCAGAGCAATAACAAAGCAAGCTGGAAAATCTATTAACCTGGGGTGCATGTCCCAAAAGCATAGTTGTTAACTACGCTAGCAACTTACATAGTTCGTCCATTCACTGTCAATGGCTCCAACTGTGTAAGTTAGCACCTGGGGTGCGTTTGAGCGGGTCTGCAAGTAAGCCAGCTGCGCGACATTCCTGAAAAATTACGCGAGAATCTTGCCGAAGTTGCGCGATAAGCCCTCCAAACCCCGCGATGGCTGCAGGATCTTGCAGCTATCGCAGGGTTTGGCGGGCTTCTCGCGCAACTTCGACGAGATTCTCACGCAATTTTTCGGGAATGTCGCGCAGCCGGCTTACTTGCAGACGCGCTCGAACGCATCCCTGTTCTTTCGAGAAACGCATTCCTGGCTAGGCAGAGCAGATCCAGCAATAGCAACAATGGCTCTGAAAAATTCACTTTACCATCGACAGCTAACGGGAAACACAGATAAGGGGCAGTCCAGATAACACAAAACCGCGACAATAACAACCCTTTTTTCTTAACCAGCTACAAAAATGCAAAAGCAACGTGTTCAACGCTCGAATCACGGCAGGATAACGTGGGAGACTTCGTATTCATACTTTAATTTGTGACCCCTGTGACAGGTTTGTAACGGCAAGCTAGCTTGGAAACAGTTCGTTAACCTACTTCATAATACACTAGTTGTATGATTACATGCTAGAATTTGACGTTATTCCTCCTATGTTGTTAGGATTTTCTTTCGCAGCAGCTGTGATTCATTTTTCCGGTATTGTTCATTTTGGTTCGGAAGTAGGCATTTTTAGATCGCAAATGTGATGCGATACCACTGATTTCAAACCTTGCAATGTATGGAAAATATGTTGATGTTCAAGAATAATGCTAGGTAAGGGAACAAAGCTTTTGAAGACTGCTAAAGGAGTTTTGTACACCTATCGCTGCTGGTGGGTCTACACACGTATCAGAAGGCAGCAGGTTAACCAGGTTACCTGGGCGTAAGTTGCGTCCCAGGACGTGGGAGAAAGGGAGGAATGTGACTAAATTTGCCGCTCGTCATTTGCCCATTCATTTAGTGTAATCAGTTAATATTCATCGATCTATGCCTCGGGAGGAGTAATTCTATTTTTAAACTACCTCTGAGCACACATTTCCGCTTCATTCCATGGATAAAAAACGAATAACAAGCAGTTTAGTGCGCCTCGTTTACAATGGTTCTCTATGGCAGATGCCCGATGCTTGCCAGACATCCGCATCACGTGACGACTATTCACGTTTTTCGTGACATCATCCGGGCGGGTCCCCATTGAGCTTCAGCGTTAGTTCAGTCAGGCACAGTAGTCAGGCTGGGCACAAGCCTGTTTCTGTCCAATCATTCTTAACTTTAGCTCCTCCCACCTAATTGGTGAGTTTTTATAACTAAAGGTAGTGTCCTTCATTTCTCTGGCACTGTGCTCTCTAAACCGTGCTCGAGTAGCTAAGAAATATGTTTCTCATCTCCCTCCACCTCCCCAGCCTCCTCCTTTATAACTTCATTGTTCATCTTAAGCAGCACTTGTTCATATCATGTTTGATAACTTTACCAGATTTAAAATGATCTCAGGCTCTGCCTGGGGGGTTGTGATCTCAGGGACTGTCTGAGTCATGCTTGCTCAGATTGTTCCAGAGCATCATTCATGCAGAGTCACCGCCAAAGATTCAGAGAATCTGGGGAAATCTCTGCATGCAAGCGGCAAGGCCGAAAACCAACATTGAATGCCCATGACTGTCGGTCCCTCAGGCGGCACTGCATTAAAAACCGACATCATTCTGTAAAGGATATTACCATGCGGGCTCTGGAACACTTCAGAAAACCAGTTTACACAGTTCGTCACTACATCTACAAGTACAAGTAAAACTCTACCATGCAAAGCGAAAGCCATATATCAATAACACCCAGAAACACCGCTGGCTTCTCTGGGCTCGAGCTCATCTGAGATGGACTGATGCAGAGTGGAAAGCTGTGCTGTGGTCTGACAAGTCCACATTTCAAATTGTTTTTAGAAATCATGGACATTGTGTCCTCTGGGCTAAAGAGGAAAAGGACCATCCAGATTGTTATCAGCACAAAGTTCAAAAGCCAGCATCTGCGGTGGTATGGGGATGTGTTAGTGCCCATGGCATGGGTAACTTGCACATCTATGAAGGCACCATTAATGCTGAAAGGTGCATACATGTTTTTGAGCAACATATGCTGCCATCCAAGCAAAGTCTTTTTCAGGGATGTCCCTGCTATTTCAGCAAGACAATGCCAAGCCACATTCTGCATGTGTGACAACAGCGTGGCTTCGTTGTCAGAGAATGCGGGTAATAGACCAGCCTGCCTGCAGTCCAGACCTGTCTCCCACAGAAAATGTGTGGCCCATTATGAAGCCCAAAATACGACAACGGAGACCCCGGATTGTTGAGCAACTGAAGTCACACATCAAGCAATAATGGGAAAGAATTCCACCTACAAAGCTTCTACAATTAATGTCCTCAGTTCCCAAACACTTATTGAATGTTGTTAAAAGGAAAGGTGATGTAACTCAGTGGTAAACATGCCCATATCCCAGCTTTTTTTGGAACGTGTTGCAGGCATCAAATTCAAAATGAGTGAATATTTCCAAAAAACAATAACGTTTATCACTTTGAACATTAAATATCTTGTCTTTGTCGTGTACTCAATAGAATATTGGTCGAAAAGGATTTGCAAATCACTGTATTTTGTTTTTATTCACATTTTACACAACGTCCAAACTTCATTGCAGTTGGGGTTTGTACAATTTCAGTAAAACCTATTCATTTAAGAACAGGCATTATAACTAAAGCCACATTAAGTTAAGGGAGCTGTGTCACGATTACTGCACATGCTCAAAACTTTGAATGAAGCGAATCCACTCGACTACGGGTCAAAATCTACTTCCATCCCTGAAAATCCATCATTGTTTTGCATTGTTTTTAAATACTTTAGTTACTCAAGCATTATGCCTTTTATATTCAAGAGTTTTCTATGGAAATTCGAGAATTCAAAGTGCTATTTTAGTGCTTTAGCCCAAGGATATGAATAATATAAATTGGTTTGCCAACCACCTATAATCAAAGAAGAAGGTAGTCTTCATCTATGATATTTATTGGCGATGGCAAAGCAGCTTAAATTCTTCATATCCTTTTGCTAAAGCGGTAAAATAGCACTTTAAATCCTCAAAATCTCCTTAATATAAAATTGTAATGCCTGAGTTACTAAAATATGTACAACGCCAGTTCCAAAATAGTTGGGATGCTGTGTAAAATGTAAATAAAAACAGTGCAATGATTTGCAAATCTCATTAACCCATATTTTATTCACAATAGAACACAGACAATATATCAGATGCTGAAAGTGGGACATTTTAACGTTTCATGAAAAATATTAGCTCATTTTGAATTTGAATAGAAAGTGGGACAGGTTGCTCCATTTTGCTCATCCTTCCAATATATGTGTGTCTACTGCATGCTATATCATTTGTATCATTTGTGACAACTGTAAACTCTATTAGAACAAAAAAAAAAAACCTCACCCATGTCTCTGACATAGACTATGGGGGCTAGGCTTCTTTTCAGAGACCTGCAGGGGATAGAGAACAGTGTTAAATGCAAATAAATTAATAAATAAATAAATAAATAATGTTTGTAAGTAAAAGTTGAGAGGGCCGAGGAGAATGATGGTATTACGTACAGTAATTCCCTGGCTTGGGATGGTTATGCTCACTGCATTTACAAGCCAATGCGCCCCTCTACTCCTCCAGGGCTGGGAAAAACTCACCTGGTTGAGCATTGACAGCCGCCCTGATCCTTTCTGCAGATCTTTTGAAGAGGAAAAAAAAAAAAAGGAAACAGAAACACGCAAAAAAAGAAGTGAGCAAGGATAAGTATGATAAAAAAAAAACCTATGTATATATGAAAAGCACCAGGAAAGAAAGATGATGGTCTCCAAAGGTTAAATTTAAACTTCTCACAGAAGAGGGAAATCAGGGCTCTTTGGAATATAGCCATAAAATCATTTGCATTTATTCTGCTGATTCAGTCACTTTTTAAGGTCATCTATCTATCCATCTCTAGTCATTCAATGTCTTTACATTAATTATCACTTATAAGTGGCTTGTCATCAGCATAAGGGTGTGGTCACACGTACGCGAATACAGGCAAATGACCATTGCCCTCCGAGGCGAAATACGCATCTTGTCACGCTGATTATGAGCAGTGCAGGATGTTACTACAACCAATAACCGAGTGAGGTCGCACTTTTATTCGCTATCATCTCAGCCTGCGATTTCATTGAACAAAGTTCACCAAAGTTGAACTCCACGTGACGCGAAGATGCAAATTTACCTCACCACCGGAATTCACTCCTTTGCTCGCATAGAACGGAACTGAATGGGAGGTAAATATTCGCCAGCATTCATGTTGCATATGTGTGACCATTTTCTAAGATGGAAATCATTTATAAGGCACTCTGAATGTGATTTTTTTTTTTAGGCACTCTGAATGTGATTTTTTTTTTTTTTGGTTCGCTTCTTAGGTGAAGGAATATTAAACAAACAGCAAAAGTCAAGCAGGGAGGCATTCTCTATTGTTTGTGGCATCTCTCTATCCATCTTTCTGGTCAGGGGTCCATATTGCTAGATTGCAAATTCTAGTTTCTCAGATAACAGAATGATTCTGTTCTGTTATTGTTACACACGTAACACCCCTGATGAGGGAGGCCACTTGATTTAGGTTAATAAGACATGGCTGAGTAGATCGAAATTTCGCAGACTGTGAAGTCACCAAACCTGCCGGGGGTGGCCCTTCTTGGCTGGAGCAACGTTTGTCAGTCGACTTCAGTATCTCATTGGTATGAGCTGTGCAGCAGCTGGTTCGCTTGTCAAATGAGTGTTTTCCACAACAGGAATGGTGCTCTGACGGCTTTTCAACTATAGTATCCAGGTGCTTGCCGCAGCAGAGATGCGTATTCCTGTTGAAGTACTCTGCAGGAAAAGGTCGAGGAAATTACGGACACAAGGAGTGGCAGCATTCCAGTTGACTGCCGTGCACTGTGCCATCATCCTCAGTTCTCTCTTCAGAGCTAAGCAGACATCAGTCATAACATCAATTGTTTAAAAAAAGATGTCTTTCCCGGTTAGCTATATTTCCTAGAGCTGTTGGTTTATAAGGCAGTGCGTACAGAAGGGGTGTCCAATCTTATCCAGAAAGGGCTGGTGTGGGTGCTGGTTTTTATTAGAGCCCAACACTAACACACCTGATTCTACCCACCAAGATCCTGATTAAAACCCCTGATTAGTTAATTAGTGGAATCAGGTGCAGTAGCACTGCTGGCTAGGACAAAAACCTGCACCCACACCGGCCCTTTACGGATCAGATTGGACACCCCCTGGTGTACAGGAATCCCATCGAAATACAGCAATTTTTTACCCCTACCTATGGAATTTATTCTTAGGAATAGTATTAGTATTAGCGTTTGAAATAACATTAGAGGCCAAAGTTCAAATATTCTGATACGTTTCAAAAAAAGTTAGAGTGGTACAGGAAATCTCTATGCAATATTGCCATGACAACACAAACAGTCAGTGAAGAGTTGGACCTCCTAACCTGTTCCACAGCAGCTAGAATCTGGCTGACGTTGGTAAATGCGTGACTTATCCGTGTGAGATCCATGTGCAGGGGCCAAACAGCAAACCTCCGTGATGGGGTTGTAAGCCTTTGTTTCACAGCAATCTGACACCATTTCACTTATACCAGTTGTCACATTATCTGTAGCAATATAGAAAAATTACACACAAAATGAATGAAAAACACACGCACACATGAATGTGGCCTCCTGGGGAAAAAAATGGGCCGAGACCAAAATGAAAAAATTTAAAGCATTTAATGGTTTGAACGACAAACCATTGGCAAGGAAATTGGCAAGAATTAAATAAATACATAACCTGTCATAGTATCGGGCAGCTTTTCTTAACCATTTCTTTAAATATTTGGACCATGTGGGTAAACTCGCCGGCGACTTTTTACTGCAAGAAGAGTCGTTATTGTTCCACTCAATTTTGATGGCTTAAAACAGTTAATGAGTGGTTGAAAAATGTGTGTTCGTTAGTTTTGTTTAATGTAAGCCCAAAGATTCTCTTTAGGGGTCACATCTGGACTGCGAAACCTCTTTCTTCAGTTGTTACTGTGGTACAAATGCTCGTTTATTTTGCCCAGGAGTGCATTTTGGGTAGAACCCAGCACAAAATCAGAGGCAAGGGCCCATAAAACAAGAAATGGGAACTCTAGCACAGCACTGATCCAAATATCATATCTGATGCAAATAATGACAATGAATACTGTGTTTTTGCAGACCAAGACCAAAAAAGCTTTCATAGGTTCTCAAACATTTTATTACCATCTTTCATAGTGAACATATTTGTGGGCAGGATTAAAACTGAAGGGAAAATATTGACACATGAACTGAGCGGAGGAGTTGAAAGCTAAGTGCATGAAACCCATTGTGTAAATCACCATAATGTGGTCAGCATTTCCACAAGAGTTTCCCATTATCTTCTCCTATCCTTTTCATCAGTCACAAAGGCGCATACACACATACCCAGACAGCAGGTGGCTTTGAAAGGACTGTAGGTGATGCTACCACAGCAGGAAAGCCCCGCCTCCTCGTACAAGCGCCCGTTACAGCAGGATTTAAACCTGGGGTCAAATGCATTCTGTCCACAGCACTGCATGCTGGGATCTCCGGGCCTCACAACAGTGCCGTCATCGCAGCACACCTCTCTCCAGCTAAAAAGCAGAAAGTGTCCAACAACAGATCCTTTAATTACACGTAGATTCTACGAGCTAGCGTTAGCCACTATCTGGCTTGATGTGAGGTGAAACATGAGCTGTAAAATCTATCCAGCTCACAAAAATGAATTTGACATGACGCTTCACTTTCAGGACAAAAATGAGTTAGATGACCACAGATGACCACAAACCACAGGATTCAATCCTATGAGAAGTTAGACCGCAGCTGCAGTTTTCGACAGTTCCCTAAAATGTTTTGGTCAGAAACCAAATAGCATTATGCCATTATCCATTGTTTTGAATCTGCTCTTGATTATGCATATTGAGATGTCTTCCGTGGTTAGACCTGTGGAACAGATTAATACAGGCAGATACAGGTGCAGTTAATAATGCTATAGGTAAGTCGAGTCAGAATTAAGCCGCTTTCACACCGGACGCGAAACAAATTTTTCGCACGACAGATTACATTCAAAGTCAATGCACAGACTTTGCATTGACTTCGAATGTAATCTGTCGTGCGAAAAATTCATTTCGCGTCCGGTGTGAAAGCAGCTTGAGAGGTCGCATTTGCACTCACATAGCATAGGACCTGTCAGCACACATGCCAGTGTTTGATCCGGGGAGTCCATTAAACTGCAGCTCTGCCAGAAACAAAGAAGGCAAACTAATTATCCATGGTCCTCAAACACAATAATACAGACATTTTAAAATGTCATATTTTAAAACATCAGACCCTGCAAGTTTGGGTCTCATATTAGCTAGTGGCAGCCAGAAAGCTCTAAAGAATTTGGATGAACCATAACTTTTCATCAGTACCTGTTGACCGAAAGACTCCCTTGATATTACTGAGACATCGCCTCACGCAACCCTGAATGAATATGTTACATAAATAAATAAAAATAAATAAATGGCAGGCAATGTCATTGCCAAACGTGTTGAGTAGAAATCCAAGGAAGTCATACTTCTCTTGTACAACACATTCGTCAGACCACATCTGGAGTATTGTGTACAGTTCTGGGGACCATACTTTAAGAAAGATATAGAGGGTCTAGAAAAAGTTCAGAAAAGAGCCACTAAGCTAATTCCAGGTATAAAAGATGAAAGCTGTGAGAAGAGGCTGAAGATCCTTAATCTCTTTAGTCTTAGGAAAAGGAGACTCAGGAGTGATCTGATTGGGGTCTTTAAATATGTTAAAGGGATTACCAAAGTGAATTATGTAGGATTCCTTCGGCCAAGTTCTGTTAGTAGAACTCGGGGTCACAAATGGAAGTTGACCAAAGGGTAAATTTAGCACTAATATTAGGAAATATTTTTTCACCCAAAGAGTAATTTCGATGTGGAATAGCTTGCCTGACCATATTGTTGAGGCAGAAACCTTGGGAGTTTTCAAGAACAGACTTGACTTAAAGCTTAAAGATACCATTGAGTCATTGAGTATCTGAAATGATATATAGCAAAAAGAAACTGGCGAGCCTAGTTGGGCTGAATGGCCTGTTCTCGCCACTCATGTTATGTTATGTTATGTTGCATTCTTAATTTTTGGCGAAGATTGTAGAGTAAGAGGCACGAAAATTCAAATTTCACTCTTTTTCCTGAGTCTTTCACTGTTCTACAGTCATGAAGTTAAATACAAATTTGGCCCCATTTTATGGTTAGCACTGCCGCCTCACAGCAAGAAGGTCGTGGGTTCGAATCCGGCCTGGGGCCTTCTCCCCGTGTTCACGTGGGTTCCCTACGGGTAGTCCGGTTTCCCCTACCCACAAAAACATGCATTATAGGGACACTCCTACCAGAACCCCATGACCAAGGAACTGGCTTTAGAACTGGAGTTGGTCCCCGGGTGCTGCTCTGTGGCTGCCTACTGCTCCTAACTATAGGATAGGATGGGTCAAATGGAGAGGACAAATTACCTGACTGGATTCAAAAAAGTGTATCTTATCTCACGCCGTCAAAACAGCTTAGTCGATATGATGTCCACTTGACTTTTCAGACTCAGGGTTTCCAGGAGCTTCCACAGAGTTTCACACTCCATCCACCAGCTTGTCTTCTTCCAACAGTGCATCTTGGTGTCATCTCCTTCTCAGGTAAATGGTGTGTATGAAACCAATCAATGTACATAATATAAAAGATAACGGGACACACTGGACCAGGTGACCATCTTCAATCACTTCATGGTTCAGTTCCCACTCACAAATGCCGATTGTAGACTCTTTTGGCAGACACCCAGGGTTAGAATGGCGACTTTGACTGGTCTGAAGCTTCAAGGCGCTACACACAGTAGGGTGCACTGTGCACCATGTGTCGTGCTACACTCCTTACATAAGTATCATTAATATTCTGTGTTACTTGAGATAAAAGAAGCCCATCTGTCGGTTCGGACCAAGATAGCCTTCCTTGCATCGATGAGCCTTGGGCGCCAAACAACCTGATAATGTTTTATGGTTTCTCCCTCCTTGGACTACTGTTGGTAGGAACTCATCACTGCGGATGGGGATCACTGCAGAAGCCATGCCATTTCGAAGATGCTCTGACCCCCGTGTTTGGCCATAACGATTTGGCACCTGTCAGAGTCATTCAGGTCCCATTACTCCCACATCCCACGCGCCGACTACAAGAACCGACTGCTCGCTTACCGTCTAACATCAGTCTGCAGACCTTGGCATGCACTGTTGTTACAGGTCAATCAACATTTTTTTGCTTATCTGTGATTTGTTTTAATATGGTGACTCATTAGTGCATCCACGTTTATATATGAAGAGTTTGTTCCCAGAACGCAATAGACCCATTTTGCTCATTTTGAGATAATCAGCTTTTTCTATGTTGGCGCCTATTGCATTTTATAGAAAAACACAAACTTTGACCATGAAAAATACACCTTACTGTACGAATTTCTAAAAAGGGATTTTTGCATCCATGTGTAAGAAGCTCAGGGCTACTGCTCTATGAAATTATATCAATTTTTGTAATTTTGGCGTTTTGGAAACAAGGTATTCATAGTACCAGTCAAAAGTTTAGACATACCCACATTTTTTTTTTTTTTTTACAATACATATTAAATAAAGAAATAGGCATTCTTTATTTTGCAAAAAAAAAAAAAAAAAGATTCTTAAATCCATCCAACTAACCAGCATTTGTTGTCATATTTGCGGGGCATACTTCACTTCTTGTTTTTTTCACTAGAGCAGTTATATGGCTATAATGAGTTTGCTGCTGAGCGGCCATCTAAGCTGCCAAAGATGTGCTGCACTTGTAGTTTGCTCTCCATCAACCTTTTTTTGCCCAATAAGTTCCAAAACAGCTTGTCTTTTCTTGTCTTTTCCTTGAGTGACTCGCTAAAGAACAGGAAGATACTGTACTGGAGGAAAACCATTACCTCACCACAGTAGCGGTGAGTCACTTCAGTAAATACATTTCTGAAATGACAGGTAACAGTTTCTCTTGGCTGACTGCACAGTGGCTAGCTCGGACTTGCAACTCTCCTGTTTCTGCACTCATTGTCTCCCCCTATTGGTCCAAAATTGTTTTGCATCGCTCACAGGATGTAGTCAACTGTACATCCTAGTTAACAGCTCCTTTCTATCTATCATCATAACCTGAAGAAAGGAAGATAGCAAATAGAGAAATAAGAAATAGGTACACAGACAGACAGCTAATAAGAGTAGCACTACTTTCAACCAATCACCAGTTTCAACTGTCCAGAATGAGTACTTCAAAAATTTAACAATGGAAATAAGAAATAAAATGTCCCTCTGTCTGTGCCCATATATGATTCTGAACCAGTAGGCAAGAAGATAACAACCCCAAAATCTCACACAGATTCCAATGAGCTCCATAATGTTTCGGGAGAACAACAATCCATCATGTTTCGTGCAGTTTCTCACTTCACAATTTTACATTTTTGATAATCTGACACTGTTTAACAGCACCAAATTATTTGAGAATAACTTGAGTTGAAATTTACAGCACCATCATGTTTGGGACATATTTGCAATTCCCAAGTTTTTTTGCCCCAATTTTGGTGCACCATCATGTTTAGGACATATTAATGCTATTTATGTATAGAAAAAATACAAACCTTTTATCATGCATGATATCACATTTAAACATGCCTTGAATAATGTAGGGAAGTAACAAATAAGCCAGATTCTCATAAATAAAATGTTCCTTATTGGACCCTCTACAGCTATCCGTTTTCTAGATAGATAGATAGATAGATAGATAGCACAAAGACTATTCAATAACAGAGAAAAATGCAGACAGTTCAACAGATTGACTGACCTTTATTCTTTTATAATGAGACTGCCGTTATGTTTTAGAAAATAAGTTGAAATTGAAAAGAATAAATTATCTTGCTAAATGCACTTAAACTGAAAATATACTTATAATTAATGCTACCAATGCACATATTTAGCCAGCCAGGTACAGTATTATTAGCTGTGGCCACCCAAAATGAGGTAAAATGCGACCTCTGGTCCTAAAAAAAGTACATATAGGTGCAATGAAGCCCGAGAAGTTAAAAATAATAAATAAATAAATAAATATCTATCAATACTCATGAAAGTGAAATACAGCTTAACTTCTGTTGGATGTCCATTTCGCCAAACAGACCAAAAATTATTCGATGTTGCAGATGCGAGCCATCATTTAGAAACAGCGAATATCCCCAATTAAAACTGAGTCCTTAGAGAACAAAAATATTGACCATTGACCAATATTCTGAAATGAGTAGCACACTGCACATGAGAACCAAAAGAGCTACAAAGACACATAAAATGCAGTAGAATGCAAAGAATGAATGAGAAGAAATTTGCATCCTCTTACCAGAGTCAAACTTAGCATCATGGACACAAGTGCAGGTGGCCAATAAAACAGCAAAAAAAGTCAAGCAAATAGTAAATGTAAAATGGGAAGAATTATTTAAGTAGGAAATAGAAAAAATATCCATGACATTCAACAACCTGAAAATGCTATCACTGATTCCCATTTTTGCAATAAAGTCAGGCATCACAGATGTCTGGGTTGTATACTCAGTGTTGAGATCCAATGAGAAGGAAGTTAATAACTGCTCCTCCTCCTGTCTTTCAATTGGCTGATAATTCTGCTTCAAATTGTTGGCATATTTATTCATTGAGTAGCATATTTGATCATTTACACCCACATGGTGTAAAATTACACTTGATGACTGGATGAATCCTCTTTGATGCATATTAAAGGACGTATGTAATCAAAATAATTTTGCTCATTTTTACATGTAAATATGAATGCTAATTGATATTTTTTGCTTGTTTCGTCTGGGAAATCACTACTTTGAGAATTAAACGTAAATTTCTGTTCAGTTTGTGTGTACCTTTTAACTTCCCGAGCCATGCCCCTTAAAAAAGTTCACTTAACAGGAATGTGAGTTTTGTGATCGTATGCGTCATCTCAGGAAGGGAAGTTTACTGGTGCTAAGTCAGCCTATTGAAAATGTGCATCTAGGTATAGGTCACGAGGTCGGTCACGCCTCAGTAACAACAGCTGATAAGACACATCACACCACCATCAGGTGACGCTTCTGAAGAAGACGGGGGTTCCCATCGAAACATGTCAAGGTATGAAAACATCACTACATTTTTCTTTTCTTGTCTGATATAGAAGAAGTTAAACCTTTAGGCTGCAGCTAGTTATGCCACAGACACGACTGTGATCATATGAGTGCTGCACACCAGACGGATGGTGAAATAAAAATTGGTGAAGTGCTGAACATCCCTTGAAAATAATTATTGGTCTTAAACTATTTTCAATCATTAATTTATTTTAACATTACGTAAATTGCAAAAACTCTCGACATTATCAGATTCAACGAGTTTTCCTCAGTAATTTAACACAAAGAAACCGCGTCATTTCGACATAAAATCCCTTTCTATTAACGCTATTCATTTTTGTTGCCAGTTTTCGCTCTTTGTTGTAATTAAACAATCATGAAGCTAAGATTTTATAGCCCAGGATGTGCTTAAAGAAAACTCAAAAGTTAAAATCGTAGTTTATCTTTATCTATAAAGTGAATAACACATTAACTCTTTAATCGTTGCAACATTGCATGAGGAATGAAACTGCATTTAACTCATTTAACTGCCGATGGCTTATATTTATCATTGGAAAATGTGTTCATCAAGGAAAATGATTGAAAACAGATCAAAGGTTATGAGTGCTCGTCTTATCTTAACGAGCAGAACTGGCTACATCTGACGATCCCGACTTTTTTCGGAGTTAATGTAAAGTCAATCTAATTAAACAATGGAAAACAGGTCAAGACCAATCATTATTTTCAACGAATGGTCTGTGCTTCACCAATTTTCAGTTCACCAGGCACCATTGTCATATAAGTCCCCACTTTTGCCAATCAGATAGCACCAAAAATGGCTTCATAATAATTTATTTTGCATCATATTGACATTGTATTGACTTTCTAAAAGCTGCTTTCACATCAGGCTCATAACGATATGGCCACCTATTCCAGCTGCCTAAATTCCAGCTTTAATTTCACGAGCTAAGTCTAATATTTCAGCGGA
Source organism: Gymnothorax javanicus (assembly GCA_029692085.1). Classification (NCBI taxonomy): domain Eukaryota; kingdom Metazoa; phylum Chordata; class Actinopteri; order Anguilliformes; family Muraenidae; genus Gymnothorax; species Gymnothorax javanicus. Next base: position 11,728,605 of record CM056195.1, on the reverse strand, counting down.
TTGAATTTGGGACTGGAAAATACAAACGTTCGACTTTCGGTCTATAGGCGAATGTTCGGGGTACTGCAGACAAGACACTTTCCGTGTCTCTGCTCAGAGTAATGTCCTTCGAGAAATGACGTCTCATGGATTACGTAATTGCACAGAGCGATTTCACCATTTTCAAGGGGGCGTTCCCAAGCCTGGTTTTTATTTTGCATTTTACGCTTCTCATGAATAGAATACGAAAAACCAGTGTCAGATTCAAATTCATATGGCAAAAGTATGGGCATGATGGTCCTTCAAGAAAGTGCCAGTTGGTTAAATCTGACCTTGCCACTGGGGTGAAAGAGGATCTCCTGGATCCACCTGTCATCCCACAAGGTCTCTTTGGCTCAGCAGTAGCTTCCGTGCAGATGAGATCTGAGGATACGAAAAGAGAAGATGAGGCCCTGAAGCTCAGCATTCCCAAAAAGGCCCAGCTGAGCACTGTAGGATCCAATTCAATTCAATTCAATTTTATTTGTATAGCATTTTTATTTTTATTTTATTTATTTGTATAGCACAGAAAGACTGTCACAAAGACACTTCACAGTGAGAAAATAAATAAATAAAAGGAGCTGTGCCCAGCCTAGTCCCCACTATAGCAAATGAGGCTAGCTAATAATAATAAAATAAAGTAATAATAAAGATTAATTAAATTCGATTAACCTCTTGAACCCGAGCGCCCCGAACAGTAGCGGGGGCAGTCATTACTCATAGTAATTACAGCATGTCTCCTAATAGTGTCATCATAATGCAGCATATCCTTTTCATGCCCCCCCGGTAACCCGTAAACGACAGGGCGTATGACCACCAAATTTGCAGGTGATGATGTACTCATAAAATTTAATCACTGCAATCATTTTGGTATTAATATGACCTATTATTGCATCATTATGACATCAGGGCCCGTATTCACAAAGCATCTTAGGGCTAAATGTAAGTCCTAACTGCCGGATTTAGCAGAAACTCCTAAAAAAAATGGGCATGTCAGTCGTAAATTTAGGACTCCTAATTATTTTTACTAAGTGTGATTCACAAAGCATTTTAGGCGTAAAAGTAGCTCCTAAGTCTGAGAGAGCTTAAAAGTAGTCAAGAGGACTCCTAACTGGCTATAACCTATTCACAAAGAATCGGAAAATGGCTGCTGCTGTTGAAAGACGGAATGACTTGGAAATTCTGAATGATGTGCAGTTGTAGAAAAGATATCGGATCGACGTGAAGGGATTTTATTTGTTGTTGACTTGGTGAGGGAGAGAATTACATCTCCAACCATGAGAAACAAACCAATAAGCCCCGAAATAAAATGTTTGACAACACTTAGTTACTTGGCCACCGGAAAAATGCAACTTTGCAACGCGGAAAATTTAGGGATTTCACAGTCATCTGTCAGTCGCTCAATTCACAAACAATCATTGCGCTCAGTCAACCCCATATCATCCGACAGTTTATCCGGTTTCCAATGGACATTCACCAACAACAAAGAATCAAACTTGAATTCATGCACATCTCAGGTATGCCCGGTATCATCGGTGCTATTGACGAGACCCATATTTGAATTATTTCTCCGACCCAAGATGAAGAGGTATTTGTCAATAGAAAAAAGTTAATTCCATCAACACCCAGATAGTATTTGATGCCGAATACAATATTTCGGACATTGTTGCGAAATGGCCAAGATCCACGCACACGACTCGCATTTTAATGGAAAGCTGCTTATGCCAATTATTTGACAGGCATTATGTGCCTGCGAGATGCCACTTGCTCGGGGACAGTGGCTTTGGTGCTGTACTTCCTCCTGCTATGCATGAATTATTTTATTAGGCTGTTGAGCGAGGGTTACGTTTAATAGATCATCATAATAATACCAGCCTATGTCATATTTTGTATACATATTTAAATTGTAGGCTATAAATTACAAACCAAGCTTAGTATGCTTTCCTGTTTAAACGGTAGCCCATTTATAGGCTGCAATCTTGGACCTCCCTGTGATTGCAGCCCATACCACCGCCTCTCGCCGTCATCTGTCGTCCGAGGATTTGCTGTTCACCCCCGAGCCAAATTTCCCTTTGATTACATGCTTTCGCTCCAGCACCAACTGGGCCAGCAGCAGTAACTGGTCGTAGCTCCAGTTGGGCTTTCGCGTCCTTTTTGAACTTTCATCCATTACAGTTAAGGGAAAATAAACTTGAACGGCTCGACATTTAAATGATCGCAACATATTCTCATTCTCATTGGGTAATAAGTTGCTAATTATTGGGGCAAATGCCACGTTTCGTTAATAACTCATTTTATGCTATTAACGTTTTTACAATTGTCTCTTTCCTATGTACGTTTCTTTGCCTAGAGCGTTACATGCGGGGACCGCGCATAGTGCATTTTCAGAAGTGCTTAACACTTCATTACTTCATGCAGAATCCAGAAAACAGTGACTCCTACTGGTATAACAGTTCATTGACAGAGATGGGACTTCGGATTTCGAGCAGAGAGGGCAGGTGTTTTACCGTTCAGCGTTAAGGTTAGGGATAGGGTTAGGGTTAGGGCAGTGTTTAAAATTGGGACTACGTTGAAATGCATTGGAAAACTGCCGTACCCGTAGCAACTGCCATTATTTTATGGAACAAACCAGCCGCTTGGACTATTTCCTAATTTTTTCCTCCATGGGTTGTATGTGGGATATTTTTTTCAATGGGCCGCCCTGCCACCAAACAACCAATCACCGTGCTCATTGTCCCAAGACTCGCGCATGAGAATTGACGTCATCCATAGCAACGGAGATTTACTCCCACCTATCTCAGAGCTACTCCTATTCTAGGAGTTAACAGTTTTCTTAACGAAAAGTTGTTCTCAGCGGCTTTGTGAATAACTTTTAAGATTTTACTTCTACATAAAATGTTTTAGTGCGACTTACGAGTACTCCTTGCGGTAAGATAAGATGCTTTGTGAATACGGGCCCAGGTTTAGATTTTTATTACCCAGAATACTTTGCTTACGTTATCCCATAGTGCACCAGATCCAAGAGGCCATAAAATACACGAAATTCTATTTATGTTCTGTGAAAATAGTTTTTCATATACTCAGAATGTTTTTTTTTTTTAGAAGTTCAGGTCAGAAAGAAATGAAAGTAAACTTATAAAGGATTACAGGTTTGCGTGAGCAAAACTTGCTCTGTTCTTATCATCAACTTCGTTCTGTTTAGTGCAGGATTGGACTGGGACAAAAAAACGGCCCTGGCAGTTTCGGCCATGGTGGCCCAACCTGGGCTGCGTGTCCCAAAAGCATAATTGCGAACTTACATAATTCGTCCATTCACAGTCAATGGTCCCAACTACGTAAGTTAGAATCTGTGATTTTGGGAAACGCACCCCTGATCGTGACAGCCCGCCATATGCGCACACTTTGCTGTTACCAAAATTCAAAATTAAGCCTAGTCATAGTCTACATGCTTTAGAACTGCACATCGAAAAGCCCCTAGCCAGAATCAGTAACACAACTTTCTTGATGTGTAGTGGCAGTGCTAATCCCTGCACCACCACGACAAAGAAGAAGTTATTAGGCTTTCATACAGCGGGACTGTAGGAAACCCATTGCTTTTGCTCATATTATTCTTATTATTACTGTTACTATTCTATTATTACTACTCTTGTTTCTGCCGTTTTGACCTAATTTCGTGTGGGTGGCAAAAACTACAAAGATTTGTAACTTGGCACCTATTACATTGGCTGAAGATGATCTCCGAAGACAAAAATCTTACCAGTACACCTCAAGGTGGCGCTATAACAAATGCGTTTGCGTTTGGACTCAGATCTCAAACACCGTATGGTCTTTTTGAAAAATTCTTTTTTCCTTTGATTCCTTGGAGTCTCGTGCATCTAATGGGCATAGCGCAGCCCATTTTTGCCATAGATTTTTGCCATTATATTTTTCCACCATTTTGAAAAAACTGAAAAACCTTTAAAAGTTAATATGTTCTACACTGTTTGTCCCATTGTCATGAAATATGGCACAAATCATCGGCAAAGGACACCGATTAAATGAATCTATCCTTGACAAGTCACGGATTTTTCGTTCAGACGTAGCGGTCCAATGAATTTTGCTGGGCGGGGCACATAGTTGCTCTTATGCCTGTATTATTACATATCATGATCCAAACTTCATGAAACTTAAAGGTCATGATACTAAATTGCTTTGCTGGAGCCATGCCAAATTTTGTGGAGTTACATCAAAAGGGGGCGCAAAAAACACCATATGATGATATCTCAGGATCCGCTTGGGCTAATAACCTGAAATTTGACATGGTGATGTAGGACGCTACTGGAATGAATGTCCTAAAGATTGGTGGGCGTGGCTTAAAAAATCATTGAGAAAAATCAAAAAAAGTGTACAAATGTCCATATTTCCAAGTTGGCGGGGAAATTTTCGGATTGAGCAATTGATTATGATAGGCCCTTGCATTTGGAAGATATGTACTAAATTTGAGGTTTTTTGGATGGATGGGGGCTGAGTAATGAATTTTTTTCTCATTAAAAAAGTTTTTTAAACACATATGTCTACTATTTGGCTGTTTGGCCACAGGGGGCGCTGTAAAAGCATTTATTACTACTACTACTACTAGTGCTACTACCACTACTACTGCTGCTGCTACTACTACTACTACTGCCATTATTACTACTACTACTACTACTACTACTAATATTACTACTACTATTAATACTAATACTCAAGAAACATACACAAACAGGCACACATTCACTTACACACACAAATACAAACAGAACGACACACACACATACACACACACACACAAAACACTTACACTTACTCTCCTTAAAGCTTGCTGAGTGAGGAGCATGTTTGTGTGATGGGAACTATCCTGAAACTACCTCACCCCCCATCAAACCAACTTTGCTGTCTCACATGCACACACAGACACTCATAAGCACAAAGGACACATGCACAAAGAGGCACACAATAACGCACACAGATGAACCTGCCTATCTTAACTATTTATAATCTGCACGGAAGACTAAACTGCACCAAGCCACCCTCAAATCTATGCAGATGCTTTCAAATGGGCACTGGGCCCAGGGGACGCAGCTAACTGTGTGGAAATCGCAATCGTGCCATTTTCCACAGACAACTGGGTAGACAAGAGAAGCAGGGCGGGGACACTGTTGTTGCGTGCCAAGGCCGACTGACGAACAGGCGTACTACGGTTGCTCGCTGGGTAAAATCTTTTTACACATACCCTGAGTGTGTGACTTTGGCGAAAATTGCACCGTGGGACCTTGCTATCCGGGACTTTGCTGCGTTTGCGTCGGCACGGGTGGGAATTTGCCACGTTCGGCGTCCAGCGCCGGGTATGGAACCCGCTCATCGCCGCTTGCGGCTGTATTTATTATTATTATTGTACTTCAATTTGTCAACATTTTGCCTTCTAGGGCCAGAGCCAAACCATGGTTCTAAGGCACTAGAGGAGTGTTTGTTCCATTTACTTGATTGAAAGGACCCTTCTCAGAATGTGTGCTGTTCCCAGCATTGCTGTTTTTTGGATTTCCTGCAGGTTGTTTTTGTCTGGGATTTCCCAGAGTCGTTTGTCTGTGTCTTTCTTAATGACTCCGAGGGCGCAACTACAATGGGAATTACCACTGTCCTCATCTGCCACATATGTGCTATTTCTATCTCCAAATCTATGTATTTGGATCGCTTTTCTGATACTTTAATATAAGTGTTTTTGTCAGATGGTATGGCAATGTCAATAAGAGTAAATTTGTTTTCCCGTTTATTCTTGATCACAATGTCTGGTCGGTTTGCCAGTATTGACCCACCTGTCTGAATGGGCATGTCATAGAGGATAGTGATATCCTCTTTCTCTACTACTGTTTTTGGATCATGCTCATACCACTTGTCTACAGTGTCTACATTATATTCCCTGCAGATATTCCAGTGTAGGTGAGTTGCAACCTTATTGTGCCGGTGGATATATTCTGTCTTTGCAAGTTCTGGACAGCCTGAGATAACGTGATCTATGGTTTTCTGGGATCCATTAAAAAGACGGCAATGGGGTCCAGTGCCATCTTTGATAATGTGATGCTGGTATGCTCTGGTGAGGAGAGCTTGGTCTTGTGCTGCTATAATTAGTCCCTCTGTTTCTGATTTAAGCCCGCTTGACTTGAGCCACTGGTTTGTCAACTTCATGTCTACATCGGCTTCTTTACTCCGCAGGGGTATCTACCATACATTGCTTTTTCTTCCCATGTTTTCTGAAGTTGTTGCTGGCCTTGGCGTTTTGCAGCTGCCTTGATTCTCCTTGCATACAGTGCTGCCACCCCACCACTTCTAGGGGGCAGCACTTGAAGTTCTAGCTCTTGCTAGTATTTTTCAGCCTCTCTTGGGACAGAATACAGCCTTTTCTTTTTTCCGTGTCGATAGACTTAGCTAAGGAATCGGTCATTACTTGGGCTGCGTCCGAATAGTTTTTTTTGCTTAGGAAAGTTCCTAACTCCTAAAAAATGATCCAGAAATAATTACGTGGCAGCCACGATAAGTGGATTCGAATTCTTCAAATGTTAAGGAAAGGTGTCTCAGTTCTTCCTAATTTACCACCTTTAGCATAGGGTACACAGAACCATCCTTTTCGTAAAGAAAGGAGATAAAGCTATCCCACAATTCTGCGCAGCTGCAATATTTAAAGCGGCGACCACTCATCCGACCAATCGCGTAAGCAAACGTATATGATGGGCAGGGGACTCATGATCACGTTGCCTAGTGTAAGTGCATTCGGATTCTCTAATTAGCGCGGTTGTATTCCTAAGCCGTTAGGAATTCCCTAAAACACTTTTCCTTTCCTTTATGACGTTTTCCACAAAGGTTAAAGGAAAGTTGTTAGGGATTAGTGGATAGGCCACAATTTTTTGACCATTCGGACGCAGCCTTGATGTCAAGTAGGCATCTCGGCCAATAGTTGTAGTCTTATAGGCCAGTTCACGTTGGACAAGACCTCGTCCGCCGTCTGATCTCGGAAGGTACAGTCGGTCAATATCAGCTTTTGGGTAATGCATTTTTGCAATGGTAAGTAGTTTTCTGGTTTTAGTGTCTAATTTCTTTATCTCAGAAAGTTTCCAGTTAAAAGCTGTATGCAATCACTGGTATAGCTAAGGTATTTATAGTTTCCATCCGGTTGGCAGCATTAAGTTCACTTTTTAATATCAATCTGGTTCTTCTGTAGTATTCTTTTTGGATCTTCTCTTTCATGGCCACATGCTGAATGCCATTTCCCTCATTTACTCCAAGATACTTACACGTTCCCTCTTGTTCTAGTTTGTAGGACCCCCGCAGCTCGACCAACGACAGAGGAGCCGGGGGGTGAAGGCTTATGCGTGGTGATTCTAGCTGTTATGAGGCAATGGAACACGTCAGTTAAGTCTTCCATGTATGCGTCCCGCCTTGGACCTGGTCTGAGACTTACCTGAAGGATTCTCAGTTATTCTCCGTTCTAAAACGGGGCTATGCCGAAATCACGGAACCATCTAACTTAATGCCGCGCTGCGATTAATCCAAGGTGCACGTTGGAACACTCGCAGAAACTGGACAAAACATCAGACATATCAGTGATTAGGGCAAACTTAAGCATAACGATTACAATGTTACTCTCATTTAGAATCTGACTCCATTTAGAATTAGAATTTATAATTTAGGGAGAACCTGCGTGGGTGATTACCTCCCGGACTTGTAAATAAAGGCCTGTGTCACTAAAATATATGCCCCCGGGTTTTGGCATTATTTCCGCAGCTTAGGTTTGTTGGTAGTACTAGAGGATTGGAAGCCAAACATCACAGCAACAGCATCTTTTGGCGTGAATACTGCGAACCCAGATCTATGCACGCCCATGGGTTCCTTCAGGGAATTTTAACAGATAACCGACTCCTCGTCCATGGGTTTCCTTAAGGTTAAAATCCCAGAACCGGCAATACATACGCCCTTTAAATAAGTAGATCATGATTGTCTCTCCAACTTAATAAAACCAATTCTCATCCCAAAGCCACTGATCAGTCAGTCCTTGGTTGAGCTTAACCCCTAAGTCTCCGGCGTAACGTGGCTAGAAAGAATGTACAAGTGTTAAGAGTCACTGATACCACGCAAGTTTAAAAGATATAACAATAGTTTATTCACCAGGTAGGCAAGAGCTTAAATCAAACAAATCACAGTTAGATCAATCACAAGTTACAAACGATTTAGAAAATGAGAGTGAAGTCATACCTGGCGAAAAAGGCTACACACGAGGCAAGCGTACAAGGAGTTCGAATTACGAAGCTTCGCTAAGATAGAAATACCGTACGGACCAATCGTGTTGGAAGTCGTTTACGAGCTTCCCTGACTAGGTCGTCTCTCTCAGATTTTAAGGCTAGTGGCGCCTTTGATCAGAGCGGCTCAGCCCGCACAGATGGCCCAAATTGGAATTTAGACTTCCCCTCGGAAGAAATAAGAAAACAATTATTATTCAAAGGAGATAATAAAAGTTCTTAGATAAGTGAGAGGACCTTGGAGACAGACCCCAGGGGGGGTCGCAAAGCACTTCCTGCAAAGGGGGAGAGATGATTCTTAATACACCTCAAGAGATAACTCTGGTTCAGGAAAATTATTGCTGGGGAACAGAAACTATGTTTTCTTGAAATACAGCGGATATGAAATGCATCTCATTCAACTCCTTGAATTTAGCTGAAGAGATACATACCAAACATGATTACATAGAGAATTATGATGGTGTAATTGTCATGAAATTTCATCCCAACTGAACCATTCCCCATGAAATTCACATCACTATTACCCCAGATATAATACAGTAATTCAGTGATGACATGCGAACAGTTAGAACGGTGTAACAGTGGGTTTTGTTTAAATTGAAATTCTCAACTCAGAACAGTTACAGTGATGAAATGGAAGGGTGCGGTGACAGTGTGTCCAGAAGAGGTCACTATGGCACTAATCGGGCAGAGAGCACAGGTCACACCCTGCTGTGAGAGAAATTCCTTGCATCAACCAAGCTCGGGCGTGCTTCCTTCCCCACCTTTGATGTGCTCAAGACACACACACACACCCATGCTGAAGTGTCCAGTATCAGGCCCCCTTATCTCTGCGGTGGAATTGGGGGGGCAGCTGCAGAGGACATCTGAACCCTGATGACTTTATTACCCCACTGTTCCCAGTCATGCCTGGCTGGAGACGATGCCAGCTGGGGAGGAAGTATAGGTTCTTATGCCTTTATTACCCCACTTTGTTAAGAACAGAGGGCAACAGGCACTCCTGGTCGCATGTCCATGTTATCTCCTGGCTTCCCCCTTACAAGTTCTTGTATGGTGGTTGAGGTGTCTAGACCTATATTTATAGTGTTTATGAGCCGACCTCTTTTGAAGGTTGCTTTTGCACATTTCTCTAGGCCGAACTCCATTCTGATGTCATCGCTGAAGGTTTTTACAATGGTGAGGAGGCCTTTTTGCTGATTGTTGTTTTTAGCAAAGGTTTTCAAGTCGTCCATATAGAACAAATGGTTTACTGTGCCATCCATAATTTCATATCCGTACGTACTTTTGTTTAGCAACGAGCTGAGAGGAGCAAGTGCAATACAAAAGAGGAGCGGTGATAACGAATCTCCCTGGAATATGCCGCTCTTGATTTTAATTGGTCTAGAAGTCATAGTCCCGCTGGCGTGGTAGAGGTGCAAAGTTGTTTTCCACAATTTCATACTTTCAGAGATGAACCTTATGGTAGTTGGGCACACTTTATAGAATTCGAGTGTCTTCCTAATCCATGAGTGAGGGACACTATCAAATGCTTTTTTGTAATCGATCCAGGCTGTTGAGAGGTTTTTCTTCCTAGATTTGACATCTTCGAGCACCATCTTATTAATAAGCAGTTGGTCTTTACAACCATAGCTTCCACGTCTGCAACTTTTCTGTTCATCTGGCAATAAGTTATTGTGTTCAAGGAAATTATATGTTCTTTCTGTTAAGATGGATGTCAGGATCTTAAACATTGTTGGTAGGCAGGTGATGGGCCGGTAAGCTTTTGGGTTCGTAGTGTCCTCTGCCTTGGTTATTATTATATATATATATATATATAAATAGTTACATGAATGAATGTGAAAAAGAAATGTGACTTTGGGGCCATTTATAATTTTTCAATAAGACCATTACACTATTTGGATTGATTCATACATAATCTTTTTAAACAACGTTACATATCTTACAGACTCAACAGGGCATAGAATAGCTCACTAGCTTCAGAACCGCAGTACTCGCTGGTTGCAAGTTTACTGGCAGGTGATTCTGAACGTCAAGACAGGGTTTTAAATAGGAAATGTTTAAAGTCTTCCTTGCTGTATTCCAGGATAAATTTTATTTGCCACCGTAAAACAACAAACCAATATGCATCAAATAGTAGGTTCTTAAAAGCTGGTCCATCAGTGGGGGCCTTTTGTAAGCACAAGCAAATTTTAACCGTATACATACTTGCGATAGCCTATTAATTTAAAGTCAGTCTTGCCGCTTTCCGTGTCCCCCTCCAAATGAAAACTGCTTGTCACATGAGGATCATCCTGGCCAAACAGCTGGTCAATTTTTTTTAGCGTTTGAAAGCCTGAGGCTCCAATGTCTGTTTACTTTATTCTCAAAGCTTTTCCGCCTCTCCACTGCTTTCTTACATATTTTGTCTGATCTCTTAGTCGTTGAAACACATTTTTAGACTGTTAACGCAACTGGGGACAAGCAAGGCCATTAAGTCAAACTAATTTCCCAGCAAGCCTGCCTTCTTAAACTTTTAGGACAAAAACAACAACATTAAATAAACTGTACATGGCTTAAGCTTTTGCATCATCAACTGCAAGAATACAGTTTTTTGGTAATTCCTGTATCATAAAACAAATATATAAATAGATACTGAAAAATAGCCAAGATGCAAGATAACCGGAATAGTGAAGTAGAAGAATAAAAAGTGGAATAGATCATGTGTCACCACTTCATTGTGATGTAGAAAAGCTCAGGCAGAGCTCGATAGGTTGCATACTGTAAGAAGATGTATACATTAACTATGTATTGATTTTCTCTGTGTGACATTTCACTTCGAATTAGCTAAAATCATCCTGCTGTTTGCTCGCCTTAATGTGGGCCGCTGGCTACCAACGGGCCGTACGCAATTGCGTTTTGTTCCCTGAGGAGGGAGGGCTCAGAGATTTCATTGGGCCAGCCCTGTGTCAGTGTAGAAAATGAACGAATGGGCCGCTTTCCGTGTTTTAAAGGCCGGCACGGTTGTTTAAAATTATCGATGTTATTACAATTTTATAAACTATGATTGCATCGGCCCAAAATGTGCGTCAGCCCACCGGGCATTGCCCAGTACGCCAGATTACCAGTCCAACCTTGGTTTCGTATATTGATTTCAATATAGAGGCTAAAGACCACCTTAATAATGGAAAAAAAATGTCTATTTGTTGGTAGTAGAAGCTTTCATCATAGGAAAATAAAATCAATTCAATGACGTCATCAAATTGGCATAAATTAATTCTACAACCCCAATTCCGAAATAGTTGGGACGAAGTGTAAATTGTGAATAAAATCAAAACGCAATGACTTTCAAATCACACCAGCCTGTGTATTTTATTCAAAATAGAACAGAGATAACATTGCAAATGTTGAAACTAAGAAATTTAACTATTTTATCCACAAAATGAGCTAATTTCAAATTTGATGGCTGCTACAGGTCTCAAAAAAGTTGGGACAGGGGCCTCTTTACCATGGTGTAGTATCCCCTCTTCTTTTCAACACAGAGTGGAGGCGTCCGGGCATTGAGAAGACAAGTTTCTTGAGTTTGGCCATTGGAATTTGATCCCACTCTTGTTTAATACAGGCTTCCAAATGACACGCATGAGTTGGAGGACCCGCCTGCTTCTTGTAAATCCGCTGTGTGCGAACATTTTGGGTTCCCTGTTCATTATAACAGCGCCGGAGTACGGGTGGTGGATCGTACGAGGACAGTGTGCCGGCGTTGTTCAGCGGTTGTGCGGTATGTCAGTCGAAACACGTCTAACATGTTAATGCACATTAGACGGCATCGCCGAGATGTGTCGGTCACTGGAACAAGGCAAAAGAATTTGTGTGTCCAACAGCTTTTCCCCGCCGTTTTTAAGAAACCTCTAGATATGAAAGCAGACAGAGCCAAAGGCATAAGTGAAACCATTGGCATATGTATTTCAACTGCTATGTGCCCATATGCCATTGTCGAGGACCCCGGCTTTAAATATTTATTAAAAGTCCTCGAGCCCCGTTACAATGTCCCATCCCGTGTGCACATTCGCCAGTCCGTGGTCCCTGCCATTTACTGGCATACACGAGCAACGATTGAGCGCGAGTTGTCTGCTGCACGCGCTGTTGCATTAACAACAGATAGATGGACGTCCCGTGCGCGAAATTTTTTTTCCACTCTGGGCTCACGTATGACTTATTAACATATGACCAATCAGCGCAGATATAGGTTATTAACATACGACCAATCATTTCTAGTGTCAGAGCCACATATATTATGAACATATGGAACAACGAAGCTAGCTCGAGGTAGCCTTTTAGCCTTTTTATTGACTGCAGTGTATCAGTATAAACGCAGAAATCTACGTTAAGTGACTCGCCTCGCTATTTCATAACACCATTAACATGCTATTTCATAACACCATTAACACGATTAAGTTATCTCCGAAATTCGGCAACCCATTGAACTACTTTTTTTTTTTTTGTCCAAAAGCTAAGCATTTCCCCGTTTAGACCAGTGCTTTGGTGCGATCGTATGCCTTTCAGAAGTTTTGTAATCCAGTCATAAACTGCAGTTTCATTCTGTAGAGTTTGGAAAATATAACCATTATAATAAATCGAAAACAGAACGTGATGATTTTTTAAAATGCAATTTCCCGTGTTGTAAATGGCTACTGCCGTGCAATACCAATCCACGATCCCTTAGATGGAGTCCGTAGACCAATCAGAAGCTGTGTTATTGAGTTTAGAGCAATCAGAGGCTGTGTTTTGATCGACAGCCCGTTGTTGATAACCAAAGATGATCTGTATATAATTGTACAATAGAGATACACGAGACTATCTCATCCCAATAACCTAGAAGGCAAGCACTCGAAATAATGAGCTGAACAGCGTAAATGTAGATTCTTCCTTGCGCAATTATTGCAAGGCCTGCGGCTTGGCGCGCATGGAGAATTCCGTGGACATGTGCCTAGTTGTTATTCCATGTTTATGCATTTTATTTGGCTTCTAGACATGAAAATGGACCTTAGAGGTGATATTAAATGTCAGATTTCCTCACTAGTAAATTTTATTTTCATAAATTTGGCTTTCATTTATTTTTTGCTTGGCGGAAGCCTGTTTCACACACTATGGTGGCTTGGGGGAGGGGGGAACTGTCTTAAGGCAGACTGTTAGTTACACCACAATTTCAGTGTAGAGGTTGGGGTTACACACAGTGAGTATACAGTCGGCTTGCTCTACAGCCCTGGTCTTCAAATCACTATCCTGGAGGTGTGAGAAATGCTGGTTTTCTACCCTCTCTATACCTGGAAATCAGGTGTAAAGACAATCTGGCCAATCAGAAGCACAAAGTCTTCACTTACTTGCATGGGATAAGAGAAAACCTGGGCTGAATTTGGATTTGAGGATGTCTGCTCTACAGGATTCAATGTTGTTAGCATGGCACAGCTGACTGGAGAAAAACAGATGGAACATGCAAGGACTTCTTGGGGGAAAAATAGGTAATTTATTATGTGAATCAGTTACAATGTTTGTTCCCACCCCCTTGATTCCCAGCACTTGGGAGAACAATTTTCCAAAGTCACAAATCTTATTCATTATAATTTGGTGAGTAATATGTAATATATAATAATTCCTAAATTTTTGCCTGTAAGCCTTAGGGACCAATTCATATCCCTTCAGAATGGCAGATTTGACAAAATCATAATCAGAACACTGTTGGACATATAACTGGTTATAGATTTTCCTAGCTTTACCAGTAAGAACACTTTGTAACATCATTGTCCAATGCTCTTTTGGCCATTTCAAATTTTCAGCAATTTTTTCAAAATGGATAAAGTATTGGTCTACATCATTTTCTAGGAAATGAGGAACAAGTCTGATGTGTTTAACCATATCAAAATGATCAGAAAGTCCAAAAGATTTTGTAACAGTACCTGCTTCTATTTTCTTCATTTCCAATTCGTACTGCAAGTGCATCCTTCTTTCTTCCAGTTCTCTCCTTCCTTCTTTCTTCCAGCTCTCTCTCCTTCTCCAACCTTTTTTCTTCCAGCTCTCTCCCCTTCTCCAACCTTCTTTCTTCCAGCTCTCTCTCCTTCTCCAACCTTTTTTCTTCCAGCTTTCTCCCCTTCTCCAACCTTTTTTCTTCCAGCTCTCTCTCCTTCCTTCCTTCTTTCTTCCAGTTCTTTCAGGCGTAGCTGCTTCTCAAGTCTTTGCAGCTCTGTTGCAGGCACTTCCACATCTTTAATCAATTCTGCTGCTTCTTCCCCAAAGATATCTTCATTGATGAAATGTTGCACCAAAATGTTGAATATTTCTCATTGATGATTTCACATCAGATAATCCAAGGGTTGAGGCTATTTGCAGCAAGTCCTTCTTTTTGCCAGCACAATTGATTCCTGGGTTGGAGTTTTCAAAAAACTTTCAACATCAAAAGTCATGATTGCTGGTTTTTCAAATAGTCACAAAATTTAAAATAATAGTTCAGCTTTAATCTTTGGTGAATCCAATCGTTGATCCATATCTCGGTGGAACCTCCAATTTGTTATGTCTTGAAAATCACAACAAAGAAAACCAGCAATGACAACTTAAACAAATTTATTCTTCACTGATAAAAAAAAAAACTTCTACAAATAATCCACTGTTTAATCTTATAATAACACTCTAATGCCACTATGTAACTCTGTTGCCAAAACAAAAACTCTGCCTCCAAAACAAAACCTCTGCCTCTGGTGACCAAAATCACAGCATTTATATAGACTAGCAACATTCTGGAAAGATCTGCAGGATTCCTGGGTAATCCCGCCCCCTCCAGGCAGGAAGATGCCAGAAGCTTCAAGAAAGCACTAGTCTATTACAAAGAAGTGATATTACATCAGATCATGTTTTGTTACAGACACACCACCAGAGGGTGCTGATGAACAAAATAAATAGCTGACCAGCAAGGCAGCAAAAACAGCATGTAACAAATCTCCATTTACAAATGATATACAGTGCTTTACATAAAATACTCATACATAACAACGGGCACACCAAAAATAAAAACTCTAGGTCCAAGGATAATGTGTCAAGGGTGTTTAGTTCCAACTGCCCTCAACAAAGTAGGAAAATAGGACTATGCTTTATGAAAAATAGAAATAGAATAGGAAAACCAGACAGATAATATACCAAAAATAGGAATTTTATTAACAATAAATGCAAAAATAAAAAAATAAAACCACAAACAAACAATGAGCAAAGTAAATCCCCACTGTGAGGTGAACAAAGTTAGTTTCGGGACTAAAAAAAGTTTACTTTTGTGCTGTAAATATACAACCCCAATTCAAAAAAAGTTGGGATGCTGTGTAAAATGTAAATAAAAACAGAATGCAATGATTTGTAAATCTCATAAACCCACATTTCATTCACAATCGAACATAGACAACATATCAGATGTCGAAAGTGAGACATTTTACCATTTCATGAAAAATATCAGCTCATTTTGAATTTAATGTCAGCAACATAATAAAAAAAGTTGGGATGGGGCAACAAAAGGCTGGGAAAGTAAGTGGTACCAATAAAAAAACAGCTGCAGGAGCATTTTGCAAATAATTAGGTTAAATGGCAAGAAGTCAGTAACATGACTGGGTATAAAAAGAGCATTTTTGAGAGGCAGAGTCTGAAGTAAAGATTGGCAGAGGTTCACCAATTTGCGAAAAACTTCATCTAAAAATTGTGGAACAATTTCAGAAAAATGTTCCTCAATGCACAACCCTAATTCCAAAAAAGTTGGGATGCTTTTTATAAATAAAAACAGGATGCAATGATTTGCAAATCTCATAAACCCACATTTCATTCACAATCGAACATAGACAACATATCAGATGTCGAAAGTGAGACATTTTACCATTTCATGAAAAATATTTTTATGGCGGCGACGCATCTCAAAAAAGTTGGGACAGGGCCATGTTTACCATTGTATGGCATCCTTTCATCTTTTAACAACAGTCTGGCAATGCCTGGGAAGTGAGGAGACCAACTGCTGAAGTTTTGGGAGAGGATTGTTGTCCCACTGTTGTCTGATGCAGGATTCTGGCTGCTCAACAATCCTGGGTCTTCTTTTCTCGTTTCATGATACGCCAAATGTTTTCAATTAGTGAAAGGTCTGGACTGCAGGCAGGCCATTTCTACACCCGGACTCTCCTTGCTCTGAACATAGTGTCCTGTATGGTTAGTGGCGATCTCAAGTCTCTGTACAAGATGCGGCGTTGAACACTAACACTGAAGTAGCCACCCAGGATATAAGAAAATTGAGGCGATGTGCTTACGACCGCTGCGTGGGGCGGGTGTATGGATGGGACCTCGATACCGCAGCTCAACCCCGCGATCATTACTGCACAGACTCTGGCTCCAAATGTGCGAGACAGCAGCCTCCGTATAAAGGATATTTTGGCCCCATTTTTGTAGTGGAGACATTTCATCCAACTGTATAAACAGGTTATGGTTCACAATAGTACCAATTGTAAAATCCGTGCAAGGCATATTAAGTAGCAATATTGAATCAAAACTGCTACGTAACATCCAATATGTCGAATACCCATCAAAAAACTTCCTCAAGGTCATTTCTCTACTCAGTAAAAAAAAAATAGCTCCTTCCAGTTAAATGGCGAGGCACTTGGTGAGGCACAGACTGGAAAAATCTATGTCAGCAAAAATAGCTAAAAATACGCATTTATAGTCAAAATTCAAAAATTCATAACTCAAACTACAAACCCCAATTCCACTGAAGTTGAGACGTTGTGTAAAACGTGAATAAAAACAGAATACAATGATTTGCAAATCCCTTTCAACCTATATTCAACTAAGTACACTACAAAGACAAGATATTTAATGTTCAAACTGAAACTTTGTTTTGAAAATATTCACTAATTTTGAATTTGATGCCTGCAACACATTCCAAAAAGGCTGGGACAGGGGCAACAAAAGACTGGGAAAGTTGAGGAATGCTAAAAAAACACATATTTAGAACATTCCACAGGTGACCAGGTTAATTGGAAACAGATGAGTGTCATGATTAGGTATAAAAGGAGCATCCCCGAAAGGCTCAGTCGTTCACAAGCAAGGATGGGGCGAGGTTCACCACTTTGTGAACAACTGCGTGAGCAAATAGTCCAATAGTTTAAGAACAACGTCTCTCAATGAGCAATTGCAAGGAATATAGGGATTTTATCATCTACAGTCCATAATATCATCAAAACACTCAGAGAATCCAGAGAAATCTCTACATGTAAGTGGCAAGGCCGAAAACTAACATTGAATGCCCGTGACCATCGGTCCCTCAGGCGGCACAGCATTTAAAATCAGCATCATTCTGGAAAGGATATTACCATGTGGGCTCAAGAACACTTGAGAAAACCATTGTCAGTTAACACAGTTCGTCACTACATTTAAGTGCAAGTTAAAACTCTACCATGCGAAGCGAAAGCAATATATCAACAACACCCCAGAAACACCGCCAGCTTCTCTGGGCCCGAGCTCATCTGAGATGGACTGACGCAAAGCGGAGAAGTGTGCTGCGGTCTGACGAATCCACATTTCAAATTGTTTTTGGAAATCATGGACGATGTGTCCTCTGGGCTAAAGAGGTAAAGGACCATCTAGATTGTTATCAGCGCAAAGCTCAAAAGCCAGCATCTGTGATGGTATGGGAATGTGTTAGTGCCCATGGCATGGGTAACCTGCACATCTGTGAAGGCACCATTAATGCTGAAAGGTGTATACAGCCTTTGGAGCAAAATAAGCTGCCATCCAAGCGACGTCTTTTTCAGGGACGTCCCTGCTTATTTCAGAAAGACAATGCCAAGTCACATTCTGCTTATGTTACAACAGCGTAGCTTCGTAGTAAAACAGTGCGGGTACTAGACTGGCCTGCCTGCAGTCAAGACCTGTCTCCCATTGAAAATGAGTGGCACGTTATGTAGCGCAAAATACGACAAAGGAGATCCCAGACTGTCGAGCAACTGAAGTTGTACATCAAGCAAGAATGGGAAAGAATTCCACTAATAAAGCTTCCACAATTAGTGCCCTTAGTTCCCAAACGCTTATTGAGTGTTGTTAAAAGGAAAGGTGATGTAACACAGTGGTAAACATGCCCCTGTCCCAGCTTTTTTTGGAACGTTTGGCAGGCATCAAATGCAAAATGAGTATTTCCAAAAAAACAATAAAGTTTATCAGTTTGGACATTAAATATCTGTCTTTGTAGTGTACTCAATTGGATATAGGTCGAAAAGGATTTGCAAATCATTGTATTCTGTTTCTATTCACGTTTCACACAACGTCCCAACTTCATTGGAATTGGGGTTTGTACTGTATACCCCTGCCCCTGATAGGTCGGGCATGTAAAAACAGTCTCTTGATGCCCAGCGTGCCACCCATATTATAACGGACAAACAAATGATGTACGACAGATGAAGGACGCCACGCCATGACATAATCGCAAGCTAAAAATGACAGAGCTGTCTATTTAGCAGAGTGTGTTTTGCCAAGTGCTTCATTGTTCACTACACATTTGCACAAACTGTGAGGAGCTTTCCGCCTAGGCACAACCTGGGACGACAACGGTAGTCTCTTTTCCTTGGCCCCCAACTTCTTTTGCTCCATACAGGGTCTACCACACCTAACGTGATTTTTACTGCCTCCCATCATCTGGCGTTTTGCAATAGCTATTGGCTGAACGCCTATCTGTTTGCAGCTGACAGGTGCTGTCTTCCGTCTCTGCCCTAATGATGTGGCAGCCCCTGGATACTTTCCAAAGCAAGTGAGTGCCGATACTAAGGCCGAATCAGTTTTCAAGCCCTTAGCTTGCCCGATGAAGGATTTGAGTGGTTGCGTGAAATACTCTTTGTTTTCAGAGTATCTATGCTCAAAGGAAGTAAAGACATCCTTTAGCTCGTTCAGCCATATTTCTGAATTGTCTGCAGTTCCTGTCCTTTGTACAACACTCCTCATGTCGAATCTGTTCTGAGGTGATTGCTGCAGGTGGAGGGATTCCAAAGGGTCTTGGCTTTTCCTTCCCGAATTAACCTCATGCACATAATGGTCAGATTTTGTTTTGTTGACAAAAGTTTCATTGTCACTGTGTGCTTCATCTTCCTCCATCCTCTCGACATGGTCTGCATTGTCACTTTTGTTTTCCTCCATCCTAACATCGGTGGTGCTCAAGGGTGTTGCACACGGTCCACTGCGGAGTGAGGAAAACCAATGCTCAGTTGGCACAGTCAGACTCCCAGTGGCGACCGTGAACAGCAACTTCCGCATGACAGGATCATGGACAGGAATAAAGTTCCACGTTGTCAGACTGTACTTCCTGACAACAAGGTACTGGTGCTTGCACGGCCCTCCTGTAAAGAAACAATACAAAATTAAAAAAGAATTTATATGCTCATTCGTCCCCGCTCCTATTTTGCTGCCGTTCCACAAATAAAATTAGGCAATTCATGCCACCGGAACGTGTAATTAGCCTGACGTAAACTGTGAAGAATGAGCAATGCATAGATTCTTGCATGTTTTCAATTGCCGTTCTGGGCATATCATTGTTCAAGACATTAGCCAATACTAGCCATTCGGTTCGGTGTTCACTTACCTGTTTTTCCGATCTTAGACGTACAAGAACCAACTGAGACATCCACCACATATGCAACATCAGCGTTCTCTTCACTAGGGACGGAATATAAAGTTTCACCAATCTTCTTTATCTCACTGGCGTCAATTGCTCTTCCAGCAAGAGGCGCTGGAAGGAACCAAGACTGCAGTGCCCTGTCAAGTCTGTTGTTGCAAATGTCCAGCAAGCGTCTTTCATAATATGCTTCTAATTTAGTCACAATAAAGTCAACCAGTTGCTGTACATTGTAGGCCTTTGTCCTATCAACTATTTGATCTTTCATGATCCTCATAGCAGCTTCTGCAAAGTTGTCGGTGTCATTGCTCCTTGTCTTTGTGCGATAGCAAAGGGCCCACGCGGTTTTCCTCCAGTAGACGCCCTCGATGTGCTTCCTTACATTAGCATAGCGTCCTAATGTCGGATCTGCCAGTGTCTCATTGTATCGTTCCTCCAAAAGGAACAGAAGTTTGGGCCTGTCTTCCTTTCTGACACCAGTTTTAGATGCCCACAGGAATCTCCAAAAACTCTGAAGAACGTGAAAAATACGAAGTAAAATGTCGGCACTAGGATACACATTCCTCAAAGCCTGTCGTTCAGAAGCACTGTCGTCAGTCATGAATATCTCTGGACCAAGACTGCCTCCACCAAAGTAATAAGTTTCATCAAGGAGGCTGTTATAGAGTGTCAGTCCAACTGTGATGGTTTCTGTGCTTTCACTTGTTGTAACGAGCACCCCAGGAGGAAGACCTCCATTACAGCTGTGGGTCAATATCAGGAACACTCGGCAGCCTTGGCGATCCATATTTCCTGATGCATCCATGAAAACCAGTTCTGCTGCATGTTTTATATTTGCATGGACACATCTCATGAGGGGTGTCACAATGGCAATCACAACCTGTTTCCCTTCCACAACCTCTACGTCACTGCTTTTTATATTTGTTTCTTGGTTGTATTTGGCCAGCTTCATTTCCAGTTTCTTCAGGACCTCTTCACCTTTTGGTTCACCATACTCCTCTTTAAATGCTTTATAGTACAACCTGGAAATAAAAACAAATAATGAATCATGAGTTATTTCTATCGTTAGAATTATGTCTGTGGAAATAAAAATGAGGGGAATACATGCATTTACCTGTAGCAATACTGTAGATCTGGGCAGACTGTATGATCAGCACTCTTGACGACATACTCGTCTCCAAACTCCACTTGTAGATCATACTTGTGTAACTGTAGCGCCTTGGATGGAGAATATCCTTGCTTGAAAAGTTCAAGTATTTTATCCTTTACCTCTGGGCAAACATCACGATGTTTCAGCGCATCAGCAGCCATGATCGGGTGGTTATGAGTAAACCATAACCATTGGCCTTCTAGGGAGGTGTGGATCAGAGGACCTAGGAAAACCTAATGTTAATAAAGCACTCACTCTGGTGTCTGCTCAACCATGCAAAATCAAGGTTAAACATGCATGCATAAATATTATGCGACATACTGAGAGGACAGAAGATCCCGCGGTGGGGTCAAATTTTGCTGTGCGAGGTACAGGTACTTAGCGAGAAACGAGATTTCATTAGGTCAAAAATTGGATTTTTTTTGTGAATCCCCCAAAGACCATCTTTTCCTTAGTCCTTTTCATGTACGTTGACAACGAAAACCTATAAATGTGAGCAGAAGAATTGTATAAAGTCAGGCATCTGCTTTTCCTTAATTGTCCATCCTTTCTACAAAATGAAGTCTTCTTCACCACTATCTTCAGAACAGCTGGACAGTTTATGTTCTTTGAACTTCTTGCCTGATTTGCAGTAGATGACCTCGGCATGGTGTTGTGCTGACACCGAAAATCAACCTGAAGCAAAAAAACAAAATGTGTATACTATTAGGATAGCACGTTCACAATAAATAAGGCAAGTGTAAGATGCCAACATATGCCAGATAGCTACAGATTTTTAAAAAGATAACATATGAAATTATTTTACCTAAAAGAGGACCTTTCCATGAAGTCCATCCCCACTGACGTTTATTGTCCGCAATACCCTGTATGTCGTCTGACTGCTGCTTTGGAAGTCAGTAAGCCATTTCTTTCCTTCATCCTCTGAATACAACTCCAAAGTGAATTCGGCATAACATGAACCTTGCTGTTCTTTTTCAAACAAGCAAATGTAATGCACATAATCTTTCGGTAAAATTTCCTGCAAAATAAAAGATTGTGACTTTAGCTGGCTGCAAAAATGATTCAAGCCTACACTCATCATGCCTATGAACTTGATCTTTCCAGTGTAGTTTGTTTTTGATGCGGTTATATTTTTCTGGGACACCCTGAGCACCCATGTGACCAACATCTGGCATACAGTAATCGTTGTCTCTAGAGGATCCCTTACAAAAAAGAAGTATACTTCCAAGTTCGTTTTAAAAGTAAACTTTGAGTATATTTCAAGTATACTGGTAAGTATACTTACAAGTGTAGTACTTCAATACTTTTTGGGACTAATTTGGCCCACTTTAAGTTTATAAAAGTATATTTTTAAGTATAAGTGTAAGAGTAGTAAACTGAGTGTACCAAAAGTTTATCGAATTCAAAATTTTTAGTTCATGAAACTATACTTTGAAGTATTCTGCAAGTAAACTCAGAGATATACATCATAAAAAGATAATAATTAATGACACATTTAGCCTAGCATTGTATGAGGATGACTTGTCCATTGTTTTCCTCTAAATATGCATTGGAATTACAACCTCAATTCCGAAATAGTTGGGACGAAGTGTAAATTGTGAATAAAATCTAAATGCAAAGACTTTCAGATCACATGAGCCAATGTGTTATTTACAATAGAACACGGATAACATTTCAAATGTTGTTACTGAGACATTTTGCATTTTTATCCACAAAATGAGCATATTTCAAATTTTCTGGCTGCAACAGGTCTCAAAAAAGTTGGGACAAATGCAAAAAAGGGCTGAAAAAGCAATTAATATAAGAGAATCAGCTGAAAGAACATTTAGCAAGTAATTAAGTTAACTGGCATCAGGTGTGTAACATGATTGGCTATAAGTGGGATGTCTTAGAGAGGCTGAGTCTCTCAGAGGTAAAGATGGCCAGAGGCTCCCCAACCTGTGAAGGCTTGCGTAAAAAAATTGTGGAATACTTTAAAAACAATGTTCCTCAACGTCAAATTGCAAAGGCTTTCAAGGTCTCGTCATCGACTGTGCATAACATCTTCAAAAGATTCCGAGAAATTGGAAAAATCTCTGTGCGTAAGGGACAAGGCCAAAGACCTTTACTGGATGCCTGTGATCTTCGGGCCCTCAGACGCCACTGCATTACTCACTGGCATGATTCTGTCATTGACATTACTAAATGGGCCCAGGAATACTTCAAGAAACCACTGTCTGCAAACACAGTATGCCGTGCCATCCATAGATGCCACCTAAAACTCTATCATGCAAAAAGGAAGCCATTGTTGAGCATCATCCAGAAGTGCCGCCATGTTCTGTGGGCCAAGACTCATTTAAAATGGACTGTAGTAAAGTGGCAAAGTGTCCTGTGGTCAGACGAGTCCAAATTTGACATTCTTGTTGGAAATCATGGGCGTCATGTCCTCTGGGCTTAAGAGGAGAAAGACCACCCCTCCTGTTATCAGCATTCAGTTCAAAAGCCAGCATCTCTGATGGTATGGGGATGCATTAGTGCATATGGTGTGGGACACTTGCATGTTTTAAAAAGCAGCATGAATGATGAAAGGTATATAAAGGTTTTAGAGCAACATATGCTCCCCTCCAGACGACATCTATTCCAGGGAAGGCCTTGTGTATTTCCGCAGGACAATGCAAAACCACATACTGCAGCTATTACAACAGCATGGCTTCGTAGTAGAAGAGTCCGTGCCTGCAGTCCTGATCTTTCACCGATTGAGAACATTTGGCGTATAATTAAACGAAAAGTCTGTCAAAGGAGATCCAAAACTTTCCAGCTGCTAGAAGCCTGTTTTAAACAAGAGTGGGATCAAATTCCAATGGCTAAACTGAAGAAACTTGTCTCCTCAATGCCTAGACGCCTCCACTCTGTGTTAAAAAGAAGAGGGGATGCTACACCAAGGTAAACAGGCCCCTGTCCCAACTTTTTTGAGACCTGTAGCAGCCATCAAATTTGAAATGAGCTCATTTTGTGGATAAAATTGTAAAATTTCTCAGTTTCTACATCTGCTATGTTCTCTCTGTTCTGTTGTGAATAAAATACTGGCTGGTGTGATTTGAAAATCATTGCGTTTTGATTTTTTTTCACAATTTACACTTTGTCCCAACTATTTCAGAATTGGGGTTGTAAATGATACACTATTTATGATTACTGTATTTCTATTTTAGATACTCACATGAATAGATAATTCCACATGGGAGTGCTATAGGCTGGCTTTGACACCTGATTCTTTTGATTAGGTAGCAGCAGCTTTACCCACTGGACCATAGTACTACTTGAAAATGGTGTGCTATTTTCTTTTCTATTCTGAAGTATAAAGTATACCTTCATAAACTATAAGTGGACTGGTACTAAACAACCAAACAAAGTTCCAAAAATGTGCCGTGGTGTGGTGGGTAAAGCTGCAGCTTATGGCCAGAAGGGTTTGGGATCAAATCCTACCTGGAGTGCTTCCCTGTGGAGTTTCCCATTCATCTGAGTATTTAATTGAATATTGTGTCAATTAATTTCTATGTGTGTTTAGAAAAGAACAATGGACATGATATGGTCATAAATACTGGGCAGAATGTATAATTAGTCATATTAGAATTTTTCATGAAGTATTCTATCTATCAAAGTTTACTCGCAGTATACTTCCAAGTATTCTTTCATGAAGTAAAAATTTTGAATTATGTGAACTAGTAGTATATTTAAAGTTTACAACTCTTAACACCTAAAGTATACTTAAAATGTACTTTTATAAACTTACAGTGGGCCAAATTAGACTCAAGAAGTGTTGAAGCAGTACACTTAAAAGTATACTACCAGTATACTAGAAGTTTACTTTTAAAATGAACTTAAAGTATACTTCTTTTTTGTAAGGGCTCTCGAATGAGTAGCCCGACGTATCAAATTTATGAAGCGAAAATTACCACTGGTTTCATAAAATTTTGTATCTCGGGCTCACGAATCTGAGATCCTATTTATCCCATAAATGTATGCGTCGTATTCTTCAAAAATCAAAGAAAGCGTTGTGTTCCAATTGTCGTCTATTCAAGTCAATAGGGTGAATAATTAGCAAGCTAGCATGGTAACGCTTTTCATCAATAAGTTAATAAATTCAAGTTTCTATGAAAACAGTTACACGTGTAACTATTACTTTAAAGACAAAATGCGGTGAAAATGCTAGCTAGTGAATTATTCCTCCCACTGACTTGAATATAAACCGCAAACTAGAATCTAACGCTAGCAATGGTTAATGGTTACCAGCAATAGGATTGGCGGTAAATATCAAACCTGTATGACATGGCTGTATTACAACGATTTTTAAAAAATCATTTATGGGATAAACAGATAACTAGAGATGGCAATTTCGACACGCAGATTCGAACTGTCTTCCTGGTTTGACACAGGTTTATGACTCTGATTCAAAACTTTTGTCACGTGACTTTTGACGTTTTTCCTGCGCCACCTGGCAATGATAATGTGTTTTGTTTCACTTCAAAACATTTTAAAAGCTGCAGTAAAAGTTTTTGCCACTAGGCTGTGCATTACTGAAATAAACCTGGTTTCGAAACAATTCGGAATATTTCGAAACAGTGGTCGTTTCAGAGGTTTCAAAACTGTTTCAAATTGCCGTCTCTACAGATAACCTCTCGTCCAAACAATATTTATTCTTGGTGCGATAAGCCACACGCACATATCGTGGGCCGAGGCTGAGTTTCGCATCACCGATGCGAATAAAACCAATTGGTACTGGAGTGGGGTTTGAAAAAGGCAACCTAGTAAGTTTTGAATCACATCGCAGTAAATACAGTACTCTTGGACATCCAAGTTGTCAATACAATTTCTGACCTACCTCTAAAACAATTTTGTTAACGAACTCTTGAGCAGGGCGACAATGCCCGCAAAAGCTACTGTGCGCCATTGCGTAGTGAAAACTAAAGACAGACGTGCGCTGATTGGCCATATGTTTTAATAAGTTATATCTGCGCTGATTGGTTAAATGTTAATTGGTCATACATGAGCCCAGAACCAGAGTGGGGAAAAAATGTTGCGTCCCGTGCCACCGAAAGCTCTCTCACAATGACCGCGCACTTCATTAACTCGGAGTGGGAACTGAAAAATCCAGTTCTGCAAACGCGCCCTGTTTATGAACAGCACACAAGCACTTGCCTAGCTGAGAGGCTGCAAGAGGCAGTTGCAGAATGGAAACTTGAAAAGCCCAAAACCATCACAGTGACTACAGACCATGCAAAAAACATTGTTAATGCTGTCAATGTAGCAGAACTGGGCCCACAAATAAGATGCTTTGCTCACACCTTAAACTTAGCATCTCAGAAAGCAAAGGCGGTCAACCAGGTATCTCGTCTACTGGGAGAAAATTCCAAGAGCTCTTTCTTTTTTCCACTGCAGCACAACTGCTGCTTATATTTTGGAGCAGAAGCAGGAGATGCTTCACTTGACCAAACGCTGTCTCATCCACGATGTGCCCACATGCTGGACCTCCAGCTATGAGATGGCTGAACGCGAGCATGCCTATGTTCCTACATTTCTAAGATGACCAACGTGTCACAATGCAAAAACACCGGTTTCCCCATTTACATGCAATCGCTAAACCGGAGTTTCCCAAAATCTCCACTTTGGCCAGAGTTTTTAGAAAGTAGAAAATAGCCTCTTTTTTTTTTTGAAAAAAATTGTTTTTGACATTTTCGTAAAATAACCTTCAGTAAGTTCATAGTGTCTGTACTTGATAGGACTATAAAAATATGGGACATCTGTTGTTTTTTGGCAATTTCTCAAAAAGTTGATTTTGACCTGCCAAGCATTGCTTCAAACACCATTTCTCCTCTTTCTCTCATGCTATCATTGTGAAACTTGGAATATAGGTTCACCAGATGCATGTCTATGGACTGATCAGGCATTTTGAAGAAATCATTTGTGTAACTCCGAGATTTTGTGGTAATTAGGTACCCAATAAAGTAAAAAAAAAAAAAACAAAAACAAAAAACCACTAAAATGCCCATATTTTTTCACAGAAATATTATTTCTGAAAACCCTCTGATCAGAACATGCACTATATAGTCCTAAATGATCTGTGAAAATTTGAGATCAAAGTAATAAAAAGTTTTAGAGATATCCTGCCTGAGGTACTTGATCAAGTTCCACATTGCGGTAGCCACCTCGGGACCTAATTAGCATAATTTATGTAAATGAGCCAACACTTTAATTCTGTATTTCGTAGTTGTTCATATGATGTTGGTGCTAAATTGTTATGAATGAAAGAGAAATAAATGTATTTGGGAGTGTATACCTACCTTAATGTGAGACATGTGGGAACATAGGGCTGTGGGAACAGAGCTGGCCCGGGTTGAACGATATCTGGAACAGCAATCAGCAGTGTGCTCTGCGCTAACAGGAAGGGCCCTGAAGAACAAGGAAATTTCCAATCTTACTGAGCAGGAGGTGAGTGTGGCAGAGTGTGATTGAGACTATGAAGCCTCTGAAGACGATCACGACAATACTGAGCACGGAGGCAGCACTGTCAGTTTCCATGATCTTACCACTCAAAACAATGATCTTGAAATCAATGGAACAAAATGACGGGGACACTTCCACTGCTAGGGAAATCAGGCATGCCATCAATGAAAATCTGCAAAACAGAAACTCTGACCCTAAGCTGCTGGACTTCCTTCACAAGACAGTGCACTGTTCTGGATCCAAGGTTAAAGGGCATCTAAAGTTGATTCCCATTGTTTTTGTTTATCGGCCAATCAGCGAGCCGAACCTGCGCAAACGAACCGAAATAGAAGGATAATCTACGCATGCACACAAAACATTGGTTTATATGAATGAAATTGGTCATGTGACAATGCAAGGTGTCAAAAGCAAGTGATCTGTTTGTAAATATTGGACGTTCAACGTCCCGTCTGATAATTGACTTTAGATGCCCTTTAAAGATGCTTCCTCACTTGGACCCTGTCTGTCATCTAAGAATCTATGAAGATCTCATAATCCCAGAAGTAGTGAGCAGAGCAGACATGTATTTATTGGATACTAG
The DNA here is from genome assembly GCA_029692085.1 of Gymnothorax javanicus. Lineage (NCBI taxonomy): Eukaryota > Metazoa > Chordata > Actinopteri > Anguilliformes > Muraenidae > Gymnothorax > Gymnothorax javanicus. Next base: position 11,700,424 of record CM056195.1, on the reverse strand, counting down.
AATTTTTTTTTTATGATTCAAAATACCTTATCTCCTGTCTTAAAACTGAAAATATTGTTACAGTGGTCACTGAAGTTACATTACAGGGATTTAGCTGACACCCCTATTCAGAGCGATGTACAAAAGTTTAGTACGATAGCGCAAAGCTCCAAGGAGGCAAGTTAAGTGCCAAAAAGCGCTTGAAAAGATTAGACAGTTGAACAAACAGTAGACCAATAAAGTACACCCTTTTTGTCATCGCTAAGCAACATCGGTCAATACTGCAGCAGCTTTTACAAAACTGTAACACTGTCTCAGGCAACACAAAGCATAGCAAAACTGTTCATTTTGCACACACAAACTACTGCACACTTATGCCAAAAGTAAATAATTCTACCAAAACACCAGCAATAGTTTTCTGCAACAGAAACACTTTGACACTCATAGCACAATTACCTCAAAAACACTATTAAATGGTAGCATTACAATAGACTCATCATTTTGACAGTCTTTGAAGGAGTAGATAATGTCAGACGGTAGTTTTTTTGCATGTATATTTTGTTATTCTTGATGTTAGGATAAGTGTGCATTGCCTTATTTTACAATGAACAAAGTTCCCTTTATGAAATAGAGAGAACTTGAGGATGTACTACAGTGCACTATAGGAAGTAATGAAAATGCAGCAGGAATAGCAAAGCAATTGTTCTTTATTTTCCTCAAAGGAAAGTCATTACAGGTTTAGACAACTAGAAGTTTCCCACCGGTCTCCTGCATTTGGCCACTTTTTTTTTTTATCAACGTCACAGCAAATATTTTCCCGTACCAGACACCGGGGAAGGAACTTTTTTGCATAGCGTATCCACCCTTGGCAGTCCTCCACCGATGTGTCTTCACATGCTACATTCATTGCATCAGTGCAGGGGCGTAGATTTAACTGGGAGCTGGGGGGGACGGAGACACGGCCTTTATGACAACAATTAGTCTTGGCCAGTTCTCAATCATTTTTCTTCATTGACGCGTTTTCCAATTATCGTAATTGGCAACTGAAGACACGGTTCCTCTCCATATGCGATTTAACAGCATCCAGCGATGATACGGTGGGGTAAATTAAGTTCAGAAAATTAATTGTTGTCATAAAGGCCGTGTCTCCGTCCCCCCCAGCTCCCAGTTAAATCTACGCCCCTGCATCAGTGACATTTGATCATGTGGATAGTGGTCATACACATTCCACCTCCATGATGAAAAGAATTGCTCAATAGGATTTAGGAATGTTGTGGTACAACCCCAATTCCGAAATAGTTGGGACAAAGTGAAAATTGTGAATAAATCAAAATGCAATGACTTTCAGATCACATGAGCCAATATGTTATTTACAATAGAACCATAGATAACATTTCAAATGTTGAAACTGAGACATTTTACATTTTTATCCACAAACTGAGCTCATTTCAAATTTTCTGGCTACAACAGGTCTCAAAAAAGTTGGGAGACAGGCAAACGAGGGCTGAAAAAGCAATTAATATATAACAGAATCAGCTGAAAGAACATTTAGCAAATAATTACATTAACTGGCATCAGGTTTGTATCATGATTGGCTATAAGTGGGATGTCTTAGAGAGGCTGAGTCTCTCAGAAGTAAAGATGGCCAGAGACTCTCCAACCTGTGAAGCCTTGCTTAAAAAAAATTGTGGAATACTTGAAAAACAATGTTCCTCAACGTCAAATTGCAAAGGCTTTGAAGGTCTCGTCATCGACAGTCCATAACATCATCAAAAGATTCAGAGAAACTGGAAAAATCTCTGCGTAAGGGACAAGGTCGAAGACCTTTACTGGATGCCCATGATCTTCAGGCCCTCAGACGCCACTGCATCACTCACCGGCATGATTCTCTCATTGACACTACTAAATGGGCCCAGGAATATTTCAAGAAACCACTGTGTTGTAGGAATTTTGATTTTATATTCCTGATGTTACCTTCTCAAAAAGAACTCAGACAGAGACAAAGGAATTAATATTTTTAAGCCAAAGTTAGTTTACTTTTCCTGCAGAAAAAGGATCCCCGCACACAACAAGTCCAGTCAAACAAGGATAAGGACAGTTTCTGATTCTGTGGCTTTTTGTAGGAAAACGCTAGGACGTTCTTCTCCCCGTGCTGATTTACACATCATGATGTAATCTGGAAGACTCTACTTGAGTCGCCGACGCAACCCACGATCAAGCCGCCCCTGAGGTATGCATACATCTCGCAGAGAAGACAGGTGATTCCTCGCTATCATAACTGCAGGTCGTCTTGTTCGCATTCCGGGCTCTCCCTTGCACTCCTTCTTCTGTAAACACATAAACTAAGAGAGAGAGAAAGAACATCTTGCCCTTGTTATGGGCCCATCAGGTCCGCATGGCTCCAGATAAGCTATATGCCATGACGCACTGGTCAGATTTATGGAAACTTACAGTTATGCAGGCCCAGGCTAATCAGAGACATGCAAGGGTGCACACTGAGGCCTGAGAGAAACTAAGCAAGAGTAAAAGTAAGAGTAAGCAAGGATAAACAATTAATAATAATTAAGTGTATCCGCCAGCATGCCACTTCTCAATTTCTGGCATGTGTCTCAATCACGGGGAGAATATACACTTCATTGGTGTCCTGTAACTGAAACATCTGATATTGTGGATTAGCACTCAACATTTTTGATATCAATCCATTAATTATGGGAACCCCACAGCAACTGCAGAAGAACAGTACTGCAAATCCCCCTGCTACAAGACTTAATACAGACGTAACTCCTGCTTCCCATCCTCCAGACAGGAGCCAGTCCCACCAGGAGTCTGCTGATGCTGGTGCGAGGTCTCGCTGTTGTGCATCAGATATGTTTCAAACGTTGCAAGGCTTGATCAATTACCCCTCCTGCCTCATCATTAGCTGGTATATAGGTACAGTGTGGGCCCTATAAGCTGGCAGACCCTCCCTGTGCCGCCGTTAACAAATACAATGAGCAGTAGTAGCATCCTGCAATTCCAACTTGGGCACATATTTTTGAACACTTAGATCCTTCAAATCTCCCATTCAGGGCGCAGTCCCAGGCTAGATCCCCTTCCACAGAGATCTCCGTCCGGGCTCCCCCAGGTTGAGAACTCTGCCTTCTGCTTCCCAGCGTCTCCTTTTCAAAGCCCACCGATCACAGAAGCACCACTCGCCGACTGACGTATTCGCTTTGACCGTTTTCACCAGCCTCGCCTGTTCACAGAGGTCGTCTCCAACGCCCCTCTGCTAGGTGTGGGCTGTCACCCACATACCACGTGTTGCCCACAACCTTACATGCGACAAACACGCCGACTAGACGGTACCACAGTAATATGTCAATTCATACTTCACCAGACACCACTTCACCAGACACGGGGGTCTTCAGTCCTCTCCCCAGCACTATTTGCAACATTTCTGTAATTGGCTTGCGTGGGGTCAATCTGCAAATTGCAACGCTTAGTAGATTGCTGGGGGTCCGGTTCCCAGAACCATCATCTGATCCCCCGCTATCTCACCCTGTTCGTTTCCCTCGAACACGCGCATTGCCTCCCACGTAGTAGGACCTGTAGGAACCACCCCGAGCCCCAGTTTAGACATTACGTCCCTCCCCAGGAGATTTACTGGGCACTGTGTGGATATTATTACAGAACAGCGTGTAGCAATTCCCTCATCAGGATCCTCAAATTTGAGTTCCTCTGTTGCTACGCTGTTCCGTTGCCCCATTCGCAGCACAAGTTTGTATCATATTAGCGCTGAGCCGATGTGGAAAAATTTACACTTACTTTTCTGATAACAGCTCGACATGCCCCCGTGTCACACAGAAAAGAAATTGGTGTGTCATTTACAATGAGGGTTTTCCAAGCACTCGTTGGTGCAGCCATTAATGCAAACAATTTAGTTTCATCATAGGGTTAATGGCTCCCCAGATGCTAACCCTTCCCCCAGGGCGGTTAGTCATTCCGAATGGTTCTAGTCACTTATTTGTGGATACCCACAGAAAATCAATAGTTTCCCCTGGCACCCCTAGGTTACCCCCACAAACTCTGTGCCATTTCCTTTGACACATCGCCAAAACTTCTGCTCCGAACTGTAATGGACTACCATAAGTGGGACATTAGAACCCATAATTCCCAACTTCAGATATCCATCCCTATCGGTGCAGTATTTCAACCCAGTACTATATTGAGTGGGGGTAGACTGGGGTCTATTAAAACTAATCCACTTCAAGCAGTAGACACTGCCATGGCGCATTTAACTATACTGTTCAAATTCATTGTAGGCGCTACATATGTTTAAAATGAACAGACACAGGGAGAGGTAAGCCATTTTATTAGACCCTTTTTTTTTTTTTTATGAATAAGTCCGGAGTCTCTACTGACTTGGAGCGTAAATAAGTTCTTCACCGAGGTTGAGACGGACGAGCTCTATATGCCACGCCCCCCTTTGTAATCGGACTCCCTCCAAGTCTATCCTGACTTATTCAGATGTACCTACACACCAGCTGGAGGAGGAGATACCACCTTACAATGTGACTGATGTATCCACGTCTCTCTCTCCTGGATTGTTACTGCAGTCAGTGTGGTCAGGAGCACTTGATATGGACCCTTCCACGCCGGGTCACTCCACTTCCGCTTTTTACTGACACTCCCGCACCAGGATCCAGTCTCCAGGCTTTATCTCTCCGGTGGCAGCTCCGCTACTGATCTGGGAGGAAGCACATTTCGAATCTCTTTTGTTAGTCAACATTCTATTCATATACTCTGCCAGAGTTGCCTCTTCTACTTGTGTTCTCTGTAATAAGTGTGGTTCACTTACATTCAAAAGGTTTCCCATGTACTACTTCATAAGGTGACAACCCCAATGACCGCTGTGGTGTTATTCTTATGCTAGTTAATGCCAAAGGCAGACATGCAACCCAGTTCCATTTAGTCTCAGCCATGGCTTTGCACAATTTTGCTTTTAAGGTCCCATTCGTCCTCTCTACCAATCCTGCTGATTGTGGATGATATGCGCAATGTTTTTTCAATTCTATTCCCAATTTTGCTCCCAAACGAGCCAGCACTTCATTTCTAAATTCTGGCCCATTATCACTGTATACTGCTTTTGGAATCCCCCACCTAGGAATAATTTCCCTACTCAAAACTTTAGCCACTGTAATTGCATCTATAGCTGTGGCTGGGAAGGCCTCTATCCATCTAGAAAAAAGTCGTACCAATACCAACACATAAGTGTATAAAATCCATCATCCATGTATGGAATGGCTCAGGGGGCACAGGAATTGCCCCCCTCTGTGGTACTACCCCTCCCCGTGTGTCCTGTGTGTTATATAACTTCATCATGTTGGACATTTCTTAAAAAAATTTTTTAGTAAAGAAGTGATAGTACTTTGATCTATTAACCCCTTGGTCCCCCCTCTTGGTACATGGCACTGCCCATGCACCAAATCTACAGCAATATGGAAGAGGGATTTTGGTAATACAGGCTTACCATTGGGTCTTACCCACCCGTCATCAGTGTGTTGTGTTCCATGTGATGTCCATTGACATTTTTCTTGTGGGGGAGTAGCATCATGCTCTGCTCGCTGCAAGTCACATGAAATTGAGTCTTCAGATTGGTGTAATAGCCCCACAAGGGTGTGTTTGGCTGTTGCCCTTGCTTCTCTGTCTGCAAAGGCGTCAGCCAAACTGATTGGTGTGCAGAGGGTTACAATCAACACAGATTCATGAGTCCAGACAGCATATCCAACACAAAGGTTGCCTTTATCGACTCTTGACGCCGAACCATCAACAAAGTATTCAATATCAGGTTTTGATAGTGGGGTGTCCTTAAGTCCAGGACATGCAGTATTATTAGATGAGACTTCTTTTACACAATGGAGAATACATTTTTATTTTTTACTTTTTCCTCTCAATGAATTATGATTAAGCATTCCACCTCAGTCTAGGGTTCCGCTAAAAGCATGGAGGAAATGCATAGTCAGGGCTTATTAGCCCCAACCATTCTTACATTTTCCCACATCATCAGCAGAACCGGGTGGAGACTATGTTACAGTTTGCAAAATTTTTTATTCACAAAAATGGCTACATATTTAATATTAGTTTTCACTTGGGCTCCTAGCACACAAAGGTAGATCCTTTTATTTGATTGATTAAATCAAATATAAATTTAGAAAGTAATATGTGATCATGTTACTTGTGAACTTTTTCAGTTATATGGTGGTCCATCTTTTGAATTTAGTCTTGTGTTAATACTTCAAATTGGATTTCCCCAAATCTATTTTAGAAGGTAAACTTTTAAGCTGAAACCCCATAGTTGAATCCCCAGCTGGCCAGCTTCAGCAGTGCTCTCTGTGGGAACGTTCCAAGAGGAGCTAGAGACAAACAATAATGAACAATTTTGTTTTAATTCAACTCGTTCGGATCCTTTCCTGTAAAAGTTAAATAACAGATTAAGGTTATCAGCCACTCAGTTCCTTTGCCATGAAGACACTCGTTGACAGTTCCTGTTAAAAATGGAGAAAAGATCTTTAATTGCATTTCTTTGATCAGGAAAGCTTTCAGTCACATTCGTTCATCATCCTTCTGCTCTGACGTCTGTATGTCGACCCTTCCCCTATCTGTGCCACTTATCTGCTTTGGTCAATAAGGCTCCATTCGCTCTATTGTTTTGACTCTGGCGCCTTTATTTAAGAACCCATGCAGTCCCTAATCCCACAATAGTTCACTTGATTTTTTTTTTTTAAATATTAATTTAATATGTATCATTAAATTTCATATTATATTTTATATTTACTGGCACATTTCTGATCATTTTACCTTAATTTTTTACCTTCAGATAACAATTGAAATTTTTCAATGCTTGATAGAGAAACCTCTGCATCAATTGAATTTGGCACACAGTCTCTTTATTGTATACAGTGTTAAACAGTACTCTGGCAAATTTTGAACACACCGTGTTATTCTTGTTTCTACTTTTCCTTCATTTTTTTTTTTTTTCCAGAGATATGCTTCTAGCACACGACTCTCACACAGTCTAATTATTTACAGAAAACTGCTTAGATTTTCTAGCTCTACAATTTTATAAACACTTGTCCATGTTATAAACACTTGTCCTGGGACCCCCACTGTAGCCCTTTTGCCAATCACATTCTTCCCCCGCCGGCATGTTTTTGCCAAGTTGAACCCAGCCTCATCCACATAGAAAGCATGGTGTCTGATGGGCTTCAAGTTCCATGACTCTCTAAAAGAAAAGCCAGCAAAGTCACCTGTGTTAGTACTTTTCATCAATAGTAAAGGCATCATGGCAGAGAAAATTGAGCCTTCCACTTACCTGGACATACCGACGACGGAGTTCCTTAATGCATTCCGAGTTCCTCTTGGATGGAACAGTGTACAGTTGTTTCATCCGGATTCTGTGTTCTTGTAGGACACAAGCAGTAGTTGAAATGCTTACATTTAGTAAATTTCCAAATGTCTGGTTGTCTTCCAGAATTCCTTTTTTCTTTTAGTTTGATGGCATTGTTTTGAATAACCATCTGAACTATTGCCGTTTCCTCCACATCACTGAAGATCCTACCCTACCCCTACCCTCAGTGTGAGGTAGTGTTTGGGTCCTATAAAGAAATGTAACATAAATTACACACAAGCAATACATTTTCTAAAGGCCAACCGTAGATCATTTTACTACTCTAATATGCAGGGAAAGCCATTTCAGAATACCTTTGCATCTTACCTGCTGGTTTCCCAGAAGACTGATAATTGGTGCGACTGTTGACCGGGCCAGATTTGGCTGCACTCGCAGGCCAGCCTCTCTGAATGTTAGGCCATGGTTGACAACATGATGAATTATAGTAGCCCTAATCTCATCAGATACCACAGCCCTTTGTCTTCTCTGCTGTTGTCTTGCACCAGCGCCGGCGACACTACCACCACGCATACGGACTCCTCTCCCTCTCCGTACCACTCTTTCTCCTCTTTCTCTTGCAGGCTCCATTTTGAAGTTTAGGTGTAAAAAACATCCCAAAGGTGTGTCCTTTTATCAGTGGCAATGAAATTATCAAGAGAAAACACCCAAGTAGGCCTCCAACTAGAGATGGGTATCAGCTGTGGTTGGTCTCATTTGCATAATTTCAATAAATGATATTTAACTTTTTATTCCCACAACCATTTATTTTAGGATTTTACAGTAATAATTTCAATTGAGTTTTTGTAATTTGGCAAATTTCTGTCCACTTAAATTTGTAACATTTTGCAATAAAATGTTACTGTTTTAAAAATACTCTGTAAGCATTTGCAAAATTGGCTGCAGATGCACATGGTTTTGCCTGTGTTTGCATTAGAGTGAAAAAAAGAATTCATGAATTTTGAAGGCTGATGTCATTGAATGTCTTAAGTGTCAAACCACTGTTTTTTGTGTTAAAGCAAGGCATGAAACCATCAGAGTTTGGACTGCATAGACTTATGGTGTGCTGGAAGTGTGAAGAGTTTTGAAAAAGTTGCTTCAGTATTGATCGATGTCGCTTAGCGATTGAAAAAAAAACTGTAATACTGTAGGGTGAGACCGAAGAGCCTACGGAGGCCAGGCCATTGACTTCATCACAGGCCACTTCAGTGCCACTGACAGCAGAGTAATGCTTAGTTCCCACTCTCGTGCGCTCCGTTACGAACGCCACGATTGGCCATGGCTACATTAGGATAAACAGACTCAAAAGTCTTCCACCAAGCAAGTGGGTTGGAATCAACTGAAACGAATTTTTTGCACAACAGATTGCATTCAAAGTCAATGCAGAGACGCTCTGCATTGACTTCGGAAGCAATCTGTCGCGCGAAAAATTCGTTTCGCGTCCGGTGTGAAAGCGGCTTAAAATTTCAGGTTTGAAATCACGAGGTGATGCGATGATCACGATTGACAATTAATCCTGTCGATTGTAGGAAATTTTTGAACCATCCAAAACTTTTTTCACGATCAACACGATTGCCATGACTGACCTCAAGATCTGATAAGATCTGATAGGATCACCGCTATTACTCGACGATCAAGACCACGGTTCCAATCGTGCCGCGAATCGTGATAGTGGGAACCAAGCATTAGCAGGCAGCGTCTGCACCCTCTCCGAAGAGGTCTGCCATGGTTGAACTTTTTAGCCCACTCTTTAAACCCAGCCAGAGTAACCAGCCTGATTTGAAGCAGCAGTTGAAGGGTGTAGTGTATGCCTACATGGCACAGGAGTGTATTTCAGTTGATTCCAACCCACTTGCTTGGTGGAAGACTTTTGAGTCTGTTTATCCTAATGTAGCCATGTTGGCATGTTGTTACCTGGCTGTACCTGCCACCTCAGTCCCCAGTGAGAGGGTTTTCTCAACAGCTGGTGACATAGTCACTGCCAACAAATCTGTACTCACTGCTGACAATGTGGACAAACTTATTTTTTTGAAGAAAAACTTGAAAATAGAATAAAGCTTGAGAATCTTAAGAGGTGCATATTGACCTCACAGACTCACAAGTTAATCACATTAGCCCTCATTTATCAAATGTGCGTACACCAAAAACATGGGTGGACGCCAAATCTCCCGCAAGGATCGGCATTTATGACATGACATGACATGAGTGGCGAGAACAGGCCATTCAGCCAAACTAGGCTTGCCGATTTATCAATCTGAACATGAGCGAACGGTCCGCAAAAATCTCTCACCAGGTCTGACCAGGCGTACGCACATTTGAAACCAGCGTACAACATGCAGGAACGAGTGCAGCTGTCAAAATGATTAATAAACCATATGCAGCGATGCGGACGTCATGCTGTTGTTGTTCTTATTAGTAAAATGGAAAAAAAATAGGCTAAATAAATAAATAAACAAACAAATAAATAAATAAGACACCTGTGTTGAGAAATTGATTAAACTTATATTTTGAGAAAACCTGCTTGTCAGGCCAGACGGCTGACAATTACAATCAATTTGATTAAGCGCAATATGTGCTTACTAATAAAAGTACAATGAACAGTGATTCCTGCAGACTGTATTTTAACATAATTACCCTCATGTAGCTCCGATCGAGGCAATGGAGACTCATCCATGTCCCCACCGCCTCGTATTCCCATGATGGAGGGGGAGCCTATCAGTGCTGCCATACGCTCCTGGAACGGTGACAGCTGTCTGGTTGGCCTCCACCGGTCTGTGCGCTGCTGCGCCTGAGCGCAGCAACCCGTTTTTTTGGTGGCGATCTTCAAATCGGACCACTTTTTTTTTTACATACATGTAAAGCATTTGGATTGTCAGTTAGGTAGGCTATATAACATGAAATATCATGGATCTATAAATTTAATTTATTAATGAATTAAATCAAACCTCTGCTGCACTCCGGTTTTCCATCCCAACGGTGTTTACCGCAGCAGCAATAGTTTTCTAAACTGCAGCCTTCTGGGCTCCCTTGATGCCACTTTTAAGGCTTCCAAATAAAATTATTTTGTTTTTCTCCACTTCGGACGTGATCATTTCTATTTCCTCCTCAGTGAAGCTCTTGGTGGAGTTTTTTTTCACCCCTGTGAGGGAGGTGGCCTGATACACATGGCCACCAATGATTCTACTTCCATGTCTTGAATGCACTGTTAAAAATGTAAACAAATGATTAGTGCGATGAAGCCATCAGTGCCTCTTGTCGTCCTGAATAGAAAAGTTCTTTTGCTCACATTCGCTGGTGGACGGTTTATGCTAAGAGGAGTAAGACAAACTATCTGTGTCCAAACGGTAATTTATAACGGATTGCAGACATAGAAAGTTAGTTCCTGTCAGAAAAGATATCCATCGAATACATGGCATTGTTTTTGTCAGGTTGCAACACGTTTTACTGGTTTTTTTTTTGTTTGATCGCCGACCATCTATTGCTAATGTTTTGCTGTTAGTCTAATTTGTTGCCATGATCTTGCTCGTTATGTCTCACGTTTCCTTTGACTACTTTTCTTGTAAATCCTATAAAAATATTTGTTATTGCCTGGAGTGCTGTGGCCAGGGGTGCACTTGTGCTGTCCTTTGATGTGCTGTCCTGTGATGTGCCTTGGTAAGGTTTTGAGCACTGTTGGTTCAATCACGAGAGGTGTCAAACTGACCTGTAAAAGGGCAGAGAGGCTGCAGGTTTTCAATCCTACCAAGCAGAAGCACACCTGAAACTACTGATTTAATCAACTGATCTAGGCCTGCACAGCTGATTAGTTGTATCAGGTGTGCTTGTGCATTGTCGGAGTGAAAACCTGCAGCCTCTTGGCCCTTTTACAGGTCAGTTTGACACCCGCTGTCAAGTTTACAACAGAAAGCGACAGAACAGGAAAATATATATAAATGGAGGTCAAACATAGGTGAGTGAAACATCTCAGAGTAAAACATATTGGGCAATTAGAAGAACTTCTTCAAAGTATAAGACGTCCACTTCTTCTGGCGTAACCAATGCACATCTATAGTTGTATATTGTTAATTTTGTGTAATAAAATTATACATTTAATGTTATGCCAGCAGGAGAGAAGAAATTATCTAACTTTATTAAAGGATAAGACAACACATAATTAAAGTTGAGCTTATTTTAAACACCATGTAGTAATTTTGTGTTATGTGCAAAGTTTCAAGTCCGCATCTATTTGTATTACCGTAACTATTTCATGGACAGTTATTTGAAAACAGAATCTCAGAATGATGACATCATCCGTGCCCAAGTTAACATGGAGGAGTATGGCATGAGAGCATAATTTTTCCATTATTTCCGATGTTCATGCTTAGATGCATTATTCCTGGTTTGTACTTTCTCGCAGCCCAGGCCATGTGTTAGTGTAAGTGTTTTGGCACCTGTCAAAAATGCAAAAAAAAAAAAAAAAACCACAAACCACTCAAACTCCTATACTTCTGCATGTTAAAGGAGAAGACAACGTTTGATCTTATTTAAGACTATATAGTATTACCGTGCTGTGGGCAAAATTTCAGGTCAGTGTCCAGAATGATTACGTCATCTGAGCCCAAGTTAACATGTACAGGTATAGGAGTTTGATTGTATTTTGACCATTTTTCATAAATGTGAGTATCAGGTGTCACAACACTTACATTAAAAGATGGCCGGGACAGTAAGAAAGTGCATGTAAATCAGTAATAGTGTATTTAAGCATGAATATCGAAAATACTGGGGAAAATATGTTTTATGGCCTAACCCCTCCATATTAACTTGGGCACAGATGATGTAATTTTTTTGACATTCAGTTTTTAAATAACTGTCCATAAAATCGGTAGAACAGAAGATAATGACCAGAAATGTTGCATACAGTCAAGATATTACTATAGAGTTTTAATAAGATCAACTTTGATCAATTATTATCTTCTCCTTTAACATAATTCTGGGATTCATTTTTTAAAGAACTGTCAATAAACTCTATAAAATGACAGATGTTGACTTTAAATTTCGCACAGAGCATAATATTAATATAGAGTTTAAATCACCTTTGATCATGTGTTGTCTCATCCTTTAAATTACATCTTATACCTAATGTTGTCATCAACAAAGCATCAAGGAGCGCACGAAGTAGGAGTGTTTTATTCAGACTGATAAAATGGAAAAGAAAATATCTGGTAACAGGCACGTCCAACATTTGCTTGTATACAGATAGGTGCTGTGTTTTGCAAAAGTGAATGCTTTGTGTTGGAATACAGGAAGATTAGACTCAATTCCTGTCCAAGGAAGAAAAACAAACACAATGTGTGCATATAACTGCGAGATATGTAAGATACATATCAGCTGAGGCTACACCTGTTTGTGATTTTTATGGCCAAAGTGGGATGCAACAGGCAATACAGTGCCTGACAAAGTCTTGTCACTTATCCAAGTTGTAGGAACAACAAATAATAACCTGACTTGTAGTTGATCAATTGGAATCAAAAAATGGCTTATATGAAAGGCAAAGCCCTCTAGATTATGCGAAATATACCAAAATAGAGTTTTGTGTCATTCATTGAGTTTTATTATTTAATTAGTACAGAAAGGTCAGATTTTGCTTGGACAAAAGTCTTGTCGCATTGAAAAAAAATGTGGAAATTATACATACACTTTATTTTGAATACACAAATATGCCACCATAATATTAGAACATAAAGCCATGGTGCCTTGGAAAAAAGAATTAATATTGTGTAGACTCCCATGAGCTTGGAGGACTGTATCCATACGTCTTGGCAATGACTGAAATAACTTGATGATGAAATCATCTGGAATGGCAAAGAAAGCAGTCTTACAGGACTCCCAGAGTTCATTGAGATTCTATGGTTTCATCTTCCAAGCCTCTTCCTTCATCTTACCCCTGAAATGCTCAATAATGTTCATGTCAGGTGACTGGGTCGGCCAATCCTGGAGTATTTTCACCTTCTTCGCTTTCAGGAACTGTGACATGGAGGCAGAAGAATGAGAAGGAGCAGCAGTCTATGTAGGGCAGCAAGAACTTCTTGATATTTCAGGCTGTTGATGTTGCCATCCACTCTGCAGATCTTTCTCACCCCCCCATACTGGCTGTAACAACAAACCATGATTTTTCCTCCACCAAACATGATTGTTTTCTGGGAGAATCTTGGGTCCATGAGGGTTCAACAGGTCTTTGTACGGCGACTGGCATGCAGTTCAATGGATGATTCATCAGAAAAATAAACTTTCAGCCATTTTTCCAGTATCAATCCTTTCTGCAAGCTGTGGGCCTTGGCAAATGCAATGCAGGTTATTTGTTTTCTGTTTAATGCAGGCTTCTGTGTACTAATTCGGCCATGAAAACCACTTTGAGAGAGAATTTGACAAACTCTTCTTGTAGATACTGGGATTTTTGGTGACATTTCCTAATGTAGCTTTGCTGTAGTTGAAGAAGGGCTGGCCTTGTACAGTTGAAGCAACAAACAGTCCTTTCAAACAGTTGTCATACCAGGGTCTGTCTGACCTGCACTTGCCACGAACATCACCAGTTTCTTCAAATATTTTTCTTATCCCCTCCACTTGACATTTGGATACATTAAAGATGTCTGCCACCTCAGCAGCAGACTCAGTCTTCAGGCTCTTGATGATCAGCACTTTGGTCTGTGGTTGAATCTTTGGCATGTTGTCAGAGGTCTAGTTGCACCTCATGTGAAAGTCTGGTGCGCTGGGGTTCTTTCAATACACATCTGGGAATGTGTTAATTACAGTATTTGTCATAGGTTAAACTCTAATCTGTGATTTGTTGCATCATCTGAAGAGACGACAAGACTTTTGTCCAAGCAAAAACAGATGTTATGCGCTTAGCCAAGCTGTGAACATCAGAACCCTTTTTGACGGTTTCATTTTGCACCAAATTATTAATGTGAAAGCCCTTGACATTAAAATGGACCATTTATTATAACAATTGATTGGTTAGAAATAAAGTTATATGCTATTTTTAGTTACTACTTTATGCGACAAGACTTTTGTCAGGCACTGTAGTCTTTTGAAATCACATTTCATTAATAGTGCTCTTTACACATTAAGGGGGGTAATATGCTTTGAATGATGATGGTAAAAGAAAGTATTAATAATGAGAGATAAACAAGTTATTTTTATACCGTTAGATATATTGAGCAAAAGTGTAGGATAAAGAATTTTGTATCTCTTTTAGTTGTGTTGATGTCTCTGGTATTGATGTTTCACTCATTTTGACATTTTTCACATTTCAGGTCCATTGTAGAATAATGCATTGTTTCAAGGTCCAGCTGTTTGAGAATGAAGTAAATGAAGCCCTGGAAATTTATTCTAGGTTTAGGAGTGGCTGGACATCTTATCAGTTAAGGCTCAGGTCTAAAAACAGCAGGCTTCACACCTCTGGCTGGCAGGTGTGAGACGGGAAATCCAGCTGGGACACGGCAAAAGGCTGACAAACTGGTGGAGCCCAGGAACTGAGGTTCACCTTAAACTTCAAAGGACTCATGTGGCCTGCAGTATGACAATAAGCTGTTTGGCCTTCCTTAGGTTGAGCGGGTCCTTGACTTCCCAGGATGTTTGCTGAGTGGTGTCGAAGGAAGTGGAGTGTTTGTGGTTGTGTCTGTGGAAGACTGTGGGGGGGGTTATAACGGCCCGGGACAATAAGCAGGTCTCTGGCAATGCAGGGGGGTGACCATCACAGTTCTCCCCCTGCCCTGGCCATGTCTTTCATGAAACTTGACCTTAACTCATCTGTTTACATTTTCTGACACTATGGTAATGTCAAACTTTTCTCATATATTCCATATACTACCATGCAATACTTATGTGCTCATAACCAAAATTGCTTATACAATAATCCAGTTTAAGAGCTTTTCATGACAACTGCATCATATTAGTACATATTCATATCATGTTTGGTCTTGTTATTCTCAGGGGAATCCAAGGAGTTGAACAGAGTATGTTTCATTCCTATTGAAATTATGGTTCATTCCCTTTTGGAAACTCCTGAAAATTGGTCAGAATCCTCTCGGGTAATCATTCTGTTCTTCTCTCTCAGCTAAGTTGTTTTATTACCTCCTACAAATGGTGGAAACCCAAAATCCAGATTTGACCCCGCTTCCAGGTAATTTATGGCCATGCCGCCTGGATCAAAGACGTGATTTGGCTTTCAAACAAGACAATCCACTCGGGGAAGATCGTATCCGATCTCTCCCCGCGTACGTCAGTGCGTGTGTAGCCTATAGTTATGGAAAATCGCAGATGACTTCCCACATGTGCATCTCTATGCCGTGTGTAGCCAAAACAGGTTTGGTAAGAAACTCTTACGTTCAATGGGTCTCATTCATGAAGCGTAGGTAAATTTGTGCATAGATTTGCACTTAAAAGCCTACGCTACTAAAAACCCACTCCGGATTCATGAACACCGCGGGAAACTCAGATCTGATCGTAAACATATGTGTATGATCATGAATGCCAATCCATTGTAAAGTGACAGCGCGCTCCCAGTAATCAGCTATTAGCATAAATCCCCGCCCATGAATTGCCAATGACCACCATATAAGGAGGTGTAGATGCATCCAGTCGACCTGTCAGTCATGGCGCAAACAAAGAAAGAGAGAGAAAGAAAAAATAATTATTCCGAAGCGGAGAGAGAAATAATTTTGGGTGAAGTGGAGTTAAGAAAAAACATTTTATTTTCATCAGTGGTGTGACAGGGACAGGCAAAGCGAAGGCCTGGAGGGAGGTGACAGATGCCGTTAATGTTGTCTCTGTAGTCCAAAGAACCATGTCCGAGGTGAAGCGTAAATGGTTTGAGATGAAACTGGAGGCAAAGAAATGCATAAGCGCACACAAAAAATACATCAGCCACAGGAGGAGGAGGAGGAGGCTCACAGTCACAACTCGTCCCATGAATAACAAAAGGTCACAAGTGACATTCCTGATAAAACCTGTTTTTCTGCACCATGGGACGAACTATCAACTGCAGACGAACGCATCGCTGGCATAATTGGGGAGACCTCTCTGTCGGGAATTATACAGTGACATGCCTCCACTTTTATTTTTTTATTATCATCATTCAACATGTAGAAAGAACGTGTAATCTATTGAGTCGATTCTCATCGATAATTCACAATCATGAACCTAATCGGGATCTTAAACCTGCCATTTGCCAACTAATTTGACTAAATGTGTTATATTTTTAATCGTTTGTCATGTTTAGGCTATATCACGCATTTCAAAGGCATCTGCGTATTGTGTACATAACAGAGCACAATATGAATTAAAATTGTAATTTCCAATGGTGACAAGCATTATTTATGTGCATTCATAAATTTACACAAGCACTACGCGTGGTCAGCAGCATGTGTAGATTTTATTAGTAGCTACGAAAAGATCAGAGTTACTAAAATATTGATGAATGCGGAGATGCACATAAATTTCCGTCTGCGAACAGTTTACACAAATTCATTCTGCTCACATTTCATAAATGAGAGCCAATTATTCTTTTAAAATTCTAAATTATGTAACGGACTAATGAAATTTATTATGTGGACCTACCTACCTGTGTAATAAAATATACTTCGGATTAATAATTTGTCTTGTAGTAATTTGTGTGGTTTTTATGATTTTAAATTCATCTTGGTTCCTTTAGCCAAAATTACGGTTAAATGCTTAGGGGAAACGGGTGCTGACTGAGACCTACTGTCAGAGGCCAGTTACAGACGAAGTTTTAGGGAGCTCTGGTAAGTTAGAACGGGGGCCACGTTCGACTGCTAACGGGATTGGCGGGATATTGGCTCTGGAGGTTTGGCTTAAGAGGACCTATGGGCGTAATACGCCGGTTCTTGTCAAATTCTTCTTAAGGAGCCCAATAGATACTACTAGTATCATAAGGCGTGTTTCCACTAGGTACTTTTTGCCCTCGTGAGCCGCTATGGGTGTGGCTTGGGAGAGAGGATCCGCCCAAGATCCGCCCACATTCACCAATAAGCGGCTCACGAAGCGGCTCAGAAAGTACCTACCTCGGGTAGGTACTTTCTCAGCCGCTACTCACTAGTCGATGCTGATTGGATACTGTTGAGACGGGATATGACGTGAGTAGAACTCGACACAAACCACAACATAAACATCACCAAGAAATAAGCAGAGCAACATTTGAGAGAATCGAATTCAAGAATAGAAAAACAATAATGGAAAAAGTTAAAAGAGAGACCGCCGACAAGTGGGTTGACTGCGAGGTCCAGGCCTTGCTCGTCACAACGTCACACTCCAACTCCGTTGGTGAGCCGCTACTAAAGTACCTAATGGGAACGGAGGGCCGAGAGGAACTAAAAAGTGGGCGTAGCCAGAACACTCAGCCGCTTTCCAAAAAGTATCCAGTGGAAACACGCCTATACTAGCTGACTCGGGTCCGTAACTGTCGCGAGGGAAAGGTACTCGCGTATTACGGTGGCTGCTGGGTAGCCAATGCAGGGCTCCCAGAACTAAGGTTTTGCGATTGTGTGGGTCCGGAAGCGCAATCGTGTAAAATTGGCAAAAGACAGAGCATGGTATCATTAGTCTAAACTCAACACGTTTATAACTAAATTTTATATTCGTAGATAATTATATGGAGTCAGATCAATCGTAAATGTTGTGCTTCAGTGCCCTGTTCCAACGAACAGAGACGTTGATCAATGTTTTCTTTTGGGTCACACCAGTTAAAAGTTCGCGCTGAGCCTTCGCCTTCGGCAATTTCCGTCGTTGGTATTGCTGTGGGGTTTTACACAGGGTCCAGATCGGGCTGGTTATTTGTGGGAGTTGCCAGTTACTTATGCCGTCACAGGGGTTTTCTGGGCTTTTACTCGGCTTTCCCCCACCCATATAACTGGCATGTTGCAATATAGTTGAAAGATTCCTGACATAAACGTTAAAATTCAATAAAAAGCAAAAAAAACTAGGTTTAGTCAAGTCAACTTTATTTCTATAGCTCATTTAAACACAACAAAGTTGATCCAAAGTGCTGCTCAATACAACATACACAATAAATACAAATAAGAGAAGACAAATAAGAGGCTGAACTAGCACAGTACTAAAAATAGATAAAATAGCACAGAAAAATTAAAGTCAAGCAGTCTGAAAAGCTAAGGCATAAAAATGAGATTTTAAATGAAATTTAAAAATGTCTATGGTGGGAGGTGATCTTATTTCGATGGGGAGGCTGTTCCAAAGCCTGGGTGCAGTGACTGAAAAGGCCCGATCATCTTTCAGCTTCAGCCGTGATCGCCGAACTGAAAATAAAAGCTGGTTTGATGACCTGAGGGACCTTGGGGCAGAATATGGGATAAGAAGATCACTAAGGTGTTGAGGTGCAAGATCATGACCATTAAAAGCGAAAAGTAAAACCTTAAAATCAACACGGTATTCGACCGGCAGCCAGTGGAGTGAAGCCAGGGCAGGAATGATGTGTATCTTCCACTTTGTACCAGTTAAAAACCTTGCAGCCGCATTCTGCACAGCCTGAAGCCGAGACAAGGAGCTTTGTGATAGCCCCATATAAAGCACATTGCAGTAATCCAAGCGAGAAGTAATAAAGGCATGGATCACAGTCTCTAAGTGTCATGGTTTTGTCCCGCCGGATGCAACCTGCAATCCGACAGGCACTGGGACGATGGGCCCAAAAGCTGGGAAGGCAGGACCCACACGTGCAGGCTGATAAAAATTTCAAAGATTTTAAAAAACATATTAAAATTAACACCATCAAAAATCAGAGGAGCAGCAACACCACAAAGCAGGGCTAAAATAACAGAATACAGCTGCACTGGTAACTGGCAAAGCCTGCCCCTAAATACCCTGCCCTGACCTCCACTTTAACGAGCCACACGTGTTGCTCGTCAAAGTGGAGGTGAGGAATGCAGCAGGGGAGGGACTGCAAGGAAAAACCCTTATACTATGTCCCTGGGAGTAAAAAGTGATTTAAGCTTGGCTATCATGCAAAGCTGAAAGAAACTACCTTTCACTACAGCATTAATCTGCTTGCCAAATTTCAAAGACGGTTCAAAAACTACGCCAAGATTTTTTACATGTTCACGCAAGTTGCCGGAAAGAGGGCCTAACTGACTACTAATTATAGGAACAGAAGGTGGAGGTCCAAAAATGATGACATCAGTCTTTTCTTCATTAAGTTGAAGGAAGTTGTTTGCTAACCAACATTTAATGTCATTATTGCAATCGAAAAGTGACCTTAGTGAACCACCGCTATCGGGTTTCACTAAATAAACTCGATAAAGCTGCGAAAAGGATTAATACTCACATACTTTATTGTCTCATCTCCTGAATCAAGTGGCATATTTTCAGCCAAAAACTTACTTCATTGACAACCTAAAGCCATCCAGGATGAAAACATGTTTCGGCATTGTTGTGCCTCATCAGTGCAGACCAGCCCTCTGTATTTTCACCATGTACATGATTAATACAGAGCTCGGGCATTCTGCAGACATGTTTATTCAGAAAAGCCTGGGTGAGTGACTCAATAGTAATTCCATTTATTTTCATCTTTTCCATTTCACTTGTATCTCTGGAAGACAAGTATTACCGAACCCGCATGTGGGGGGGATTTACTGAAATTAGGGGGATGTACTGAAACTCGTTTTCTGGGGAAAATGAATAGCGCTCCTTTCCCCACAGCAGGGGTAATAGCTACACCAGCTGGCTGGTCAGTAAAGTGGCTGTCGTCCTGACTGAGGCTCTTGGGAGGCATGACCTTTGTAAAACCTCACAGCAATACCAACGACGACACAGCAGGAGGTGAAGGCTCGGCGCGTTCTTCTTTGCTGGTGTGACCCAAAAGGAAACATTGATCAGCATCTCTGTTCGTTGGAACAGGGCAAAAAAGCACAACAGTTACAATTTGATCTGACTCCATATTATTAATAAATAATATTAAATTTTTGTTGTAGATGTGTTGAATTTAGAATTATAATACCATAAGCGGTCTTTTGCCAATTTTACACGATTGTGTAAGAAGGAAGCCAGGAGATAACATGGACACGCGACCAGAAGTGCCTGTTGCCCTCTGTTCTCTAACACAGTGGGGTAATAAAGTCATAAGGGCCTACACTCTCTCCACAGCTGGCATCGTCTCCTGTCAGGCATGGCTGGGAACAGTGGGGTAATAAAGTCATCAGGGTCCAGACGTCCTCTGCAGCTGCCTCCCCAACTACACCACTGAGATAAGGGGGCCTGAAACTGGACGCTTCAGCATGGGTGTGTGTGTGTGTGTGTGTGTCTTGAGCACATTAAAGGTGGGGAAGGGAGCACACCCTGGCTTGGTTGCCAAAAGGAATTTCCCTCATGCAGGGTGTGACGTGTGTTCTCTCCCTGATTAGTGCCACAGTGACTTCATCTGGACCCACTGTCACTGCACCCTTTTCATTTCCCCACTGGACACTGATACTGCACCCTTTTTCCTCACTGAGGCCATTCTGATTTGGGACATTTCAATTTAATCAAAAACCACTATTGCATCGTTCTAACTGCCCTCATGTCATCACTGGATTACTGTATTATATCTGGGGTAATAGTGATGTGAATTTCATGGGAAATGGATCTGTTGGGAAGGAATTTCATGACAACTACATCATAATAATTCTCTACGTCATCATGTTTCGTATGTATCTCTTCAGCTAAATTCAAGGAGTTGAACGAGATGCATTTCATATCCAAGGTACTTTAAGAAAGCATAGTTTAAATAACCCGGTGAAAACCTGTCCCTGAAAGTGTTACCTCTCTCAGTGCTGTTTGGGTTTCCTCTCCCCCCAGTAATTGCTTTATTACATCCTCCAAATGGTGGGGCCCAAATTCCAGATTTGGCTAATCCTCCAGGTTAATTTATATGGGGCGCTGTTTGTAAAGCAGGCGTCACACTGTCCCGAAATTGACACCAGATGGACACACGATAAAGGAAATGTTCAAATTCGGATCTGATCGTAAAAACATCGGGCTATTCGTGAGGGCATCTTAAGCCATCGTATGACCGCTGGTTGAGTTTCTCAGGCTCCAGCAGCAACTTCGTGAGCGGTAGCAAAATCTTTCGCATGCCAAAAAATTGCCGGAAGACCTTGCGAAGGTTCATTTTCGTGTTGAATTCGTGTGTCCATTTTACCCTTTGTAAGGCCATCGTGAGGGCATCTTGTCAAATCGTGTCATCTTCTTCTTTACTTCGTGTGATCATCAGTGCCCTCGGGCATTTTTCGCCTCACGAAGACAAAAGGAAGGAAACAAGAAGCTGCCCGATTGTCTTAGGAAGGCAACACGACTACATGAAATCCTCGCATTGCCGTAGTGTAGCCATCGTATTATAGTACGATGACATCGAGATGGGACCACGGTGTCGGCATAGACAGCAGAATTTGAGTAGCTCAAGCGTTTCACATTTGTCATGGTAACGTGGACATATAAAAGGCCAGCCTCAGAGCATCTTCCTCAGACAGTCCTGAGCAACTCTACAGAGCAGGCACAACATGTACAGTGCCTGACAAAAGTCTTGTCACTTATCCAAGTCGTAGGAACAACAAATAATAACCTGACTTGTAGTTGATCAATTGGAATTAAAAATGGCTTATATGAAAGGCAAAGCCCTCTAGATTATGTGAAATATACCAAAATAGAGTTTTGTGTCATTCATTGAGTTTTATAATTTAATTTGTACAGAAAGGTAAGATTTTGCTTGGACAAAAGTCCTGTCGCATTGAAAAAAAATGTGGAAATTATACATACACTTTATTTTGAATACACAAATATGCCACTATAATATCAGAACATAAAGCCATGGTGCCTTGGAAAAAAGAATTAATATTGCGTATGACTCCCATGAGCTTGGAGGACTGCATCCATATGTCTTGGCAATGACTGAAATAACTTGATGATGAAATCATCTGGAATGGCATAGAAAGCAATCTTACAGGACTCCCAGAGTTCATCAAGATTCTATGGTTTCATCTTCCAAGCCTCCTCCTTCATCTTACCCCTGAAATGCTCAATAATGTTCATGTCAGGTGACTGGGTTGGCCAATCCTGGAGTACCTTCACCTTCTTCGCTTTCAGGAACTGTGACATGGAGGCAGAAGAATGAGAAGGAGCAGCAGTATAAGTAGGGCAGCAAGAACTTCTTGATATTTCAGGCTGTTGATGTTGCCATCCACTCTGCAGATCTTTCTCACACCCCCATGCTGAATGTAACAACAAACCATGATTTTTCCTCCACCAAACATGATTGTTTTCTGGGAGAATCTTGGGTCCATGAGGGTTCCAACAGGTCTTGTACGGCGACTGGCATGTAGTTCAATGGATGATTCACCAGAAAAATAAACTTTCAGCCACTTTTCCAGTATCAATCCTTTCTGCGAGCTGTGGGCCTTGGCAAATGCAATGCAGGTTTTTTGTTTTCTGTTTAATGCAGACTTCTGTGTACTAATTTGGCTATGAAAACCACTTTGAGAGAGAATTTGACAAACTCTTCTTGTAGATACCGGGATTTTTGGTGACATTTCCTCATGTAGCTTGGCTGTAGTTGAAGAAGGGCTAGCCTTGTACAGTTGAAGCAACAAACGGTCCTTTCAAACAGTTGTCATACCGAGGTCTGTCTGACCTGCGCTTGCCATGAACGTCACCAGTTTCTTCAAATCTTTTTCTCATCCCCTCCACTTGACATTTGGATACATTAAAGATGTCTGCCACCTCAGCAGCAGACTCAGTCTTCAGGCTCTTGATGATCAGCACTTTGGTCTGTGGTTGAATCTTTGGTATGTTGTCAGAGGTCTAGTCGCACCTCATGTGAAAGTCTGGTGTGCTGGGGTTATTTCTATACACATCTGGGAATGTGTTAATTACAGTATTTGTCATAGGTTAAACTCTAATCTGCGATTTGTTGCATCATCTGAGAAGGCGACAAGACTTTTGTCCAAGCAAAAACAGATGTTATGGGCTTAGCCAAGCTGTGAACATCAGAACACTTTTGACGGTTTCATTTTGCACCAAATTATTAATGTGAAAGCCCTTGACATTAAAATGGACCATTTATTGTAACAATTGATTGGTTAGAAATAAAGTTATATGCTATTTTTAGTTACTATGTCCTTATGCGACAAGACTTTTGTCAGGCACTGTATTATATATGTAAGGGATAATGTAGCAATAGTGAGCCGGTGATTGTTGAAAAATAACTCCTGACTTGGGAATAGAACCCTGATGCGCAGCTCACTATACATTATCCCGCTTAGAATATGGCTAAAACATTTAAAATATTAATATTACTAGCAACAGACAGCAGCGTAGCGGTCATACCTCTGGAAATAAACGCCGCAGAATTTTGGCGATTGACCAATCAGAATCGAGTATTTAAGAGTGCCACGTTCTAAATATATATCAACAAGGCACAATGTATTCATGAAACTGATAACTGATAATGAACTGGTTACTTTTAACGTAATACTTTTTTTATCTTAACATTTCTAGTTTAGAACAAAACTGTAGTTTACTATAGAAACTTACAGTAATCTGTCGTAAATGTACTATATTACTCTGTAGTAAATATGCAAGCCATCGTGTGGCCTTTGTGTGTCCTGCAGGTAAACTACTTAATAAAAATTTGCATCTTTTTGTTGCCTTCGTGTGTGGTTCGGGTGCCATTGTGTGACCTTCTGTAGGCATCGTACTTGATTTGGCTGTAGATTGGCTTTTGACCAAGTTCGGGGCCATCGCGCGAAATTCAATATTTGTATGGCCATCTGGTGTCAATTTCGGGACAGTGTGACGCCTGCTTTAAATAGGGTGTGTTGTTTTATACCGTACAGTTTTTGCACATTTAGCGTCAAAAACTGGGAAAAAAGAGTGTTGCCATTTTAAACCATACACAAATATGTGTAAATTGGTGTAGAAATGGTTATATCTTTTTTTTGTAGCGTAACTTTTTGTAGAAGGAAAAAGAGGACATTAAATACTAAATCTAAACGTTAAATATAACTCAAATTGCTAAATGTCAATCTAAATTTTATATATATATATATATATATATATATATACATACTTATAATTTAGGATTTAAGATTTAAGGTTTAGATTTAACCTGTTCGCCAGTAGATGGCACTGTCAGCTTTATGGTATCTCATAAAACAGTCTCATAACTTCGACAGAATTATATCCAGTGGCCTGTGTCCTTGTACTGAACTGATTTCTAATTATTCCCTGACATGCAGATCCAGTTGTTCCCCATTTGAACTGGACATAACATAATATTCAAGTAATTGATAAATTGCTATAGTTTTTTGACTGCCCTTACTAGGAAAAAGTTAAGTAATATTTTTCTGGTGTAGGAGTTAAACGTATTCCTTAATCTGACTCCTAATCAGTGGTGGCAACAACCAAAAAGAACTCAAATGCCTTGCTTGTGTATGCTTTCCTATGTAAAATAGTGGAGGTAAGATCTAATTGTTCTATATGATGTTTTACTGCGATCACTATGTTGATACTTCAGTATTTATCACATTGAAATCACATGTTGACAAAGCTCCCCACAAGAAAATTTTTGGAGTTGGTTTTTAAATGTTGTAAATTATCATACAAGGTATTACAGACATGTTTAATTTAATTGTGTGTATGATGGTCAGGTGTTCACAGGGTACTTTAAGGAACTGGAAGAGGAGAGCATTCAGGCTAATTTTGTGGTGGTGTATGAGTTACTCGATGAGCTGATGGACTTCCCCCAGACCACTGACAGCAAGATTCTTCAGGAGTGAGACGCCAAGCTCCTATGCACACACTCATACCTACACACTAGCGCAGTGTGGAGAGTTAGCCTGGTTAGTTCGCTGGTAAAATCATGGAGAAGGTCATTCCGTGGTGCCACTTTCCAATGACACAACCCTCATTCAAATGTACATTGTTGCTCTAGCCTCAGGGTAGTTTCTCTAGTAATTTGACTAGCAGTGTATCCCCCTGAGAGACTTCGGGCAAGTAGGAGGCCAGGGTTTCAAAGCCCATGCCGGATGCATAAAAAATCTCCAACTTATCACAGATATACACCTGCTCAAGCAAATACACAAGCATAAACAAACTGAACATACTGTGTGCCTTTAGCTCATATCTATGCTGAATTGCAGTTTATACATATCCATTTGCAGTGGATACAGAGTGTTGTTCTGCTATTTGTCAGATACATAACCCAGGAGGGCAACAAACTAGAGGTAGCCAAGAACAAAGTGCCTACCACCGTCACAAATGCCGTTTCCTGGAGGTCTGAAGGGATCAAGTACAAGAAGAACGAGGTCTTCATCGATGTCATCAAATCCATCAATGTCTTGGTGAGTGACTGGATCATGAGCGTATGCAGACTGATGTAGTTGTCTTGATACCTAAATATTCTGGGGTCATTTATGGGGAAATATGTCAAGTTTAAAGTTGCATGCTATTAACCCTCATATTTAAGGAGATAACTGCTTCTGTACTGAAGGCGTACAATGGAGGATTTTATGTTTGAGTATACTCTTAATTGGTCATGCTCATAATGATTCTCTGGCGACCAGTGCCACAGTTCTATGATGGCCCAGGGGTAGGAAAGCCTGCTTCTGGAGAGCCATAGCCCTGGATATTTTAGATATCTTTCTGCTCTAAAACACCTGATTAAAATGACTGTGGCTTGCCCAGGGCTTGATAACGAGGTGTTTGAATTGGGCTATTAGAGCGGAGAGACTTGTAAAACATGTAGGGCTGTTGGCTTTCTAAGAGATCTTGCCATATGTGCGATTCTACAACACACTTTAGACAGTTTTGGGAGTGACCTGTTCTGAATATGCGTACTCTTCCTGAAAAACATGTGGCGAGCTGCAGGATGCTTGTGAGGGTAGATGTGGTTACTGTGTTAGTTGGATTTTTGTGAGAGATGAACTAGCATTAGCGAGGCAGGAAATCCGGCACAGTGAGCCTTTTTAATGCAAATGCTGTATGAGGTATGTTTCTGTAGCTGTGCGCTCCACATGATTGACAGGACCTCTTGTAAACAGGTGAATGCGAACGGGAGTGTGATGAGCAGTGACATCGTCGGGAGCATTAAGCTGAAGTTTACGCAGGTAAAAACATCACATGGTCAGCACCCCCTCACCCCAATCAGTCGACAGCCAGGGAAATCACTAGATGAGTGTATTCTCAATTAGAATAATAATAATAATGACAATAATAGTGCTCCCAATCTACCAGCCTATGAGTTGGAGAATTTAGTGGCACTCAACCATTCCCCCGTACTTCTCACAGGGAATAGGTTGTCCGTTACACAAGTCACAGATAACTATTGGTTCATATATAAATGGTCCAAACTAATGATTTGAGGTGATGTTGCTCAAACTTGTCAAAATTTAACAGAATTGCGCTGCATTGTGGTGGAGGGGGTGCATGGGTTGCTTTACATGAAATACAGAAAAAAGGCCTCTGGAGCCTATAGTTTTAGATTGGACCAAAGTTTGCACGGGACACTGACTGTTCGGAAGTCTACAGTGGCCATTCAAATGAAGAGCGTGGCCTTGACGGGAAAATTGAAAGGGAAAATTGGCATATGTGCCTCTGTTGAAAAGCCATAGAAGCAACGGTTCATATTCAATATATGTATAATGATAACTGACATGCATGTATGCTCTCCATGATGTGATAGGGGTGTGTGGGTTGTAGTAGTGGAGGGTTATGTGCAATTGTATGGGATGCAGGGCTTCGGGGAGATTCCACGAATACGAATGCGTTTATGTAGTTTTTTGTCTCCCACATGTTATTGTCTTACAGCAAACAGTTAAAGGACAAACAGTGACTACTCACCAAGGCTTATCTGCGCATGTCCCTGTCAAATACTGTGTGCTATATTTAATTTTGCAAACACGGAAACTTATCTATTTGTAAAATGAAGTTTATTTCTGCTTTGTCAGAAACCCAAACTGTATGTTGAAAAGTGTTGAAAGCACATTTTCAAACAAGAAACATTTACTAAGGTTAAATTTCTATATGAAAAACAGTTACACTCAAAAAGAAATTACTTTAACCCATGTAGATATAGTAGACAAAGTAAAGCCTTTGTTGTATATCACTGACACGGTTTATGTTACAACATACAGTCCAAAATCTAATGATCTCAGCACCCACCAATTTTAAATATTTTGTTACATGTATTTAAATTTTTAGCAAGTGTAGTATAGCCTTTAGACTGAGCCAGGAAATTAGGGCCATTCAACTGTATTTGACAGGCTATATCCGACTGAAGCTCCAGGATTGCCATAAAAAAAGCTGAGAGAAGTGGCAATTTACAGTGACAATGATTTATAATTCAATAAAAGCTAATAAGTATACCATAAATCTTAAAGTTTAGTATGGCAGCAAGCTGATTGGCTGACCACTGGTCAATGAATGAATACAGTCTCAGTCTGGGAAGGGCTTGAATAGAAACGGGGTCAAGAAGGATTACATCCCTCTCAGGTGCCGTACTATACTTTACTACTGGGAGTATACCAGTTCATTTTTTTAATGCCGCTTCCAGCTTCATTGTCGAGAGAAACTGGTTTTGGTACGCCTTTCAAAGTCTGCGATCGCCGCTCAGGCTTCGCTAACATTGCTGAACACTTCATTCATTTCTTTTTTATGACTTAAGTTTTTATTATGATTTTGTTTTTACAATACAAGAACAAACCACCTTCAGTCATAAAAAAAAAAAACTCGAGGCACTCGTAGAGTGCAAACCTCCTCCAAGGCAGCATAATCCAAATGTGCATGAGTGGGAGCAAAGTTGAGTTATCGCGTGTGATAGGATTTCAAGATGGCTGCCGTGGCGGCATATTGTTTTACTGATCGCGGTCAAAATCAATAGGGTCCATCCTTGATGTAATAGCAATCCACCCACAAAATTTCAGACAAATCCGTAGATTACTTTTTGAGTTATCGCGTGTGATAGGATTGCAACATGGCTGCCGCGGCGGCCATATTGTTTCAGTGATCGCGGTGAAAATCAATAGGGTCCATCCTTGATGTAATAGCAATCCACCCACAAAATTTCAGACAAATCCGTGCATGACTCTTTGAGTTATGTTGTTCACAAACAGACAAACAGACAAACAGGGGCGAAAACATAACCTCCGCCCCAACTTCCTTGGTGGAGGTAAAAAAAACAAGAACAAGAACGAAACAGCAGTGGACGCAATTACCCAACAGAAACACAACAAAACAAAACAAAACAAAACAAGAGGCCCAAGGCAGTGTTGGTGTGACTGAAGTAGGAACTTCAGCATAGGGGTTTGTCCAATGTCCTCTGTACCACTGTCGCATGAGGGATCGTAATCCTGAAACACTGAAATAGTGCCAATATTATAATGTCTGTATGCTCACCTGTGAAGCACCATCACCACACCACCCTCCCTACATCAAGAACTCACAAATGTTGCAGGTTCAAAAAAAAAATATATATATATATGTATACAGATACACACACACTACAAGTACAGATGATTTGTTGAGACCGCGGCTGACACAGATGAATAAAGTACAAATTGACAATAAAAATGTAGGATGATAATAAGAAAAATAAACAAACAAACAAGCAAGCAAGCAGAGAAAAAACTGGAAATGAGCCTGTCAGGTCCTGTGTAATGAGTGAAATTGCAGAAACTCTCCCCATTTATCATGATACTTCGCTACCTCATTCATCAGACTGTATGGTATTCTCTCAAATGCCACCACCTTACCTAGTTCTGAGACCCATTCCTAAAATAATGGGCCCACAGCATCCTTCCACTTTCTCATTATTATCTGTTTGCCAATCATGATGCTTGTCTGGACCCAGTTAGCTAAAGGTTTTACCATGAGGTTGATGACTTTAGGGTTCCCTAATATGTATAGTTTGGGACAGAATTTGTAGTCTATCCCTGCTATCTCTGAGATATAATTATGAATCCTACTCCAAAAGGCCTGCAACCTTGGGCATGACCACAGTGCATGTACTTGATCCCCTGTCACCCTGTTGCATCTCCAGCATTCTGGGGTGTCTTTCAGCCCTAATCTAAATAACCTGCTAGGGTACCAGTGGTATCAGTGGAGAATTTTGAACTGTATTAGTCTTATTCTGATGTCTCTAGAGACATGTTTAGTAATACCAATAATTTTAACCCAATCTTGTTCTTCGATAAAAATGTCCAAATCTTTTTCCCACATTACTTTTAGGGCTGTGGTGTCATTATGGCCTGAATTATTTATAAACATAGAATAATAGCGGGAAGCCTCATGTCCTGCCTCTGCAGTGCGTAAGATCTCTTTCAAAAGGTCCAAGCCCCGGGAAGAGGCCTGTGGAGAGCCAAAGATGCTAACCAGGAGGTGTCTTAATTGGAGGTACCTCCAAAATTGATTATTAGCCAAATCAAACTGCTCAACCAGGTTGCTGAAAGACTTAAATATGTCTCCTTCATGTAAATGACCCAGAGTATGGATCCCTTTATTCACCCACTCTTTCCACATTACTGGGGATTTGCCAATTAGGAGTTTAGGGTTATCCCAAAACCTGGAGGACTTACTTAAATATGGGTTTATTTTTGTAATACAGGCCACTTTCCTCCAGATTTCCTGTAAATGAGAAATGATGGGATGGGATCGAGCATTTGGTGACATTCTCGCAGACAAAAACAACAATGGGGGAAATGAGGTTCAGAGTGATTGTTCTATTGTATACCACGGGGGAGCTCTTTCTGGGTGAAGTTCCCAGTGGGCCAGGTGTCTCAGGCTAAATGCATAATAATAAGACAGCATATCCGGAAGGCCCAAACCTCCTTTTTCTATCGGTCTTTGTAGTTTTAGTAGACACATTCTTGGCTTTTTGCCATTCCAAAAAAACTTTTTGCAAAGTAGATTGAATTGTTTAAAGTAATTCGTAGGGATATTCAGGGGAAGAGACTGAAGGATATAATTTATTTTGGGAGCACAGTTTATCTTGATAACATTAACCTTGCCCCACAGGGAGAGATAAAGCGGTGACCACCTTTCCATATCTATGTTGATTTTTTCTAGGAGCAGTTCCAAATTGCTTTTCTCTATATCACTAAGTTGTCTGGGAATAAGTATTCCTAAGTATGTAATTCCCTTGAGAGGCCATATAATGATTATAAATAATATAATATAATACAATATACAACCACAATTCCGAAACAGTTGGGACGAAGTGTAAATTGTGAATAAAATCAAAATGCAATGACTTTCAGATCACATGAGCCAATATGTTATTTACAGTAGAACATAGTTAACATTTCTAATGTTAAAACTGAGACATTTTACATTTTTATCCACAAAATGAGCTTATTTCAAATTTTCTAGCTGCAACAGGTCTCAAAAAAGTTGGGACACAGGCAAAAAAAGGCCTGAAAAAGTAATTAACATATAAGAGAATCAACTGAAAGAACATTTAGCAAGTAATTAAGTTAACTGGCATCAGGTGTGAAACATGATTGTCTTAGAGAGGCTGAGTCTGAGGCTGAGAGGCTGAGTCTCTCAGAAGTAAAGATGGCCAGATGCTCTCCAACCTGTGAAGGCTTGCGTAAAAAAATTGTGGAATACTTTAAAAACAATGTTCCTCAACGTCAAATTGCAAAGGCTTTGAAGGTCTCATCATCGAAAGTGCATAACATCATCAAAAGATTCAGAGAAACTGGAAAAATCTCTGTGCGTAAGGGACAAGGCCGAAGACCTTTACTGGATGCCTGTGATCTTCGGGCCCTCAGACGCCACTGCATCACTCACCGGCATGATTCTGTCATTGACATTACTAAATGTGTAAAGGCTGGTTAATGTGGAGTTTCAGATACCGTGGCAGGCGGAGGTGCACCAAGCCCTGAGCCGGCGCAGCTGAAAGTGATTGAGCGAGAATGGAAGGGAAAAGAGCTCGCGTTTCTGAATACACGAAAGACTTAAGTGCCAGAAACAAGGCGAGAAACAACAGAGGAAAAGAAATCTCAATAAACGAGAAAATAACAAGGCACCAAACAATTGTGCCATAAAATCCCTAAAGAAGCAGAGCTTCCCAGAAATAAAGATAATATATAGTCTGACAAACCCTGACTACAGATTTCTCAAGCCGAAGCGAGTAACTTGAAAGCAGACACTCCAGCAAAGGAGGCGTGGCGACCTCCGGCTTATATAGACTCCGGGGAAAGACCGCCCAGGAATAATCAGCCAGCTGGGTGAAAAATCCGATGGGGAAAGAATACGATGTCGTCAGGGACGAGAGTAACAAAGAAAGCAAAAAGCACATACACAAACCATGACAAAATGGGCCCAGGAATACTTCAAGAAACCACTGTCTGTAAACACTGCCTGCCGTGCCATCCACAGATGCCACCTAAAACTCTATCATGCAAAAAGGAAGCCATTGTTGAGCATGATCCAGAAGCGCCACCGTGCTCTGTGGGCCAAGGCTCATTTAAAATGGACTCTAGCAAAGTGGCAGAGCGTCCTGTGGTCAGACGAGTTCAAATTTGACATTCTTGTTGTAAATCATGGGCTTTGTGTCCTCCGGGCTAAAGAGAAGAAAGACCACCCCTCCTGTTATTAGCGTTCAGTTCAAAAGCCAGCATCTCTGATGGTATGGGGATGCATTAGTGCATATGGTGTGGGACACTTGCATGTTTTAAAAAGCACCATGAATGCTGAAAGGTATATAAAGGTTTTAGAGCAACATATGCTCCCCTCCAGACGACATCTATTCCAGGGAAGGCCTTGTGTATTTCTGCAGGACAATGCAAAACCACATACTGCAACTATTACAACAGCAGGGCTTCATAGTAGAAGAGTCCGTGTGCTGAACTGGCCTGCCTGCAGTCCTGATCTTTCACCGATTGAAAACATTTGGCACATAATTAAACAAAAAGTCCGTCAAAAGAGACCCAAAACTCTCCAGCAGCTGGAAGCCTGTATTAAACAGGAGTGGGATCAAATTCCAATAGCTAAACTCATGGAACTTGTCTCCTCAATGCCCAGACGCCTCCACTCTGTGTTAAAATGCTACACCATGGTAAACAGGCCCCTGTCCCAACTTTTTTGAGACCTGTAGCAGCCATCAAATTTGAAATGAGCTCATTTTGTGGATAAAATGGTAAAATTTCTCAGTATTAACATTTGCTCTGTTCTATTGTGAATTAAATACTGGCTGGTGTGATTTGAAAGTTATTGCGTTTTGATTTTATTCACAATTTACACTTTGTCCCAACTATTTCGGAATTGGGGTTGTAATATAATAAATAATGATTTGGGGCAATATGAGGTCAGGGGGAGGGCCTCCGATTTTGCCCAGTTAACCCGATAGCCGGAAAAGCTTGAAAAAGATTCTATAATTCAGAGTAGAGCAGGAACGGATTTTCCTGGGTTTGTGATGAAGAGTAAAATATCATCAGCATAAAGCAAAAGTTTGTGTGCAGAACCTCCGATCATGATACCAAGTATATCAGCGTCCTTGCGAGTTGCCGCAGCAAGGGCTTCTATTGCTAGGCAAAATGGCAAAGGAGAGAGCGGTGAACCTTGCTAGGTCCCGCGGCTGAGCCTAAAATAAGGAGAGGCCACCCCATTAGTTTGAACTGCTGCCTTAGGTGCGTTATATGGTAGTTTCGCCCAAAAGTCAAAAGTCTCCAGGATCTAAAAAAGATAATGCTGTTCTACACAGTCAAATGCTTTTTCAGCATCGAGGGAAACAGCTGCTATTGGTAAGTTACTGTTCCTGACTGACCACATCACATTTATCAAACGTCGAATATTATCAGAGGCAAATCTATTGCAAATAAATCCTTCCTGGTCAGGGTTTATTGGGGTAGCTATGACTTTATTAAGGCGATTTGCGAGGATTTTGGAGAGTATTTTGGTATTGAGTGATATCAAAGAGATTAGCCGATAGCTTCCACAGTCAGTAGGTTCCTTGCCTTTTTTCAGTGTAAGGGTTATCAGGGCCTGGAATAAGGTGGGGGGCAGTGTTCCCAGGCTGAAAGCTTCATTGTACATTTGTAGCAGTAGTGGAGTGACCTCCTCCGGAAAGCACTTGAAAAATTCGGCCGTGAGACCATCAGGTCCTGGTGCTTTGCCTACCTTCAAAGTCCTGATGACCTCACATATTTCACTGGCTGTAATTGGGGCATCTAGTCTATCTCTCTGATCAGGATTTATTGTAGGGAGATCCAGCCCCTCCAAAAATTTGATAATTTCCTCTTGTGTACTGAGTGATGATGATGATGCATATAGTTTCATGTAGAATTTTTTTAATATTTATATCAGCTGACTTTGTCATGAGAGCCCCTTCCTCAGACTGAACAGCAGTTATTGTGGCCATGGACTCTTGTTGCTTAATATAATGGGCTAGTAACTTCCCTGCCTTGTCCCCAGATTCAAAATACTTTTGCCTAACTCTAAAAAGTCCAAATTCGACCTTCTGTGAAAGTATGTGATTGTACTCATATTTCAGCTTTGTAAGCGCTCTCAGATTATGTGGGGAGAAGTCCTGTTTCAATTTTTGCTCAGCCTCTTCCACTTTTTTCTCCAAAGCTACTAGCCTTCCCATATTCTGCTTTTTCTTATGAGATGAGAACTGAATTACATGACCCTGTATAAAAGCTTTAAAGGCTTTCCAAGTTGTACCTGCTGATGGGGAGGAGGGAACATTTGTTTCAATAAAAAGATCAATTTGAAATTTTAACATTGCTTTGAAGGCATTGTCTTGCAGGAGGGAGGAGTTGAATCTCCATCTAGTAGATGTTTTTACATTATCAGCAGAAACCAAATTAAGCGACACCATAGCGTGATCTGATACTAATATATTCCCAATAGTGCATGGAATGGAAGCATTTCTTTAGAAATAAAAAAATAATCAATCCTTGTGAACACGCCGTGCATCGCTGAAAGAAATGTATAGTCCCTTCCTTCAGGGTTAAATAGACGCCATACATCTACGAGACCCAGGGCAGAGCGCAATTTCTTAACTACAATAAGCGACTTAGGTGGTTTAGCTTTGCTAGGACTACTCCTATCTAGGACTGCGTCCATTACCATGTTCATGTCCCCTGCCCATATAATTGGATAGCTGCTCATATCAATCAGCTTACACTCTAAATAGGCAAAGAACACAGGATCATCGTTGTTTGGGGCATAGGTGTTTGCTAATATTAATTGCTCCCCTGTATATCAGCCAGAATGAAAAGTATCCTTCCCTTTTCATCCTTAATTTCTTTTAAACATCTAAATTGTAGCTGTTTATTTACTAGAGTAATTACACCTCTGCTTTGACTTGTGCCAGCACTACAGAAAACCTTCCCTACCCATCCTTTACGTAGTTTATTTGCATCTTTCAGAGACAGGTGGCACTCCTGTAGGAAAACAATATCATATCTGACTGCTTTCAGACTGTGAAGTATCTTATTCCTCTTAGTGGGGTTCCCCAGACCATTCACATTCCATGTGGCTAGGCGCAAATTATTATCAGCAATAGACATAGCAGAAAAATGTGGACATGTATGTCTGTGGTACCAGAACTATGATATGCCTTGGGTAAGATGCGTAACTACAAAACCTTATGAACATAAATCTCGAATTATATAATAAAAACTGCACAGAACTCTGAACACAATGCAGCTTAACTCACTTCAGGTCCGTAAACTGTCAGTAAAGTGACTCTGACCAGCCAAGTCCATTAGCAGTGTCTTAAGGAAAATGCGCACTTTAACATGTGGCCGAATTTTTATCTCATTGTCAGATAAGCAGCCGGAGAGCGCGAGATATGCAGGCAGGAGAGAAAAGTTCAATCATACCTCTTGACAACAGTTGCCCGTTCACCCCGTTAAAAAAAAAAAGGTCATCTCCGTAGTAAGATGATCAGTCAGCTGCTTCGGGTGGTGAGGGTAGCTCGTTCCTGATGAAATCCATGGCTTTCCTCGGGTGCACGAAACGGCACGGACCC
Organism: Gymnothorax javanicus; assembly: GCA_029692085.1. Taxonomy (NCBI): domain Eukaryota; kingdom Metazoa; phylum Chordata; class Actinopteri; order Anguilliformes; family Muraenidae; genus Gymnothorax; species Gymnothorax javanicus. The sequence goes on along the minus strand of CM056195.1, from coordinate 11,665,007 downwards.
TCTTTTGTGTCGATTTTGAGTGTAGCTGGGTACTGCAGGGCAAACATCACCCCGCGTTGGTGCAGCATTTTTTTGCACTCCTTGAAGGCATCGCGTTTGGCCGCAGTTCCCCTGGAGAAGTCTGGAAAAATCATAACTCGTTTTCCTTCCCACCGGATTTCACCTTTGTCTTGGGATGCTGGTAGGGTGCGGTCTCTGTCTCCTGTTCGCATAAATCTTGCAATCAAAGTCCGACCTTTAACTTTGCTCCAGTCAGCAGCGGACCGGGACCCGAGTCTGTGTGCGTGTTCAATAAACCAACCCCTCGACTGTGTGGTTATGTCCAGCATTTCAGGCAAAGCTTTCTCTAAGAATGCAATTGTATCCCCAGCCTCACAACCCTCAGGGAAGCCGACAAAACGCAGGTTATTACGCCTGCTTCTGTCTTCCATGTCGTCCACCTTATCATGGAGGGCTTCAAGTTCGGATTTCATGGCGGGTGGGTTAGCGTTTCGCTCGGCTTCAGTGTCCTCCAGGAAGCCAAGTCTCCCTTTCCCGTCGCCAATTCTTGTCACAAGTGCTGTTAATTTCTCCTCCATTGATGACGTTGCTTTGCGTATTTCCCCCAAACTTTGCATCTCTCTGAAATCTGTTTCAGGATTGTAAAAATGTTTGCAATGTCCTCCGCTACATTTCCTGACGGTCTGTCGCCATCTTCACTCCCATGTGTTGGTGAACTGCCGTTAGCACCTTTGCTAGCACTCGTGTAGCCCCCGGCCACGAGCCTTGTATTTGGCCGATTCGTATTCTTCTGTGTGCCCGGCATTACAGACTAGAGTATCGCCTGTCGTCTGACTTGTGTTTGGAAGAATTGTGCCGAATCCAAATGCGAATATCGGATAAAAATATTAGACACTGTAGTGCAGAGCTCGGCTAGGCAGCCATCTTCTCCACGGCGTCACGTGACTCCCACCACACTTCATTCATTTCTAATTCAAAATTCCCGCTTTGACAGTAAATCATCGAGATGTCAAACTCTTGCGCGCATGGTGGTAAAATTGTTAGTGGGCATGCGCATGAGGCCACCTTGCTCACAGGGGTAGGAAAAAACCTCTAACGAAGTTCTCCTTTTTTGCCGTCTTTCAAGAGTCCATGTCGTAAAGTGGGCAGGACTATGCCTCCCAGAGCATGAATTTATAGGGGCGTGTCACGTAAATTCTGGTTGGTTTCAGCCACTAGATTTATCAACGCCACGCCAGTTCTACACCAAAATCAGAGACGTACACACTTTTCGTAAATCAGACGTGACACCTGGTGTACACTGATATTTACACCAGAACCTACACCAGATCCTACGCAAGTTTGATAAATGAGTGCCAATGTGACACATTGCTCCTTAATGCACAGAGATTTGTTTTATATTTTACATGGTATTTATGTAATGTTTTCAAATCAGGAGATTTTATTCAGTTTTACATTGGTTTTTATTTTACATCATCTGTAGGCTGAAGTCATGGAAACACTCCTTGACTATTATTATTGATACTTTTCAGTTTGAGCTCATTGAAACTTTTTGTTTGACATTAAGTAATGTCAAAAAATGGCCTATGTGACAGTGTGTTTGCTGTGTATTTAACTGCATAATGCAGAAAAATATTAAAATGCTAGAGTTACTTAAATTTATAATCAAAGTTATCAAAGATATCACTTGGAAACATTTTGCTGTCCTGCCTATTGTCAGTCCAATGCGTCCACATTATATTGAAACTACCTTCCCCAGTCTCCAGTCATGTTTTTTTTTTTTCTAGGGCACTGCTTCCAAAGAGGACAAGCCCTGAGCATTCTCATTGAATCAATGTATTTTCTCCTCTGTGATTGGCTTGTGATGCGGTCAATTTGTATTTGGGGGTGGCTATTTGATTCTATGGGTTCTGACGTTTCCATTGAGCCCTCAACGACTGTAATTTCACAAAACTAGCCTGAGATGGAGCCTTGCGTTCTGGGTACGTGAAAATCAGAGTCCATGCACCATTACGCTCATCTGCTTGTAGACCGCTACAATATAGACTTAAAACTGATTTGTTTTTGGTATTTTCACTATAATAATCCACTAAACATTCAGCAGACGTCATTAAAGTAGTTTCTATGGCTTGCTGGGCTGAATCTTCATATGGCAATGAAGCACAACTTGATGACTCATTGCAATTAGCTTAGTGGGTAAGTCACTGAGCTATTGTGCTGGTGACGGCGGTATATATACTCACACTTTGAGCACACACAATTGAGCGTATGCCATTGCAATCACACTTTTTGTGTGTGTAGTTGCTGGGGTGTTTGTTCTGATTGCTATTTTTTTCTTTTTCTGCATTCCAGCTGCCAGGGAACACTACGCAAGAAGACTCAGAGTGCAGCAATGAGCACAGATATATAGTCGCTAAACCGGTTTCTTTTTGATATTTTCGCTATGAGTGTCCACTAAATATTCAACAATCATTTACGAAGTCGTATTTTTAAAGAATCCATGCTTAGTTAGTGAGAGAACGCTGAAATTCAAACACTAGAACAGGGTGCATGACGTGTTTTGCAGACTCACTCTTGAAATTTACAGTGAATACAATCAGTTAGGTCAGCTAGCTCAGTGGTTAACGCGGTGTGTTCATGTATGTTCAATTCAAATCTTGGCGCATGTGGAAGGTTTTTTTTAAGCAGCAGGGGCATAGTTCTTGTATAAATAATTGCTGGGTGTTTGTTGTTTTTACTTTTTACCTTATCTTTGTATTAAAGTGCACCTGTTATGGTTTTTCATTATTTTAATGCTGTGGTGTGAATCATATCGTTTTTATGCAAATTCAAGAAGTCTGTGTCGGAAAACAACTCGAAGTCACCTCCAGAAGAAGCGCTCTCTGCCACAAAAGTCACTGCTTCAGAGCTGACTGAAATGCCCCAAATGCTTCTGGCCATTTTTTTTCATCAATTGGTGATGTCACCATTTGGATTTTCGCACCAAGCAGTTTGGCACGCCCTTGAATCAAGTGGGTTTCGCCCACAAGGCTTAACCAGTATTTGTTTCTAAAGCGGAAATCCATTTATGGTGAGGGGCGTGACAAAGGGCACAAACGGCGGACAAATCACAAGTGTGTGATGAAATTGACCAATCACAGCAGACTGGGGTTTTCAGGAGGGCGGGGGCAAGACTTTCAATGGAGCGTTTCAGAGACAGGTACTGCAGAATTAGCAAGCATGAGAAAACTGAAGTGTTTTTTTTTTTTAACAATGATGCATTTAAACCTTTTTTCTTAGAGTTCAAGAATACAAGAAAGATCAGTGAAAAGTCACATAATAGGTGCACTTTAATAATTTTCTTTATTTAATTGTTTTATTAAAAATAAATCTGTTCAAGTGGAGTCTAACATAATTTCCTTTGTATGTATTTTCTTTGAATGGGAAAATGTATGCAGGACAATAAAAAATAAATAAAATTGTTGTAATTAGATGGAATGTATGCCTGTAGTGACACATAAGTGAAATTAAATGAGTTTTACAGTTTGGTACCCGAGAAATCTGAAATGGCACACCGTGCCAATTTGGAGAGGCCACCAAGACATTCCTGAACTAAAACTTCTCTAATTTTGCTCTGATTAACTTGATTAGAATAAACTTTGCCACAGATAATGGTGAGATTCTGTGCTGTATTTTTTTGAGGTTTCAGACTGCAACTGAATAATTTCTGGAGGGATAAAAGTAAATCTTTGTTTGGTATAAATGAGATCCTTCATGTATGCTGTGTTCCATCTTCATTTACTCTGACTCAGTGACATATACACTGATATTTACACCATGAAAAAAAATCCCCAAGGTGTTACCTTTATTATGATATCAAGATCATTCAAATGGACCATGTAGTTGCAGAGATAAACTCATTTCATTTTGGGCATATCATTTTCAAACCAGAGGCTCGGGGCTTTAGAGGTTAAAACTGATTAAAACATCATAAACAACATAAAAGAGGATCCCATCCTCAGCAGACATTTGCCCAGGCGGAGGCATGTCTGATGCCTGGCTATTGGATCCCAAAGCTGCCCAGAGTACAATCTGCCCTACAGGCCACTGCCAGGTCTCAACAAACCAAGATCCATTGACCAAAAAGGCCAGCAGCGTGTAACAGCAATGGCCGGCTACGATAGAAAAGGAGTCCCCAGAGAGAGGAGACGCAGTTCAGCCAGTGATTCCCATCGGTGGACCACACACATTTCATAAACACACCTATTTGTCACACTGTAATAAAACTGTCCCAACTGTCGCACCCAGGGAAAATGCTGCGGGCGCAGTTAAAAAGAAGAGGAATTTTTGCCAGACGAATTCCCCCATAAACCCATCAGGGAGAGCATTTTCCTCCCCCTGGTGGAGAAAAGTATATGGCCCAGGCCACAGCATCGCCAGGTCAAGCCTCAAGAGGGCGCCATCACACAATGGGTGAATTGGCCAGCCAGCCCTCATCCAGTCAGACTGAAAGAGTGGATGGCATGCAGAAAATCAAACGGGGTGTAAAAGATGATAGGCAGGGGTTACATACTGCAACTTGCTATCGTTCCACCTCATTTCAAAGGAATAATTTGTGTCCATGTACGGGGGAGTCGGCTTGTGTCTCACAAGAAGCGTTCAACTGATGGAGAAAGGAGTCAAAAAAATTGTTCCACCTGGTCAGAACCAGGACGGATTTTATTCCACATATTTCCTAATCCCAAAGAAAGGGGGGAAAGGCATCTGAGCTAGATTACTCCTCAGAGCCCTGAACAGATCTCAGGAAATACAAATTCGGGATGTTGACACGCATCCCTGCTGCGTTTTGCACACCCAGGAAATTGCTTTATATGAACAGACCCAAAAGATGCATATTTCCATACATCCCCCACACAGAAAGAATCTACGGTTTAAATTTCAGGGGATGTCTCATGAGTATCTGGTTGTCACCCAGCCCAAGAGTATTTGAAAAGTGTATAGAGGCTGCTGCAACCCTACTGAGAGAGAGTGGCATACGTGTGGCTACATACATCGACGACCGGCTCATAGCCGCCTGTCCACCGAAAGAGACAGAAGCCCACACAGAAATGCTTGCAGAGCACATAGACAGATTGGGCTTCAGCACAAACATGGAAAACAGTGTAATGTCGCCGACTCAGGGGATTTCATTTATAAGTCTGTCCCTGCATTCTCGCCCGTCTCGAGCATTTGTCACACCAGAGAGAGAGAGACGTCACTCGCTGCTTGTTTGAGCCGTTTCCTCAGGGGAGAATGGATTTCATTCAAACAGTGTCAGAGACTGCTTAGACTGGTGGCCGCGCTGTATGTGGTCCTGTCACTGGGCTGTCTATATATGAGGGGAATTCTGCATTGGGCGGCCTCATACAGACTGGACCCACGACGACAGAGGCACCACAAACTAAGGGTCTCCGCATCTTGAGCGGTTGCGCCATGTTAGTGGAAGCACTCTGAGTTTCTCTCGCAGGGGTCCTTCTGGCAGTAATACCTGTCAGAGAAGGGGTCACAGGAGACACATACCACTATTCCATCTGCTCCAGCCGCGTGCCCGAAGCTAAGCAGGTGTGGGCTTGGTTAGTACTTGGATGGGAGACCACCTGGGAAAACTAAGTTAAGAGGTGTTGGTGGCCAGTAGGTTGCGATCTTCCCTCTGGTGGAGTAATCCCCAATACCCCAGTGCAGTGATGGGGACACAGTACTGAAGGAGACGCCATCTTTCAGATGAGACTTTAAACCGAGGTCTTGACTCACTGTGGTCATTAAAGATCTTACGATACTCATACGAGTGGCACGGTAGTTAGCATTGTCGCCTCACAGCAAGAAGGTCATGGGTTTGAATCTGGCCTGGGGCCTTTCTGTGTGGAGTTTGCATGTTCTCCCCGTGTTCGCGTGGGTTTCCTCCGGGTACTCTGGTTTCCCCCACCCACAAAAATATGCATTATAGGAACACTCCTGCCAGCACCCCTGACCAAGGAACTGGCTTTAGAACTGGAGTTGGTCCCCGGGTGCTGCTCTGTGGCTGCCCACTGCTCCTAACTATAGGATGGGTCAAATGCAGAGGACAAATTATCCTACGAGGTTCAATAAAGTGTATCTTATCTTTCTTCTTTCTTATCTTTCATTGATAAGAGTAGGGGGTTCCCCGGTGTCATGGCTAAAGTCCCAACCTGGCTCATTCGACCTGCCATCTAATCATCCCCCGATCTAATTAGCTGTGCAAATTGCTCTCTCCCTCCCCACCTCAACCCCCAGGGCTCCCTTGAAAAAGAGATTTCAATCTCAATGGGACTTCCCTGGTTAAATAAGGGTTAAATGAAAATAAAAAAACATCCTTGTTTGGATGGGGAGGGACGTACGAAGTCAGGTCAGTGAATGGCAGGCGGAGCACTTCACCGCTCTCTATTCAAATAAATTGTCTTGAACTAATAGCAGCAGATCGGGTTCTAAGACATTTCCTTCTCTGGAGGGCTACCAAGTCTAAGTCCAGTCAAACAACCCCACTGCGGTGGCATATATCGACAAGCGTCTGCTCAGCTAAACACTCTAGCACACAGACTGATTGTATGGACTTATAACCATTGTCAATATCTGAGAGTAACTCATGTACTGGGGGTTATGAATTTCAAAGTCAGAGGTCAAAGCACTGTAGAGAGGTGACTGGAGATCAGGCTGGACATTGTGGATGAGGCAAGCAAAGGCTAATACCAGGAAAGCAGATTGAGGGAAACTGGCAAGGCAATTATGGAGCTAATGGGTAAACAAACAAACAAAACGGGGAGCTGGAACAAACAAGCAGTTGGGCCGGAACAAGAAAGCAGGGACCAGGGATAGGAAAATCAACATGCAAGAGAGCAATGAGACGCACAAGGCAGCCACAGAGACAGACTTGCACTGAACAGTGAAACTGAGGGAAAGAAACACAGAGACAAAATACAGAGAGATGAGCTACAGTGCGACACAGCTGCATAGGAGGGTGTCAGGAATGCACACAGGAATTGGGGAGGTATCAAGACAATTATTCAACTAATCAAACAATGGGAAACAAACAGACCACAGAAAAAGCAATGTGGAAAAAAAAACCAGCGAAATAAGAAACTGATGCGAGACATGACAGCTGCTGTGTAAATGACAGTTATCAGTGATCATGAAGAATACTGCATAATTTTTTTTCTTTCTCCTGTATCATCATGTTATTGTTGTTGTTGTTGTTGTTGACAATGTAAAAACTTGTAATATTGCAACATTCAACAGGATAATATGAGGTCATTCACTGTACTTTGGTGTGATATTTGGTTTGGTTACCTTTAAATGTTACAACCAGAAATGTGTATGAAATAAATTGCTTTAGGTAAAAAGAACATTTTATTTTGGGCGGGGAAGCGTGGACTTGGATGGGTATTAGAAGAGTATTATGTGTGCAAGTGCCAGTACTGAACATTCTGTCAGTTATGCTTTCATGAATGAAATGGGTGACTCATCCGCAGAAATCCAGAGCTGAACTGAGCGAGATCCTGATTCGTCATTCATCTTGGAATGATTTAATAAGGAAGAATGAACAAGGTCACTTGCGTGTTCTGCGGATGGTTATGCGTCAGGAAAGCTTAAGTGCACAAGTGGTCCGTATCCAAGCTTGCAGGGCCCGTGAGGCAGAATTTATTGATGTTGAGCTATTGCATTACTCTATAATTGCATTAATGCTGCTGACGTCATCATTTACTGCTATGCATCTTAAGTGCAGTTTTCGTGGTTTACTTATGTGTTACCATCACGGCATGTTAAATCAGAGGTGGTGAGGATGACAGCTCATTAGGGTGTTGTGCAATGATAGTGATACCAGTACCCTGATCGATAGACTAACGGTCCGAGTCACTGGTCCCCAGCATCAGTCTTGGGGGTCCACTGAGTGCACAGCTTTTGTTCCAACCACCACTGCAATTGTAGGATTTTAGCAAGCTGTTCATTTGTCTTAATTGAGGTCATTTATTGTTTAGAGCGGTTATTTACCCTCCTAAGCCACACTTTGACGGAAATATCCCTGTATGCCACGAAGAATAAAAATTCCAGATGCACATTGTGCTATACTGTATTGGAAACAATTGCATAAAGAGCAGGAAAAATTTTACCGACCAAATTTAAAAATTAGTTGGTTCCTAAAAAGTAAAAAACTATTTGATCCATGGTCATGAAAACTAACCATATAACCATATTACACCAGCAAATGACGCAATGCAATGACAGTGTCCACTGATTTTTGGGATTTCCATTCAAACAGCCGCTAACTCAGGCTTTCAAAAACAAGGTGTGCAGACTCCTTAGCCAATCAATGATTTACATTAAGCGTTTTGGTATCGGGACAAACCACAAACTTAGCATACACAATGGCCCTCCAGGATTTGAGTTTGAGACCCCTGGTTTTGGATATGCAGTAGCAGACAGCCGTGTTATCATGACCATATTTATGACTTGTGCTGATTGCCGATCAGTTTTGTCTTTTAGCCCCGAAGGGAATTGATTTGGATACTGATTGGGAGTGCGGTTCCAGGATCAATGCTATGCCTGATTATTTAAGGCCACTGCAGAGGTGGGAAGGCTGAGTCATTTACTTCCAGGACTGCGTTGCATCTCTTGGGGCAAACAGCTTTGAGGTGTGCCAAGGCACATCTCCAGAGCCAGCATGGGTCTTCCTCAGAACTGCAAAAATGGTTGTCTGTGCACCAACGAGGCCGGGCACCCACTTTGACCTCCAGGATGCCCACTTCAGCTGACCTCACCATCAAAATCAGAAGAATTTAAGGTGCTGGAGTGAATTCTGGGTCACTAAACACAACCCTTCTTAGTTGTCTTCCAAGTATTTCATGCTGAAACACCATCATTTCATCATTTCAGCTTCATTCTTCTGAATCTGGAACATGGAGCCCAGTCTCGTCCCGACTCATCATATCATGACACTACCTGACCGAGCGTCAATATACGAAAAAAAGGAAGCTTTTGGAGCGCTCATTTGACACCAGTTCAAAATGAGCCCCTTAACTCGAATCCTAACCCTAATTTTCAAATAATGATGCCAAAAGCCTCCTTTTTTCGACGGATGTTGACGCTTGGTCAGGCAGCGTCAGTATGTGACGAGTCGGGATGAGAATGTGTTGGAGCAAGAACTGAAGTAAAAGCAGTTGGGTAATTTATCTAGCTAACTCAATAATCACCTATTTATACTGATAATGATCATGACCAGGTCAAACATTTTGAGCCTGGGTGAGGGTTGTACTCACGCTTAGGGATTTTGTCCCCCGCTCTAGCAACTGAGCTACCGAGTCCAGTTGGGAGCGATTTGCAAGTTTTATGTCAAACAGCAATGCACATGACAACTCATCGTGATGAACACCAGGAATATCGATTTGAAGACACTGTGTTTCAGTTCAGAATAGGAGTCATCTTCAGGGATAAACAGTCACCACAAAGCCAGCATCATTTTTCTGGACCTCCAGTCACATTTTGAGCGTCTGGACGTCTGTTGGCACATTGTGATGCTGGATTATAGAGTTAGCTGCCAAAAACCTGGAAACCCTCTGAATCTAGAACATGAACTTAAGTTAAAGCTCCTGCCGTGAGCGTCCATGGGACCAAGGCTCTCATTTCAAATTCCTTTCTCGGTCATTGAAAGAAGCTGATTTCACAGTTGATTCAAATCAGAGTTCTTTGGTCTGATTTCAGAGCTGGCTAATTTTTGTAAAGAAAATAATAAGAACCGACCTCTGAGTGGCTCTCCATGGCCAGGCTTTCAGGCCCCTGTTGTTGAGACTGTGTAACTGGACAGCCTGGGTCTCTTAACACAAGCAGAATTAAAAAATAAGAGAAAATTTGATGTGAGACTTTTTTGGCTGGACATGAAAGATTAAGAAGGGCTCACTGAGTCCCTGAGAAGGCTTGTTCTTACTGTAGTTTATGCAAATTTGGGTGCTTAGGGGAATCACAAGATAACCCCTTCATTGGGGGTCTTCTGCAGCAGTTCAACATTGTAACTTCTGACTTGCAAACCATCTCCAATCATTCATCTGTAGACGTGATGCGGTCCCATTGCAGTCTAGACAGGAAATGAGAAGATTGGGTATTCTAATTATGGAGAGAGGCAATCATCAGTTCATCTCTAGCAATGCTCAGGGTGCCTTGAGCAGTCTAAACACAGGACGATGGCACTGATGTGGGAGATATACCCCTGTCTTGCCTCTCTGTGCCCTGAACACTTCTGCTTTTGCAGGGCTACATCAGTCCCACCAGACAATGTGGCTTCAACATGTTTGACTATGTTAGGTTCCATGGCAGTCTTCTCTCTGCATTTTACAAAAAATAAAATAAAATAAATCCTAATTTGGAGCTCTGCTCTGCTGATTTTTGTTTTCAACTTAATAATCAGAACCAACTTCTGATAGAGGACACCATATGAAGTGAATTATCTGTGTAATCAGCTGATTTAATTAATCAATTAATTGGTGAGTACTAACAAAATGCAACAGACCCTGCAGAACAAGAGTTGCGAGCCCCAGATGTGGACCCCCAGATCTAAACTACAAAAAGGGCGAAAATTGTCACAACCCTCGTGTGAATCCCTCGTGTGTCTCTTTGCAATTCAGCACCATGGGTGTCTATTAGGTGTACTTGTGTTATGATTGGTGTACGTCTTGGTGTACGATTGGTGCGCGTCTGCCGTGCTGAATCTCGTTATTGTGATAGGTACTGAGGCCTTCCAGTGCATGTGCTTGTTGCTGGATCGTATGGTCACATTGGTACTGAAATCCCAGTTATATGTATGTCAGTAGAAGTTCTTTGTCTTCACCTTTGTCTTTTGCAACTTGTATTTTAGTGGCAGCCAAAGTCTGTAAAAATTTTTTATTATCATTAGTTAATTTGAATTCCAATCCGGCTTCTAATCCTGCTTAGGGTCCAGGATTGGGACCGAGTTCAAGTCATCTGAATTCAGTCCTGTTCGTCAACTCCACTTTTCAGGAACAAGCTTCAAATCCTGATCAGGGTCCAGAACGGGGACTGCATTCTCGATAACTCCATGCAAGTCAAATCTCTTTATCTAGTTTGTCAGGAACAAGCCTCCAGCACTGAGCTGGGGCCAGGACTAGAGCTGAGTGCCTCTCAAGCATCAACCCTCTTCTTTGTGGGCAGTCGAGTGCTGGCAAGCGCTTCAACATCTGACAGCACACTGGAAGCCACTGGCCGGCGACATGAGCCCAAGCATTGCTTATTACACCTGCGCTAAACTGTCTCACTTCCTCTCCAGGGTTCCATCCCCATCATTACTGTACTGCTTCCAATAAATCATCAGTTGTATTGCGAGTCTGTATCTGCATTGATTCCTGGCCTGGACCATACCAGAAAATAAGCTGTCCTGACATCATTTTTTATATTTAGCCTATTTAATGCACATACCTGCTACTTTGGACCCTTGTGTTGTTTTTTCAACACATTCTCATTGCAACTGGTCATATAGTGATGCTACCTGACCAAACGTCTGTATACAACGCAAAAGGAGGCTTTTAGCGTCCTTATTTGACGCTTAGGTTTTGGGTTCGGGTTAGGGGGTAGGGTTTATTTTGAACTAGTGTCAAATAAGGAAGCCAAAAGACTTTTTTTCTGTCGTATGTTGACGCTTGGTCAGGCAAAGTCATTGTATGATGCGTCAGTACGAGACTGGGCTCCTTTTTAATATGGCGAGTAGGGGAGCTTTCAGTCTTTTTGGCATGCCATGTCACGCTCATGCTGCAGCATTCTTCAATGTTGCCATTGTCTGATGCGGAGAGCGCTGAAAGTTATGTTTTGTCAATTAATTAATCAATGAATCAATCAGTTCTTCAGCCTTAAAGCTAGAAATTTTGCATCATCAACAACATCACACATTTCATTATAGCGAACTGTAACAGTTTAGGACCAATGTGGGAGCCATAACTGTGGAAAAGCTCTGAAACAAGATGAACCACACAGAACACAGTAAGATTATGATTATTACCTCAGAAAGTGTTCAAATATTAAAACGTCAAACCTTGAGATGGTGTTGCTGTCTTCATTACCAAATCACCAATGCCAGCCAAGTTTTAGGTTATGGTGAGTAAGGCCTGTTTGTCAGGAAAGTTCAGCTTTTAACAGAAAGGAAGGAGGGGATGGTCTGATATCAGCTGGCATCAAAAGACTGTCAATGCCAGATATTTCCCTGCCATCCTTTCCACACATTGAAGATGATATCCAGTGGAGTCTAGGCTTAGACAGAGCTCAGCCAAGAAGGAATTCACGGTTTCTGCCAGGACCAAAGATACTTGTTTGCGGGTTTCAAACCCCATCTTGTACTGCCAAGTCGCGAATTTTTCATGCCTTAAAATAAAATGTAAAAATACCATTTTAATCTATGAGTGAATAGGACAGACAGTGTCTGCTCTCTGCTGATGTCCCCTTCCCACATGAGCAATATTCCTCCTTTTTTCTTTTTATCCCCCGCCACACGAAGTGGCCGGGGGATATTGATTTGACCTCCGTCCGTCCGTGCGTGCATCCGTCCGTCCGGGATAAAGGGGAAAAACTTTTTTAACTTTTTGTGATTATTTTTCCCGGAGTTATTGCCCTTGATTCACTTTTTTTCACTCTGTTCACGGTATATGTAAAGGGGAACAACTTTTCACGGGAAATATTCCAGATAGGATAACCAAATTTGGTGTGTAGCTTAAGACCATAAAGACCTTGATCGAGTTCGAAAATGAGACACGCGTGATTATTTCTCCCGGAGTTATTGCCCTTGATTCACTTTTTTCAACTCTGTTCACGGTATATGTCAAGGGGAACTACTTTTCACAGGAAATATTCCAGATAGGATAACCAAATTTGGTGTGTAGCTTAAGACCATAAAGACCCTGATGGAGTTCGAAAATAAGAAGCACACTATTATTTTTCCCACAGTTATTGCCCTTGTGGCACTTCTGGGAGCCTCTGTTCATAGTATCTTTAAAGAAGACATTTTGGCGGGGGATGTTGTTGACCATGTCTACTTGTTTACGAGTTGCTTTTTATGAAATGCATTATCTCTAAATTTCAGATTGAATTTGCTTTCTTGCCATGAAAAATGAGCTCACATTGCTAAAGACGTAAATGCTGGTCAAAACGTCAGCAAAACAATCATGAATCAAGCCATGTAATATTTCCCTGTGTCTCCTCCATTCATCATACTCAGGAGACTACTAAAAGATTTAAGCGGCAACAACCTTGTTGTTTCCGAACTTGTATTTAATATGAACAGTGATACCATTTTTGCGATTACTACCATTCCTGTCGACAAGGACGAGCAGCCCTCTCCGGAAAATATTACTATTTTATATTATTATTATTTTTGGGGGCTCTCTGCTGCTATGTCCCATGCCCAAAGCTGTGATCCTCTTCAATTCTCACCATCTTTTTTCCCACTGGTCGTGACCCTCTTTGTACATGTGTGGATTGCTCTGCTGAATTATATCTTGAATTTGTTTATGACAATTAACCCTTTGAGCGCCGAATTCATTTTCAAGGAACTAAAAATGTAGTTATCCTGAGCTGTTGAAAACCTATCATGTGGCAACTTGTTTAAAAGAGCTCCCCTGCGGCAGCTCATTTAAACAAGTTGCCACATGATAGGTTTTCAACAGCATCTGACTTTGATATCTTACATCATTGGACAACTATAGTTGCCCACAGGGCTGAAAGGGTTAATACTACAGTAAGCATGGCATCAGACAGATGATTATGACCTCTCTGCCGTGCGTAAGACTAAGAATTCAAGTTCATCTCACAGGAACTGAACCCCCTCCCCCAATAACACTGCTTTGGTTTACCCTCCCTCTCTGAAATGCTCTCGTCTCTCTCTGCCCTCTACATTCTGCACTCATCTCCTATCCTCTCTTTCACATCCTCGGGAGATACTTCAGAGGCTGGGCTGGGAAGCTGATTTAATCGCCCGTAATTCAGCTCACGCACGTACCACCCGCGCCCACGTCTGTAATCCCCCTGCCCCCTGCTGCCCCGCCAAAACTGTGATTTCCTTCACTTCCTTTTGCTCCCTCCCTCTCTCTCTCTCTCTCCTTCTCTCTCTGTCTCTTTGAGTCTCTTAATCTGTCTCAATCCCCACGGCTCCACCTACCAAAGTGCCTGATTTACTTGCGTCCGAACAAGGACATTCGCCCATTAGCGTCGCGGCTGACGTAGGTGCTGCATTCTCCTCCCTCCTTTGCTCCTTCCGCCTTCCCGTTTGCAAATTGGGGTCGGCAACCTCCGAGCAGGGCAAGGTATTGTCACTGACAACCGCTGCATCCATCCCGCCCCGCCCCTGCAGAGCATATTTCTCTTCGCTCGCCAACCTCACCTCCCCCAAGCCACATGACACTACACAGAGGAAAGCAGAAGGGGTGGGGAAGGAGAGAAGGATGGTGAATCATAGTGGGGGAAAAAAAAAACCCGGCCCAGTTGAAATAGTTAAGGGAATATAACTTGCAGTTTTAGTTTCACACATTAAGACTGCAGTAATTTTGCCGCATGCTGACCAGCCTGAGGTCGCATGTTTTCATTCTCAGACCTGGGCAGTAGGGCTCAGAACCTTTGGCTTAAGCTCAGTTCCCACTTTCGCGAGTTTTCTGCCGATTTGTGCCGATATACCATAACCTAAAAATTGTAATGAGTCGTGGTCCGTCTGCCTGTCGAGCTCAAAATTCTGTCACCGCCACGGACATAGGAATGTTCAAGAACCGCCGGCTGACATCACTTTACCTTTCTTCATTGTAAGTCTGTCTTAGTCAGTTCATGTTCCAGGTCCTTTTATGTCGTGGACATTCGTAGCACCTCGTCACTACATTTTCTTCAATCGTGACCATTTCAAAAATACGATTGCATTGGAATGTCAAGAACCATCACTGCACTTACCCCTAGATTCCACCGGAAGCGCCGTGGCTGCATTACTGCAGCGACATGGTCGCCAGAGCTGATTGCAGCCATTCCATGCAGTAAATGGTTCCATCTAAGTTACCGTCTGTGCTTATGGGAAATGCACCCCAGATCACGGCAGGCAGGAAGTAACTATCAAGGGGGATGTGCTTTTAACTAGCCACAAATTTTTTGTATGAAATTTGTTTATAGCTTCATTTTCAACTATTTGTCTGTAGCTGTGTTTCCATCCAACTTGTATCGCAAATCTTAAGTGAATTTTCGTTAATGCGGCAAAAGGAAAAGCGCATTTGTGTGCGTTTCCATCCACTTCAGTTATGCGCTTTTGTTTCACGAGATAAGCCGAAAGTGCCGTTAGGTGGCGCTAATTCTCTATTCCATTGCCGTTGCTTCTGCAGAAGAAGACGGCGCACGCTATGACGTCAATAAGCGCGACGAACGAAAAGGAAAACAAACGGGAAAGCTGGTGGCGAAAACGAATGAAAGTAATCACTTAAGCTAGTGGTTACGAAGTCTTTAATGTTGCAGCTAGCACAGTAGTGTAAGGTTACAGTTCGCTTCTACTGTATTAACCACTAGCTAGCTAGCTAAAATGATAACGAACTCTAACGTTATAGCTAGCACACCAGTGTTGCGAGGTAGCAAACTAGCTAGCTAGCTTGCCAACGTAGGCAAGCAAAAATGACGTAGATACTAAACGTCATCATTTATTCGCATAACTTGTTCGCTAACCCGTTTCCATTGCACTAAAGCGCATTTATCTTTATCGATTCGGAAAATTTTCCACCCCCTCCTTGCGCAAAAAAATAAAAAAAAATTGATGCGATGTTTCGAGTTGATGCGCATTTTGGCCGTTTCCACTCAGGTTTTTTTAAGCGCAAAATGAAAATGTGCATTAAAATAGGTGGATGGAAACACAGCTTGTGATTTTGTTTTTAACTAAAACGCAGCCGCTAATCTTTGATTCATGGCATTTGTGGCTGGACTGTAGGCTTCAGCACAACAAAGTCGGACATGACAATAAACACAATTGAAACAGACAAAAATAGAAAGCATTTAACTACGCAGCTTAGCCACCCACGGTAGAAGCTCAGAAATCTGGGAAAAATGACGAAATAATCTAAATGAGCCAGTCAACTGTATCACCTGGCAGGACGCTTCGCTTTTGCAATGCTCTTGGTGGGATATGAAGTCGCAAGGAGGACAAAGCAAAATAGTGTCGCACACGTAACGTCACAGATATGCACCTGGTGAAAACTAGGGGTTACATGACACCACTACAACATCGCTATGACATATGATGATCTGTGATGGGCGCGCGAAGCGCCACAACTTTTTGAACATGTTGAAAATTGTGCCACGACAAAAATGAGTCAATGACTTGGTTGCATCTGATCAGGAATTCCTCCGAGTACATTTACGACACACTCAAGACTTCCCTGTGACTTGCCACGATCTCACATCGGCATGAATCGGCGTATTAATCGTGAAGGTGGGAATGGGGGTTTCGTTGTTCTTTTCAAAGAGGCAGTGTCTGTGTGTGCATCCATTTTGTCCAAACCCCACTTGCTCACGTCTCCACCGTGCCCCCCCCCAACACACAGACACACCCAGCCCCAGCAACTACCTCTCCCCTCACCTCTCTCTCCAAACCCTACTCCCCTTGCTCCTCAACACCAGGGGTCGTGCTAGTTATGCCTCGGTGTGCATGCGCAAGCAAAGTATACGGTAGTTCGTTAGTGTGTCATTCAGTCATTCATTCTGTCTGTTACCAGGATAGCCGCTAAGCCGGTCAAAATCAAGTCCTAGAATATGGCTCTATGGGTTAAACGCCATGATCTCTTGGATTTAAATTTGCCAGATTTTTGAGATAGAGCTTTGTTTTCGAGTTATAGCACTATTTGATTACCATGATGGCTGCTGCGAGTGATCAAGACTTCAACAAAGAAAAAACTCTTCACAGTGGAATGCTTTACAACTTGTGAGTTCGATTTGCATCACAGCAATAGTTACTGCTGATGGCAAAACTTGACAAATGGAGCACAATGCCAACAGTGATTCATGTAGACACACATTGCGCACTGTGTTAAATACAGCACTGCGTGGATTTTCGAACTTACTGCTGTATGAACTTTATAAAACATCACAAATGATTTCTCCCCCCACACAGTAACAGTGTGCAAATGAACAATGCTTTCAGTTATTGCTGGGCTTCACAAAGCCTAACAACCGCAGTCTCGCTAAGCGGTCCTACGAAGCTGCTTATCAACTTGTTATGTCAACCGGCCACTGGTGGGTAAATACTTGAGAATAGCCATGTTTCCATCCACACGTTCTTATGCGAATTAAGTCATATCGAATTAAAAATGCCTTATGGAAACTGTGAAATTTGACTTGATTTTCAAGATATCGACAATAAGTTTATACGGTTGATCTCATTGGATTTTCTTCTTGATCGGTAAAAGGTTTATGCGATAACTGCTGATGGAAACGTTATTTGCCGAATAAATCCGCGACTGCATCGTGATGGTGTTTCGATGCCGTTGTTGCCTTCTGATAATGGTTTGCATGTTGCTAATAGCTGGCACATAAGCACTATTACAACTCGTGCAATTATCATCATTTTTTGGTAGACACGATCCATTATTGCTAACTAGTTAATTTTGTTGGCTACCACACTACTTCTGTTCACTCGAAGGTTCTGCGATTCAGTGCGAAAATGAATGGAAACAGTTTAAAATGTCAGAAATCTATTCGATACACCGATGTGATCGCATAGCAGCAAGTGACGTCATTATGCACAAGTTTTTATTCGCTTTAATGCTGTTAGGTGGAAATGCATTTTCACCGCCTTTATTTGCATGAATATTTTTGGCGAACTTCAGGTAATTCGATTGACAAGTGTATGGAAACATAGCTTATGTCAAGCACAGATGCACAGCTAGGGCACTCTGACATGTCCACACAGAATTTTATAGCTTCACTAAGGGACATACTTGTCACTGCTGTCAGCACCGAGGCATCAGCACCATCAGGGCTTTCATTTGTGTCCCGGTCTATCACTGAAAAATGTAATCCTGGTTACAGGGCCTCGCCAAAGATAGTGCAGAGGAAGGGACAGGGATGGGTGTGGGGGGGTGTGGGGGGTGAGGTCACAGAACATTAGTGAAGCCTCAGGACATGCTTATCTCTGCCTGCTTATTTACTGATGATATCCTGTAAGGCAAATCTGGGTAAACACTAGGCTGAGATAATGAGGGTCCCTCTGCCTTCCCCCCCCCCCCACCCAGACAGCTTTCCCCAGTTTAATCAAGAGATGAAGACCAGTGCTGTCATTTCAATAGAGGGGATGCCGGGTGATGATGTTTTGCCAGGCATAACCATGCTGCTAGGCCACACCGCATGTCATACTCCCATAATTGCACCTACAGTATCTGGACCTTAGGGCCCTGATGTTTTGTTTTGCTTTTTTGATATTTAACGCAACATAATGTTCATGCTTCATATTAATGCACACATCTTTGCAGTACACAGTCTCATGAAAAAGTATTTGCCCTCCTCCTGATTTCCACTATTTTTAAATATTTGTCAAAATTAGTGGTTATAGATTTTCATAAATACCTTGAGATAAGAAGAACAATGAAACACAAAAAGCAGTATTTGAATGATCAGTCCATTTATTGAGAGAAAAAAACTCATTCAACACCATCAAACATGTCATAAAGTAATTACCCCCTAAACTTAACGAGTGGTTGTGCCACCTTTAGAAGCAATTGCAGCCAAACACTTTCAATCTGAGATCAGAGGAGACTTTTGTCATATCATTCTCTGTAGCTTTGTTTCAATTCAGCAAAATGGGAGGGTTTTTGAGTATAACCCCCTTGCACAAAATACTAATATCGCCAATTTTTCCCGTTGTGCATGAGCCTATTTAAGGCTTTATAACTCAGTATTTGTGTCAGTATTTGTATAACTCAGTTTTATTCCAGTGAAGCAAGATGTTTGTGAATTTAATTATGGAATTGTTTAGCAATTAAATTTCAGAAGTTACGGACATCGGTGTCTAAATCTGCGCAGAGGGGATAAAGTGTGGCACAACACACATTCCTGCTTAATTGGCTCCTCCCCTTTTCTAGCAGTCTTGCGGGTTGTTCTTGGTGATTGGTTGGTTGGCTTGTTATCCCCTTAGGCCAATCAGCTGTAGCCACTGATTGTTCTGTGAATGTAGCTTGTGGGCCATGTCCCGAGCCTGGTCCTGGGGGAGATCATCCTCCAGAGCCTAGGAGTTCCAGCCAATCGGGCGCCCTAAGCCTCTGCCCAAGCCGGTTGGGCGTCCCAGGTCACCACCCATGCCAGATGGATGCTCGGAGCCTCCACCCAAGCCAGCACTAGGTGCACAAGCCCTGCTCAGCCCAGTTCCAGCCACTCCCACCCAGCTCAGCCCCTGTGCCGTCCAGAGTTGGTTGTTCCATTCCAGGCCTGTCCTGCCCAGTCTTGGCCGTTCCTGCCCTTTCTTTTTTTCCCGTCCACCTTTCCTGGCCGCTTCTACCTTTGGATTTGGACTACCCTTTTTGTGGCGCAAGTTGCCTGATTCATTTTGAACTGGATTGTCTGACCCTGAGCATTTCTTTAATAAAACCCGTGAACCTGACCTTCTGTCTGTGCCGAAATCCTGAGTCACCCTCCTTCCAGATTCTGCATAATAATCAATTGGCTTTGTTTGCATTTCATGCATTTTGCTGCTATGATTATGTGGAATTAAGTGTAAATTTGGTATTACAGAATATCTTCAAGATAAGTCAAATTTGTTACTCAAAAGTTTCAAAATAAAGTTGTGAAATTAGAGTAATTTAGGTACAACGTAAAACTGCGCTTAAATGTGTAAGTGCTTAAAAAGGGCATAAACAAATTTAAGTGCACAGTAACGTAAATTTCAGGCATAACCTCAGGTGTTCGTCCCCCACCAGTTGGATATCGAATGCTTAATGAAATTCACAAACGCCTTTGGAGTAGATGCACAACTTGATCTTTATGGAATTCATATCCCATTTTGGAGCGGCCGCAGGATGTGATCTTGGAATCCATATCCCACGTCGGAATGAATGCAGGATACGATGTTGTTAAAATTATTCATATACCTTACGTGACCTGCACATCTGTTATATCCCGACGAGGATGAGAAATGTAGCCGTAGTCAAGCTGGATGGGTGGGCTATGCGTATGTGGGTGTGATTGAAATAAAAAAGCGGATGTCATTGCGCCCCGAAGAGGGGCCTATCTAGGTCAACTCCCGCAAAGGTGTGTTGCCCCCACTTTGGACAGGAACAGGAAGTGACCTCGGAAGATGCTGGCAGCCCCTTTTTCTGCCCTTATAGCCATCTGTTTCCGGCATTCATGATCAAAAAAGAAAGTAAAATTCCAAAAAAGCCACAGATTTCTCTCATCCTCAAGCCATCATCCTTCCCCTGGGCTCTTCTCATCCCACCAGCTCATAAACTATTTACGAGCAACGCTATTTGTCGTCGTGACTACGAGCCCGATGCAGAGATAGCCACAGGTGTCTTTGTTTGGATTGAAGAGCTGCTGGTTTTTAAATTCCACAGCTTAAGGCTCTTCCTTTATTTATCTGTTTATTTCAAATGGCAAGCCACCCAGACAGGTTTATATCAACAGAGGGATTTGTTTCCTGTTATTTCTGTCCCTTTTACCCGAGCTCCACCCCCCCCCACTCTCTCACCTTCCCAGAGGAAAATATCCCACTTGCTCCTGTTCATGAGAATACGGCAGCAGTGATTTTACAGCCGGTATAGTCAGTGCTCCCGACTGAGCTAAGATGTCTGCCAGATTCAGTGAATTACAGGTCAGACTCCTGTGCGCTGATTAGCGGGACAAACGCTATGAACACTGAGGTTACTGGGAGTGAAGGAGCGAGGTCAAAGTCCACGCTATTGCAGGCAACGAACATGAGCAAGAAATGGGACATTTTGCCTTCAGTTGACATCTGCTGCCATCAGTGTCGGCGCCAAAACTGCAATTTTGGGGGGGCGCCACACAGACACCTCCCTTTTAAACAATTTTTAGTCCTGACTTGTGCTCAGTCATTTTCCGAATTAACAATACATTCAGTCCGAAAACACTCCACACTATCAGGTGTTGCTAGTTCTCCCCATGAAAATAAGACGACAATCATTTATTTGGACACGCACTTTGGTGCATTTAAATCAGCGTTATTCAAAATTGCATAAAGGCGTTTCAGATGGTATTTTATTTCATTTCAACAATTTAAGTCATGATGAAGCACAGGTTAGATCACCTGATGTGCTGAAAAGGTAGCGCGAAAGTTCCAGAGCAGTTTGGCTTTCGTAAAGCATAGGTTTATTTGGAAGTAAATTATTTTTCCATTCTGAAATTAGCTAATTATTTTCTTGTTGTTAGATCGCATGGGGAGAGAGGCCATGTCTTCAACTGCCAATGGATTATTACTATAATTGGAAAACGTGTCAATAAAGGAAAATGATTGAGAACTAGCCAGGACTAATTGTAGTTATAAAGGGATGTGTCTGTGTCCCCCCCAAATTCCAGTTCTGGCGCTGACACTAAGACAAATACTTCCTATATTTGGGCATCTGCACTCTTGGAACATATTAATATGTAAAGAAAAGAAGTCATGTTTACGTCTGTCACATGGAAGGTATTAATTTCAATGTGTAAATGAAATAAGTCATGTTTAGGTCTTAGTCACATACGTATCATTTACATTCTGTGACTGCTTGAAATCTGTGACCCACAGACATCACACCACAGATGGGCATGTCTCTGTTGATGTTCTGCCATGGCGATCCTGCCATGTCCTTCAGCTCTGACTTGTTTTTGGACCTGGCAATTTCTTTCAGAGGATACTCAGCACCTGGTGATATTCAAGCCTCATGGACACTTAGCAGCTGTTGCACGGGAATACTAAGTACAAATCATGTACGATGTTCTTTATTTAGTATAAAGACCAAAGGCCCATATACAAATAACAGTACAATGACAATACACAAACATGTGACAGTGGAAGCAACAATACATTGATATGGAATTGTAGGCAGGTTAAAGTAAAGCTTTTCTTCGGTAGAGTGCTAATTTCAGATAAAGAGCGAATGAAGTGACAAGTTCAACATTGGTGGAGTTAACAAGATTGCACAAAGCATAATTAGAATTAATTGCAGATAAGTGTTTTGAATGCAAATCTTGATACATTATACATTTATAAATAAAATGTAATTATTACTGTAAAAGCTGAGAATACTTTCTGGACCAATGTGAAATGTTTTATCGCACAAATGGTTGTATAATTCCTGCAAGACCAATATACTTGCTGCCTGTTGATACCAGTTACCTGAATTGTTAGATTACTACGCCAAAACCCAGTCAATCATAAAATGGGCTATAAAACTAATAATTCCGCTCAATGACAATTAATGTTTTTTAGATTATTTTTAAGTAGATTAAATGTCTAGTCGAGATCTGTTGGTAATTAAGAGTATAAAAAGTGCCAGGAAACCCAGCAAAGCTCTGGCTTTGAGCATAACGATGAATGCTTGTAAGCAGGCATAGAGAAAACTGGCAGACAAACAGCGGTAAGACACAGACAGTAAGAGGAATATGAAGCGAGATATAAGGCTGATTAGGATGGGGACCCGGTGAGCGTGTGAGGAGAGAGCATGCAGGGAGGTGTGGCCATGAACAAGGACATGAGAGGCGCGAGTAGAAAAACAGAAAGGGGAGGGCAAGTGTGTGAGTACAGGATTGAAAGCAGAAAGTACATGGAGAATGACAGGTGAAGGGATGCAAAAGAAACTAATATAGGGATCAACTAAATAAACACGGTGAATAAACACTGTAACTAATCATGAAAAATAATAAAAGCATAAAATACATGAAATAACAGACACATAATAAGTCAGATCCAGACAGAAATTGATTGTTGGCTACAAAAACCAACAAGTGTATCAGTGCCCTCAGACAATAGTTGTACACCCCTTGTCTGCCGTGTGGAGAAGCTACTACACTGTATATGTATGTAATGCATGGCGAAGTTATAATCTTGATAATGCTTGATTCTTGTTACTTTGTTCAAAAGCGCCCTGACTCTGACAAGCAAGTTCAAGTATTTGTCCCAAGGTCACGGGTGAGGTCACATTCAAGGCATGACATGTCTGGAAGGGGCAGTGATTCCTGTCAGCGTTTCCTCCGAGTTCTTGATAAGGGAGGAGGGGCGAGCTGTTCGCTGGACAGGAGATATCAGCCCCCGCGACAGGGAGAAGCGACCGCTGTCATCACCGTGCCAGCAGGGGAGACACAGAGGAGCGAAAGAGCCGGAATGGCCGACACTGTACGTGGCGCCCATGCTGTATCTCCTTCATCCAGTCTTCTGACCCTAGCGCAAGCTCTCATTTATTAAACTTCTCTCACAATAACAAGGGCAAACACCAACGACCCCCCCCAAATATCAACCTGCCAGCAACAGCTCAACATCCCCCTCCCCCCACCCCCCCACTCCAAGAACTATGCTCCTCCCTCCAACAACCCTGTTTTCAACATTTGGGCTGATGATTTCATTGGAATGTGAACAGGAGAAGGGTGGGCAGAGAAAGAATGTGTGTGTGAGTGTGTGTGTGTGTGTGTGTGTGTGTGTTTCCATGTGTGATACAGACAGAGAAAAAAATGGCGGGGGGGGTTGAGTTTTATCATGCTCAGCAGAGAAGGAAACATTCTCCACTCGGTGTTTGCTAGGAATGTTCTGGAAGTTCTTTCGTAAACAGATCATTTCTCATTGTCCTACTGTGGGGGTGGTGGAAGTGGTATTCATTGGGAGGAGGGTGGAATTCCCAAATATGCCCCCCTACAGCCCCCATATTTTCAGTCTGTTTACCCCACTGCAGCACCAGATTGAGTCAGCCCGTTGGAATCTTATCTCTAAAATATGCACTTTGGAATTAGTGTTAATGTTGGCCTAGCTCATGAGTGTTTACCATCTAATTGAGCTCTGTCTTCCCCACATCCCTCTCTCTTACTCACTGTAGACTCTGTTTCTCCAGGCAGACTGGGAAGCCTCTGGAAGAGTCAGCGATCAGGATCCCTCGCTCCTCATTGGCCACCTGAGAACCAGGAAGAAGTCGCACAATGGCCAGGAGAAATGTGATGCTTGCCGACAAAAAAAGTCCCTATTGCCTTTCTCAAAATGACTGTGGCACACCGGGGAGAAATGCCGTTAACTGCGTCATAACTCTTATAATAAGCTTACTGAAGGAAGACATTCAGCTACTTGAATCGATTAAAAGTTTCATATGAATTATATGCTGTAAACGTTTTACTGTGATGATAGACTAGATAGGCAACATGATGCTACAGATCGGATTTGGTGTCATTTGCATTATTGAGTTGAAAGTGGGAGTTCTGTGAAAGGTATTGAGTTTTCTACCAAAAAGCTCTCTGTTTGCCATATTTGTTCAGAGTAAGCCAAGATGATGCCACCAACCTGTCACCAGATGCCATTGGTGTCACCTATTGAACTGTGGCAATGTCAATGGTCAAAACTGCAATTCTGAAGCCATTTCAAAACATAGTGGCCAATTTGGACTTCTGCCTTGGTACTTCTCAGCAGAAGTCCGGCTTCATCTTAAAGAATGGGACTTAAGCTGCCATCAGATACATTTAGGAGTATTTTGTCATGGAAGGAACTGCTGATTCACAGTAATAAGATTCTGGGTTTGAATCTGGCCTGGAGCCTTTCTGAGTAGAGTTGGCATGTTCTCTTCTTGTTAAGGTGGGTTTCCACCAAGCACTCCGGTTTCTTCCCACAGTCCAAACACATGCATTATGGCTAATCTCTGAAGACCCACTTTTTCTCCTTAGCTTTTAATTCAGGTTGAGCTCGACTCACATTTTGTGTTGTAGATAGTGAGTGGTGCAATGTAATTTTGTTATTGTTTATGGTGGTGTGATTTTATGTACTGTACTGTAGTGTTGTGTATTTGTTTGTATTTGTAGCCACGTGCGACTGTACAGCACTTTGGTGTACCTCGGTCATTTTGAAGCGTGCTTTATAAATAAAGTTTGAGTTGAGTTGAGTAATTGAATCCTTGAGTTTCCAAAGGGCCCAACTCCAGGGCGCACTCTTTTTCAAGAAAGGGGAAAATTGATTTTTTTTTTTTTTTTTCCCATATGTTATGACCCATATATTTTTAGTTTTTTTTTTCTACAGACAAGAGAGTTTGAATGGGATACTTTAGGCTGAAATTACAAGAAAGTTCCTTTTTGTTATAAGATATGCAGACCTCTAATTCATTGGAGTTGGGCCCTTTGGAAACTCAATGATTCAGCTGGAGATTTTAAATTGCTTACAGGTATGAGGATGTGAGTGAATGGTGTATGAATGGTGCGTGTGCCCTAACAAGCTGTTCAGGGTATGTCCCTGCCTTCCTTCCATAGTCTGCTGAGATAGGCTACAGCTCCCTCATGACCCTAGTGAGGAAGAAGCCATACACATAATGGATGGATGGATTATTTCCGGAATACAAAGATTCTGTGCAGGAGCAGTTTTTTGTACTCCCTTCCTGAGCGAAAATTCATGAGGATTAAACCCTGGCTGGAGTATCACATTGGCCATATTCGAGTGGTAGTTGCTGAGAAGTAAAAAATGTTCTCTGCCCACCTGCACAGAGACAGATTGTTAATGTTGGCAATCTGCCAGTCGAACAGGTTTTTGAGATCTATACAGTGGTGCTCCTACAACAACACATTCTCATCCTGGACTCGTCATATATTGACGCTACCTGACCAAGCGTCGTCGATATACGAGGCAGAAGGAAGCTTTTGGTGTTATTTTTTGAGTGGTTAGGGTTCTGGTTAAGGGACAGATGCTTGAGTCTATTTTCTTCCCCATACCACCCACGATACCATCCAATAGCAATTTGCCATTCATGCCATTCAATTTGCAATGTTATCTGTTACTTCACAAACTTTCCGCCGGTTTCTCACTGGTGAGTTAAGTAATCACATCTCTGTGTTTCCGATACCAATCGAAGCATTCATAAACATTTACGGAAAACGATTTCTTCACAAAAGCACCAGTCGAATGCAGCCAATCTCATTACATCTTGACCCACGTATCCTGTAGTCTCGGCCATTGCAGAATTTCTGCAGCAGCAGAACAGCAAGATCCCCTTAATGATGGAAGGGTTGGTAATGATGGTATTGATGCAGTTTTAGGTCAGTGAGACTTGTGACTCTACCCCTGGTTAGGTGATTGTGCTGCTTAAAAAGATCTTCAAAATTGATTGAAATTTTATGATGGGCGATAATTTGTGTGATTTGCATTAGGAATTACCACAAATGGTGGCAAACCAGGAGAATACACAAACCATCCCCCCTTTTTTGCTTCTTGTTTTTTTTGTTAAGGCACAACGACACGAATTCTCTACTTCCTGTTTTCTGGGAGATTCCTCCGTTGTAGGGAGCCCATTCGCATCCCGCGTCATATACTATTCAAAAAAAGTAGGGGATATTGGATTTACAAGTACCATGAAATGCAGATCATGAGGTCAGGAAGGAAACAAATGACATAAAAACATTAAGGAAACATTTGTCAATTTATTCAAAACCCTGTGTACAGTCAGTAAGGACAGATTCTCCAGAATAAGGGTTGACACAAACACAGGGTCACACAGCAAATTTACCACCATTGTGAAACAGAGTCAGTAGCGGGTAAAACCCCTCGGTTGGCTAGACGAATTCGGCGTGGCATACTCCTAACGAGACGTCCCAGGTCATTTTGGGGAACGTTATTCCATTCCTGTTGCAATGCTGCAGCAAGTTCTTGGACATTGGCAGGAGGTTGTTCGTTGGCGTAGCCGCTGTCCAAGCATGTCCCAGACATGCTCGATGGGGGAAAGGTCCGGACTGAGTGCTGGCCATGGTAATGTGGTGATATTCTGCTGCTGGAGGTAATCTGTAACGATCCTGGCCCTATGACATCTGGCATTGTCACCTTGGAAAATGAAAGGGCGGCCATAACGGCGTGCAAACAAAAGCACAACATGGGGTGCCAAGATGTTGTCCCGGTAGTACTGCCCTGTGACATGTCCAGCAACAACATGCAACGGCAGCAGTGATGCCTCCCCACACCATTACAGATCCACCCCCATACGGATCATGTCTAATGACGTTAACGTCATGGAAACGTCGGCGCCAAACCCTCCTCGTCTGTCAAGGAAGTCCACAGTGAACCTCGACTCATCTGAGAACATTACGTTGTTCCATCGGCGATTATCCCAGCGTTGATGATGACGACACCATTGGAGTCTGGCCCTAATGTGACGATCCCTCAAACAGGGAATGACACGAGGGCGTCGGGCGTGTAAGTGAAATCTGTGCAGACGATTCCTGATGGTCTGGCCACTCACTACCAAGCCAGTATCCCTTTGAAGTTGAGACCTTATCTGATTTGCTGTTACCATACGATTTCTCAAGACAATAGTGCGGATGAATCTGTCCTGAGCCTGAGTTGTTGCCCTTTGCGACGGATTGTGGTCTATCCGGAACACACCCTGGAAAGCACGATGTCTGGACCATAATCTGCTGATGACAGACTGGGAAACATTCATTGCCCTTGCCACAACGACCTGTCTTGTGCCAACCTGTAGCATGCCAAGGGCACGTAACCTCTCCTCCTGTGTTAGACGGCGATGGTCTCTGTTTAATTAACGACTTCAACCACTGATAATCTGATGCTTTCTCTTCAAAATCTTCCTTTACAGTGGCTCTAACCTTCCAATTCAGAGTCATGCAAATTTGTGGCACAACCCCTTGATCATCGATAGCATTGCAGATCGTGAGAGTGTCATTGATGTGTTTGGGTGATGAATTTCTTTGGAAATGCTTCCTCAGTAAGGAACTATACAACATGGTTTCAGATCCTTTGTATATGTGAAAATTTTGATCTCAAAATAAAATATCCCTACTTTTTTTGAATAGTATATATTGACGTTACCTGACCAAGCGTCGATATACGAGCCAAAAGGTTGCTTTTAGCGTCCTTTATTGATGCCAGTGTAAAACGAACCCTAACCCCTAACCAGGGCACTGAACTCGGCTCACTTTACCGAACGTTCTTGAGTTTAATGGAAGGATACAGATGTGCATAACTGTCAAGAACTTGGGAGAGGAACCAGTCACAGATACTGTACTTCAGAAATGATTCTTAGGAACTTTAATCAAAGGGAAAAATTCATTAAACAAATGAAGACCACTCACTGGTAGCAGGCAGATACATGCGGAAAGCATCAGACAAGACAGCTAAAGCCGCTTTCACACCGGATGTGGAACTAATTTTTTACGCGGCAGATTACATTCAAAGTCAATGCAAAGATGCGAATACACGCAAAATTATTCGCGTCTTTGCATCGACTTTGAATGTAATCTGTTGTGCGAAAAATTCGTTCCGCGTCCGGTGTGAAAGCAGTTTAAAAGAAGGATCACTAGGACAGAACTAAGACCCCGCTTACACGTAGGAAAAACGCACATATTTTCATGCGGTTTGGCCTCTCTTTTACACGCAAACAAAGTTTTTTTTCACAGAAAACTACCAGTTACCTGGATGTAACTCCAGTTCTATGAGTACGTGCGTTGCCCTCTAATGGGCTTTGCTATTGGTTTACCCCTCGCTGCCTGAGAAAGAAAATTGAACTCACCTGCTCCGTAGGAGGGGGTAGCATGCTCACCTCCTATAAAGCCACGACGTTGCCCATGCTCATCTCCCTTTGAAACTCAGCATCTCACACTCGGGGCCAACTGGGCAGGCTGTTAGAGGGCTACGCACGTACTCATAGAACTGGAGTTACATCCAGGTAACTGGTAGTTCTATCTCAGACGCGTGCTCCCCTCTAACGGGCTTCGCTATTGGTTTACACCTAAGGCGAAGGCCGTTAGGGATGAATGTACTCCCAGGTGGCCCCAGAACCTAGAGTCCCTTTCAGAAACCAGAGAAACCCATTCACTCCCTGGGGTGAGCACCGCCAGGCTGCGTACCCCGGCCCAGGTCGTGACACAACTACGCAACACCAGACCCGAGTTGGTGTCAGAAGGGGCCCGTCCTGATAGGGTCCCTTCTAGAATGAAAGAACGAATGCATGGGGGGGGGCTTGTAGCTGTCATATCCCTCCAACGAGCCCCCCACGCCTGCTGGCGAGGCGCCCCAGAGCGCATCGCCTCAGGGTGTGGTAGCACACTAGTTAGTGTTGGAGGGGAACCCCGCTGATAGGGTTCCCAGGACTGAATGTGCGACTGTGCTGGCGGTCATATCCCTCAGATATGACTGCGCAAAGGTTGATTCGGAAGACCAAGAGGCCGCCCTGTAAATCTCCTCCACGGATACGCCCTTAAATAGCGCTGTAGAGGATGCAATGCCCCGGGAAGAATGTGCGGTCAGCCCCACTGGGGCGATGAGACCCACTGCCGAGTAGGCTCTGCAGATAGCATCATAGATCCAGTGTGCGAGGCGCTGTGGTGACAGAGGGACCCCCTGAGCCCGTCCGCCACAGCCCACAAGCAGCTGATCCGCTTTCCTAAGACTTGCAGTGCATTCCACGTACAGGCTGAGCGCGCACTGGGCACAGTTTGTGCATCCGTTCCTGCTTGCTGGTGGCATGAGGAGGTGGGCAGAAAGCCCGTAGTCGAATTACAGACGATTTGAAAGCCGTGGTGATGACCTTTGGCCGGAAGGATGGGTTAGGGCGAAGCTCCACTGATCCTATGTCCTCTCTTAGGATCAGACATGATGGGTGCACAGAGAGAGCGCCCAGCTTGTTCTCCCTCCTAGCTGATACCAAGGCCAGAAGGAGGGCCGTCTTGATCGATAAAATATGCAGGTCCGCCTGGTCTGGGGGTTCAAACGGTGGTCCTGCCAGGCCGTCCAACACTGTCTGCAGATCCCATTGCGGAACCACGCGCTCCGTTCGGGGGTCTTAGCCTGCGGACTCCCCTCAAAAAACGCTTTACCAGGGGGTGAATTCTGGCTGTGAAGCGGTCAAACCCATCATGTCCAGCCGCGATAGCTACCCCCAGAGTGGATGCTGCGCAGCCCCCCTCGAAGAGCCCCTGAAGGAAATCCAGCAGCCCTTGAAGGGGGCATGAGCACAGGTTCAGGCCTCTCGCCTGACACCAGTCATTAAAAATCCGCCAACGGGTTGCATAAGCCTTGAAAGTGGCTGGGCCACGTGCACTCTGAATTGTGGACACCACCGCCTCGGGCAGGCCCAACTCAGTCAACTTCTCTTTTTCAACTTCCAGGCCATGAGGGCGGGAGCTCATACAGCAGGCCGGCTGGCCAGACTGGATGGGCCAACGCATCCACCCCTAGGGGAGGGCTGTCGGTAGGCCTCAGGGAGAACCACAGAGGACACAGAGTGTTCTCCCTGTTCGCAAACAGATCCACCCTCGGTCGCCCGAACAGCCTCCAGATCTGTTTGGCTGTCGCCGGTGGGAGGCTCCAATCCTCCTCGGGCAGCGCCCCCCTGGACAGCCCATCTGCCCGAGTGTTGAGGATGCCAGGAACATGCTGGGCTTTCAGCGAGCAGAGATGGCGATCCGCCCATATTAGGATGGAAGCAGCCATCCTGTGTAGGGCCACTGATCTGACCCCCCCCTTGCCTGTTGAGATAGGCTACCGCCGTTGTGTTGTCCAATCTCACTAGGATGTGCCTCCCATCCAACTGTGGGGAAAAATGGTGCAGCACCCTCTGAACTGCTATGAGTTCCAGTAGGTTGATGTGCCGCTGGGGCCCCTGCCATGTACCAGCGACAGGAGCAGGGCCACAAGTTCCGCCTCACCCTGTGAGGAAGGCATCTACAAATATATGGGTATAGTGAGCCACGCACCCCATCCGAACTCCCTCGCGAAGCCGGCTGAGTGAGGCCCAAAACGTCAACGTCCGCCGTGCTTGTATTGGTATGCAGAGCATGCGCTGCTGGTCTCGCCTTGGGTTCAGCCGAAGGCGTATAAACCAGCGCTGCAGATCTCTCATGTGCAGGAGCCCTAAGCGGACTACTAAATGGACAGCAGCAATCATCCCCAGTAGCGACATGACTGCCATTGCTGGCACCGAGACTGCATCCCGTATTTCTTGGGCCCGAGACAGGATCGCTTCTGCTCTCTCCACAGACAGACTTGTGGTCATAGTTCGAGAGTCCAACAGCATTCCTTAGTACCGTGCTGTCTGGCTGGGCTGCAGGGTGCTTTTGTCGTAGTTGATAGCCAAGCCCAGCTGAGCAATATATTGCATCACCAGCCTCGTATGGGCGGTTACCATCTGCTCGGAAGAGGCCAGGATCAGCCAATCATCCAGATAGGTCAGAATCCGTATCCCTCTCCACCGGAGCGGCGCTAGCGCTGTCTCCACACATTTGGAAAATGTCCGAGGTGCTAGGGAATATCCAAACGGGAGGCGGCAAAACTGAAAAATCCGGTCCTCCAATGCAAAACGAAGGAACTTTTGATGGCGCGGCAGAATTGGAACATGAAAATATGCGTCCGTGAGATTTATTGACGTCCTCCAGCCGCCTGGCCTGACACATTCCAGCAGCGCCCTCACCATCAGCATCCGGAATGGTCTGCGCGCAATATACCTGTTTAGTTCTCGAAGATCCAGAATGGGCCTCAGGCCTCCCGATTTTTTGGGAATCAAGAAATAAGGGGAATAAAATCCCGCTTGAGCTTCCGATAGGGGAATCGGTCTCACGGCCTCTTTTCGTAGAAGCGAGCTCACCTCCTCCTTCAAGACCGTCTTTTGGGCGGAATCAGGGGGCTTCATCCGCACAATGCCTTTGAATGGGGGAGGACGGCAGCGAAACTGCAATGCGTATCCCTTCCACAGCGTTCTGTCCAGCCAGACTGGGAGGGGGGCGCACAAGCTCACACACGACTGATAGTGGTTCGTGAGTGGCGAAGCGGTCAATTCTATGGTTTCCGATAGCCCGGGCCCTCCCACGACGCCCCGCCCCCTGTGGGATGGTTCGACCGGGGGGCCCTGCCTGAAAGGGCAGCGAGGCCAATGACAGCAATGCTTCTGCTGCAACCCAAAGCACGTCACCTGGTGACTCACTCACCGTGGGTGGTGGGGGCGCCGCTGTCTCTGAGTCAAGCGAGAGCCCTTCCTGACGTTTATCCTCAGAAACATTGGCATCCAAAAACACCTCGGGCTGTGGGGCAGAACGAGTGAAGGCTTCTTCCACGGGTTCGCAGGCCCCTGCACCAGAATTACATTTGTGTACACATCCCGTCCCTTGTCTCCGGGATTCACAGTGAATGCTGTGTGACACCTCAGGAGCCATGGAGCCAAAGTGGCGGACAGCCCCCCTTCCGTGTTACCTGGAAGCAGAAGCACGCTGATGTGTCCTAACCATGCTGCTAGAGCAAGCTGCGCTAGCAACATGCTGGCTTTTAGTTTGTGAACGTTTCTTCACTGGTGGTGCGCCCGGATGAAATGAGTTCATCGATTTTAAAGATTCATTTTGAACAAAACCAGCACTGAAAGATGGGGGGCATCAAGTTTTGGTTTAGCCACCAAGTTTGGTCGTGTGCTACCGCCATGGGTAGCGCGACGCAAACCTTGCCGGCGGTTAGCTAGCCAGTACTTCATAAACAGGCTATTAGCCGGTGAAGCCCCAGTTTTAAAAGCACAGTTTAGTGGAGGTGGTGAGAACACATAAGCCTCACGCCTCATGTCCCTCTTATTAACCACATCAACGGATGGCAGGGCTATCCCTCTGTCTCCGGTAGGTTGTCCCAAATTACCCTGAATGCTACCACCTGAAACAGCCAGTGTGTCAGTGTGTGCAATGCGGGAACAGAAAGACTCAGAGGCAAAATACTGATAGTGCCTTTTATTTGAAAATTTTCCCAAGGCTGACCGCCGAGGGCCCGCACCCCTGGTGTGGACCTCGCGAGACTGGTAAGGCTGTGGTCGGCACGGCTCCAGGCTCGGCTGGCTGGGGGCGGCGAGCGACCGATCATCCAACCTGTGGCAGCGGTGGCTGGGCGGAGGTTGGGAGTACCGAGGCCCGCTGGCGGACTGCTGTGGGCGTAGGTGGGAGCCCAGCTGCCCCGCTGCTTTTCGGGCTGCCTCCAAGCGGTCGACCATGGTCTGGACGTCCGGCCCAAACAGCGAGGTGGTGGAAATGGGCGCGTTCATGAGCGCCCACTTCTCCCGCTCCTTCAGGGAGGACAGCCCGAGCCACAGGTGACGGTGTCCCACCTGAGCTGCGCACATGCTCTGCCCTCTGGCGATGGCGAACACCTGCAACATGCGGAGCATCGTCGCCGCCGTCGTCTGGATCTCCTCTATTTCCTCTGGCGTCAGCTCCGCCTTCTGGTGGGTGAGGCGATCCATGGAGCCAGCCAGAAAAGCCAGGTTGTTAGCCAGCGCGACCCCCTGGGCCGCGCTAGCATAACAGCGGTCGAACAGGCTCGCTGTCATCCTGTCCCTCTCGGACGGATGCAGCGGCCGACCGCCTGGCCACATGGAGGCGGTGGGGACCAAACACCACCTCACCGCGTCTTCGATCGCCGGGACACCCATATCCCACTCCCAGCCTTCAATGGTGGAATAGGGTGCGTAGGCTATCACCGGAGACTTGGCGGCGATTGGATTTCCCCAATCGCGCTGGGCGTAGCCGATGATGGGTGGCATCTGAGGGCAAACCACCTTAGGCCGTGGCTTGGACTTCGGCTGGGCCAGCAGGTCAATGGTGAAGTCATCTCCCTGGGTGTTAGGGGGCTGCGGAGGCAGGGGCATCTCCATCCGCTCCGCTGCCGACCAGAATAACCCTGGCAGGTCGTCCAGAGGGTAGCGGTGCTCTGGGGGAGGCTCCTCGTCATGGAAGATGGATGCCGGATCTTCCTCGTAGATGCGTTGGTCATCCTCCTCGCCGTACTCGTCCCACGGCTTGGAGTGGACCGCCGCCACCGACTCTCGGGCTGGCCCCGAGCCAGCCTGGAGGATGCGTGCGGCCCGCAAGAACTGCTGCCGCCGCTTGCGCTCCTCCCAGGGGAGCGCTGCACAGGCAGCACACGCACCGGCCTCCACTTGGTGACGCCAGCCCAAGCAGACGAAACAGTCGTCATGTTGGTCCTCGGCCACCATGGGGGAAGCACACTGAAGACAAGACTTCATAGTTAAATCGTACCTAGTTCAATCTCTTCCAACGGCTGAGTGAAAAAGGGAGACGAGCACTGGCAACGCCGTGGCTTTATAGGAGGTGAGCATGCTACCCCCTCCTACGGAGCAGGTGAGTTCAGTTTTCTTTCTCAGGCACCGAGGCGGAGCCTCGAAGGGGTAAACAAACAGCGAAGCCTGTTAGAGGGCGGAGCACGTACGAGATAGAACGATGATTTTTAAAAACCCCGGCCAAAGTGGAGATTTCTGATAACGCAGTTTATGTGTTGCCGTGTAAACTGGGTGAAACGGGGTTTTACGTTCTGAAACGTCACAGCATGCGCCAGAAAATGCTTAACGTCATGTGAGCGACCTATCAGTCTACAAAAACGAACCTCGCGCCATATTTATGGGGCGCATCTCAAAGCCTAGGCTGCATGCTGAGAAGGCTGCATTTTTAGGGGTCGTCACTCACTTCCATCCGCCAAACTAATATTTAGGGTAAGGGACAAGGTTGAATTAAGGGTTAGGTTTAGGGCTAGGTATGGGGTTCGGGGTTAGAATTAAGAGTAAGGTTAGGGAAACCAGTAACGAGTCGCTTTAACCAAAGCTGTTTAACGGAGATAAAATGATGTTACGTCAGTTCGGTGGATGGAATTAGGTGACGACCCCTAAAAATGCAGCCTTCGAAGGATGCAGCCAAGGCTTTGAGATGCACCTATTGTTTTGAAAGGAACAGGAAGTCGTGCGTCTTATTCGCTATTGTTGTCAATTCTGAGGATTCTGATTGGCTGGCATGGCTTTATCCTTCTCCCTACACTGCCGCCCATAGGTTTGGCATAGTTGTGATGGCGCTCGACGGCGTATTTATCCGGGTTCATGTAAATGACAACATTTTTGAAAACGATGTTGTGTGCACGATGTTATTATTGAAAACAGAGGTGGGGGAATATTTGTTTCTGTAAATACCCGGCTATGTGTAAACGTGGCCTAAAATAGACAGGTATAACGAGCAACAGGTGAGGAATGGGAGTGAGGCGTGTGAAGGGGAAGGGGAATAGAACGAGACCATGATATAACAACAAAATGCCAAGCAGGGAGGGCGGTGGTGAAATGAAAATATAGTTCAGAGAATTTGTGTTTTCTCCGCGGAAAGAAAAGGAGGACCGTGTCAGATACAGGAGAAATACTAATGATCAACTGACGAGTCGCAAACCAAAATTTGAAGCCACTCCAGCGGTCAGTGATTGCGTGCCATAATTAGCACATGCTGGTGCTTCATGGTAAGCCATATTGGCTCTTTAAAAAAATTTATGTCTGAAGTTATGCTGCATTCGGTAACGCGTCCCACGAGCCGTGTTTTTGAGACTCGACTGGTGAATTCTGTTCTTTTGACCTCATGACCTCACTGTCTGAATGATCCTTCCTCGTACCTTCGACTTAATTCACGACACGACTCGTGTTTACGAGTGTTACCGAATGCAGCATTATTTTGAACCAAACTGGAGGGCCTTTTCACATTTCTGGATCCGCTCTTGCTGTTTGGAATTAAGTAATTGCAATGTCGTCACCATCGTAATGTTACCTGCTTTGAATTTGTCTTTCAT
This sequence comes from Gymnothorax javanicus, assembly GCA_029692085.1. Taxonomy (NCBI): domain Eukaryota; kingdom Metazoa; phylum Chordata; class Actinopteri; order Anguilliformes; family Muraenidae; genus Gymnothorax; species Gymnothorax javanicus. Next base: position 11,629,228 of record CM056195.1, on the reverse strand, counting down.
TATTCAAGCTTTTCACTTGAGTAAAATAATATTTGCGAACACTCAAAACCTGAACTTCACAGAATGCCATATTACAAGGAAATCTGATGATTAGTTGGTTGTGAAATCAGAGCTTTTATTAGTGAGGTGGGCTGCATCGCCACACGTGTGTTATGCTTACATTAATTATGTAACACTTAATAATGGCGGTGCTCAGTGCGCGCCGCTCTCTGCGTTAGGTAGTGGCCAATTGAGTAATATAGATCAATGGGTTCCCTGTGCAAAAACCGAAGTTAAGTGCTTCTGATATTCTTTACCAGTGTATGACAAGTAAAAAGAAAAATCAGCAGTTAACAGCACGACTACTCTGAGATGATATTAATCGCGCCAGAAGTGAAGAGATGAAAGTATCAAGATCTGCTAAGTCCAGACGCCTGTGTGAAAATGGTCTAATTGGTCGTGTTGCTGCCGAGAGCTGGCAACTTCAGAAAAAGTCTTGAGTTTGCCTATAAATTCAAGGACTGGACACCACTGGGCTGGGAACAAGTCCTTTCGACTGAGGAATCAAAATTCAAAATTTTCTCACCCAAACTCAGAGCTATTGTGCTCCATGGAGTTGGAGAACGTTTCAAAAATTTCCGTTTAACCCCTTCAGTAAAACATTGATGTGGTAATATTATGGTTTGGGGTTCAGTCTAGGGTGCGTTTCCCAAAAGCGTAGTTGCTAACTAAGTTAGCAACTTACATAGTTCATCCATTCACAATCAATGGGTCCAACTGTGTTAGTTAGCATGTGTGATTGTGGCAGTTTCCCCTGCCACTGGTAAAACACCACAGCAGTAAACCACACCAACACTCATACCACATGCCACATGTTAGCCAGGTAGCATGCTACTGATAGTTTGGTGGGTGCACACACTGAGCTACATTTAAAAACAAAGCTGTTTCCTGCGCTATCTTCCCCATAAAATTTACTAGAAACACACACAAATGCAAGGTTTTGAGTTAGCTCTTTATTTTAAGATTGCAGATCATGTATTTTGAAGTTCTTTGTATTTAACTATGTTTCTCCTTCTTACCACAGTGTTTCCTGGTTCTGTGCAGTGACAAAGGACCCGATGCCTAGTTTCAGGCAGTCTTTTATAGTGCCTGAGTAATGAGTAGGGAGCATGCTCAGTCCACTCATGCTGCACCATACCAGCTAATGGAAGTAAAAGTGTGGTTGTAACTTCTACATGGTATCATGTTCATGTGGTGATTGCTTTAATGTGGTAAACACCTGTCTGTATATAGTCTTGGAAATGTTTCGAAGCTTGAAATTAACCTGTGTGACTGAATTGATAATTTTCATTGATTCAATTAAAGATGGTATGGTCCAGTGGGAGGGGCCTAGCCTTTAATTGGAGGGGATCTACACTGCCTAGTCAGTGAGTAAAGGGCTGTGGTGCAGCGCAGACCTAATGCTGCTTCTGGCCAGTATTTTGTAAATATTTTTTTGGCTGCATTTTGCTTTGTTATTTGCTCACATCTCCCAGGACAGTAATAAAACACTTTTTTTTTTTTTTTGAATCAAATGGATTTTGTCTTATTTTTTTTTTTTCATTTTGAGGTCAAACTACATCTTTTTCAGTCAGCCTTTCGGCACACTACCCTCATTCAAGGTCAGAGTGTGACAGTGATTTTGGGAAACGCACCCCTGCTCGAAAGGAGTCGGTGATGTCATAAAAATCGACAGAGTCATGGATCACAAGAAGAATCACGGCCACAGTCTGCTCTGCTGCGGCGGTCTCTCCCTCTGCCTGGCGACACCCCTTCCACTGCATTCGCTTTCAGCTGAGTCTCCTTAACCAGCCAGTATTTAAGCAGCTCTGCTTCTCTCACTCTTTACCAGATTGTTGTTGCAGCATGCACTACTCTCCAGCGTTTATCTTCGGTCTGACTTCCTGGAATCGACTCTGCCTGCTTCTGACGACGTCCTCTCATTCCTGCCCCGGTAAACCTGATTGCCCTCTGCCTCTTCTGCCTGTGTGCTTCCTGGGTTCCCATCTGCCGTCTTCCAAACCCCTGTCCAAGCCACCCGTCTTGCCACTCTACTGCCTGCCTGTGTGGATACAATGCCGTTAGCCGAGCCACTAGCCAGCCTGTTCTGGTGGCCCAGTGGTAACTCTCCCGCCTGCTGTGTGGGCGACCTGGGTTTGAATCTTGCCATTGCTGCCTGCTCCACACAACATCCAGAAGGTCCAAATCCTGGTCTGCACTGCATTCTGTTTGCCCCTGCCTCAAAGTCATTAAGAACCACTAAATCTTAATTTTTTCTGATTGTGTCGCTTTTGGGTCCTGCCACTCCTCGTGTCAATCACAGTGTTGTTGTGAGGCATGCACTGCAATCCAGAAAGAGACTGATTGGTCGAGGATTTTATTTTCAGCAAGATAATGACCCTAAACACACTTCTAAGTTGTGCAAGAATTATCTCAGTTGCAAAGTCCAGACATTTATCCGATTGAGCAAATCTGTTGTGACATCGAAAGAATCTCTTTGGAATGAAATTCAAATCAAATGGAATGGTTTAGCGAGTGAGGAAATAAAAAAAAATTATGTGAAAACTATGCCTGAAAAATGAAATGCTGTAAACAAAGCAAAGGGTGGCCCCACTAGATAATGGCTTTCTCTCTCAAAAAGACATCATTATTTTTGTTTTTACTAAAACAAGGAGCGGCCCCATGTTTTAGAACCAAAAGTCAAACTTCCTCCCTCATGGACTGAAAGACATTTCAACAACACTGCAACAGTGTCACTGCAAAGTTGCTTGGCTCGAGTGTAAAAACAAGGGGCCATTCCAGCGTGGGCCTTTGGACCCGATTTCTGATTATCAACAACAATTCGACTTGATATGATACCACATGCAGATTTATGTGTCATAATTCACTCATCGGTGAAAAAAAAAAAGTAATTGTTCATTTTAAATTCTGCATGTTGTGTACCATTTGTCTATTGCTGAGGGGATGATGAAGCGGTACTGATGCTGAGTTCTGGCAGAGTCCAAATCTTGTTTAATCACTATGGTTCCCCGTTCTTTTCCCGGCGTTATGCCAAGGCTGTAATGCCGAGGAGGTTTGTAAATGACGCAGCGTAGAAACAGCATCCGACTGCAAATGAGAACACAGGTCATTCATGCTTTGTGAATGATGAACGGAGAGAAGTGTGTGTGTGTGTGTGTGTGTGTGTGCGCGTACGTGAGTTGGGTGGGTTTGTGTTGAGTGGGGAAGGGGAGGTCAGGCAAGCAATTCTCCCAATTCAATCTAATCTGTCAGACAATGCATCCAAACAGACGCTCTCTCATAGGTTCATCAGACGCATACCAAATTTACAGACGTCATTGTCAGGACAACTGTACCTCACGCACGTACGCCATGAATTGGCTGGACGTCATGCTCACTCTTCATCCTCCTTGGCTAAATCCACCAATCAGGCTCTCTCCAGACGCTCAGGGCGTTTGACTCTGTTCATTGTATTTTTCCTTGTGTTACAGCCCCGGTTTTTTGAGCTGTTCTTCATCTTGTTTATGTGCTGTACATATCAAGGTTTACATGTTACGCTGGATTGGGATTACTGAGTGAGCTGAATGACATTGCTGATCACAAACGGCTCATTTTCCTTTATTGCAAATTCCTGAATTAGTCACATATGTTTTCACCCTGTGGCAAATGTACAATAATGCTGAACGTTAATTGAATCGGTGAATTCAATATGGCCCAACTCCACTCATTTAATGCATGGAATTGGGCCCTTATTGAATTCACCGATTTAATTTGATATATTGCTCAGTATGAATGTGCATCATTGCCCACGATTAAGATGCAGTATCAATGATATTATGTTCATGCGCTTGACTCACTGAGTCAATGTGCTGTATTGCTCAGTATTGATGTGTCTTCTGGGCAAATGTACAATACTGCTTATTGTTAATGTACAGTGCTGTGAAAAAAAGTATTTTCTACTTTCCTGATTTCTTCTATTTTTGCATATTTGACTCACAAATGTTACAATTCATCAAAGTCATTTTAATATTTGACGAAGATGACCCAAGTTAATGCAAAAAGTAGTGTTTAAATCCTAATTTCCTTTATTGAAGGAAAACCGCAATCCAACCCTACTTGGCCCCATGTAAAAAAAAAAAAAAAAGTAACTGCCCCATGAGTAACTAAATCAGCCAATTAAAAAAACTTTCATTAATAACTGGGTAGAATTTCATTAACCACTTTGCGCAGAAGCCAAACCTGGCTGTTTACGTGTTACCTTATTTAAGGCTTTATAATTCAAGATTGCAGCGTCACTGAGAGGAAGGGAATGGCTCACCTGAGTCAAGACACTTGAGGCATTTAGAATTCCATCATATTTCAGTTTATTTTCATGATTTTGATAGAGAAAAAGGGATGCAAACATAAAAAATCTTCATGAAAATTCAGCATTGAAATTGTAAAAAAAATATTCTGAGAACTGAAAAATGGCTGGGGGTAAAAACTATACATTTCTGGGATCATAAACTCCTTGATCATGAGTATAATTCATCTGAGCATTACATTCTAGATTTCCTACTCTCTAGGAGCCAAATAAGACAGCTATCCGGGTGGCTCCCCGAACTCTAAGATGGTGCACTGTCAAATATTAAAATAATCATATATTTTACACAAATCAACTTTTGACACATGAAATTCATTATAAATAAATGATTTTCTGGTTGAATTTAGCATGAGTTTATCAATATAGCTGCAGTTGGACACCAGTGGTCACCAGTAACCTCTCCAAACACAAAACATGCCTTTTCTCCATGTATAGTTTAGAATTTTGTCCATTTTTCCTCAGAGTCCCAAAAGCCAGCACAAATACTAATTAAAAGAACTGCTTATTTAATGGTCAGAACATTCACCCTGCAATGAAAAGCCTACAGTTCTCAGTTCTTAGCTCGCAACCCAATGTAAACACTTTCTATACCTTATAAGGAACAAGTGTAACTCACGAACTCAATAATATCTGAAATATTCCTTATTATAACAGAACAGACGTTCCACTATCAGGAAAAATCAGGCAATATTCTACCCTAGATAGAACAGAATGGTGCAGTGAACATACCAGGGGGTCGACCGAAGTCCTCGAGCTGTTGGCATAATAAACAAGCCAAAACATTGGCATTCAATTTAGTTCAATATGGTATAAATTCCAAAAGAAAAAGCCACATTGAGAAAATGCAACCACAGTAGCAGTAGCAGTATTCCTTCATTGAATCCCTCCTCCACAGACAGATGTATCCAGTAGAAGGAACCCTCCAGTCCTGTTTCATCTGGAATAATTCCCATTGACCATGTCCATACCTCATTTAAATCTTGTAGTTGTAACTGAACACTTCAGGCCGGTTTTGGAAGTCTTTTTTTTTTTCTTTCAATCGCATCAAATCTACCAGAAAATCCAAAGGTGCTTGGGTTGAATTAGCTAGGATCCATGTTCACAATTCCACAATAATAAAGAGAGTTGAAAAAAATGGATTCCATGGGAGGGCTCCAAGGCGAAAACCACTACAGATCAAAAAGAACACAAAGGTTTCTTTTACATTTGCCAAAAAACATCTTGATGACTCCCAAGACTTTTGGAATAATATTCTGTGAACTGATGAGTCTAAAGTGGAACTTTTTTGAAGACATGGATCCACCTTTGAATGGCTCAAAAGAAAGAAAATCAAGTTTTTGGCGTGAGCAAGTCAGTGTCCTGTCTTGAATCTGATTGAGATACTGGAGCAAGACCTTAAACTGGCAGTTCATGCTCAAAATCCTCCAGTGTGGCTGAATTAAAACAATTCTGCAAAACAGAGAGCGCCGAAATTTCGACACAGATTTAAAGGGCCCTTCATTGCAAATGTTTGATTTCAGTTCTTGCCACCAAGGGTGGCACAAGCAGTTATTAGGTTTCAAGGGGCTATTATTTTTTTCACATGGGTGATAAAGGTTTTGAATGACTTTTTACCTTCAATAAATGAAATGATCAATTAAAAGCTGCAAGTTGTGCATAACTCTTGTTGTCTTTGTATTAAACTTATTGAATGATCTCAAACATTTAAAAATGACAAATAAGCAAAAGTAGAAGAAATTGGGAAGCGAGCAAATACTATTTCACTTCACTGCTTAATGTTGACATACTACATTGTTGACACACAGAGGCACTTAGCATTAATGCGCAATAGTGCTCTGTGGTAAAGCACACAATATTAGTGCGCTGTAGTGCTCAGTTTCAGCGTGTTATGGTATTTTGTGTTACTGTGCTGTTGTGCCTTGTGCTAATGTGTTATTCTGCTCAGTATTAATGTGCTGTAGTGCTCTGTGTTACTCTGCTGTAATGCCCTGTAAAGCGCTGTAGGGATAATGTCAAGTAGTTCTCTGTGTTAATGTGCTGTTGTGCTTTGTATTAATGTGCTGTTGTGACAGGTGTTAATTTGCAACAGTGCTCCTTGCTAATGTGCGGTAGAGTTCTGTATTAATGTCATGTAGTTCTCAGTATTAATATGCTGAAGTGCTCTGTTTTAATGTGTTGTATTTTGTGTAAATTTGCAGTAATGCTCTGTGCTAACGTACTTTTGTACCATGGTCCGGGTGAATGCACGACACTCACTGGCCGCAGATTCCTGATATAGCAACATCTGCTTAGCAGTTCCAGTAAAAGTGTATGTTCATCGCTCCAAATTAATGCGCTGGCTACATGGTATCAGCCTGTATCTAGTAACCATGCAAACGGGAACTTAGTCAAAGCCTCGGGGAAACAAAGTCAAGGCTTAAGAAAAACTTTGGATTTAAATTGCAAAACATATTAAAATATGAATTAGAGGTCTTCGTTTTTCTTCCTTTGGCAGGTGACCATGGTATAAGTGGGATAATGCCCTTTGAGGTGTCCATTATCCAGAATTAATGACCTCGATGGAGACAATGCACAGCATTGGACAGTTCTGACCTCTACATCGTCCAGTAATTCTGCCTCATGGACACCTCAAAGGACATTATCCCCTATGTAATGCACAGGGTCAATGTGAAGTAGTGCTCTGCATCCTGTAGTGCTTGTTGTGAATATGCCAAACTGCTAAGTGTTAATATGCAGTAGTGATCCATGTTAATGTGCTGTACTGCTCAGTGCCAATGCGCTGTATTTCTTTATTTTTTTATTCGTGTTGAAGTGCTCTGTATTATGTCGCAGTGGTGCTTAGGACTGATGTGTTTTAGTGCTCTGTGTTAATGTACTCTTCAGTCCTCGAAAGAAACTAATGAGCAATTGTGAGATGGAAACCCAATGTATGAGAGCATGTGTGTGTTAGCTTCTGAGAGCATGTGTCTGTGTACTTGTCTGTGGGAGTATGTCAGTGTGTTTGTGTGTCCAAAGCATGCATGTGCCTGAATGTGTGTAAAAGTTTGCATATCTGATTGTCTGGTTCACAGTATTCGCAGTATCTGGCTGTATTTGAGTGTATGCCTGTTTGCACATCCATCTGTTTGCATGCATCTGGTGCGTGTGTGCATGTGTCAGAGAGAGAGAGAGAGAGAGAGTGGCTAGGCCTCGGTGACATCACTATCAGGGAGGATCCAAACACACAGGAAAGTCAATTAAAGCTAAACTCAGTTTACCAGCTGGGCTCAGCACGGTGTGTGTGTGTGTGTGTGTGTGTGTGTGTGTGAGAGAGAGAGAGAGAGAGAGAGAGAGGAAAAAGGGGGAGGAGATAAAAAGAAGGCGCAAGAGAGGAACAGAAGAGAAGGATAGAGAGAGTGAGCTGGAGGGCTTTGCCGGTGAAGAGAAAAGTTATAACTGGTTGTTTATTCTGTCATGGTGAGTTTTTGCGTTCTGGTCTAAACTGGGGAGTATGGCATAGCATAGGGAACGCAAGAGCGAAAGAGGGAACAGAGAAGGGAAATAGCAGGATTTTTTTTTTGTATTTTTATGGCCAGTGAGTTCAACTTATAACAGGATGAAGGGGTGAGAGGGGAGCCGGGTGTTGGAGGAGACAGACTGAGGGGAAGGGAAGCCTCGGCTGAGAGTGAGATAAACAGAGAGAGAGGGAAGGATAAAGAGAGGGAGGAGAGATCGTTTCCATCCACAGTGTCCGTTGCTGCCTTGAAGGGAGAGAGGCAGGGGCCCTTAAGTCTGGAGCTGAAGGAAAAACCATGGACTCTGCGCACCAGCCCCTTCACCTGGACGTGAGTACCGCAGGCACGCACGGGCACCGGCACACTGACACACACACACCTGTTCGGCTCGGCCCAACAGCCAGTGCTGCGCCGCTCAAATTATCTGGATGCTTTACCGCGAGCGAGAGCTGGTAGGGCGCTGACTCACATGCTTTAACTAAGTCGGGAGCACCTGTTCAACTGTCACCTCAGCAGGAGGTGACGGAGTCAACAAAATGCTCGAGTGATTTCTAGAATCTTTGGGTTGCTAAAAATGCATCTGTTAGTGCTAGGTGCCAGATAGGAGTACAACTTTTTCTTTTTTGTTCACGTGTAAAACTGATTCCATTTTCAAAACTGGATTGCTAAAATTTTGTGCAACAGTGGGTGATCTGTTGATGTCTTGTGATTGGTTTGCATTTAAAGTCAGGTGTCATCACTGTGCAGGTTTATATTTTTGGAACTATTTGTCTGATAGATTTAATGAATCTTTGTCCTGCTATTACCTCCCAAAATTATGGGAGAGTATAAGCCCTGTGAAAATATTCACTTGTCATAAATGTGATGAACTTTCATAGTGTTTTTTGGCCCTCCAGACAATTAGTCTGTGATGACCGCACTGGGTTTATGTTTGGACCGGTGAGTTTCAAACTTATGTCTCAGCTAGTGCCTGCAGAAAATGTAGCAGGCTTTTTAGAGCTCCATTAATGTTTCAGTTACATTTTCATTGCGTTCCTTCAATGTTGCCAGGAAGCGTTATAGAAGTAGTAGTCCGCCAGGGTCACTACGACCGACCGTCTCCAGGACATCACCACGGTGACGGCATGGGTGGAACTCTTTGCTCTTTTCCGAGGTCAATGCAGTGTCTCTGTATGTGTGTGTGAAAGAGAGAGAGAGAGAGAGAGAGACATGTGTGTGTGTTCACGTGTGTGTGTCTGTATATGAGAGTATGCATGTGTGACTCTGATTTGTGTATCAGATTGTACACCTATGAGTGTGTCAGTGTAAGGATATGCATGTGCATTTGTGTGTGTGTGTGTGTCTGTGTGCGTGCGCACATATGCGCCAGCATGTATGTCTGCCTTATATTTTCTCTTGGGTGTTTGTATGTGTATACTGTATCTACTTCAATGAGTGTTGGCAAGTGAGCTTGCATGTGCATGTGTGAGTGTTCATTACAGTGAGTGTACTTTTAAGCGTATTATGTATGTTTTTCTGAATGTGTGAATATATATATATATATATCTCTGTGTGTGTGTGTGTGTGCGTGTAAAGTGGAAAGAAGAAAAATTATACTGAAGGATACTGAAAGCAGAATGCACCCAAAAACAGATAGCATGTTCGCTTGTCATTAGCTTCACAAACCATCCCCTCCCCCCTCCACCTACACACTATCGCACTATTATAAACATACTCTGCTAGCTACCTGTGCTATAATTTAAATGACTTCATCACTTAGGTCTTGTGACACAAGGGTAGCAATTCAACCACACGTTTCAGTTCATGTTCAGGACTAATGCCTGCGCACTCTGTAAAACATACAGTTTTTTTTCCAGATGGGGAGCTTTTATTAAATGCTAATTAATGTTCGCATTGTGCTCGCAGCTACTAGAATCTTGCCCCAGTGGATTTATTTAATAATGGCTGTTGTGGCGCTCAAGATGTTTGTCGTAGAAGTAGGCTGTGTGACGGCGGGGCAGCTGTCATCTCAGGTTACGGCAGCAGTCAAAGGGTTTGCTGCCCGGCCCTGGAAGTCACATTAGTGGTCCTTTGAGAAAAGTAGTGCCTTGGAAAGGTTTTTCAAAATTCAAAGTCGTTTGGAAATGGACTTGCTTTCAGTTACCTATGGTGATCTCTACATCGGCTCTGGAAGGTCATGCTGCATGTGTAATGCCACAACTCAGAGTGCTAAGGCCCATTACGGGACACTGCTGAGAGCTGGCATTTATACGTACGAGCAAGAGAGGGCATAACCTCAGAAGAGTGTTTGTTTCTGTGAGAGGGGAGGGAAGGGAGAGATAAGGTCTGAAAAAGTGTCTGCTTGATCGAGTGCGAAGGCTGCCACTGAGGCACCCAGTCAGGAGCTCTGGCATTCAGGCACCGAGAGAGAGAGAAAGAGAGAGAGAGTAAGAAAGAAAGTCAATCTGGGAATGTAACACGGGAAGAACAACAGGAAGAGAAAGAGGGGGGACCGCGTGCGACGGCTAGACAGCGGCGGCGGATAAATCAGCGGTGGGGCCACGCTCAGGCCTCTCTGTCCTTTGCTCGCTTTGTCTTTCTCCACCTCTCCCTCTATCTCTCTATTTTCTTTTTTTGTCTATTCCTCTCTCTCTGTGTCTCTGAATCTCACTCGCCCTCTTGTTCTTTTTCTCTCTCCTTTTTGGGCTTTTCCGCAAAAACACCATTCATTTCAGGATTGTGAAAATGTTTTTAAACACGAGGAAGACTAGCTGCGCTGGAGATAGCGGGCCGGCGGGGAGCAGGGAGCAGGGAGTGGAAAGGCAGGGGGGTCCGGGTGAATGCGGACCTGCTGCCCAAGATAAGAGCAGTAGCCTGAGCCAGCGGCGGAGCCCCCCATGCCCCAGGACTGGCCAGGAAACGGGGGCCGCCGAGGGCAAGCCGGCCCAACAAACTGCCTGTTTCTGTTTGAGCGAGGCAGGCTCATTTACATGGACAGTGACAGGCTGGGGTCAAACCCCTGTCTGTGTCGGAGTTTAGCGCGAGGGTGGGGTGAAGGGGGGCGGCAGAGAGGCAGTCAGGATCTAATAATGTTGAAAGCAGCCGTTGGCGCACTTAATCAGCCCCACCCCCCCACCTCCCCAAGTATGAGTAGCAGACACGGAGGGAAAGCAATCGGGGGAATGACACATGGATCCTGGAAGAATGTCCCATGTGACTTGGGGGGAAGGCAGCGAAAGGAGCCAAATTAAGTTTAGGATTTTTTTTTTTTATAGCGGAAGCAGATCGGGGGGGGAGCAGTAGGACACAGAGAATCAGTTGGGCGGGGTTGTCCTCTGTCCTTACCCCCCCCGCCCTAAACTCCACTGCCCCTCAGAAAAGTCATAACCGTTTGAGGAGTGGGAGAGGTTTAATCTAGTTTATGACCGGTTACTCTGAGAGGGAGGTGGTCTCATTATGTTTAACCCCCACTGACTTGGTTGGGACAAGCAGAGAACCTAAAATTAATACACAAGGTGTGCAGCTGCAATGCAGTGGCGGCTGGTGAACTGGCATCAGGAGAGGTTCAAACAATCCCCTAAAATTAATGATTGGCCATGACCTGTTTTCAGTCATTCATTTAAATTACCATTACGGAAACTCTGAAAACTCTCAACATTATCAGGTGTGGCCAGTTTTCATTAATAACACATACCTGTCAACTCTCACACATTTGGTGTGAGTTTAAGTGGCATATTTACATTTCTCTGCTGTAGTCAGCAATTATTCAATCAACGCGTATGTAAGAGATCCTTGCGCGGAAGTGAGGTCCTTGCGCTTGGAGGGGTTGAAAGCAATGGAATTGCATAAAGACGTTTCAAATGATCTCATTTCATTTAAACGATCATGTAAAGAAAAGTGTGAGAAGTCCGGAGTCGTAATCGATATGAGTTATTAATGAACACTGGCCACATCTGATAATGTTGAGATTTTTCGGAGTTTCTGTAGTGGTAATTTAAATGAATGATTGAAAACAGGTCATGAGCAATCATTAATTTTAAGGGATTGTTTGAAATTCCCCTATTGCCAGTTCACCAGCCGCCACTGCTGCAAAGATGGTCAGACGGTTTATATACAGACACTTGCTGCTTTGCTGTCTGTAAGCTGGCTTATTTCATAGGTTAATTCTACTTCCTGTCTGAACATTCTGCTGGGTATGGTGATTGTTCAAACATACTACTTCCTGAAACTGTATTTTCCACCTCTGCTGATAGTTGGGTACTGACAAACTCAACAATGCTGCTTGTGTCCCACCAGAGTCAAGTGGAGATGTACCTTATGTACCCATCTATGTGAGGGCTAACATCTCCATTCTTTATCACACATTGACTGGCGCATTCACAGAGCTTCACTCTTTGATTGTGATTGTGATGTTTTCACCAGCAGCTGAATCACTATGCTCCCTGCTCCAAGCATCTGCACAAGCTGCGTGGCTGAAGCTAAGCAGGTGTGGGCTTGGTTAGTACTTGGATGGGATACTATCTGGAAAAACTAAGTTGCTGCTGGAAGAGCTGTTGGTGGCCAGTAGGTTGCGATCTTCCCTCTGGTGGAATAATCCCCAATTCCCCAGTGCAGTGATGGGGACACTGCACTGAAGGAGACGCCGTCTTTCAGATGAGACGTTAAACTGAGGTCCTGACTCACTGTGGTCATTAAAGATCCTATGACACTCTTCGACAAGAGTAGGGGGTTCCCTGGTGTCATGGCTAAAGTCCCAACCTGGCTCTTTCCACCTGCCACCTAATCATCCCTTGATCTAATTGGCTGTGCAAGTTGTCCTCTCCCTCTCCACCTCAACCCCCAGAGCTCCATAGAAAAAGAGATTTCAATCTCAACAGGACTTCCCTGGTTAAATAAGGGTTAAATAAATAAATATTGTGGTGGGGACATGGCTGAAGAGACACCAGCTATTAATACAGAGCAAGCTGACTAACTGCTAGCAAAAGGGAAGATATAAAGTTGACAGTGTAACAGTAAGAATGGAGGAGTACGCCTTGAATGCAGTGCTTATTTTTTCCAGGCTATTAAACTAGTTTGTGTGGTAAATTTCAATAGGTTTTAATTGCCCAAACATTCAACCTCACCCTTTTTCTTTCAGTTTAGCATCAGAAATATTCCCCAATCACTGCTCATGAATGGACAGCCCCGTAATTTAACTGTCTTTGCAGGCCTCAGAAGATAATTTCTCAATCCCTCCTTCAGAGGCAACAAGAGGAAAAGAACGCCTGGCAGCAACAGAGTGAGCAAAATTAGATTAAATGGTGAGGCAGGGGAGAAGAAGAGAGGTAGGAATAGGCAAAAAAAAATGTGAGTACTTAAGAAATTAGCAGAGGAGAGCGAAAGTTTCGCAGTATTAGCGAGAGTTTCAGCCCCACTTGGTATCAATTCTCTGCGAGCTCCTGGCCAACTCTTGCCCTTAATGCGCTCAGTCCTTGAAACAAACATAATGCAATTTAGCATCAGTGGACTTACAATCCGGCATATCAGTGATATGGCTTTTTCTCAGAAATATCATGTGATTCAATTGAAATTGTTTGACTTCTTAATCTGTGTTGGGATGTGGGGGCTTCCGGGATTGCGAGGAAAGAGGCTGTGCGACTGGCACTGAGTATAGACAGGGCTTGTGGTAATTGTTGTCCCTTTTTTGAGGGGTCTTCCAGACTTTTGATTGCAGGTTTTAAAAGAAGCCCACTGTGATATGTATCGCTGTAGTGATTGTTGAGGACACTGTATTATTGTAGCCCTCGGACGAACTCGGGAGACTACTATGGATTCATGCGTGTCGTCTCCGAAGCCGCCATCGTGTCCGCATCCGCATCCGTAGACACTTCCTTATGGACGCTGTACAGGCTGTAATTTTTGACCGATTTCTTTCATATTTGTTATAGATATGTGTTATTACCTCCGCCAAGGAGGTTATGTTTTTGCTTCTGTTCGTTTATTTATTTGTTTGTCTGTGTGTTAGCAGGATATCTCAAAAACGGTTGCATAGATTTTAACCAAACTTGGCAACATGTTAAAGTAACACAAGAGGAACAAGTGTTTAAATTTTGGCATATCTAGGCCACAGTACAGCTGAGATATAGGCCAAAGTTCAAATCCAGCTATCCTGGCGGAGGTATGGGCTCTCGTGAGTCCAGCTCTGGTACTTCACTTATGACATCTATCGATTTTGGTTGCCATGGTGGCAGCGTTGGCCGAATAATGTGTTACAAAGGGGAGAAGTGAGCTTTCGGGGGCTACACGGACTGTCTAGTTTTTCCCCTTTTTTAGAATTTAGTATCATCATAACCTCACTATCAGTTTTTGTCATCTTGTCAGCACAGTCTAACCACGCAGACAAGTGATATCCCCCCTGATCCGCAGGCTCAGTGCAATCTCACTCTTCCCCCTCTCTCTCTCTCTCTCTCTCTCTCTGCAGTTACACGATGTTCCCTGCTAACCTACTGATCCTCATGGTCCTGCTGCTACCTCAGACTCCCGCAGGTCACCACCAGGGGGGGCTGCCACCTGCCCCACTTCTGCAGCCCGGCTTGGCCCAGTCCATTCAGAACCTCCTACTGACCCGCCTGGGCCTGCGGTCCCGGCCGAACCCCCGTCCCGGGGCCCACATACCCCAGTACCTGCTGGACCTCTACCGCTTCCACTCCCAGCAGTACCACCTGGTCCAGGACCCGCTGTTCAGCTTCCCCCGACAGCATGTCCAGGGCGCCAACACCGTCCGAAGCTTTCTTCACCTGGGTACGCATCTGGGCGATCCGACCCGGTCACAGCGAAGATGCCAAAAACTCCAGGGGTCTGAGAGTGAACGTCCTGTGATATGTTAGGAATTACTGCAAACTCCGTCAGCTAATTTCATGAATATGTTCTCCTTGGGGGTGGCACTGAGGCAAAGTGGGTGGTGCTCTTGCCTCTCAGCAAGAAGATTGTGGTTTTGATTCAAGCCTGAGCCTTTCCTTGTGGAGTTCGCATGTTCTCCTCATGTTCGTGTGGGTTTCCACCTAGTAGTCCAGTTTCCTCCGACAGTTCAAGAACATGCATACTGGTTTGAGGCCCTAAATTGCCCATAGGTAGGTGTGAGCAAATGAAAGGCGCATGGGCCCTGTGATGGATCGGTGAACCGTCCAGGGTGCATTCTTGCCTTTTGTCCAAAGTCAGCTCTTTTAGCTTCCCTGCGACCCCAATGAGGAAGAAAGGGTATAGATCAGTAGTTCCCAAACTCGGTCCTGGGGCCTCCCTGCGTATGCTGGTTTTTGCTCCACCCTTGTTTGCAATCATAGGATTTTAACAAGCTGTTAATTTGTCTTAATTAGGTGCATTTTTGTTCCGAGCAACAATTTATCCTCTCTTGACAAACAGTATTTTGACAGATATGCATACAAACAGTGAGGAATAAATTCCTCATCCACATTGCAATATATGAGTAACAACTGCATAAAAGGAGGGAAAAAATGTACCCAATCAAAGGAAAAAAATCAATGGGTTCCTAATTGGTGAAACTGTCGGCACATGGTTGCAAAAACTAACAATTTACTAAAGAAGCAAATGACAGAGTCAAACCTGTTTTATGTTATACTGTTGTTAATGAGTGCCAGCAAATGATTTTGAAAGAATTCTAATCACCTGTCTTCAGCAACCTGATTTGGAGGTTACTGATTTTCTGAGTACCTGAGTTGATCTGCTTAAAAATGTCATCACCTGAAATTGTTTGCCACTCAGAAAAAAAAAAAAAAAAAAAAAAACAAAACTTTATATGCAAGGTTCTTTTATTCGGTCTTTTATTCTTCATGGCACAAATTGATATTTCTATTAAAATTTGTCTTAAAACAGCAAATAACATATTTCAACACAAAATGTACCCAATGTGGAAAAATTAACAGCTTGTTAAAGTCCTATGACGGCAATTATGGTTGGGAGAAAAACCAGCATACACAGGGAGGCCCCAGGACCGAGTTTGGGAACCCCTGGTATAGATGATGGATGGACATATATTCTGCCTCGGTGAATAATTTTATTGGTAACACTTTACAATAAGGGTATATTAGTTAATGCAGTGATAAGCATGAACTACTAATTAATTAACAGTTAACTAATGCATCAAGAGCTAAATAAGCATTAGGTAACCTTAACTTACCATTTATTAATGCTCATTGACATCCTTATTAGTCGAAAACGTCCCTTAAGTAACTATCAAACTACTCAATAATGTATAAATTAATACCTTAGTTAACATGAACACCATTAGTAAATGATTAGTAGACCTATTAGCTTACTGTTAATTAACTGATAGTTACTGCTTCCTACTGCATTAGCTACTATTAATTAATGAACCCTTATTGTAAAGTGTTACCATTTTATTTATAAGCAAAGCCTGAAGGTTGGAGCAAAATACTGGGGAGGCTTTTACTGTTTGTCCCTGAGTTACATATCATTGGGTCACAATTTGCCTCAGTGCCACTGGCCCAGGTAGTGACTGTGATCCCAGGAAGGAGGAGTTAGTGTTCTCTTGAGCTGGGTTGTCTAATCTTATCTAAAAATGGCAATGTTGTTGCTAGTTTTTGTTTTAGCTCAGCACTAAGACTACTCTCTTGACCTTTGGGGCCATGATTGACCTTTGTGTCCCGAAATGGCTGGTTTCGTGCTCAAATATATTGTTATATATTGTCGCTTTCATATTATAAATGTACGTATTGTTTTTATATTACTAAAGGAAAGCACGGAAGCCAGTGCATTTCTATGAGACAATGAAACCCTGGGAAAGTTTTCAGTTGCACATGGCACATAAAGTATGAAAAATTGCTTTTTGGAAGTTGTGCAACGTAATTTTTAAGATTTATTTTTCGTTGATACATTATTATATTATGGGTCACTCAGCTTATTTTATATGCACAGTGTGCTCTGTAATTAATTGGGCAGAGAAGTTCTCATCTTAGTTCTGTACTCTGGCACTTTAGGATAGAAAGGATTCAATGACAATGAGTTCATGCAGGTGTCAGCTTTTATCTTTGGGTTTTTTCATCCATGTCAAATGAATCGTTTAGAAATGACAGCACCTTCTGCACACAGACCCCCTTACCCCCCACACGCATTTTTTTTTCAAAAACTATTAGACAGCTTCACATAATGCAAGACAAAGAAATCATTCTAAACATTTGGGTGTATTTTCTTGACAAGTCATGACTGCTTGAAGTCTGTGGCTTTCAGAGATCACCAGATGCTGGGTGTCCTCTCTGGTGATGCTTTGACATGCCATTGGTAGAATTTTATCTCTCCGCCTATGAGACAAAAGAATTGTAATAATATATAACCTTTTGAGCTTTTTGCTTCTCTCTTATCTCAGATACTGAAGGTTCTTCCCCCCTCCCTCATAGCGAGTCGGGAACAGCCAGCCGTGTCCACATCATCTTCAACGTCTCATCCATCCCCAAGGACGAGCAGGTCACCTCTGCTGAGCTTCGCTTCCAGCACTGTGGAGTGGGTCAAAGAGCCGGCGCTCACAGGGTAGACCTGTACGTCACCGGGGCCCATGGCGACGCCACTCCCCAGTTGCTGGAGTCCCGCATGCTTGAAGGAAAGGATGATGGCATTTCAGAGTCCTGGGAGAGCTTTGGCTTGACCTCTGACCTCTTTCAGAAGGCCAGTGCCAAGGCGGGACAGCTAGGCTTCCTCCTGGAAATCACGCCCCTTAACATCACCCTCTTCCATGGAGTCAGAGGTCAATCTCAAGGTCACGAGGAACGGCTGAGGGTGCGGCGTTCCGCCGGGCAAAGGGAGTACAGCTGGGCACGAGAGCGACCCCTGCTGGTGACGTACAGCCATGACGGGCGAGGCCAGCCCCTAGCCCTGCCTTCTGGCCGCCAGCAAAGCAGCTTCTTGAATGAAGGGCAGCGGAAAAGGAGGAGGGGAGGCTCAAACAGGGAAACGAGCCGACGGGCTCGGGGCCGGGGCAGAGTCCAGGTCCAGAGCCGGGTGAGGCGAACCGGCAGCCGTGTGGCGAAGCTCAGGCGTCTCTCTCGAGCCCGTTGCCGACGTCACCCGCTCTATGTGGACTTCAACGACGTCGGGTGGAACAAATGGATCGTGGCGCCCAGCGGCTACCACGCCTTCTTCTGCCTGGGAGAGTGCCGCTTCCCCCTGGCCGACCACATGAACTCGTCCAGCCACGCCATGGTGCAGACGCTGGTGAACTCGGTGAACAGCGCCGTGCCCCGAGCCTGCTGCGTTCCCACCGCCCTCAGCCCCATCGCTATGCTCTACCTGGACCAGCATGACCGCGTCGTCCTCAAAAACTACCAGGACATGGTGGTGGAAGGCTGCGGGTGTCGGTAACAGCGACCGCCGAGAGAGAGGTTTTGGTGGTGATGGTAGATGGGAGAGCGCTGGCTCCGTCCGATGTCGTCAGGAACGTTTTCCCACAATCCCCCACTCCTGAGCATCCTGCGCGACTCATCCTGATATGGGTGTGGCTGTGCTCGCGAGCTGTGTCTTGTGTTGTGCTCTCAGTGTCCTGTAAACCATGTGACTCTGTCTCGCTTAGTGTGTGTGTGTGTGTGTGTGTGTGTGAGAGTGTATATGTGTGTATCCCTGCTGCGTCACACCCTGCGTAATCCTTTCAAACCTCATTGGACAGTCACTCGCAGTCAACTTGGTTGAAGACGTGATTGGAGAACATTCATGGCCTAAAATGCTTGGATCACTGCAGGATTAAACCATCTCACACCGCCTCGAACCGCTTCTCTCTCATCGGACATCTAAGTTTAATTATATAGTTTCCACGGCGATGGTAGAACTCTCAATGGATCAATGAGCAGCAAAACTGAATGTGAGCTTGTCTGATAATGTGGTCTACTTGTGTCAACTGCACCAGAGCTGTCTGCCACAACATATTTATAAAAGCATTAATAATTATGATTGATAATATTGTGCATTGAATTGTGCCACTATTTAAAGAAACCCTTCATTTTTTTTCTTTTCTGCAGCAGAAAAAAAGCTTTGCAAGCAGTGACTTACTTATTGAAGTCATTGATTACATGTTGTTGAAAAACTTGTTGTTTAAACATTCTATTTTGAATATTTAATGAGTGAAATTAACATATAATTAAGCATTGTGGATCTTTTAATGTTAACAATGTCTATGGGACCAAGCTATGACAAGAAAACTACCAGCATATGAAGTCTGACCCAACTCCGTGGCCGCAATTGACAGCAACGCACTTATGGCTTGTACTTTGTTTTGTTATTAAATGTTAAAATAGTTTTTTGGTGCATCAATGTCAAAAAATGGTCAAATTTGGAGTTTAGCTGATAACTTAATTTAATAAGTTTTTGATCAGGGTTTTTTTTAATGACTATAGAAACTTGGCTTGACATTCATTGAAGTAATAGGTATGTGCACTCAGAATGCCTCATCGACACCATCACATTCACATCTAATGTGGCTATCTCTGTGTCATTTGTGGCTTTCTGTAATCTTAATTCTACTGGGCCCTAAGACAGTTGCCAGCTAGCATCTTGTTTGTTCCCCAGCTGTCTGCTTTCTTCAAATAATTGCAAAAGCAAAGATCTGTACTCAGCAAACTTGTCAAAATCAGTGTAAAAGATGTCATCCCCTTGATGGAATATATTTTCAGCTGGCCGTCATGGCTGTGATTTAAAATAGCTGCATTTATACAAATATACTGTAGACAGCTATTAAAAAAAAAAGTGTGACGTTGCATAAAGGCAAGCTGTTATATGTAATAAACACCCAGCAGAGAACAAACTATTGTTGATGTATCTTAATTATTTCTCAGTTTATTTCTGTCTTATTTTTTGTTCCTTTTTGTTGTCTTGGAGTAAGATTCTTGAGCTTGGACATGCAACTTTTTTTTTCCAAATATTCAGAGTAGACAGAGGTTGGATGATTTGGCTCTTTTTAGGCTTTTTGGCTTTCCCCAAAATTAAAAACAGATACAGACCTTGTTGCCCACCTCGGGGACTGGGCTGACGTATTCTAGGCCTATGCTACAGCCTTTCTGCATTACTGCTTTTACACAACTGATATAATGCTCATTATCTTAGCTGTAGATTTTCTAAGCATATTAAAACTCATTAAGACAATTCACATGTGAATCTAAATACCCTTAGTTGTTCAAAACTAATTTGTGTCATATTCGCGGCAGTAATCTGACCGTATTTCTACGTAAACTCCAGTAATACTGACAGGAGAGGTAGAAAATCGATTTCTTTGCACATAATATCACGTCAGCACCACTTAAAAATTCACTTCACACATTATCTCCAAAGCCAACTCCTGGAATAGAGGTTAAAGAAGAAATGTGGTGGGTGTGCAGTTTCTGAGTTCAGAGCTTAACTGCTGCAGCCCCTCATGATTTCATGAAAGTCTTCACAAGTCGCACCTGGATATTTCCCTTCTCATTTTATACTCCCCCTGAAGCTATCTGTGGAACAAATTAAGCATACCGTAATCCGTCTGTAATTCATCCACAGTTCCTTCTCACATTTTTTAATGAAAGTGAGTGTACGAGGACCTACTTGGCCTTGGGAACTCATTGCGAATTAGTAATGAAATATTAGTTTGGTCTCCTGTAGGAAGACCTCCCCTCTCTGTGGTCTGGCACTAGTTAATTGTCAGCAGCCTCCTATACCAACACCCCATCATTTTGACAGCAGGTCAGGTTCTTCATGTGCGGCTCACAAGTACTCCTGTCATTTGGGTTGGTTAGTGTGTGTCCAAGTGCACTCGTCGCGAGCAGACATGTTTGCAGTCTTGTGTGCTTGCCAGTGTATGTGCATTGCAAGCACATGCTGTGTGTATACACATTTGTTCAATTGTGTGTGCATAGCATGCCCCTGTGTGTGCATTGTGTGTGTGGCTTCATGCTTCTGTGGATCTGCCATATCAGATGAGCAGGTTACTCAAATGGAATAAATTCAGCATGAGTCACACTGAGGTTTGGAATTTACATTCCCCCCCCCACCCCCTGCCCTGCTGCACCCACTCACACACGCAAACACACACACACAACACAAACACACACACACACACACACACGCACACGCACACTCTGATGTTGGATTGTTGATTTTGAACAATCTGAGGGATATTAGATAGGAGCAGTGGATATTGGATGGTATGTGGCATGTGGGACGACAGGGGTATTTATTCTATCAGGAGTGCTGGTCAGACTGTGCAGTGACTGTTAGGGACACAGCTGTTATCCCAATATTTATCAGAAAGGGAACATTCCTGAGGTTTGAGCTCTAAACCCAGACCTATTTCACTTACAACCTTTCAAAAGGCAAAAGGTCAAGATCCCATATAAGCAGGTAGACTCACTATGGAAAGCATGAAATACAATATTATGATATTACATATAATATACAGGATAAAAAGATAAGCCACTGTCAGGAGTGGAATATCCTGGCAGATAAGTTGTGTATCCTGCAAAGCGTCATATTCTACTTTCATAATTTTACCTTTCGCTCAGTTTGCTCCACCCGATGCTTAACTCACTGCACATACCACTGTTATAGATTAGGGCCAGAAGTCACAGATACAGGGAGGCAGATGGGCCAGAAGTCATCAAGCCTCGCTGTGCTGGCCGAAATCCAATTTCCTGGTGAGTCATGTCATTCCCTTGACTTATCAATGCGTGGAACCTCTCCCTCTTATTCAGACCACCTCTGGAGAGAGTCCTTTCCATTAAAATTCCACTCCGCACTCCTCATTGCTAAACGCCAAACAAGTGCCGTCTTACTCCACAATCTCGATAGATCACTTCCGTACTCATGCAGCGCTTGTCTTTCCACAGCTGGATTATCTGATGTGATGTGTCAAATACATGAATCAGAGAGGCCCAGGTGTTTCACATACAGCCTAATAGTATCCCCTCTTGAGTCCTTATATAGATTTATAATCCATTGCATTTTTGGAATCTCATACAGTATAGATTATATTTTGCCAATAGAATAAGGCAGAATTATTTATGGTAAATGACAGCAAAAATCATTTATATATTTCCAATTTCATTGGAAAGTCTAACCGACCAAAACCAGTTAGGCCAGCAAATGAAAAATACGAAGGCAAAATAGGACAAACTTCCAACTGTCTATTCTGACATTGAATCTGACATTGGTGAACATTAACTGACCGCTATATACATACTTATAAAGCTTATTCAGCCATTTGCTATGGATAATTGGATTGCTAACAAGCAACCAAATGCAATACGTCAAGGTTGCCAGTTGCCACCCATGACACTTTTAGTGGGAGATACAAGCTGTCAGGCTCTGTCTCGCAGTTTCAGGCTATCCAAACACCTTTCACAAACAAATAAAAAGACCACAGCTAAAAAACAAGCCTGGATTAACCAAGTTATCCAGCAGTGAGCTGAGATTGGTCCATTAATATTTCAGACTGAGTGCTGATTGGTTGCCTTTTGGCCAAGAACTGAGAAACAACAGTACAGCATCAAAGACGAGCAGTTGCCAACCAGAATACTTGTTCATGCAGTTCAGCCTATGCGCTGGAGAACGGAAACTTTAAGTTACCTTAAACATTCAGGGGAGGGGGGCAACAATTGCACATACTATCCGAACATGGAGGTGGAAATTGCAGGGGGCAGATGGTGCGATGCGCCAAAGTAAATAACCATCAATAAAAATTTCTTTTTAGGGACCATTCCAAATTTCATAGAAACATGATCAAAAGAGATGGTATTGTAGAAACTGGTGGTAAAACAAAGACGTTTGGCTGGGGAGGGTCCCTGGAAGTGAGACAGGATTAGACACTGAGGGTCTCGGTGGTGTGCAGTACCACTGTGCCAGCTTTTAATGGCAGTCCAACGCTAAACATGAGTCATATACTGTACATCCTGCGATTCAATGCCAAAACAAACAGTGCAGGAAATGAAATAAAAGCAAGATCGATTTCTATTAAAACCTGATATTCTTTTTTTTCCTCCCTGAGTCCAACTTTGGATCCAGCTCCTGTTATTCTTATCAGTCTACCTGAAAGCAGAGGCTCTAACCATTTGTTCCATTTTACTATTTCATTTGCGATGATGGTAGGTATCATAGATCAATACTAACATAACAAGCCTCGTCACTGATGAATGCGGACAATAATGATGACTTCATTTTATTCTTAGAGAAATGCCGTAAGTGTACAGTTCTTCCATGTTAAAAAAGCCAACAACTTTCAAATTCCATTTAATATACTACCTGACATTGACAGTGTTTACGTTGATTGTCCAAGGATAGTAACACATTCTGGTAGGGCACACAGAATTGTTTACAACATTGCCGGTCTTAAATGCTTAGGAGCTGAAAAGGATCAGTAGATAAAGGAGGTGATGCTTTTGTACGCATTAAGTTTAACAGCATGCTAATGTTCAGTCATGTTTAAATATTTTGCCTCACCTTACCTACCTAAGAAGGGGTAATAATAGGGGCTGGTTGGCTAAGCTAAGCTGATCGCGTTATAATGTGTATTAGCTGGAAGTATCTCCTCAGTTTATGAGAGAGTACTTTTTTCCGGGAGGGTGACAGGGTTTACTCCACGGACAGCTGGTGGTCTCTCTCTCTCTCTCGTTCCCTCTTTCCTCTCCCCTCTCGGCCGATTCCAAAACTTCTGGCAGCCCTGTCCGCCTCCTGCCTCGTCCCCGGCGCAGCGCGGGGCTGGTTAAAAACTTAGCGCTGCTCTCAAACCTCCTGCTTTTCCCGAAGAGGCTGTGGCACAGTCATTCCTCACAGCCCCGGATGAAAAATGATGTTTGTACAGGTGTCTAGCGCTGAGGACGCACTCCTCACTTCGCCTGGATATTGCATTTGTTTCCTAGTTCCTTTCACTCGCTGCTCTATCTCTCTCTACCAACATCCCCCCCCCACCTCTGGATACATCTTAAGCAAAATGTCTATGGAGGCAGAGGGCTGGAAAGAGTTGTGCATGGGGAGGAGTGCGAAAGAAGGAGATGATGTCTTTATTGTGTATATTGAATGAGAATTGAGGCGCTGGCGTGGAGAAAGGCGCGGAACGGCTCCTGTTAAACTTCCCGCTGGAGACTAAATGCCCCCCCGCCCATCAATAACTGTTTTCAGTTTGGCGCAGTAAAGGTGTCATGAGGACACTCCTCAAAAGTCAGGTGGGGATGTGAGCGCAGCTTCGTTTCCGTGCTAAAAGATGGCCGATTGTCCGCAAGTCTCTTCCCACCCTGCACCTGACGAACAGGGCCTGCGAGAACCAGATTTTTAAAGGAAAAAAGCCGACAAAGTGAAGAAGGGAGCAAAACAAAGATGAAAGGAAGAAGAGAAAGGAGTGATCCTGGGTGAGAAAGAGCGAGGGAACTTCAGGACATCTGCTCGACTGTTTACGCCCGCCGATGTCACTTTTCTCCAGATGTTGCGGAGTCCGTAGCAGGAAAAGACAGGAGGTTGAGGAAAAAAAACCTCAGCTCTGCCAGGATGGAAATATAGTGCAGCGTATTTCATTTCTTTCACATTCAGACCTCACCATACACTGAAGCCCCCCTCCCTATCCTTATATGTAATCGCAAGGAAGTGCAGCAAAAGAATCAACGAATCATGCTGCTGACCCTCAGCTTCACTGTACCAGGCTTATATTTACCAGAGCAGACTCAGCCAATGGACATGCTCACCAGAGAGTAGACGTTGCGGAAGAGCTACACATTTATTGAGTGGAGGTCAGGGTGCGTTTGTCAGGCTCAAGGGCGTTGCGACGCGATGGTTCCTGCCTCAATGTGATGACAAACCTTTCCCGAGGCATTGTGGGTCAATTTTCCGTGAGCTGTGAGTCATCTGCTTTTTTTAATTGAACATGCAACACAGTCCATAAGTAAAACACAATGTAGAAAAAGAAGTTTTGAATTCGCTGTTTGAAAAAACACATGGACTTATTCCCCTATGTGAATGCCATTTGAAATGAAGCCAGTCGCCACAGTTGCTCAGTTTAGCTTCTGATTTACTCTGATGTCACCAACTCTGGTGAAAGAGAAAGCCAGTCTAACAATATTTGCACATTTTTGTGAAGTAGGCAATCTGATCCCTTTGGTATTCATATCGGCCATAACTACATGATTTCAGTTGTCGGAAATGGGGAAAAGGAGATATAAATATGTACAAAATGAATAAAATTACTTTATAACAAGAAATAAAGAGTTCATTGAAGCTGATGAATGGTTACCAAGGGAAAAATTAAAAACAAGGACCGTCAAAACCCCGGCTCACTTTTTTTGGCAGCTTTTGTTTGTTTTTTATTTGTACGTTTTTTCACTCATGCGAGGCGAAATCATTGCATTTGCACATGTCATTCCTCCCTGAGAAACACAGCCGACAACAGGCGAGTGAGTAACAGCCATCGGTGGCTGGCCCAGGACACAGTACACTGCGCTCCGGAGGAACATTAAAACCGATTTCTGCTCCTTGAAACTGGACTGCAGGGA
The DNA here is from genome assembly GCA_029692085.1 of Gymnothorax javanicus. Taxonomy (NCBI): domain Eukaryota; kingdom Metazoa; phylum Chordata; class Actinopteri; order Anguilliformes; family Muraenidae; genus Gymnothorax; species Gymnothorax javanicus. Next base: position 11,603,873 of record CM056195.1, on the reverse strand, counting down.
GAGAAAAGAAAAAAAGAAGCGGAAGAGAATAAAGGCCTGGCATTAACATCAGATTAGCGCTATAAACATCTGTGATCCTATCCTGCCCAAGTAAACACTTTCAGGCCGAACCCTGCCCCATCTTACAAATACTCTTTCCCTCCTTCCTAATCCCAGTGTCCTCCCTCTCTATGTCTCTTTCTGCTTGCATCTTTCACACTCTCCCTTTCCCTCACTTATTATGTATTTATCCCATGCATTCTCAATCACTTATTCTTTCTCTTTCGCTCACTTTCCCTGCTGCTGATTACATTCTGAAATGATCATGCTGATTTAAGCTGTTCTCAACTCTTTCAGTAGTTCTACCTGGCTTTATCTGGCCAAACAGCCAATCTCCACCCAAGCATCCAATAGTCAGCTTGGCACCCAGTTCGGAGACAACAAACCAGCAAGAGCCAGCAGTAGACCAGCCCGAAGTGCCACAAACAGAACTTTGAACCCCTAGCAGGTCTTAGCTGGATTTCTCTGCAGAGTTTTTCGAGTGAGACCCACAGATTGTAATCTCAGGGGGCTCTAGCATCAGCAGTGCTCATCTCGCTGGTCAGGAGGTCAGTGTGAAATCCCAGCGCTCTTTTGAAGTGTGTTAATGTGCATCCAGCTAAAGCACCATCAACCCCCTCATCCATCTCTTTACCCCGCCCCAAAAGACCGACATGTGAATACTAATGTGTCTCTTGTGTGCCCTTCAGAGAGATGGAGGAGAGAGAGGGAGAGAGAGAGAGAGAAAGAAAGAAAGTGAGGGCAAGAGAGACTACAAATCCAGCATATGCAGAGCTGTTGAGCTGTCGAGCCAGGAGGAGGCAGCAGGGAAATGGGGTGAGGACAGCACTACGGCAGGTCCTGAGACGCCCCACAGTGCCCCTATCAGATGTATTTACCCCAGGCACTGGGCTGGGACTCTGAAGGAGGATCGCGCCACGCGACCGAGGCGCTCGTCTCCATCTGGGGGGTCGCCGATTGGGGATCCTGCTCTGGCCAGATAGCCTCCCGCCGCTTGGGCCGGCTGGTTCTTCCATGTGACTTTTTTTGAGCTCCAAGTTGTATTTTTTACTTCCCAACTTTTCATCCTCACGATTTAGAATGGGCAATTATGGCTGTGGAGTCACGACTGTGCTCCCGCCCAAGGGTTCAGTTGATGACTCATGTACAATTCTCTGTAGCATCTGAGCACGAGCCAGTGGCTAATTGTGAGACAATACCTGTCTGGAATAAACAATGGGATCAGCCACTTGCTTGGAGAAGTAAAAAAATGTCCCCTCACAGGTAATGGCTGATGCACTTTAATCCTGACTGTACATGAGAGACAATAATGGGGGCTTCTCACTTAAGTATTTCTGCATGCAAAGAGGTCACTATTGGGTCATGTATGAAAGACAGAAACTTGTAGGGTTCACAGAAAAAAGAAACTTGACAGACATCATCTGTTTACCTGTTGCTGGCTGGAAAATGGTGCACAATTTTGGGGCACAAAATTATGCAATGTCCTCTCATGTCATGTTGTCATGCTATGTAATATTATGTCATGTCATGCTACGTTATGTTATGAAAAAATCACTGGGCTGTTTACCTATTGGCTCCTGGAATTATTAGGACAAGTGAGTCTACAACCATGATAACCACGTCATTTCAGACTTGAACAGTACAGATCCTGTTCAGAACTGGCAATCGGCCTTTCCTCACCTCTCTGACTCCGTCAACACTCGCTGTAGGCTGCTGGCCTAATACCAGAGATGAATATCAGATCTTCCACAATAAGAAAAAATGACACTTGCTGGGAATTTCAAAAGTGCAAACACCCTGTGGGGAAAAAAAGAAAGAAAAAAAACTTACGCTTCCTTTTCCAGCTCTGACAATAATCATTGCCGAGACAATGGATTAAGGCAAAGAAAATCTCCCAGGTACTTAACTGAATGATCAATGCTGTGGCTTGGCCTCGGTGTCCTCATACCTCACTGTCAAGTGAAGAAAGCATGGAAAGCTAGCAGCCCACAGCGCCGGAGGATCTGGAGTTGTGATCAGAGACGACTCCTACAACTACAAGTATGCACTTATCACAGGGAGAGAGCACATCTGATAAGTGCATAATCGCTCTTGCTGCACAGCAGGTGTCTTATTTTAAACCTCTCCTTTTACTCACTCTAGCTATGTGCTCAGCGCGTTTGACTACATAACGTCAGAAAACGATTATTCATTCTGTCGACTGCCCAGCTTAGACAGCATGTCATCCGCTGGTTGGTAAGAGGCCAAAAGAAACTGGTGGAGATGATTCCCACAAACTCAAGCTTAAGGGGAGCCCTAGGTTCACTGCAAGCTAGAAAGCATCCAAGGTTTCAGAAAAGCTATGCTTAGATTAGAATCCCCCCCCCCCAGTTCTTTTTTTGGCTCGAACACACAAGCAATGAGATAAATCACTGTTCCAGCTTTGAATGAGAAAACCAAGCTTTTTACAATGTTATATGACTGCTCTACTTCCAGATCAAGTTTTGGGATGGTGCAAGGGGGCGTCTTACCCCTCCACATGTGGAACCCCGAGAGTTTGCCATGGAAAGAGACTTTCCTATCGTCCCTCTGAAGGATGTATTTACACTCAGGTACAGCAGGGGACATAATCCATGCCAGGAACATCCATCCCAGAGAGGAGACCATAGAGAAACAGGATGGAGATGGAGGGCAGCGGGGGGGTTTGGAACCTATTTCAGGAACTGAATCGGATGAGACAGCCTTCCAGTGACTTGCAAAGTTCTGCAGTGCGATTGACTTCGACCACCTGTGAGAAATCCTCCTCGTCTTTGTGATTCACAGCACAATCTGTCTTTGTCTCAGACATTTGGCAAGCCTCGCCGTTCCATAATGACCCACACGGCCATCATGGAAATTCAGACTAATTGAAAGTTACGACCAACAAGAAGAAGGACGAAAGGAGCGGAACAGATGACAACATGCCAAACGAGTACAAAGCTTCCATCTGCGTTTAAGGGTGGGGCCCTGTCCACATATGTGCTCATTTCACTCCAATAAAATCCCCTCCACTCCTTTCCCTAACCCCTCCACACAAAAAAGGGCAAAAGTAAGATGTACGTTGTTAATACTGTAAATTGAACTTTGTGTAAAAAAACTGGAAAGTTGGTATAAATTTCTCTTCTCTCCTTTCATTATTGAGTCTTTTGATCATCGCACCTACTGATCAGTGATGGATCTTAATTTTTTTTGCAAATCTTCTTAAAACCCTCCAATAATATTGTTTTCCAACATCAGTTATTCTGTGAGATTTTCGCATCAGTTAAGACATAGAGATGGTTGAGATAGGGTGGTATTTTAGGCTCTAGGCAATTAAAATACTGGAACTATCAAGACAGTAGGTGAGACAACTGGACAGTAAAGTACTGAGACAGTTTAGACAATTCTGACACTATATAGATATATGAAGAGTTTGTTTCTAAAACGCAATAAGTGCCAAAATTACAAAAATTGAAATAATACCATGGAGCGATAGCCCTGTTCTTCTTACACATGCTGCAAAAATCCATTTTTTGAAATTTATACAATAAGGTGTATTTTTTCACAGTCAAAGTTTGTGTTTTTCCATAAAATGCAATTGGCGCCAACAAAGAAAAAGCCGATTTACTCAAAATGAGCGAAATGAATATATTGCATTTTGGAAACAAACTCTCTCTCTCTCTATATATATATATATATATATATATATATATATATATATATATAAACACACACACACCGGTGTGTATATGTATATATATATATATATATATATATATATATTGGAGAAACACAATGAAGGTGGAAATGGTAAGGCTGTGAGTCACTCTGGTGCTTTTCCTACCTAAGGTTGAGACAACATGCCAGTCACTGGTTCATTGACAGCAGAGCATGCGGGGAAAGGGAAGTCCTTAAAATCAGATTACATGTGGAAATAAGTATTTTTTGAAAAAAACTTCCCATGCATCCATGTGACTCCAGGAATTCATGGGAGAGAGAAAGAGAGAGAGACATTTTAACTACTGCACAGATGTAGAAGCACTTTTGAATTGAAAACTGACTGATAGGGGCAGACGAATACAAGAGTATCAAAGTGAAATGCTGACTGTGATTGTGTGACGGATATTCTGAGTAAAAATATATACAGTGAACATTATCATTCATTGGACTGTGACTTTTTTTTTTTTTCATTTTTGATCTGCACTTGAGCACTTTGTGTTTGAAAGGATGCAATGACAGCAAGTTTGAAGTACAGATTGTCATTTTAATTTGAGGTTTCATCCATATTGGACAAACAGATATACATTTTGTATACGGCCCTCCATTTTCAGAAGCATCCAAAAATAATGTGCTGATTAACATGATGTAGAATAATAATTTTTAATATCTGGTTGCATATCCTTTGCAAGTAATGACTGCTAATAGTCTGGAACCCATAGACATCACCAGATTCAGAGTATCTTCCCTTAAGATGATCCGCCAGGCCTATACTGCAGTCATCTTCAGTTCATGCTAGTTTCGAGGACTTTCTATCCTCAGTTCCCTCTTCAGCATGTAAAATGCATGTTCAGTTAGATCCAGATCTCCTGACTGACTCAGCTATTCAGCCAACAGAACCAAAATAACAAAAAATGTGTCACTGTCCAATGAAATATGGTGCGCATTGTATGCTAATAAAATCATTATTCTGCTCCGACTCGATCCCCACACACGACTGTTCAATGGCGCAGCTAATCCACGTATTATTTAATACCTCTGCGGGATTGTGCTCTGTTTTTAAAGTGCCTGGAAAAAAAAATATTTTATTTGAAAACCTTGCACACATATGCTAGCGATCAGAGGCTGGACCAAGCCTCCATCAGCTGGATCGCCTCTCGAACTAATCGTATGTGAGCCCTCTTTCAAACAGAGCTAATCTTCCACATGGACACCCAGAAACTGATCCTTTGCAACCACCGCATTCGCAGTTCTCGCTTCTTGCTCTTATATTTTACCGGGAGAATTTTTTTTTTTTGAACAGTCCTGCCAAAGAAGGTATCAAGGGTGTGCACAGGTTCTGCCTTCAAATTCTGAGAAATGAGAGGATAAATTAGAAATGGAGTCAGTGGATGCATATTTGCATGTGTGCGTGCCCTCATGTGCTAGCAAGACTTGTGTGAGTTTTCTTTTATTTTTAGCTTGGCACTCTCCTAAGTGTGTTTACAGCACATAAACACACAGGAGATGGCTGAATCTCCGGGTTCACTTCCTGTACCGTCTCCGTCTACAGCAGGTCCTGTCTAAGCATCTCCCTTTCCCTGTCCCCACGGACGCACACATCTCCTGACCGTCCGCAGGAAGGCTGTCCTTCCAGTTTACCTATTCCCCCATTTCAAAGCCCCACTTCCCCCTCTCTGATGGATCACCTGCTCCTTTTCATCTAGTTCCAGAAGCTACCGTGTCTACCTCGGCCCCATGAAATAAGACGAAGTGTTTTACTGCACTCTCTTTCCTGTGCGAGCATTGGTCAGAACCCACCCATCCTGTCAGCTGGCGGTTCCTAGATATATTTTAATTAGCAAGCCCTTTACAGGTACTACCACTCCGTCAGACTGGTCCCATGGGCCACCTCGGGAGAACACTGACAACAAACAGACTCCCCCTTAGCAACAACAAATTCTCCAACACACATAATTCACCGCGCAAATTCTCTCCACGCGGCAACTAAGGTTAGCCATGTTTACGCCGTCCTTTTAGTCGTCATGGCAACGCGGCGCAAATAGCCAGCGTAACGGCTATGTTTGCGATACTTTATTATGACACATGATAAGGAGGCGTGCTGCCATAAATCAGGTGCGATCAAAGGTCTTGTTTAATAATTTTGCCAGAGCAGTAGAGTTTATTTGTGAAATTCTCCCCTTGGAGATAGTCCGGCAGTTCAGGCAGTGGACTGTTCAGGTAAACTTTTCTCTCCGGTCCACTCGAACACACAGTTGGGACACTGTTCTGTTTCATTCATAGTTTTTATTTTAATCCAGCACGGTAATGAAGAAGCCCTTGTGACTTAATCGTGGTTCGGTTGGTACAAGCAGTCAAAATGGGTGCCGATTATGTTGCAGTTCAAGAATCAGAATTAAACTTTATTGTTTTATCATGTTTTATGCAAACAAGCAATTTGGCATGGTCTGTTGTTTGCTCTGTGTACAACAGGTAAGACAGAAAGTGTGAAACGCATAAAGTGCACGCAGTATTGTATACTGCTGGGCATAAACTAAGAAATATAAATTTTTGCACGCGGCACATATTGCACATTTTGTGAAAACGTGCACTTTATGGCATGTTAAGTTATGTCACTGACGAGCCGACAATGATTTGCATGTTGACAACAGTGAAAAATATTTGCCTCAGTATGGGGCTCTCTTGGCTACACTTTCTTGGAGTTTTTATTGCTTGCACACCCTCTTTCCAATACAACTAGTGCCAGCTATCATCACTGTGATATTTGACTCTACTCCAGGAAGAAATGAGCTCCTCTCCAATATGTTGTGCTGCTGTATGGGAAGGATGCATACGCACACATACTAGCTAGACAAGTAGAAGTATGCTATGATACACAAATAACACAAATCTTGAGATACCTGTACAATATACATACACCCACTTATTTATACAAATATGTGCAAAATTGCATGTACCAGCATTTAATTATACCTACCACATAGATACATTAATCCAACAATAGTGTGAAAATGCATACATGAAGCACATATGCACAGAAGTATACAGTAATGTGAGAAAGTAAGAGCAGACTTTTAATTTCACGCATATTGTAATAAAAACAAATTGAAGACCTGTGTGCAAGAAGTACTTACCTGAAAGTCACATTTTGCAAAAAATGAGCTGACACCAGTATTAAAAGCCACAATGGCCAGAGCATCATCTGATACCAAAGATTTCTGCAAAGAAGCACTCAAGTCTTGTGTACTGGTGCGTTTCCATTGTCCATTGTCATGACCTGCAACATGTTTGGAAAACTTTGACCCCCAAAATCTCAAAAGTATTATATTCTGACTTAGGCACTTCTTGCACACAGGTCTTCAATTGAAATGTGTGTTTACTGCGAGTGACATGACTCAGGTTAGACTATTGTGTTGTTAGCACATGGTGATGACAAGATGAGCATTTTTTTATTGCTTTGTAGGTAAAACCATAGAATTGAAGCAGGCTGAATTTTTTTTTTTTGTCATATCACTCTGCATACACATATGTACACAATCACACACACATGCATCCTTGTACTTCAATCCTTGTGAGGATATTACATTGACTTCAATTCATTCTTTGCGTGTCTCTGCAGCCTTTCCCTAATCTCAACAATGAGCAATCTATGCCCACCCCAAACCGTTATCCTAACCTTAACTACTCCCTAATTCTAACCTTAACTAATAAGTCACAATTTGCTTTTGTAATTGTGAGGATGCCCTCATTTCCTAAAAATTTCCCCACTTTGTAGGAAAAAAAAAAATTTCTGGTTCTCACTTTGTAGCAAGTACAAGAACACACAGACACACATGCAATCACACATGAAATCACACAAAAAGACCTCAGCTGGGCTTTGTCTTTCAAATAACATAATTCTCATGGAGGAAAACTATCAAGCATAGAGGAAAAGGTATTATACATATTTGTAAGCATTCTTACAAACCCTGCTGGTGTTGCCTTAAATTATTAACAGCCTTTCAGGATCCATCTCTGGAAACATGGCTGTCACCATCCGGCACTTGAAAAGGACACCCACATGGAAGCAGACAGCCAAGCAAAGACACGGGAATAGAGCCAGGTTTTAAGGCTTCCTTTAAACACTTCGATCCTCCAATCGCAAGCGCGTTTGTCCTTGTTTGAATCGCCTCAAGGTTTTCTGACAGCCAGGGGTAGGCCGGGGACTTGGCTCACTTCACTATTTCTGTACGGTTGTTCCGGATTGTTCCGTCATAAGGAACTGGGACTGGGCATACAGCCCACTGTCTGAAGGCCCGAGAGGAAAGGGAAGCAGGCCGGAGCTGGAAGATGGAGTGGGCAGAGCTGAGAGGAGCTTAGCGTAGCCTAGCGTGGCGGCCCATTGCCTCCCATTTTCCCACCAGTGCCACTTCCTCATGAGTGGGAAACAGATCAGTTCATAAACTTTCAGATTTGTTTTATTTTAAAAAGCACATTCCTTTCTTAGTGACCCCCCCCCCCCCGCCCCCCTATGCCCTATAATCAACGTCCCCTCTCCCCTCCAGCCCAACCCCCAAAGTCCTCATCTGACTTTGCGATAAAACAAAGGACAGGAAAAAATAACTGATATCAAGGCGCTGGTAAATCCTCTGGGTTGCCATGTCGGTACTGTAACAATCGTTAGGACTGCCTTGGGCTCTCCCAACAAAGACTATTTTTAATTAAAGAAGTGGGAACCCGCATATTCGTCCCAGTAGTTGAGAGGAACTATCTGTCAACTGTCCATGGCTTCAGAAACGCACTGTAAGTGTCCCACTGCAGCAGTATATAGGTGGAATAACTAAAGATTCCCTGCCAATCACAGGGCACTTCTCTACTTCAGGCACTAGTGAAACGGACATAATATGAGGGTGGAAGGGTGATAGTCGGTGACAGCAAGTTGTGAAATCTTCTTTTCATAAAAGGATGATCATTGCACTGAAACTTGGGTTACATTCTGAGCCTGGCTTAAATGTCCACTCTAAACATTTATATGCCTTGGATAGTGGCTTTCTTATGAACTTAGATCCCAGAGAATCATATTTGGATTTATCATGAGGCGCACATGGAAAGTATAATTGTTTTGTATAATGCTACAGGAGGTACTCTGCATACATCATAAATATTTACGTGATCTACCAATGGGAACAATGTCATCAGAGAGACATTGAGAATTAAGACATTGAGACAGAGAGAATCAGAGTTTGGGGCTGAAAATTGGCACCCTGAGTAATCTGGGCCCATGCAGACTTTTGGAATCGGTCATCAGAATTGGTCCATCTTTTCTCATTTTTTCTGACAGCCTACTTCTAGAATACGAATCTTCTCATGGGTGGAAATAAAAAAAATATTTTTAAGGGTCACCTGTTAGCCAAGGGTCACTGACAGGGGGCTAATGAGGCTAGATTCCATTTATCTGTGGACAGATCTGTCTGCAATAGAGACTGACTATCCTCAAGCCTTTCTATGGGAGTTAAGACCCTCTGAAAAGAGTTCTGCCTGAAATGGGAAATTTTGCCCATTTTTGGCTACCAAGTTCACCATGTGTGCAATTACTCATGGTAATGAAACTTTCTCCACATAATTGAACATATCTTGTCTTTATTTATGCAATAATAAAAATTGTTTTCTCATCTCCTTTACCATTTAATGATTTAAAAAAAAACAAACTGACACAATCCCATGTTCTTGTTGGAACTTTATGTTGAGTATAAAAAGAAATACCTTGCAGATAAAGTAGGTTTTTCAAAGGTTTTAGATTTGAGACCAAAATGGTGCCTTCCAGTGGTTGCCTCAGGCACGCATTCTCTATGTGTTTGTGAGCAGCACCAAAATGCAAAACCTTTCACAGCTGCAATTCCGGATAATAATTACAATGAAGACTTTCATGGGAAAATATTCTGTTCTGTAAGCAGTCGTGAATGTGTGTTGCACCTGTGTGAACCCTTTCCTGGCAAGAATGCCTTGGAAGCATTTGTTAGAGATATATTCTTCTCATGACTTTGACTCTGATGATTCAGTGACATACAAATAGTGGACACATACTGATAGGACAGATATCTTCTGTCTGACTTCCTCTCTGTGCAGAACATCATCCGACCTGCTTGCAGTTCCTTTGATTCTCTTTGACAATACAATTTTATAGGAAACACTTTTTCAAGCTACCTCAGCAAACTTAAGGGAGATCCTCAGCAGGATCAGGCCATAGTAATGTATGATTTTGCCGAGAACTATAGCTGTCTGGTTCAAGGCAAAGTGCAAAGGTCTCAAAGGAACAATGTCCAGGCGACCCTTCATCCATTTGTGATGAACTACCGATCAATTTTTAAATTTCTGTGATACCAGACCGTTGAAAACATGACACCACAACAGTGCATGCATTTATCACAACCGTGGTATCCTATGTTAAATGTGCATTTCCATTCATAAAAAAAAAAAAAAAAAACACCTGCACTTCAGTGATGGAGCGGCAAGTCAAAACACAATACTTCAAAAACTTCACCAATTACTGTCATCATCAGAAAGATAAAGGGCTTGATGCAATATGGCTTTTTTTTTTTTGCAACATTGCAAGGCAAAAGTCCATGTAACAGCATTGGTGGAACAGTCAAACGTTTGATCGCATGAGAAAGCCTTCAGTCAGCAACAGATGGACACATTCTCAGAGCTCCTCAGATGTATGATTAGTCATGTAAAGACATTTCAGGAATGAAGTTTCTCTATGTATCAGTCACTGATGTGGTCCATAACGGAAATATCTTCAACTTGCTGGCACGGTTTGACAAAGACTCAAAACTAACTGGTTCAAGATCCCACCATTGCTTTATTCCAATTTCCACAATGGAACTGACGATGAAAAGGATGATTATTATGCTGTAGGTGGTAGAGAGCAACCAGCAGCCAAGCTAGATAGTGCTGAGCAGCAGCCAGGAAAGGATGTCTCATGCATTTATGATAACGAATGGTATATTGGCTGTATTGTGAAGCATTCATATGAAAATAGTGACGTATTTATCAACTTCATGTAGCAATCAAACAAACATCCTCTTTCATGGCCTACTTTTGTTTGTAGGAATGCCTGTTGGGTGCCATTCCAGCACATAATATGCATTGTCTCTGCACCTGAACTGCAAGGTCAGAGCAACAGGTTTTATAAGCTTACTCCTCAGGACACTGCCGTCAGTCAGAAGAGGTTGTCATCGTTTATGTAGGCTCTTGTGCTGTCAGAAGGCTGACTTCTTCACTGTCACTGTACAACCCCACAGCCAAAAAATTTGGGAGGCTGTGCAAAATATGAATAAAAAATATCATGCAATGATTTTCAAATCAACATATTTAATTGAAAATAGTACCAAGGCAACATATCAGACATTGAAACTGAGAAGTCTTATTGGTTTTTGAAAAATATATGCTCATTATGAATTTGATACTGACAAAGTCCAAATAAGTTGGGACAGGGGCATGCATCACCTCTTCTTTTAACAACACTCTGTAAGCGTTTGGGAACTGAGATCAGTTGCTGTAGCTATGAAAGCAAAAATGTTTACACATTCTTGCTTAATGCAGCCGTTAAACACTTTGCAGCTTCCTCTGCCATATTTTTCTATTCATAATGTGCCAGATGTTTTCATGGGGGTGCCAGGTCTGGACTGCAGGAAGGCCAGTTTAGTACCTGGAATCTTTCACTGTGGAGCCTTGTTGTTGTAGTACATGTAGTGTTTTTTGCGTTGTCTTGCTGAAATAAGCAAGGATTTCACTGATAAAGATGTTGTCTGGATGGCAGCATATTTTGCCATCATTCAGCATTAATGGGGTCTTCACAGAAATGTAAGTAACCCATGTCATGAGTTCTAATGCACCCACATAACCAGCACAGGTGCTAACTTTTGAACTGTGCGCTGATAACAAGCCGGATGGTCCCTTCTCTATTTAGCCCAGAGGTGTCCATGATTTCCAGAAATAATTTCACAGTTAGATTGTTCAGGCCTCAGGAAGGTTTTCCACTTCTCCTTGGTCCAACTTAAATGAGCTTGGGTTTAAAGAATGAGGCAGCATCTCTGGATCTTGATTATAAATGATTTAATCTTAACATGGAAGAGTTCAAACCTGCATGTGTGGATTTGGCAATGAACTGTGTTTACTGACAGTGGTTTTCAGAAGTGTTCCTGAGTTCATGCTATGATTTCCACTTCAAAATCCTGACCGTTTTTAGAGGAGTGCCGCCTGTGGGCCTGAGGATCGCAACCATTCACAACCATGCATTAAGAGATTTTTTTCTGGATCCTCTGAATTTTTTAATGACATAGTGTTCCATAGATGACAAAATTCCCAAATTCTTAACAGTTTTACATTGAGAAACATCGTTCTTAAATTGTTGAACTATTTGCCTATGCAATCTTTCACAGAGGTGAAGCCCACGCCATTTTTACATCTGAAAGACTCAACCTCTCTAGGATGCTCTTTTTATACTCAAATATGTTTCTGACCCACAGTAAATTAACCTAATTAGCTGTGAGATGTTCCATCAGGTGTATTTTTTTTTTTAGCATCCTGCAACTTTTCCAGTCTTTTGTTGCCCTTGTCCCAACTTCTTTGAAAGGTGTTACTCGCATCAAATTCAAAATGAGCTGATATTTTTCGAAGAACGATAAAATGACTTTGTTTCAACATTTAAAGTTTTTTTTTTTGCACTATTATAATTTAACTATAGGTTTAAATGAATTGCATTTTCATTTAATTCTGATTTTATTTACATTTATATAGCATCCCAACTTTTTGGAAAATGGATTTGTAGTTTATGACATGCACTGTTGGGAATGTTTTTGAAGAAAACCCCAGCATTTGAAAACATCATTTAATAGTGAAGGAGATGAGAAAACAAATTAAAACTTTGAACAAATAAAAATGAAAGATCGACAATCATGTAAAAAGCATTTACTTTAATTGGCAAAAAGGTCCCTTTTGTCTGCTGAAACCAATCTCAGAGGCTCTTACCTCCCATATAAAGGCTTTAGAATAGTCATGTTTTTCTACTGCAGACAGACCTGTGCACAAATAAAAGGAATCCAGCATCATTAGCCGTTGACCATTGGCCAATGGGGAGCCTTGAAAATCAAATTTTTTACTTCCGCCCATGAAAAGTTTGATTTATCAGAGCTTAATAATGCAAAAATAAGGAGACAGACCAATTCTGAAGACAGAGCTTGTGCGCAAAATACCCAGCATATAAATTTTCAGCTCTGAGCTCTGATTTGTACCCAAATATTAGCCTCCAAAACCCCCCATTAATTAACGCTCGTGATTGGTGAGTGCAAAAAAGTGGGGGTGGTACTTTGGAGGGCCACATCTCAGAAACCCTTGGGAGTTTAAGCCTAAACTTTTGCCTCTGTTCATTATACTCGTAGAGGTACGTGCAAGGTTTTTGAGCTCAATCTGAGTCAGTTGCTGCGGGACCTCAGGTTGAGTTTCAATAGAATGACTCAGAGAGATATGAAAAAAAAAAAAAACAAAATAATGTGACATCTGATTAGTCATTATTCTTGGCCTGGTTTTCTATTATTTTACAATAGCAATGACCATGCTGTCGGAAAACAATGTTCCATTCGCTGGAAAAGCCTTTCAGTGCTCTGCATGATGCTCCTTCACTATTTCTGTCAGAATTATTTATTTTCAAGAACACTGCCCTTGGGAAAATAGTTTTTATATCTTGAATAAATTTCACCTGAGATGCAATAAACAGACGCCTCGTGAGAAAGCAATGCCTGTGATTTGTATCACACCATCAGCACTCACTGTGTTGCTATCTCATGCTCGCTCTTCGCCTCCTTCCTGTTTGCTTACTCTGTGCACTGTTAATACAACAAATGTCATTATCTGTGTTATCATGTAAGAAGCCTCTTTTACTCATGTTTATCATTATATCAATAATTTTGGATTTGTCCACAATCTCAGTAATATACAGTGTCATAGTTGCCCCGGATGTAGCCTTCCGACAGTACCTCATTAATGTGTCTTGCTGTGATGTTACTATAAACCAGTAGTGACACAGAGTGCCACGTTCTGTCCTGATTGTGATATCTTTCTCTGTCATATTATTATCATTATCATATTTATGGGTGGATTTAGGTTATATAGCAGCAAAGACACACAGGAGAATACAGCTGGTTTTGCTCAAACTGGACAGCTAAGAGATTAGCAAAGACTAAACAGCCTGTGAAAAATGACAGAAAAAACTAAGAGAACCCAGAGATGGCTTTTTTGCGAGGTAATGTTGGTAAGTGTTTCTGATTTATTCAGTTATAAATGGTTTATTCTTGCCAATAGTGAGAATCATTGTCATTACTTCAAGTCTGGGGGACAAAATCGAATTTCACTGTCCTTGGAAAATTTAAACCCAGTAGTAACCCCCATTTTTAAGAGCTAAAATGTACGTAGCCAACATTAAACTTGGGTGTTTTGATCCTCATTTTAAACCCAGTAGTCCTTCAGTTACTTCCACATGAAAAGCTAAAAGCAAATAACGCAAAAAAAGACATCAGAAGTAGGATTCATAGGGGAGCCAATTGAAAGGAGAAAGAATTTACATGGTTTGCAAAGATGGAGTATGAGAACTAGTTAATGATTTTAAGAGGATATTTATATAAATCTCAGAATGAATGAAGCCGCAAATGCTGCGTAATTTTGGGTGTGGAATCATCATGACAAAATATTAAGAACAAGAGAACTCAGTGAGCGCAGCACCTCTGCCCAGAGCACTAACCCTAACCCTTACCCGAACCCCTAACCCGGATCACTCCCAAAATCTAATCTATTGGTCCTTGTGTCATTTCTGACCTTGTCTGCTGGACTCGCCAGAGCCCATACCTCTGCCAGCATGGCTGGATTTGAACTTTGGCCTGTATCTCAGCTGTACTTCGGCCTAGATATGCCTAAATTTAATCACTTGTTCCTCATGTGCTACTTAAACATCCTGCAAAGTTTGGTTAAAATCTATGCAACCGTTTTTGAGATATGTTGCTGACAGACAGACAGACAGACAGACAGACAAACCAACGCCGGCAAAAACATACACCTCCTTGGCGGAGGTGAATTAAATTGGTTTAGTGACCTGAGTGGAGAAAAGGAGAGGAATTGAACATAGGAAAATACTGCCCTCTCCTGGCAGGCTGGAAACAACACAGCATCTATGTCAACAGATCAGGGGCACGAACCCCAGGACTGCCCAGTCCTTCTCTTTTGCTGCAGTGGTTCTTAGACTTGGTCCTGGTGGCCGCCTGTGTAGGCTGGTTTTTGTCACGACCAATATTGCAATTGTTGGATTTTGATTTGCTGATTTGTCCTAATTAGGTGCATTTCATGCAGGCGCGGCGTTAGACCTGAAAATTCCTGGGCTAATATCCCTCCCTTTATTGACAACAATTAGTCCTGGCTAATTCTAGATGGTTTTCCTTTATCAACACGTTTTCCAATTAAAGAATAATCAAGTGACAATTGAAGACACGGCTTCTCTCCCCCATGCGATCTAACAGCGACAAAATAATGGGCTACCTGCAGTACAGAAAAATAATTAAATTATAATTAGGTCTATGCTCCGGCACTCGGCGACGGCATTTCAAAACTCTTCAGTGAATGAAAGTAATTTCGGCGACAAGTACATACACCTGTTTTTGCAGCATGGTCACGCAACTCGCTGTAAAAAATAGACAGCTGTCTGATTGGAAAATGTAAACGGATGAAACCACGTACTAGTCACCAAAATTATCTTAATTTGCTCAAGAGTTCTGAAAAGCCGTCGCCGAGTGCCGGTGCATAGACCTAATTATAATTTAATTATTTTTCTGTACTGAATGTAGCCCATAATTTTGTCGCTGTTAGATCGCATGGGGGAGAGAAGCCGTTTCTTCAATTGCCACTTGATTATTCTTGAATTGGAAAACGTGTTAATAAAGGAAAACCATCTAGAATTAGCCGGGACTAATTGTTGTCAATAAAGGGAGGGATATTAGCCCAGGTCTAACGCCGCCACTGATTTCATGTCTAAAGTAGTTGTGTACCATCTTCAGCCACACTTCAACAGAAATATCTATGTGTGCTGTGAAGAATAAAAGACCCTTTAATATATTGTTTATATTTTTATATTTGAGGCAATTGCAGGGAACAATGTTTTAAAACAGATCAAATCAAACACTGAGAAAATCAGTAAGCTCCAAATTAGGTTTCTGAGCACAGGTGGTTAGAGTTCTTTCAAAATAATTTGCTCGAACTTAATGAAATAAATATGACCCGAAACAGGGTTGACTCTATAATTTGCTTGCCTAATATATTGTTCGTTTAAGTCACTGTATGTCCACATTTTCACCATTTAGAAACCGATTCATCGTTTACTTTGATTGGTTAATTTGCCTTACACTAGCGACGCATGATTGCTTAAACGAACAATTTCTTCGACAAGCAAATAAAGTCAAATTTGTTCTGGGTCATATTTATGTTATGAAATAACTTTAAATACCTGTGTTCCACAATCGAATCTTTGATTTTCTCAGTGTAATAAAACTTTTAAGATAAATTTTTAAACTAAAGTCATATTTTTATCAGTTAACATTATTTCTAGTAATACTCTATGGTGGTCCTTAGAGAGTGTAAATATCGACATATTTATCTACCTATTGATGCCCTAATGAAGATCACCTGTTGAGTATGAAACTTGTTGGTGTCTTTTCCCTGTAAGCCATGTGAGAATAAAGGCTTTTTATTTGTACTACTTTGAAGGGTTTGAGTGCCTGGATTTAATCTATTTTCTGGATTGATATATTTATTTTTGGAGATCCAAGAACACCAACTTTTCAATATTACTCTGTTGCTACTCACATGTGCACTTTGTGGTTTTATTGATTATATTAACAGGGTATGTTAAAGGGTGTTTAATTCTTTATGGCATACATGGATATGTCTGTCAAAATATGGCTTAAGATGGTAAATAACTACTTTAAACAAGAAACGCAACTAATTAGAACTAAATAACAGCTTATTACAATCCTATGAATCCAAGTGTGGTTGGAACAAAAGCCAGCATATACATGGGGCCTGCAAGACCCAGTTTGAAATAGGGATGTCCAATCCAGTCGGTTTTTTCTCAAGTCCTCGCAAAACATACCGCATTCAAAAGCTAAAGATCTCATTGGGATAAAAAATAAGGTGAATCAGGTGTACTAAATTAGGGTTGGAAAGAAAACTTACGGAATAGTAGAACTCCAGGAACTGGAGTGGGCAGCCCTGCAACATGCACTGCTTGGTCAAGAAAAAAGTCACTACCTGGATATAACAAAGCAAGTAGGTAAGAGCCTTCCATTGGATAATTCCTGCAGTGATTAATATGTTTCAGCTGCCAACAAGTTATCTAACCCTAACTGATGCAGTGAGTAGCTTCTTATTTCTTAAACAACCGTGTTGGAAGACATACCCTGTGGTGATGTGAAAGATATTACTCTATTTCAAAAGGATCAAATTATTGGCCCACATCATGCAAAGAAAACAATTAAGGAGATTGCTGAAACTACTAAAATTAAGCACTGTCCTGGAAGGATAGTGGTGAACCATCATCTTCAAGGAAGAAATGTGATTGGAAAAAAAATCTTAACTGATTGTGATCGGCGATCACTTAAACTTTTGGTGAAATCAAATTGTAAAAAATCAGCAGTAGAACTCACGGCTATGTTTAACCCCATTTAGTAGATATAGATGCCGGCATCCGTAAATTCTGAAATTTAGTCACTAAATAATTCTCTAATTGAATTTCCAAATTTCTTGCTTCACTGGAATAATTTTCCACAGTCTCTGTGGCACAAATACTGAGTTATAAAGCCTTCAATAGGCTCATCCACAACAAAGCCTAAAGAAAACCACTTATCAGAGAAGCTAATCAGGAAAAAAGGCTTTGATTTGCTAGGGTGTATAAAGATCGGACTCTGGAGCAATGGGAAAAGGTCATGTGGTCTGATGAGTCCAGGTTCACCCTGTTCCAGAGTGATGGGCGCATCAAGGTAAGAAGAGAGGCGGATGAAGTAATGCTCTCATCATGACTAGTTTCTACTGCACAAGCCTGCAGGGGCAGTGTTGTGATCTGGGGTTGCTTGAGTTGGTCAGGTCTTAGCTAGCAACAATATGTACCCAAAAAATGAGGTCAGCTGACCACCTGAATATACTGAACGACCAGATTTTTCCATCAATGGATTTTTTTCTAATCTGATGGCATGGGCATATTCTAAGATCACAATGCCAGAATTCATCGGGCTCAAATTGTGAGGGAGTGGATCAGGAAGCATGTGACATCATTTTCACGCATGGGCTGGCCACCATGGAGTCCAGACCTTAACCCCATTGAGAATCTGCGGGATGTACAGGGGCAGACTTTATGCAGCTGTCCGACTCTCCAATCATCAATACAAGATCTTGGCAAAAAATTTATACAGCTTTGGACAGAAATAAATGTTGTGACACAGCATAAACTTATCGAAACGATGCCACGGCAAATGCGCGCCGTAATCAACGTTAAAGGCGCTCGAACAAAATATTAAAATGTGTGACTTTTTTTTTTTTACAGCTGGGGAGGAAAAGAGAGCTGGGGAAGACAAACACCTCAATCACCACAAACACCTAGAACTCACCTGAGTGATGAATGATCACCATTTTACACCAGAATGCTGATTAGATCATTTCTTTGCAGAGAAAGGGCAGGATTTTGTCCCCTTCCCTTTGTGATGATTGTCATCCTTAATTGCCACAGATAGGACCTGCTTTAATGTCTCATTTAAAATGCGACCCCTCCATCAGCAGTGTCCCCATGACTGCACCCGGATAGGGGTATTTAACCCTATCCAGAAATGGTCGGTTTGGGTTTAGGTTTTAGTGCCATCCCATGGAGTGACACATCTGATTCTACCTTTCAACCCCAAAGCCTCTGCTAGAATAACAGCTTGACTGAAAAAAAAAAAAAGGCCAACGCACTTACAGGTTAAGGTTGAATACCTCTGCACTACAGCATTGATGCTTATTCAACCAGAGGGAAACTTGACCCCCATTGGCCAACCACTAACCACTAGCATTACCGGGCTGTATACCATCCGCGCAGTTTGCAAGCTTACCCTTATTTAGCATTAGCTATAATGAAAAATCTGGGTTCCAGCAGGCATGGCTGCTGAAACACGCCACTACTATTTTAATGATTCAGTCCAACAATAATTGACTGTCATTTGGCATTGCTGATTTCAAAATCTTGCTTTCTGATAGTCTGCTCATCGCACATTAACTGTTCTGTATTCTCTTTATTTCACCATGCTAACATTCCTCGGCAGTGTTTGGTTTGTATCTTGACAGACCACTCGAGTATGTGAGTCTAAGGAAGTTCAAGTGAGATTGCAGATTAAATTCAACATTGCAACAGATCATCAGCTACACTCGGGCCATTGTATGTAAAAACATTTCGCAAAATTTTGAAACCTCTTATACATTAACTTGGGTCACAAATCTTATGCATAAACTTGGGTCAAAAGGTGTGAAAATCTTATGCATAAACCTGGGGTACAAGGTTTGAAATATTAGAATGTTAACAACTTGTAGAAATTTGTTTAAATTGCCAGCATAGCTACACTGGCTGTTGATGCAAAATTTGAATGGGTATTTCCTGGCTGCTGCAAACACAGAGGTCAATTTATAATGGGTGAGCAATTTCCAGTGACATCAACACCACAAAAATGAACAACACCAATCATTTATTGTCATTTTTTTCAATAACAAACTACATTTGCTGAATGCCAAAAAATGTCAATCAAGAATATTCGGTATTTGGAATTAAGCTGTGAGAAATTACAATGAATGTATTTATTTTACGTTGCCTAGCCAATTTTCTTTTTTTTAAGTTGCCACTTGGATTGAATTAAGCAAATACTTAAGAGCCCGTGATTGAATCATTATTGTAGTGATTAATATTTTTCGGCCATCAACAATTATTTTATCCCTGACTGATGCAGTGTGTTGCTTCTCATTTCTTAAACAACCATGTTGGATGACACATCCCAATGCTCATTGAAAAAACATTAATATGTTTCAAGCGGGAGGCTGCAGAAATCACTAAAGCTGGGTTAAGGACTGTCCCATGCATTATTAAAACTTGAAAGGATAGTGGCGAACTATCAACTTTGCGGAAGAAATAAGCTGGAAAAAAAATAATGTATTTTCGTAACTGGAGATCGCTAAAACAGTAGGTGAAGTCTCATTGCAAAAAATCAACAGAAGGACTAACAGCGATGTTTAAGTGTCAATGTCAGAGCATTTCCACATGCACAATGTGACAAGAACTTGCAGGATTGGGACAAAACAGCTGCATGGCCACCAGAAAGACACTTTTTAGCGAGGCTAATCGGGAAACAACTTCAATTTGCTAGGGAGCATAAAGATTGGACTCTGGAGCAGTGGAAAAGGTCATGGGGTCTGATGACTCCAGATTAACCTTACTCCAGAACGATGGGCATGTCAGGATAAAGGAAGCCCATGAAGCAATGCACCCGTGAAGCGCACTGTACCAGCCTCTCAAGGCTGTGTTATGATGATTGTTTCAATTGGTCAGGTCTAGGCTCAGCAATGTTAAGCAGCAATGAAATGAAGTCAGCTGACTACCTGAATGGACTGAATGACCATTTTATCCCATCGATGGATTTCGTAATCCCTGAGGCACAGGCATGCTCTAGGGAGATGATGCCAAGATTAATCAGGCTCAAATTGTAAGAGTGGTTCAGTGAGAATGAGGAATCATTTTCACTCATGAATTGGTCACCACAGAGTCCCAACCTTAACCAATCGAAAGTCTTTGGGATGTGCTAAAGAAGGCTTCACAGAGAAGAGACAACTCTTCTGTTGTCAACTCAAGATGTGGGCCAAACATTGATGCAACTCTGCGGTCGTAAATAAAAATGTAACATTGCATGAGATAGTCAGAACAATGCCACAGTGAATGCACACCGCCATCAAAGCAAAAGCCGTCAATTGGGTCCAACAAAATGTTTGAGTGCGACTGTGCGAGACTTTTTTGGCCAGGCAGTGCACAACCTAGTGTGGTGACAATGTCATTGTAAGTCCAATTTGATTGAGGTGAATTTATCCGCGGAAGATCTCAGAGCCACAATCCCAATCCAATGTCAATCGTGCCAGTTTTGTACATGCATGCATAGGTTTGAATCCAATGATTTGTCAATGTTACTGACAAATTTGGAAAAAAAGGAAATAAAATAACTAAGTATACAAATAATTTGAAGATTTTAATCTGAAACTAGAGACCATTTGAAGCCATGCCCTCTATTTTCAATTCCAAGCTAGGTTTCACTCAAGCCATACACTACTCAGTTTAATCAATTTCCAGTGCGTTGTTCAAAAGTTAACGAATGTTCAGGCAGACAAGCAGACACTCAATGTGATACTCAGAATGACTTGAAACATTGATTTTGGGATGTTTCCTGAGCAAAATAACTCAAATCTGGATGCACCACAGACAGACACAGGCACACACACACACACACACACACACACACACTCTCTCTCTCTTTCACACACACACACACACACACACACACACACACTGACACAATAGAAAACAATACCTTCTAGCATTGATTTCGGGATGTTTTCAGTGTAAAACAACTCAAATATGGATGGTCACACACTCACACACGCACGCACGCACACGCAGCTGGGAACAAACTTGCCTGAGCTGTTTTTAAATAAGATAACAGCAATGGGTTTGACCAACTGTTGGCCTATTCAATGACACACAGCAAGTTGAAGTCGCGGAAATGCTTCTCTGGAACTTCAACCCCAACCCGCAGCGATTTTGATGACGTATTGATGTGTGGACAACAAACTGTAGTTTGAGGCGAGTAAGCAGGTGTGGGGTATGAATTAGCTTGCTAAAATATCCGAATCGGTTTTCTCGTTGATGATAAGACTTTCAGCCATAAATTTATCGACGAATGTGTTCTTTTAAGGGATGCGAATTGTCGAGACGAGTTCGGTAAATTGCACGTCAGCGCTGAAGCCATTTGTGGGGAATTCTCTCCTTACCTTGCACTGTACTCGCTAGTGAGCGAGCCGACTAGCGCCTGTGAAACTGCTGCTTGTCCAGCTAGCTGTGACGCTTCTGTTTTCCTGCACTTCGCTTTGGACCGTGGAGGGATGCGTGTGAACGAAGGGAGGAAGGAAGGAATCTGAGGTGTTTCACACCGACCGCCTGGTTGACGATAAATATACCTTTTCCCTGACTGTAAATGCGACTGTGAAGTGGCCTCTCTGTCACTTTTCTAGCGCATGATAGACTTGGGGGGGCAACGCTAGCTCGCTAGCAAGTAGCTGTCTAGCTAGTTGCTAGCTAATGTAGAATGATGTTAACTGTTCAGAACCGCGAACGAGTTATGTCCAGTTTACAACTCTTCATTGTTTGTTAGCCCGCTCGCTTGTCTGTTATATCATTACGTTGGCTGGCAGGAGAAACAGCAGGATTTATAAACATAATCTGAAGCGAAGGGAAAGTGTGGTGAATTGCACTGAACAGCTGGATGCATAACAACCATGTCGAGCTGCGCTGTGCATCTGCTGAGAGACATTTTGCTGGAAGCTAGCATAGCCTGCTAGCTGCCTATCTCAATAGACAAAGCGTGCGAGTTGGCTAGCTAGCTAGCTAACACTGCCGACTGAACAAAATAGAAAAATGACTCTCACATGAGGTGTTATATTCAGCCTCTTCGGCTGTGTCGCTATCTGTGTTTCGGCAGTTCGTCCGTATTTGTTATTGTTAGTTCAGTGCGTATTTATATTTTAGCAGGACAGCTTGCTAACTGGGTAACGTAAATGTTATTGCTTTAGCTGGAGGGTTAGCTGACCAACAGTAGCGATCCCGCTGACTTCCAAATCGATACAGAGAGGTTGCTGGCGTAAGTTACCTCGATAAAGTACTTTGTCACTAAGTAAACACAGTCCGCTGTCGGTGACCTGCTCGGGGTCTGGCTCGCCTGAAAACGGACTACATGGACTTTCAAGTTTTTGGGTGAATTTCCCGACTTGGTGAAAAACATTGGAAAATATTGCTCCTTCTCTCGGATGCCTATGCCTGCTACATCATTCTGGATTTGAGATTGTTCTAATGTTTGGTGATTGGGCTGTTAAACGGTTTTTTGTTTTTCGGTCCTAATTCACTCGGGTCACCCAAATTTAGGAAATAACATGCTTATCTAGAGTAGGCTACGCGTGCGGCTTAAAATCTGCTGATTGGGATTGTATTTGAAAAGTGTCATGGAAGACATTCAATTGGGACACGGAACTGGTTAGCAATTGTATTTCCAAATGCATGGGTGCAATTATTTTGTTATTTCTGAGTTACACTACACCTATCGAACGTAATACTTAAGTTGTTTTTGGGAGTGAAAAAAAGAAACCTTGCTTTTGTCAGAAATTAAAAGATGAATAGCGAGGAGGAAATCCTTGATTATTGTAATTCCAATACGAAGAAAATCGTCAATGAAGACAGCACGAACATTGCGGAAGAAATTATTCCTCGAAATAGTCTTCAAGTGATGGATGGCGACGTGGGGAAATCAGTCATTGAAACTGAGGCTGTTAAGCCCCCTACGCCAGCCAGTATAAATAACAGCTGTTTGGGTGAAGGAGATGGTTTAGAGACGGATGCGTTACGTGGGAACAGTGTGGTGCACTGTGCATCTCAAACCATAAACTCCGATTTGGATATTTCTTCCAATGCCCCACTTCGCCAGGGTGAGAGCAATGCCGCTTCTGGAATATCACAATCCGAGTTTCAAATTGGGAATACGGGAATCGGAGAGGCCACGGATGTCGGGGTGGATCTGACTCTAAATGAGAGTGGAATGCTGGAACTGCAGTCCCTGGGCCCTGAAGCTGGTCAGAGCGGGGACGAGACTGCCTTAAATGTGTCGGGTCTTCCTTCTGAGGCCTTGCTCGTGGATGATGACACGAATGGGTCTTCGACGGCCATAAATACTGCGGCCAGTCTTCCCTGCGATTCTTCTGAAGGCGAAGTTGCATCTTCTGCTCCTGCTGTTGATGAGAATGAGAAACACAAACAAGGGGCCAAAAGGGTTACTTTCCCCTCGGATGAAGACATTGTCTCGGGAGCCGTGGAACCAAAGGACCCATGGAGGCATGGTAAGCCAAAATATGCATCTTCCCCTCTTTCTCCATTCAGTCCTCTGATCTCTGTCTTTTAGTGTAGACTTGTATTTGCAGAGCATGTACGTGGGTTCTCATGAGT
The DNA here is from genome assembly GCA_029692085.1 of Gymnothorax javanicus. Taxonomy (NCBI): domain Eukaryota; kingdom Metazoa; phylum Chordata; class Actinopteri; order Anguilliformes; family Muraenidae; genus Gymnothorax; species Gymnothorax javanicus. Next base: position 11,579,776 of record CM056195.1, on the reverse strand, counting down.
CCTGAATGATGAAGTCAGGTGTTATTCTTAGCCAGGTAAGTGTTGGACCAGGCATGGATTTACAGCTCATGTATGGCTCTCAAGACATTGACTCTGGACATTGAACCTCAGTTCTGATCTTGTCAATGTGCCTAACAAAAGGTCACCATTTCCTGTACGTTCTCCAAAGAACTACGTCTAGACTGATGTTGAATTGGCACAGAACACTTCAGTTCTTCCCTAGATGTAAAGGACAGTCATATTCCTTTGTGCAAACAAGATGAGTATTAATTTGACTTAAAACTGAGATGTCCAGATGAGTGATAATTTTGTGGCCAGAATCAAAAAAAAAAAAATCTGGTCACTACCAAAAAAAAAAGCTTCAGCCGTTGATCTATCATGAAGATGCTGTTTTCTTTTTTCCTGCCAGAGTCTGAATAATGATTTTAGGACTCAATTGGTTGTTCCTTACTGACAATAGATGCATCATGTCACATAGATCTTGAAGTTGCATCTGAATTAGCCCATCATAGTGTAAAGCAAACTTTTGGAATATATGATGCCAAGATTATTGCTCAATTGATCTAGTCAAATTTTTTTTGCAGGGCACTTTTCACCCAGCATGTGGATGTTATGCAACAATACTTGAGCCAAAGTAACTATGCATTTGATGTGCAGCTCATGCTGTGATGGAAGAGATCATGCTAAAAATAAGCCTTTGCAGTCACCTGGACCTTTGTTCATGATTTAACTTTTTTTTTGTGCTATTCCAATCTACCACATCTCAAAAGCTTGGCTTTTCAACCTTGTTCTTGCATATTTACCAACTTTTTCATGCAATTTCTAGTAACCCTAATTTGGCGCATGCTATACTCCTGGGGCCCTACGAAATCCATTAAAACTTTTCCCAGATTCCATTTTAATGCAGCTTGGATAGCCTGCTCCAACTGCATTTCTCCTGCACTGCTTTTCAAAAAAGCTACAAACAGTAATCGTTCAGGCAAATAATTGTAATAATAGAGACATGAGTAACCTGTGACCTCACGTACAAGTCTCTCCACAAAACAAATTTGTCACTGTCCATTGCAGCCAAGTGTGTAATGTCAATGGTTTTAGTTATTATTACCACCTAATTACTAGCGCTGTCCAGCTTAAGCAGTGAAGTGCTTTATTTTACCAAAGGGGGTAATGTTTTGTTTCATTGACAAACTGTACTGAGGTACTCGCTCAGTGTTGTGCTGCATGAAATTTATTGAGATTCATTACATTTTGAATACTCTCTGAATGAATTAGTGTTGAAATTTTAGTCGTCCACCACACGATGACACAGTATTCAAAGTATTCAAAACATAATGATCTCCAGGAGCTTGGTTGCTCTGATTAGCCTTGCTCTATGATAATGAAGCCTTGTTAAAGTATTTTTATTCCTGTAAAATTGATGAATTTTTTAAATTCATACATTAACATTTGGTGTTCAGGCTTCTGAATGTGGGAAGTTGCTTCCAGTCTTCATTGCCCATATGAAGAGGAGAGCCATGAGTATTGGGGACTGTGGTTAGTCAAACGGTCACTATCATGGCTTGGCGCTTCCAAGATAGCATTAGTATTATCAGGTGATATCGTTCCACTCTCATGAGGAGCTAATAATTACAGGAGCGAAGTGATTGGGCGCTGTTCGTATGTTCGTGTTTAGAAAGGTTCAAAGGTAAAGCTGCAACAGATTTGATTGCGTTTTCCCATAAATCTGATAAGCTGAGAATCTCCGTCCCTCCACAGTGGATGTTTAAGATCCTACCGAGGTCATCCAAATTTTTTTTGACGACCCATTTAATCTGAAATATTGTCTTAGTTGTTGTCAAGGTCTGTGAGATCTTGTACTCAGCTTTTTTGACTGAAGTGTGTCTGCTTACTGCAGTTTAAAATATTCCTCTGTCTGGAAGCCAACTGCTTTGTGTTTAAATTTGGTTTGGGAAAGTTTTAACATGGCTGGTTTGCTTCTGGGTCAGTTCACAGCAATTAAAGCTTTTCCAAGCCCCTGAATTTAGTCTCTGGCAGCCAGAAATGTAGGGTAATGAGGAAGTGTTCTGATTGCTGCCAGTGCAGTTACTGTGGGTTTTATTTTGTTGTCTGAAGCAGCACCTTTGCAGAGACTCATAAAAGGCGTCACATGGTGCCCATATTTTGCTTGTTATCACGGTGTTCCGGTTTCATTTTATTGATCCTGTCCTGTTTACAGCTTGGGGCCTGTTGTGCATTTTAACTGTGCCAGACAGAGGCATTGAATACCAATCTTGAATGAAAACTTCAATCAGGAAGTATTTTGTGTTCGTTAGGTTAGTCCACGGTTTACTATGAGCAGTTGCACTTTTAAAGTTTCTCTTGGCCTGCTGTATATAGTACCCCTCTGGCTCTAATGTTGCAACCCTTTGTCAAAGGATGTTTTTGCTTCGTCTGCATTCCAGTTAATTTACAAATCAACTGTCGCTGCCCTCCGTATTTTTCTGAGTAAGCATAAGGCTGCGAATTCAGGTGCCTCTGCAAACTGTCTTCAGCACAATTTTACAGGCAATATGTAAATGCCATTGCTGTAATGGTACCTAGGGGTGGGAAACGCAGACATATTCATGATGCAATCACAATATTTTGCCTATGATTACGATATCACGATACAGGTGTTCCCTAATCGTAATACAGTGCTTCACGATAACTGTGCCACTGATTTAAAAAAAAGAAAAAAAAGACACCTATACAGTTAGAGCAGATTAGTTTCAAAAGGCAAAAAAAAGAAAGAAGAATTTTTGCATTTTACCTTGATCAGAGGTTGGAGTGAAAGGTGCATGTCGGCCTAGCCTGTTTAACGCTGCAAACGGTGGGTTGGAGCTATTAAGGTCCTCCGAGTGAAAAATAACTGAAATAAAATAGCTTAAAATTAGATTCAGTCTCCGTGTAAAACAGTGTGATACTACTTGCACATCTCTTTCCATATCATACTGCTATTAAAAAGGTTGCTTGTTCCCTTTGTGAGTCACACCCTGCGTAGGAGACGTGAAGTAATCACTCTAGTTGGGTGTTGTCAGTGGGCAAAATTCGGGAAAATCTCTGAACACAGCTTTTGTAAATTGGAAAAACATTTTTGATTGATGCAAGTGTATCGATTATGCATCCTGTCGTGAATAAAGGTGACCATTTGTCATCATATCTATTATTTGTCTCACCCGTAATGGTACCGAGGTTTGCACAGGTGGGAGGCGAATCCTCCATCGACAGTGTGGCTTATCTGAGTACTGCTTGCAGTTAAGTGAGTTCATGAACCCGAGTTGCTATAGTGAATATCTCAAATGGAGACTAATGTAATTCAATATAAACGGATTACGCTCTGATTTTTTTTTTGGTCCTTATTGAATTATGTCTTCTGCGAGTTGAAATGTGGGGCACGGTCGCGTCATGCAGTTTGATCTGAAGTGGGGCTGTGTTTCAGTGGAATGTGCTTAACACCGATTTCCCTCCGCTCGGTTTCTTTGTTATTCGGTCTGCGGCAGATCTGAAGGGGCTGCTTGTTCAACCCTTGGCTGAGCGTTGGGTTAACATACGTGACGGATCAGGAACGAAAACGCAGCCTTGGAAGAGGACATGTGATCCCCAGTGTTTGCTTTGCCCTCCATGGCCTGCTACAGGAAAGAAAAATAAATCTGCTGAGTCATGAGCTCGCATTCAGCCAAGTGCCTCTGACTCAACCGCTTACTGTTAAAAAACATGGAAGCGCATTGAGCCGTGACTGTTCGTTAGTAAAGTTTTGATGCAAAGCGGGGGTAGAGTTATTGTTGATTTACATCAAATTTGCGCCTTATTTCTGTCTCCACTGCAGCGACGCAAAACAAAAAAACAGATTTTGTGGCCCGAAAACAGACTGCAGGAATATAGCCTAATGCTGTATCCAAATTGCTCCTTCTGGCTTGGCCTCATGGCTGTTGTACCCCTCATAGCCGAACCCAGGGCTCTGAGCTGTTGTTGATCTTTGATTTCCGTCTTGGCTTATTGACCAGATTTACATGATTTATGACATCACAGGTTTATCAGGCTAGGCCTAAGCAAGAATTTTAAACTCTCTCCCTTTTGTTTCTAGAGATGTGAGGCAGCGGTATGGTGCTCCATACCTCCAACGATTCATGTTAAAATGTTCCGCTTTTTTATGTTGGAATGGGAGTTGTGGTGCGCCCTGCTTTGGAGGCGTGGGGGAGGGAAGTCATTTACAAAGTGCTGAGAGGAGGTTACAGTTAGGGCGAGCAGCTTGGGAAATGCAGTAGGGACAGAATGAAGGATGTCACTACAATTATCTTTGATGGCACACAGAAATACTGTACTGTGCAGTGTTTGTGCTCTCGTGAAAATACCCAAGTGTGAATGACTTGAAGGGACTTGCAGATTGCTGAAATAATGGCAGCTGAGGGTTGAAGCAGGGGGAGGTCGTTTGGCTGATTTTTTTTTTTTTTTTTTTTTTTTTTTTTCCTTCCCGAGCTTATCAATGTGATAATTCGGTTATTTTTTTGTGCTTCAGACTCAGCAGCAGCTGGTCTGCTTTAAGAGGCACATGTCTTCTGTCTGTGTGAAAATGGCTTCTGGGATACTCCACAATGTGGGTGGGAGTGATCCCCCTTAACATTACGCAACATCGCGGGGCGGCGGGGGGGACGGGCATTCCTGCTTTGGCCTGAATTCCAGGGGGCTTGCGCAGCTTCGTGAAGAGGTGGGATTTTTGTAAAGGCCCTGCAGAATTTTCTAAATCCGGCTTCGCCACACACAGAACACCAGGACAGGGATGCAGAAAAAGCACTCAATAGCCAGCAGTCACCTCTACAGTCATGATCAGGTTTCAGGCACGATTTGATTGATGAGTTATTTGACTGATTTGGCAGATGATGACATAGATATAGGTGGGGCTTGGGTGCATTGTCTAAATCATCTGTGTGCACCATTGATAAAATATCGTCATATGGAAACAATATCCTTGAATCTAAATGCTCTGTATGTAGTTAAGCGTCTCATAAATGATTTCAGAACCTTAACAATCAGAAGTGTATAACCATTTAAAAAACAGATGCATCATGATTAGAAGTGAAAATGTGCAAGTCTCTCCTCAGTCTTTGAACATGAACTAGAGCCACGTTTGTATTTTTTCTTGTCCTTGTATAAAAATACTCTGTTGCAGATAATGTACTGTAAGCGATTGAGGATTTCTAGACTATTACCTTGTATAATGGCATAAAAACTAACTACTGTCATAAAAATGAACCTAATCATGTATAATAAAACCTGTTACTGCAAGGCTGATTGGGACTATACTTGCACCATTTGCCTCTATTAAAGTAATTCTGTGGGAAATATGGCCTGTTTATTAATTGGAGAAAGTGTGAAACATTAGATTCTAGTGCATTTAAGTGAATGCTCTTTGCAGCATTAAATCTTGAAAGATTATTAAATATCAGGCTCAGAAAACACTGCTGTGCAAATGGTTGATTTTAAAACCTCATTTTTGAAAAGTTGAATGGTACTGATTTTATTTGGCCCTTGTTAAATTTAGAACTGTACATGTCAGAATATTTCGTAACTGTATAGTTTTCTTTTAACTATCTTTACTTATTCTGAATTTGATGCCTGCAGTACATGCCAAAAAAAGTTTCCGTGTGGAGCAATATGAGTTTTGTTCGTGTTGAAGCGCTAAATAATGGATGTGCTGGTATTGCAAAGGTGACCCTGTCATTCTTGTATATAAAAGGATTCTCCACGAAAGGCCCAGTTGTTTACAAGCAATGAGTGATTAAGATTTGCCTGTTTGCAGAATAAATGCATGAGAGCGTGTTCACAATGCTGGTCATCAATTCCAGTTTACAACTTTTTGAAGCTTTAGAGAAGTTAATATCCACTTCTTGTGACAGATATGGGTCATTTTATTTAGCACTCAATGCCATCAAGCAGCAAAGACAATTCTAGGTATAGTGCATGTTCCTTCTACCTGCAGCAACCATTTATCATCCAAACTATGCCCATTTTCTGGCAAAAAAATGGAACATTTGAAAAAGAGCATCAGTTTACCTGTGTAAAAACCTTATCTACAAGTGAAGAATAGTGTTAATCTTGATACCAGTGGATCCGTAATGAACTCTACTTTCCAGTGATATATAATATGTTACATCTATGTTGAGATTTTAAGTACTCTGGATGCTTGAATGACATTTTACTAATATGAAAAAATTGCACAATTTGACCCCACCTTGGGAACTGAGCATTTAATTCAATCATTTTAGCCAAATTACCTGCTTAAAATTGCTTAGAATACCACTTTGTTCATCAAAGATTTTGTAGAATCGTACATATTCTCATTATCACGTCCTTTTTTTTTTTTTTTTGTAACCAGCCTGAAAATACCGGCTTAAGTTTTCCGTCCCACAGTGTCTGTCCATAACACTGCAAATTTCTCCTTATTGGAGAGTGCTATTGTAATTATACCACAGTGGGAGAAATGTCTACTAATAAGCAATGTATACACAAGGTTTGCCCCCGAAACTCTGACTGGCCCCTGAACCACAGAAGTTTTACTCTTTCCGTCCCACGAGGACATGCTGTGGGACACTTTCATTTGTGCTTATATACCTTTTTTTTTTTTTTTTTGCAATGTCTCTTGGTACTAATATGATTTCACCAATTTCCTAATGGTTAAAAGAGGTTTTAGGATAAATTCATTAATGGTTGGAGTAAAATGAGCATTGCGCACACAATCACATTCACCTCCGATTGCATCAGATGATCAACAGTGATTCATGGCCTAATTAATCCAACCTATACCTAACTGATGAACTCAAGTGTGTCAAAGAATCAGAATCAGATATTCTTCACTTTTTAATGCCATGATGTAATTGTAATCGATCAGCTGCCAACTGAATTGATGGATCCAGGGAATGTAAGGGTCTCACAATGTCCATCCGTCACAAATCCATCTACATGTACAATCATTGCAAAACTGTGTGAACACTTTTACTTATTTCTTTATATATACTGGACGAAGAAAGTTAGGGATCACCCAACTTTTCAATATTAAAATATGATATGGAAAAAAATACAAACTATCACATATTTCAAATTCAAAATTTGGGGTGATCCCTAACTTTATTTGTCCAGTATATATGAGAAAGTGGCTGGGGCTGCACCCCGGCAGCATGTTTTCCAATTTCTTAAAATGTGTTGATGTCCATAAAACAGCTGGGATTGATGAAATTTCTTTTGAAAGGACGGAACAGAGTTTGCAACTGATGACCTGATAGAAGTTGCAAATTCAAGTTGTTTCATTGGTTGTAATAGAAAATTGACACTTTCCAATTCCGTGCTAACAAAATTACCAAGTGCCAAGAGTTCAAATGTTTTTGTCCGCCACTGTCATGTGAAAATTTGTTCAAGTTTGAAGTTTTATTTTAAGAGCCATATTCTGAGTGAGTGGCACTGGCAGTGGAGCTGACATCTCAGAAGTGCATGAAATTTGGCAGAATGGTGCCCATACATGTGTAATGGGAAATCCCGGAGTTTGAGCTCACAGTTGTTATCGATATAACTACAGCGCCACCTAGAAGTGGAAAAGTCAGGCAGCAAATTGAGCATTTTTGATGAAAAATACCCATTTTTGAAGGAGTATTGTGGTTAAATGCTTCAATATGCCAAAGAAGTTACAATTGTATTTGATACTGGGATACCAAAATTTTTAAAATGTGAAAGTGCCACCTGGTAATCATGTTGGTTATACATGCAATACCAAGAAACCTGTGTACAATGGGGAAAAAACATTTTTACAAATTCAGGCTTATTTTAATTTTTAAACTAGACAAGTGCCCAATTCATTTTACCCATTTGGTTTTCAGACATTTAAGATGAGAAAAATTCTGAAGTATTTAGTCTGGCACGTTTTTTGGTTTTTTAAAATATTTGCTCCCACATTTGGATGCGGGCTAATTTTTTAGAGTACCGGCCCTATGGGCCGATAAGCTATTGTCGTGGTGTGGCGTCCGGCGTCCGTCGTCTGTCGTCCGGAACATTTTTTACCTTTTTTTTTTGGCCTGATGAATTTTCGTGTAAATTTGCAGTAACATACTACTAGACCATATCTCCAGACTTTTTCTGGGATTTTTGATTGAATCATTTTTGTCCGTTTCATGGGCCCTTGAAGTTTTCGCTCCAGTGCTAAAGGACTGAGAAATTTTAAAAAATCATTTCTCAAAAACTGTGCGATAAATTTTTTTCTAAATCAGGCAATCAACTTACCTTGGTACCGTCAATGTACAGTGCGAGCGCCATTTTGATTGAATTGATGGAAGTGGGTCTATTGGAGGCGCTGTACTTTATGAATATACAAGATGGCCTGTGGAGGCCAAATGGTTGCAGATAGATTAAGTTTGTATTACTGACATATAGGAAGTAATATATGACCTATATTTTGGCTGTGTTAAAGTTGACCTCAGATGACCTTGAAAGGTCAAACTTGAGGTCAAGCAAAATGTTACAATTTCCAAAGGTTTCTAGGCTTGAAAATATTAAAATTGGGAATATATGTGCATTGAACATATATTGGAAGTCATGTATGAACTTTCATTTGGTGGCCTTGAACTTGACCTTAGGTGACCTTTGAAGGTCAAACTTCACATAGTGAAATTTCAATGACTTCTTATCACCAAAACTATTACAGATAGAGCTTAGGTTTGTATTGTGGCCATATAGGAAGTCATGTATGAAGTTTCATTTGGTGACATTGAACTTGACCTTCAGTGACCTTGAACGGCCAAACTTCACAGTGAAATTTCAATGACTTGTATCAGCAAAATCGTTACAGATTGAGTGTAGGTTTGTATTGGAGAAGTATAGGAAGTCAAGTATGAACTTTCATTTGGTGACCTTCATATTGACCTTCGAAGGTCTAACTTGACCTAGAGAAAATTCAATGACTTCTATCACTGAAAATGTCACAGATGGAGCCTAGGTTTGTGTTACTGACATGGTAAGTCACATATGAACTTTCATTTGGTGACATTCAGCTTGACTGTTGATGACATTTGAAGGTCAAACTTGACATAATACAATTACAATGACTTGTCTTGCCAAAACGTTCACAGATGGAGTCTAGGTTTGTATTACAGACATATAGGAAGTCATATTCATTTGGTGACCTTCGTATTGACTTTCAAAGGTCAAATGTGACCTAGTGAAAATTCAATGACTTGTATCACTAAAACGGTCACAGATGGAACCTAAGTTTGTTTTACTGACATCTAGGAAGTCACATATGAACTTTCATTTGGTGACATTCAACTTGACTGTCAGTGACCTTTGAGGGTCAAACTCCACAGTGAAATTACAATGACTTGTATCACCAAAATGGTCACAGATTGTGCCAAGGTTTGTATAGAGACATTTAGAAAGTCTTATATGAAGTCCATTTGCTGACCACAACTTGACATTCTGTGACCTTTAAAGTTCACAATTTACATATTGAATACATATTGTTGACATATTTTAATGACTTGTATCACCAAAACTGCTTCAGAGCTTAGGATTGTATAACAGAACTTATAACTTATAAATCTATGTGAACTTTTATTTAGTGACCTTGACATTGATTTTCATTGATTCAAATGTCACACTTTACATGAAATTTTCATAACTTGTATCATCGCTGTAAGACTGCTTGCCGGTAAGCTACAGGACCCTTGGTCCTATTTTTTCCTGTTTGTACAGTGGATTAACATTAATAACCAGACACTTGCCGGGATGGGGAGACCATCACTTTGAACCTTCCTTTGGGCTAAACAAAGGACACCAGAAACATCTTTGGCACTATGCTCCATCTTGGAGCAGCGGCCACAGACATTTTGACAAAATTTCCAATTCGCCTATTTGCAGTGATGTTCAGAGGCCCATAAAAATGTTAACCAAGAAGATAGAGCCTTGAAATTAGCGGAGTCTCTAGCCCTTTCAAGTTATTTTACAATGCCAAAGAAAGTATTATGGCACTCTTTGCCAATGTCCGAATATAAGGGGACGAATGTTCAAAAATATTTCAGTATGGGGGCGCTGTTACCAATATGTCAGATCTGATAAAACCAGACGTGCCATGGAGAAGATTCTTGAATTGGAATATGTGTCTTATGCACAATGTGAAAACACTGATTTTGTTTTGGCTCCATGTTGGTTTAACAAGTAATGCCAATAGGTGGCGCCCCACCGTACCACCTTATTCAGAGCTCGCAAAGCCAGACATTTGCCGCTCTTGAAATGAAATATGTGCAATGTATACATAGCGAGAACAAGATGGTACGGTAGGGCGCCACCTATTGGCATTACTAGGTAAACCAACATAGTGCCAAAACAAAATCAGTGTTTTCACATTGTGCATAAGACACATATTCCAATTCAAGAATCTTCTCCATTGCACGTCTGATTTTGTCAGATCTGACATATTGGTAACAGCACCCCCTATACTGATATATTTTTGAACATTCATCCCCTTATATCCAGACATTAGCAGAGAGTGCCCTAAAACTTCCTTTGGCGTGTTAAAATATCCTGAAAGGGCTGGAGACTCAGTTAATTTCGAGGCTCTGTCTTCTTGGTTCACATTTTTATGGGCCCCTGAACATCACTGCAAATAGGCGAATTGGAGATCTTGTCAAAATGTCTGTAGCTGCTGCTCAAAGATGGAGCATAGAGCCAAAGATGTTTCTGCTGTCTTTTGTTTAGCCCAAAGAAAGGTTCAAATTGATGGTCTCTACAACCCCACAGGTGTCTGATTATTAATGTTAATGCACTGTACAAACAGGAAAAAATTAGCCCACACCTAACTTTGAGAGTTAATATCTCAAAACACCAAAAAAAGTTCCAGACTAAATACCTCCAAATTTTTCTCATCTTAAATGTCTGAAAAGGAAACAGGTAAGATGATTTGGCAGTGGTCTGGTTTAAAAATAAAAATAAGCCTGAATTTGTAAAAAATATTTTTTCCCGTTATACACAGATTTCTGATCATTGCACGTATAACCAACATCATCACCAGGTGACACTTTCACATTTAAAAAATTTGGGTATCCCAGTATCAAATACAATCATAACTTCTTTGGCATATTGAAGCAGTTATCCACAATATTCCTTCAAAAATTGTTTTTTTTTTTTTTTTTCAAAAATGCTCAATTTGGTACCCGACTTGTCCACTTCTAGGTGGCGCTGTAGCCATATCGATAAAAATTGTGAGCACAAACTCCGGGATTTTCTGTTACACGTATATGGGCACCATTCTGCCAAAATTCATGCAATTCTGAGATGTCAGCTCCACTAAGTAAAAGTGCCATTCTCTCAGAATATGACTCTGAATTCTTGGATAGTTTTTCTGAAACAATATTTTTGCATTTATAGGAATTTGATAGGAAGATGGAGGTCTTGGTCCATTCACCCAAACCAATGGGGTTAGTGACAGACCCTAAATCCAACAGGCACCCCAGAGGTTTGGATGAGCTGACCAAAACGAAGAGTGAAGCCAAAAACAATTCTTTCAACAATTTTTATTACATTTCAAGATGACATAACTGAGGTTCTTAGTTTTATAAGACTGTTTACTACTAAGATGAACTGTACTAACTGATATCATAATTTTTCTCAAATATTCAATCAGGATTGGATTTCAATTCGTCATGTGACAAATTCCCAATGTGGAATCGTCCCACAATGTCTGTCCATCACAATAGTAGTATGAACAATGCTGTGTAATGTGTTAAGATGTACTTTGATCCACCTGAGCCCTTTCACCTGTTTGGTGTTAATGTGGTCATTGAAGTTAGCAGAGTAGTTGTTTTTATTTGCTCATTTGTACCTCAGTGTTTATTCAAAATAATGTGATCTCGTAACTGTCTGTGAACCTGAGGCCGATAGTCATGTTGAAGGGTGCCAGATGTATGCACAGTGTTCAAGTTATTGTTCTTCTGAATAAAATATCCATTGCACACAATAATAGTTTGTGTTTGTTGTGGATTTTACTGCTGATCATAAAACTCTCCCATAATGTCTGTCCATCACACATATTTAATCCATTTTGCCTGCTTTATGGTAGACTTCCTGGCAAAAAGTTTTCCATGGGGCTTTAGCACTACTAAGTTATATTATAAAACGGGTGCTTCCCATCCTTAAATGTGATTGGCTGAGCCGCGTTCCATGCCGGTATAAAATCACTGTAACCCACTGTATTCTGAAGCAGACCGCAGCACAAAATATCCCTGCGCGCCTGGCCTCGCAACCAACTACTCTGCGCTCGACTGACTCCTTAGGTTACATTTGTTTCAAGACTTTTAGCTCGCTATTTCAGTGTTAGCGAATTTTAGCCTTTTAACCCGCTAACCAGTTGGCTATCTACCTAGCTAGCTATAGCATTATAGATTTCAATATCACTTTAGCTTGCTAGCGACATTGCTAACTAGCTCGCTATTTCAGTATTGGCGATAAATTGTTGATTTTTTTTTTCTTGTGTGTTTATTTTATGGGCTATGTGTAGGGTAAACACATCTACTGTAGTGAACGCTAGCTAGTTGACAAGCTGGCTAGCAAACTAATGCACAACTCAACATTTTACTGGACACCGGCAAGTGTGGAGGACAAAAGTCAATCTTGTTCCCTACTCTCTCTGCTGGTTGTAATGATATGGCCGATAGGGGCGAGTTGAGAACAAGGAAATACGAAAACCGAAACCGAAACGAACGTAAAATTATTTAATGGGGCCTTCGGGAGACCGAAGGAGACATTCCAAATAGCCTGCTTTCATAGTATATCTACATTAACGAGCCCAAATAGCCTGATGTGACATGATAATGGCGCTAGATGAAAAAGCAATCTTAGCGTCTGTGTTGCTTGCCAACCATTCTGTCCACTCGATCTTGCTTGGTGGAAGAACGAATAGTTCTCACTTTTATTATTGCATTATTACCAATAAATTGTTGTTTTTTTTTTTCTTGTGTGTTTATTTAATGGGCTATATGTAGGGTAACCGTTTTATAAAAGCAATAAGCCCCTTGAAGCAGTGGGTTACAGTGATTTTATAACGGCGGAGGGGCACTAAGGCACTCCGCTGCGCGTCGTGCCTTAGAACGCCCCTCCGCCATTATAAAATCACTGTAACCCACTGCTTCTCAGGACTTATTCCTTTAGTAACCTGAATGAAGTTTCCTCTTTTTTCTGCACAGTAGTTAGTTGGAACATAAAATGAAATAATGCAGCTTCTTGCAAATGACAAAATTATGGAGTTGTCAATGCCAACTACCCAATGTTGAGAAAGGATCCTTCATTTGATTACCTCCGAGAGAATTGCCCATACCCTAAACTAACTTAAAAAGTTGGTCTTATTCCTCTGTCTGTGCAAACACTCGGCTTTGTGGTTCAGTGATGTCTAATGTGGCAGGAATATCAATTTTAAGCCTATTTTCAATAAATATGAAGCGTAAATTGATAGTTCCAGTGAAAAGATTGTTTCCACACCTCTTGTTCTCAGTTGCATAGGTTATGTACTTCTAAAAAAAATCAGAAGTTTTTAGAATATAGAAAGATTTATTTTTATCTCCTGGTGTTACACATATGATGACCAGCATTGTGAACACACTCTTGACTGAATAATCCGATGGGTTAAAAGCAACATAATATCAGCAAAATGCCTCCCTTTACAGCGCATAGGATTGTTAAAAGATCCGTAATTATTGCATGGAGGAATCTGCGCATCAAGGAGGAGATTAAAAATCTATACTGACAGCCCCTGATCTCCTGAACCACCGATGGCACTGCATTGACAACTGGCTTGCCTTTATGATTGATACAACCACGTGGGCTGGGGCTTCTTTGGAAAACTTTTGCCTATGAACACTATTAATTGAATCTAGAATGCAAAGGAAGATTGTGATATGCGTCTAGGAAGCCGTGTGTTGAAAATACTCAGAAATTCTCCTGGCTTCTCTTGGCTTGAGCTCATTTGAAGTGGACTAATGCACTGTTGAAACATGCTGTTGTCAGACCAGTCTACCCTTGAAATTGTTTTTGGCCATAATGGACATTGTGCTCTCCAGGCCAATGAAGAAAAGGACCTTTCCCGTTCTTAACAACAGAAGGCTCAAAAGCTATCATCTGTTTTGGTATGGAGGTATGCTTGTGGCCACAACATGCTTACATTGATCATCTGTGTAGGTACCATTGATGCTGAGTGACATGCATGCTGGAGCAGCATATATGCTGCCGAAAAAGATAGGGATGCAATGGTATGAGATTTTCGCGGCATAATAACAGTCTGAGAAAATATCATGGTCTCACTCTATTGTGGTTTATGATATTACACTACACAGTTATTGCTTTTATTTTACAGCGATCGTCAATGGCAATGGAGGGTTTTTGGTCGAATAAAGGCCTTATTACAAACAAAATATGTCTGTAAAGTTGTGTATAAAAATAAAATCCATTTTTCATTTAATGGAAGATGTGTATCCTTTTGAAAACAAATAAATAGGAGGGAGCTGCACATTTCTTATTGCAATAAAAGAAAACCAGTGCAATACATTTATGAAAAAAAAAGTTTTTGAAATGATTAAACTGTACTTTGTGTTTTGTAAAATTAAAAAGAATGCAGGCGCATTTTGCGTCTATTTTCCTTCGAGTAGTTGCTTAGGCGATTCATAAACGGCGTCTTTTGAAATATTCCTTAAAAACTTTATGAACCTGGAGGCAGCAACATGTATGTAGCTGCTTGGAATAAAAAGCCAGCTACCAGATGGACTGACAGTGCAGGTGTATTGAGCAGAGTGGAGAATGTTTTTGATGGTGTGTTTCATCAACTACCTTACAAACGAGGGGGTGCACGAGTAGTCGAGCACGCAGGAAACTGAAGTGGGCGGCGTGCTGAAATGGATAATCACGTATTCTTTTGCCTCACATAATGAGACATGAAGGAGAAAAAAAAATCTGTGATTTGTTATGGCATCAAAAAAAGAGATGGGTCTTGCAGTATTTTGACATCAGAGCCACTTGCATTGCTGTTGTAAGCATAATCTAAAATTACCATAGTGAGTCATGAAAAAGTTTTTCCCCCTTCCCGATTTCCTCTGTTTTCGCTTGTTTGTCATGATTAAATGTTTCAGATCATGTAACTAATTTTGATATGAGACAAAGACGACGTGAGTTGACACAAAATGCAGCTCTTAAATGATTTAGATTTATTCAAGGGAAAGAGTTATTCAAGACCCATTTCACCCATGTGAAAAAAATAATTGCCCTCCTAACCTAATAAGTAGTTGTGTCACCCGTGGCAGCAGTAACTGCAATCAAACGTTTGCAGTAACTGGCATTGAGTCTTACTCACTGTTGAGGAATTTTGGCCTCGTCGTCTTTGCTGAATTTGGCCATGTTGGAGGGTTTTCGAGCATCACCTGTCTGTTAGAGGAAGTACCACAACTTTTCAAATGGATTCATGTCGACACTTGACAAAGCCGCTCCAAAACTTTCTTTTTAATTTTTGAAATTATTTTTATTTTTTTTTTTTTTTTGAGCCATTCACTGGTGGATTTGCTTGTGGGTCATTCCTTGAAACGTCAATCAGTGCCTCCCCACCTGACCCTTCAGAACTGGCTGATTTTTAGTAAGCTATTGTCGTGGTGTGGCATCTGTCGTCCGTTGTCCGGAACATTTTTTATCTTTTTTTTTGGCCTGATGAATTTTTGTGTAAATTTGCAATAACATAATACTAGACCATATCTCCAGGCGTTTTTCTCAGATTTTTGATTGAATCGTTTTTGTCCGTTTCATGGGCCCTTGAAATTTTGGCTCCAATGTTAAAGATAGGACTGAGAACTTTTAAAAAATCATTTCTCAAAAACTGCGTGAGAAATTTTTTTCTAAATCTGGCAATCAACTTACCTTGGTACCGTCAATGTACAGTGCGAGCGCCATTTTGATTGAATCGACGGAAGAGGGTCTATTGGGGGCGCTGTACTTTATGAAAATGCAAGATGGCCTCTGGAGGCCAAATGGTTGCAGATGGAGATTAAGTTTGTATTATCGACATATAGGAAGTCATATATGACCTATGTTTTGGCAATATTAAATTTGACCTCAGATGACTTTGAAAGGTCAAACTTGAGGTCAAGGAATATATTAAAAATGTTAAAAGATGTGATAGAAATTTCAAAAAATTATTTATCAAAGACTGTCTGATAACTTTTTTCTAAATCTGGCAATCAACTCACCTTGATACACTTTATGTACAGTGCGAGTGCCATTTTGATTGAATTGACGGAAGTGGGTCTAGTGGGGGCGCTGTACTTTAACATTGGGTCTTATGGAGAATGGGCCAAATCGCCTGTGGAAGCTAAATGGTTGCAGATAGAGATTAAGTTTGTATTACTGACATATAGGAAGTAATATATGACCTATATTTTGGCTGTGTTAAAGTTGACCTCAGATGACCTTGAAAGGTCAAATTTGAGGTCGAGCAAAATGTTACAATTTTCAAAGGTTTCTAGGCTTGAAAATATTGAAGATTGGGAATATATGTGCATTGAACACTTATAGGAAGTCATGTATGAACTTTCATTTGATGGCCTTGAACTTGACTTTCCGCAACCTTCAAGGATCAAACTTCAAATAGTGAAACTTCAATGACTTCTATCACCAAAACTAGTACAGATAGAGCTTAGGTTTGTATTGTGGCCATATAGAAAGTCATGCATGAAGTTTCATTGGGTGACCTTGAACTTGACCTTCAGTGACCTTCAACGGCCAAACTATACAGTAAAATTTCAATGACTTATATCAGCAAAATCGTTACCAATTGAGTGTAGGTTTGTATTGGAGACGTATAGGAAGTTATGTATGAACTTTCATTTGGTGACCTTCATATTGACCTTCGAAGGTCTAACTTGACCTAGAGAAAATTCTATGACTTCTGTCACTGAAAAGGTAACAGATGGAGCCTAGGTTTGTGTTACTGACATAGGAAGTCACATATGAACTTTCATTTGGTGACATTCAGCTTGACTGTTGATGACATTTGAAGGTCTCACTTGGCATAATTCAATTACAATGACTTGTATTGCCAAAACGGTCACAGATGGAGTCTAGGTTTGTATTCGAGACATATAGGAAGTCATATATGAACTTTCATTTGGTGACCTTCGTATTGACCTTCAAAGGTCAAATGTGACCTAGTGAAAATTCAATGACTTGTATCACTATAATGGTCACAGATGGAGCCTAGGTTTGTGTTACTGACTTCTAGGAAGTCACATATGAACTTTCATTTGGTGACATTCAACTTGACTGTCAATGACCTTTGAGGGTCAAACTCGACAGTGAAATTACAATGACTTGTATCACCAAAATGGTCACAGATTGAGCCAAGGTTTGTATAGAGACATTTAGAAAGTCATGTATGAAGTCCATTTGCTGACCGCAACTTGACATTCTGTGACCTTTTTAAAGTTCACAATTGACATATTGAATACATATTGTTGACATATTATAATGACTTACATCAGCAAAACTGCTTCAGAGCTTAGGATTGTATTACAGAAGGTCTTATAAATGTATGTGAACTTTTATTTAGTGATCTTGACATTGATTTTCATTGATTCAAATGTCAAACTTCACATGAAATTTTCATAACTTGTATCATCGCTGTAAGACTGCTTGCCGGTAAGCTACAGGACCCTTAGTCTTACGGTATTTTTTTCATTTTTTTGTACAGTTACTTAAGTTTATTTAATTTCAACTTCACACTACGAATATTTTCTAAGTTTCAGATTGATAGGCTGCCCCACTGGGGGGAAATTGGGATTCCGACAGAAGGATGAACAGTTTTTCTCATTTTGCAGTTGGACGTTAAAGACATGTGACCCCGGTTGATCATGATGGTGCCTGTAAAAACAAGGCACTAAGCTTTCATTGTTTCAGAGCCGCTGAAAATTCTCTACTTTCCATCAGGCCCCCCCCAAAATTCATCCATCTTCACTGCGCTCTCTCCATTTTTATGAAAATGCTTACTGGGACCAGAAATTCTGAAAATGAGCCGTTGATCAAACTGACCGTTTATTCTTGAAAATGCTGAATTTTGCAGCTCGCGGGAAAGCAGTTGCTCTGCAGTACAGATAAACAAGAGGAGGAAAATAAAACGAGCACAAAAACATTCGAGTGATCGTATGTTAATTAGCCTGCTGATTGTGTGACCTTGTGTTCTTTCATTTGCTGTGAGTTTTTGGTCTGTGCATGAAGGGAATCCCTGAATGCCTAGTTGTGTGTGCACCACCATCTATCCTCTCAGATGCTGAGACATGAAGTGCATCGAGCAGCTGACTCCAGCTGTAGAGAAACACCCTACCCTCGTAAACTGGGAAACCCCACAGTTAAAAGCAGGCGCCCTGTCTTCCGCAGTAAATTGCCTACTTGGAAATGTCTGTTGTTGAGCCTGATATTCATGGACTTTCTTGCAGCTGTTGTTGTGGTCAAACATCTCCTGGGTTAGACTGTAGCCTCCAAAACTAGGGTGGTACTGAGGGACTTTGACATTATCTGGGGACTCTAAGTAATTGATAACGGAACATTTTGGCTAAATTAGTGGCGTTTATGGTTGGGAGGAACTAAGCTGTTATCGTTCAGCTGAAGTGAAGGGGCGGGAAGCGATGACCTGTTGTCCTGAGCTTAGCTCTAGAACTTCATGCTGTAACATGGGTGCTGGCTGTGTGGGTTTTATCGGAGGTTTTTTGCCTCATGGGTGTTGTAACATCTCAAGCAACTCATTGCTGTAACAGTGTAGCTCTGGAAAAAAAATGCTGCTTGGTTAGTTTCTTGGCTCTATTCACTCCTGTAATGACTGCATGTAAACTGAATTGCGTAGTCCAAGCACGCTTTATGACTGTGATGCAATTTTGCTGTTTTACTATGAGCAATGCAGTGGTGTTGGCTTTTTCTGTTATCTCTGCGGGAAGAACTTGTTGCCTGGAAGTGACGTAATGTGAGGCGCACAGGCACAGGTGGTGCTGCTAACTGGCAGTGGCCTGGCTGCGGTTGGGCCGTGATGACAAACGCACCGCTGGCTGGTTAACATAGTTAGGCTTTTCGCTATCAAAGTATTAAGTTACACGTGTTACAGTTGTCATAGAAACTTGAATTTATTAATTTAATGGCGAAAAAGCGTTAGCACGCTAGCTGGCGAATTATTCGTCATATTCACTTGAACAGCGTGCGCTTTTTTCATTTTTCAACTGCAGCTCCTGGTCTCGTTCCGGTGTTGCGTCCGAATCTGCTCCCCCGTCAAATCGTGTTCCCCCTTTGAGAAAGCTTTGTGATGCTGTTGCTGATTCAAGAAAATCACGAAAGAAATAACGCAACGGGCACTGATGAATTCGCTCGCTCATAAGAAAGTTATCACAGATGACGCCACATAAAGTCATGAATTTTGACAGTTTTGCAATTTGTCCTTTTGCAATATCGAACTCTTCTGCTCGGCAGTGATCACACAATTACTCCATGCTTTAACGATCCATTCTGCCGTCACATTCGCAGTTAAATGTGCATTCGCTCGCCACACTATTTAGGGATATCATTGCATTGCGCTGTTTGTTGAATCGCGTTTTGACAGTGGAACTCAATCGGACACAACACCGGCTTCGCTATGATGGCCAAAGTTTCGATTTTACTCAAGGTCTCGTTGTGGAAAATGGATTTAGTTTCGTTTAGTTATTTTCTTCATAAAATATTTTCTTCACTCGTTTTAGGATGGCCTGATCAACCATGCTTTTCTGAGTACAGAATAGAAGAGGAACATTTTAGACCGGAGCAGTTTGGGCTCGGCTTATTTATCAGTGGCTCATTAAGCGGCGATTTCAGTAATTACTAACCCACAGTGATACCCTGACTTCTCCTGTGACGTGGGATCTGGCTGATGAAAGTAGTCATCTATAAAGTGTTTTGTGCAGATCACCGGTCCTCATCTGAAGTCTGTGAAATCCGTTCGTTTCCTCTTCACAGAATCCACCCATGCCTTTCGAATAGTGTTTTTTTTGGGTTTTTTTTTTTTTTTTTTTTTACAATTAAATATAGGGTCTCAGTCTTACCCCAATGAGAGGGTTTGTCAATCACATGCAGGGGAGGGACCCACTCAAGCACCTACATTACGTGTGACTAGTATGTTCTAAACAAGTCAAGACATTACAGCATGATCCAACCTGGCAATAAGTCTGCAGTCTCCCCATGTGATTGAATGTAATCTGACGATATTTTGTAAAATTTCTGAAGTTCATAACTTATTAAATTTGTAGAGTTAAGTTTTGATGAAAAATACTATCTTCTGAGTTGTTCCTTCACTAAATGAACTTCAAGCCCAGCATTAGCTGGTCACTTGAGTCTTTCTGTTGTCTCTGTGGGAGTTTAGGGGACATTTTGGCATGCTATCGACAGCCTATTCATCATAGTAACCGCTTAAACAGTGTTTGCTGTCAGAAGGTCGCAGAACAGTAAACGAGGCCTCTGCCCTCATTTTGCGCTCATCATTGATAAGGGCCGTAGTGCTCCATAGGAGATGGTGTGTACCGAAGAGCTGTCCTCTGCTAGTGTGACTGGAGATCATGGACACAGATACGGACTCCCTGCCCTGTCATTGACTCATATCGGAATAAGTGCTGTTACCCCCCTTCCAGACCCATCCTGGGACACCCCTCTCCTCTTTCATGGTCAAACACCTTGGCTCCATCCAAAATGACCTGCTGGCTTTCTATTGATTGTGTAAACTGTGTACAACTTGTGTCCTCACTGGAAGGCGGATAAGCCCTTTCGGTCTTTGCCCTTTCTTCTCTTAGTACGCCACTCTTTTGAAATTTTGGCATTTCTCAGAGTTTCAGGATTTGGCTCCTGCCCAGCTCCAAGCCGTACTCTGTCCCTGCTGACCTTTGTGGATGGTACCCTTTTAGCGGAGATTATCGGAGACTGAAATGCAATTGGTAGTGAAGGATACATGTGCTCCAAAATGAAGTCACTTTCTTGAGCAGTTTCAGAGTAACATCCGTAACACCTTCCTCTCCTCCAGAAGGAACAGCGTAAGGAAGAAGGAAGCATTCCTCCCCTCCCCCTCCCCATCATTCTGTGTCTCTACCTGGCAATTCACTGGGTTTCCCCTCTATTTGTGTTGGTCTGTCCAATCAGTGTAAACTTTACTGTAAAGAACAGCCCACTTTGTTCTGGTATTAACTTCTAAGAGCCCATACTGGGGGTCTCTTTTCTTTCCCAGGCAAGGGGCTACAGACTTCAGCAGCTAGTTTTTGTTTGTAGCATTTGTGCAACTAACTTGCGCATAATCTCACCCGCATAATAAATTCGATAAAAGACTATTGGCTTTAATTACTTGGTTCCAGGACGAGTGGTAACGGAAATGTGTGGACTCTGGACCTTAACGCTCAAGGCTAGTCGCCACTATGTCCCTCGTCGGGCCCCCAGACCTGGATTGGCTGAGCAGAAATGGCCACCTGCTTAAGTACACAAAACAAGTTATATAAGCGTCTCCGGATAAGAGTCTGTATATCTGATAAATCGCAGTCTGCGCACCAGCCACCCCGGCCACCCCCTTACTGGCAGCCTGTCCCCCCCCCCCCCGAGTGTCACAGTTTCGTAACTGTCCGTCTGTTTCACTGGAGCACAGCCTCAGTGTCTCAGTTTGTGGTCTTTAAACCCCGAAGCAAGTACTATTACGTATTTGAGATTTCCTCGTCTTCCCTCTGCAGATGTAGTGTCTGTAGTGTTTTGTTTTTTTTTCCACAACTGACTTGTGACTTACTTTTTAAAGCGCGTAAGTGTTGAAATCTCAGTTATGATATTAATGGACGAACCTTAACTTACCTTAGCCTTTCCCCTAACCATACGCCTTATTTTTGGCAGAAAACAAAATCCATATGGGCACAAAAAAGCACTGTAATTGTGTTGAGAGACCCCAGTGGGGCACAGACTCTGGGTGAGGCCTATGGGAGACGTTATCGGGGAAGCGCTGTATAGTCTGGAAGTGCCTCGTCTCGTCGTCGTCGCCTGGCCTGCCTCAGGGCAGCGGTGGAGCAGCGGTGGCGGCCCCGCCCAGCCGCCCGTTTGTGGCGTGACCAGAATGTTCAGGCGCAGCGGAACTCCCTCCTCTCCGCTCTGCCCAACCAGCTTTATTTTGAGTGACAGCTCTCCGGGTGTTGATGCCAGGGGGGAGGGTGGAAGGGGGAGGGAGGGGAAATGTCTGCGCACTTAAAAATGAGCTCCAGTCTGAGTGAGGAACACGCACACTGTGCTCGCAGAGTTCTGGCTGCGCTGCATTACGTTTCTAATTGGAAAGAGGGAGAGCGCATTGCTAATGCAGTTCAGGACTGGAGGCTAGGAAGAATATCGGAGTGTTTTGTACATAACGGCGAGACACAGGCTTTTTATACAATTTCCTCACCCTCTTTCGCTTTCTAGTGAAGAGGGTCAGGGGAGTGTGGAGTTTCAATTCTGCTTTTGTCAAAATTACTACTCAGCTATTTGCGATCTTTCCCCTGAAAGGATTTAATGGATATTAAAGAGACAAGGCCAGTGGTGTGAAAATGGGTTAAGTGGCTGCTTGAAGTGGCTGTGCTGCGGAGCAGTCATTGTGGCCGTGGATCATTAGGGTCCTGATGCTCATCTCCCTTCCCGTCTCGCTAACAGATGGTGAGGGCCGCTCCGCTCAGGCACAGAATGGAGCCTTTTGTTGACCCCCCTGGGGGCCCGACACTGTGCCCCAGAATCTCAAGCCCGCAGTAGGGCTGGAGTGGAATGCAGCATGGCGGACTGGGAACTGCTTGGCCCATACTGGGAAGGTGGCAACTTTAGTGTACCTCTGGTGCTCAAGATTGTGTTTAGTTCTGCATGACGGACCGCTGAAACGGTTACAGACAATATCCCATTGCGGAAAAAACTATGGCTTCATTTACTATTATTTACTATTATTATTATTATTATTATTATTATTATTATTATTACAAGACAATAACTTACTAGCTTAACCCTTTGAGAGCCATAGGCAACTATAGTTGCCCAATGATGTAAGACAAAACCAGATGCTGTTGAAAACCTAACATGTGGCAACTTGTTTAAAAGAGCTCCCGTGCGGGAGCTCTTTTAAACAAGGTGACACATGATAGGTTTTCAACAGCTCAGGATAATCACATTTTTAATTCCTTGAAAATGTATTCAGCGTTCAAAGGGTTAAGCTGCTTGGCAACTTGGGGGAAAAAAGGCTTTTACTAAGTAGCTAAATGAGTGTGTGGTGGTAGATTGCCGGAAGGCATCAAACCTTCCTGCGTGCTTGGGCTGAGTTTACTGCCAAAAATCAGCGCTGGTCCTGTAATCAACCCTGCATCTGAACACACGTGTACTCCTCTGGAGTATGGCAGGTAGAGCCATTTTGTCATAGTGGGGGGAAAACGCTCGGGCGGCAGGGACGGGAGTTCGGAGAAGAATGGGGTAGAGAAGGGGGCGGTGCTGCCTCACACGAATGCCCCGCCCTTTTGTACATCTCAGCAAATCTGCGCACCTCATCTTCTGGCTCCCACTGTCATTTGTGGCCCGGTGTTGACGGCTTGCGCAATTCTGCAGCTGCGCAGAGAGGATTACAACCTGTTTTTGTCAGAAGTAATGACGCGTCACCTTTTGTAATTTTCACTCTTAATGACTGCTGTCAGAGGCCTCACCTGTGGTGCCCTGCGCCACACCCCCACAGGAGAAACCTGAACTGCTGAGTTACTTTGCACGCGCGTGCGTGTGTGTGTGTGTGTGTGTGTGTGTGTGTGTGTGTGTGTGTGTGTTTGTAAGTTAGTCGGTGTTGTTGCATGCTTGGAGCATAATTCCTCCGAAGCTCACAGCTGGCGTAGGGTTTATTGTTGTTTTTGTATCTCGATTGGCTGGCTCGTGGTGCTCTGACTGGCAGAAAAGTCGGTGAGCAGCTTCAGCTGATGTGCGTCGTACACTGCGTCGCCCTCCCAGCATGCCTTTCTCTCGTGATGTCAGAAGTGATCGTGGAACAGCCTACCCTGAAGCGAACAGGGCTTTTCTGTCCTTTTACAGCTGTGGTTTGGGGAGCCGAACATGCTGCATCATACATGGTGTGACTGCGCACATGTGTTAGTGCTGATAAAGGTGCCTTTGGAATATAAGGGAAACCAGCACTGTAAAAATACACATCAGAAACCATTGCTGTAGTGCTGCACCATTCCCCTCAGATAACCTTAGTTGAGAAGTGCATCTTATGGTCAGAGTTAATGTGCTTTTCTGCTATTGTAGCTCTTGGCTCCTGCGTAGTTGGGGAGAATTAGCGGGACTCTGCCTGGTGAAGTGGGGTTTGTCGTTCCTCCTGTGTGAGGGAAGCAATGCCCCTCCAGTGGCTCTTGTACTGTCCCTGACAGAAACCTCATTAATTCAGCACTCGTAAAACACAAACGATTATTATCCCCAGTCACGACACAAAATGGAGCGGGGGATGTTGTAGTGGAGCTTGTCCTTTCATCTGTCCATCCAGACAAGAGGGAATGAGTTTTATTGGAAACTATTTTACCTGCGTGAATTAAATTCTATGTGTGCATGCTATTAGTCATGGTCTTGATTGAGTTCGAAAACGGAATTCCATGGTGGCGGGCGATATTGATGACAGCGTCTTTTTATTTATTTATTTTTTGTTATATTATTTGCTTGGGGGCCTACCTGGAATTAATCCTCCACTTGGAAGGGCAAAGGGTTTTGTAAAGTCCGTCTAAATTTTTGTGCAAAAAGGTTGAAATGTGAACACTTCAGTGACCACTACTGTAGTTAAAATTTAACCTTTGCTGCGAGCTGGGAGCCAGGAGCGTTTCCTGCTCTCCAGACTGCCCTGTCCTGGAGCCGCAGTGTTCTGATGTCCAGCCTCTGCATCCCCCCCCACCCCCTCGATTCCCCATGGGCATAACGCAGTGGGTGCCATTAGTTAGCATTGGTTTATTGGTTGTCCTCGTGACTGGATATCAGCTCCTGAAGAGCCTGCTGACTTGTCTGTCTAGCCCCTCAGCCTGCCCTTAAAGTGTCCCCACTGCCCACCCTTAAAATGTCCCACTGCCCGCCCTTAAAGTGTCCCCGCTGCCTGCCCTTAAAGTATCCTCACCACCTGCCCTTAAAGTGGCCCCTCAGCCTACCCTTAGTGTCCCCACTGCCTGCCCTTAAAGTGTCCCCACTGCCCACCCTTAAAGTGGGCCCTCAGCCTGCCCTTAAAGTGTCCCCACTGCCCACCCTTAGTGGCCCCTCAGCCTGCCCTTAAAGTGTCCCCACTGCCCGCCCTTAAAGTGTCCTCACCACCTGCCCTTGAAGTGGCCCCTCAGCCTGCCCTTAGTGTCCCCACTGCCTGCCCTTAAAGTGTCCCCACTGTCTGCCCTTAAAGTGGCCCCTCAGCCTGCCCTTAAAGTGTCCCCACTGCCCGCCCTTAGTGGCCCCTCAGCCTGCCCTTAAAGTGTCCCCACTGCCCGCCCTTAAAGTGTCCTCACCACCTGCCCTTAAAGTGGCCCCTCAGCCTGCCCTTAGTGTCCCCACTGTCTGCCCTTAAAGTGGCTCCTCAGCCTGCCCTTAAAGTGTCCCCACTGCCCGCCCTTAGTGGCCCCTCAGCCTGCCTTTAAAGTGTCCCCACTGCCTGCCCTTAAAGTGTCCCCACCGCCTGCCCTTTAAGTGGCCCCTCAGCCTGCCCTGAAAGTGTCCCCACTGCCCACCCTTAAAGTGTCCCCACTTCCTGCCCTTAGTGTCCCCTCCACCTTCCCTTTAAGTGGCCCCTCAGCCTGCCCTTTAAATGGTCCCTCAGCCTGCCCTTTAAGTGGCCCCTCAGCTTGCCCTTAAAGTGGCCCCACCACCTGCCCTTAATGTGGCCCCTCAGCCTGCCCTTCAAGTGGCCTCTCAGCCTGCCCTTGAAGTGTCCCCACCACCTGCCGTTGAAGTGTTCCTATTGCCTGCCCTTAAGGTGTTCTCACCGCCCGCCCTTAAAGTGTCCCCACTGCCCGCCTTTAAAGTATCCCCACCACCTGGGCTTGAAGTGGTCCCTCAGCCTGCCCTTAAAGTGGCCCCTCCACCTGCCCTTAAAGTGTCCCACTGTCTGCCCTTAAAGTGGTCCCACCGCCTGGCCTTAAAGTGGCCCCACCGCCTGCCCTTAAATGACCCCACCGCCTGCCCTTAAAGTGGCCCCTCAGCCAGCCCTTGAAGTGTACCCACCGCCTGCCCTTTAAGTGGCCCCTCAGCCTGCCCTTAAAGTGTCCCACTGCCTGTTCTTAAGGTTACCCCACTGCCTGCCCTTAAAGTGGCCATGCTTGCCCTCAAGAGCCTCGGCAGCCATCCTGTTTGTTTTTCCACCCCATAATGAGCTAAAGTCTCCCATCTCCCAGTAAGGCAGTCTGTAAACAATACAGGGCTGGAATTCTTTATCTCTCTGTCTCTTTATCCTCTCTGTGACATTCATAGCTTCAGAATTTTTCTAAGTTTTCTGTCTGTCCCCTTTGCTGCTGCCCAGACGGCTGCTAGTTCTGTATTTGTATTTTCCTGAATAACAAACCCTCCGCACTGCTCAGGATTGTCTGAGGTTTCTGCCTGTTAAGGGGAACAAGCTTTTTAATGACTCAGCTATATTGTTTATTCACTGTACATACAGTCCACCTCCAGTCTCCAGCGCTCTGCATGAAGGAAGCTCTCTTTGACACGCCGGGGGAGAGGAGGAGGGGAGCTCTCCGGACAGCAGCTGCCGTGGTTTGCTGACGTAAAACATCTAACTTCCCCCGAGCTGCTGAGGGTCAGGCCCTCCGGTCTGCAGTTTTTCTTTCGCAATGATCACGGGGTGGGGGGTTAAGCCACTGGACTGATCGTGTTACGCTGCAGTGTCGATGTCTGGAAACACTTGCCATTTGTTTGTTGGCAGACACAATAGGCCCACTGTTTGACCTCTGTGCTGCAACAGGGGAGCCCCCTGTGGCCCCGGGTGACTTAATGGAGCAATGTATTGCATCATTTATTGGCGTAGAGTTTGGCACTGTTTGTCTAGCGTTTCCAAAACTGACTCCGGTTCCCATAGAACCATGTGTGCTTCTGAGGATGGTTTGGGGAAGAATGGCAAGGGGATGCTGGTGTGATTGTGTGCGGAACCCTCAGAAGGGGTGATGGACAGGTCAAAGGTCACGGGGGCTTGACCCTCTGTGTATATGCATTATGCACCAGGTCAGAGGTGGCTCTTGTGTGGCTCTGACCATGATCTTTGACTTCCTGTGATGGGCCAGTTGCTCCTCGATTCGGTCTATCACCCTGACCAATTTTAATATGATTTTTGCCATTTTCCATGTGCATGATTTGTGATTTGCTGATGAGGCACTTTGCCTGCCATTGAGTCGCCCGCACTGTGTTTATGTGGGACTCACTACAGCTGAACTGCACCCACCCTTAAGCCTTTACCTTTTTCCGCACATACACTGCACTGGAGAGCTAGTGTCATTTTGGGGAGAAAAATACACTGCTGTGAAAAAGTATTTGCCCCCACCACAATTTCTCTAATTTTTGCATATTTGTCACACTTGAATGTTTTTGATCATCCAACTAATTTAAATATTAGACACAGATGACCCAAACACAAAATACGGTTTTGAAATGAGGATTTCATTCTTTGGAGGAAAACATCTATCCAACCCTACATGGCCCAGTAAATAGAAGTAATTGTCCCTTAAGTTACTAAATCAATCAGTTAAACAAATGTAATTGATTGCTGGGTTCATTTTTACCAGACACACTCAGGCATGATTATCGCTGGCCCTGTTGAATCCTATCATCATTTAAATAGAACCTGTCTTGGAATATGAGGTACTCAAAAGGCAGCACATGATGCTACAATCTAAAGAAATTCAAGAACAGATTAGAGGTGAAGTTGTTGACATCTCTTGCTCTCAAAAAGATTACAAAACCGTTTCTAAGGCTCTGACTTGAGCGAACCATGATAAAGACCCATTATCTGTAAATGGAGAGAACTTGGAACATTGGGGAACCTTGACAGAAGCGGCCAGTGCGCCAGAGTTCCTCTTAAAGTGCTTTGACGACCAATCCAGAAGGTCAAAAAAAGAACCCAGAGTGACGTCCAAAGAACTGCTGATCAGTGTTCATTGTTCCACAGTAAGATGACCTCCAGGATTTTTGTGAAAATATTCTGTGGTCTTGATGAGTCAAAAGTGCTGCTTTTTGGGAAAGATTGGTCCTGTTACAACTGTCTTAAAGCAAATATAGCATTCCGATGTGTTCACTGTCATTGTCTTTGCCTGCATTAAAATTCAGAGAATGATCTGAAACCTTTAAATATGATAAAGAAGCAAGAATTGAAAAAAATCAGGGGAGAAGTACTCTCTCAGGACTGTGTCTTTGGTCACTGGTAACCTGTGAGTGTATTTCCCTCTGAGTTGTAGGGACTAAAAACTAGCAGGATTTGTGACCGTTACGGCATCAAGTTCACGCTTGCTTTCCCACTGTTTGAGAACTATGCAAATTATGCAAAGTAGGAGGGAGTAGTGCTAAATTGGTTTGTTTTCCTTTGTGCTGAACTGTTGCTTGAGCCACTCCAGCTATTGTAGTTATTTTTTAAACAGTTTTCCAGTCTGGCTCTGTTTAACTCGGTGGTGTACACTCTGTTCAGCTAAACACTCAGATTTTTTGATGCGTATACTTGCGACGTGTTGCCAGCTCAATTACCCCTGTGAACATTTGGACCGTGACAAACACTTGCTTCTTGTCCCTCCTCCACAGTTGTGTCTTCCACATATTCTTTGTCTCCAGCTGCGGCTTTAAAGTTTTTCTTTTGGCAGTTTTCAAAAAGTTTTATGAATGTTGCCGAGCTGTTTGCGGACCTCAAAAAGCTCTTGCCTCAAGAACAGAGATGAAAAAGTGCGCCCGGGGCTATGCCTCAGGAACCAAAATCGGATCTGATTCCCGAATCCCAGAAAAAAAGTCCTGAGGTGGAAGAGGGGCTTTTTTCTCAGGGAATCGCTTGGATGGGACTGACTGGAATAGACTCATTGCACTGCTGCTGCCCCCCAGTTCCGGCGGCCCTTGATTATGTCCACGGCAGAGTTCAAACCTCTGCATCGGATGAAGGACCTTATCTGCTATGGTGTTGAGTTCCTTCTCTGGGCTTGCCTTGATGTGGTGCTTTATTGCTTTGTTTTTATTGAACAGTCGACACGATACCTGATGCATAATGCCTTTAGATTTCTTTGGCCTTAGTAGAAGAGGGTGTGGAATCTGTGTAGCCTTATTGTAGGTTATGGCGTTTGAGAGATTCTGCCGGACCCTGACAGCCTCTGTTTTGGTTTAGCTGAAGCGTGCTGGGCCGAGCAGGATGCTTGCCAGGTCACTAACCCCCCCTCGAGTGCCAGCAAGACGCCCGGATGTGGTGAGAGGGAGGTTTAGCAGGCTTGCCAACTGAAGCACCAGGATTCGCTCCTGCGGGAGGTGTGTCACATGATGGGACCTGCAGTAGCCTCCCTGAACTCCTGTCCCTCAGCTGTGTCCTGCAGGATATCCTATCACACGAGCCTTTATAGGCCCTGTTGAAAAAGGCATCGTCTGTCCCAAAATTTTTCAGGGTAGTGGTAGGTAGGACACTATACTGTGAATTGCTTGTGATGGGGTGTAGGATTCAACCCTTCTGGCTGTAGGGCAGCTGGTTTGTATCTAACATGCATCCATAAAATACTTTGCATATTTGTCTGGTGTTTACAGTAGCAGATTGGGTTAAGCGCAGGACTGTGTGGTAGAGCTGCTAAACCTCCGCTGTGTTCTCTCGTCTCTTTGACACATCATTCTGATCTTTCGGAAACGCCTGCGAGATCTGTAGACCCCCTCTGCTGACGCTGGCTGGAGTCTGCTATGCAACGGATGGAAGAACCCAGAGATTGGACGCCCTCTGCCCCTCTCCCAACCGCAAAAAACATACCGCCTCCTTCCCAGTGGGATGTGAGCTGCCCCCTGCGGCAACTCTAGACTCTGTGGGGAGACAGAAAATAAAAGCTGACTGTCCCTCTCACTGCGACTTTCCTAAACTGGCCTCCCCCTTTCAGTTTTACTGCTACTGTCTTCCTTTTTCTGTGAGCAGGAGTGCTGTCCCGGCCCGACTCTTTCACTTACAATGTCCCTGATTTTCAAACACCTTTTAGTACAAGTAACACCTTCCAGCGTACGCCTAACACCTTTTTCACAACAGTGGCCGGGGTTTTCTGAGCTGTGTTCAACCTTTCTTTTGTCAATTTATACCAAACCAGTTATCACAGGTTAATCCCTGGTCAGGACAATTCAAATGGGCCAGGTCACGCAGTAACAGAGTTACAAAATTGGTGTGTTTTGTATCATAGCTCCAAAATTAAGTAAGATAGAGTGACAATTTAAATGGCTTTGAGTAGGTCTTCCCTAGTTCTTCAAACAACAAAATAAGTAATTTTGTTCATTTCATTTATTTTGGGTGAAAACGGCAAAAAAACTGGTCGGTAACGGAGTTACAAATTTGTAACAAGAGGAAAAGATACTATGAACACCGTCGATTGTGATCGTGTCAACATTCTGCTGACAGGCAACAATACTGGAAAAGGGAAGTGTAAAAATGTCGCCTGTGTGTGGTCGGACGTGGTCACCAAAAACGTTTACGTCTTTGGAAAGCTGTTTCGCGGTTTGTTTGAAATGTGTTCATTTCTAGTTTCAAGTCAAATTATACTCACTGGTAGCATCAGCTCTTGAGGCGAAGGGTTTTCAGTTGCAATAAGAAGTCTGATTTGAACTAATCCCATATAGACATTTCGTTATTAAAACAAAACAAATATTGATGGCTGAAAATCGCTTCATAATGATGGTAATGACAATAATTGGGAGTGTTGAATCGAGATGAATATTTGCAGTGGCTGTAATGGGCTAGAAAGGTTTCATAACCTCCGTTCACATATGTGTAGGTGAGTGAGCAGTGTTTCCCGATAGAACCGTGTTGCCCCTTCTCTCTACAGCAAATGAAACGTACACATTTTATTGGAGCCCCGTGAAACGGAGTCAGAACATGCATCATTCTTGAAAGAAAGGGTCTTCGATCGTAACCAGTGAGATTTCTTAATTCAGTCTTGTGGATAACATTGGTCGTCAACTCCATAAACATTAAGAAAATATTCCTCCTCTTATCGCAGTTTTTATGAGCTTTAAAAAGCAACCTGAAACAAGTGTGGCATACTGTGCACTCCCATGTGCAGCCAATGAGCATTTGTCCAGCTTTGGTTGTTGGCGATCTACCCTTGCTCGTGCTGTGTCCAACCCACCTCTTGACCTGGGTCCCTGTAGACTTTAGAAGCCTGGTCTGTCAACGCGGGTTTACCCTTTCAAACACAAAATCAGCCCTGGTTCAACCGTGGTTTAGCTTGTGGTGTGAAAAGTGTGTGACTAATCAGGCAACCATAGATGGATGGGACACAAATCCTGTGACCAATCATTGGTCACGTTATTGGTTTTGTGTGCGCTGTGTTGGCTATGAATGCTCTAAAGGTGAATGTGGCCCCAACTCTTTCTAGAAGGTGCCACAGGACCTCTAATGGCCCCTCTGAAACTTGAGTTACCAAATCATCCATGGGACACTACTGGTTTGCCAATGTCTGTTCCTTTAACCTCCGCCCTACTGTATTAGGCCTTGCCCCCTGTCTCTATGGTTACCGAGCATGAATATAATCAAAAATTTGTCCCAGTCATTGCCGTCTTGCAGTCAGTGAAGATTGTTGGTCTGCTCGTTTCTCCGCCCTCGTTTGGCAGACACCGAGCCCCATGCTGACACACTGGTTTAAAGGCGTGATGTCATAGTTTATTTTGGAACATTTACTGTGGTGCGAGGCTTTTCCGACATGTGCTGTAATCACATTAGTGAGCTTCTGGGGAAGTCAACCCTTGTCTGAATACCTAACGACAGGAAGCAGATTCATTTTAATTCATAATTAATTGGCTTGCCTTGCTAACTATAGTATGTGCTGGCGATAGCTGGTGCTTAACCTTTCATGCTTTACTCTGGATTCTCAGGATTGGTAGCATCAGTAATTTCAGTGGAGCGAACAGAGGATTTTAACTCAGTCCTGCTATATTTCAAAAGCTGGGGTTGTTCACTTCAAAGTGAACATGAAGAGGGCCACGCTCACCAAAGCCATTTTGAAGGCTACTCCAATCCAAAGTGTGTAAAACTCATCCCTTCAAAGGGCCCCATATAACGGTCATTTCCGAAGTGAGCAGGAGACGGTCACCTTGTTCCCACAATGCCATGCGACGACACAAGCCTAGCGGCGCATGTGACTCGACGAGATTCAAGAAAATGACAAGAATGATGGCTTGTAGAACGCAGAAAGCTAACGAACCGAGCTAGATTGCCCATTAATGTCGACTGATTAGTGCTAGTTATATGCAGACACTTTATTTTTTTATCCGCGGCAATTTATTGCCCTATAAAAGCTATGCGGTTATTTATAAAACTATTGCGAAACCGATAAATAGCCAATGAAAGCAGTTCTCCCGTGAACAGGCTGCCTTTGTTTACACTTGCTGTTCTTAACAGAATGCGGCAGCCCCGAAATGCGTTGATGGGCATTACGAACGTCCATTACTTGAGAACCCTACTCCCTGCTGCTCTTCAGAGTTTTCACTATGGAGGGAAGTGACCTCACAGGGTGTAGGGCATAGGGATTAACCCATAGATATATAGATATATAGAACACTCGATTGCTGATAGGGTACGCTCAAGTGAAGCATCTGTTCGAGCTGTGTTTACACCCGGAAGTAAAATATGCTCATAGAATCCCATTCATTTTCGCCTTCTTTAAAATTACATTTTCAAAAACGCTAGCGAGTGAATCTGTGTTATTTTGGTATCGGTGTGTAGAGCAACATTTCGTCTCCCTAAATATTCGCTTTTTTTTGGGTGGGGGAAGAGGCGCACTCACGGAAGGGAAGACCGAAAATGTGACTCGGCGGCAATTGATTCATATGACAAATGCCAACGTACTTAAACGGAAGCGCTGGTTAAATGGAGCTACTCCAACAAGTTTGGCCTCACCGATCGCGGGGATGGCGAAATGTTTTTTTTCCCTCCTGACTTTTGACAGCCAAGCCTTTCTCTCCTTGTCTTTTGGAAATCTGGTGTGCATTTACCAAAAGCGTAGTTGCTAACCAAGTTAGCTAGCAACTTGCATAGTTCGTCCATTCTCAGTCAATGGGACCAACTATATAAGTTAGCATCTGTGATTTCGGTAAACGCACCCCTTTATAGAAAGACAAAGCAACTTATCCTCCATTTTAAATATTTTGCTGGTAAGAAGTGTTGCCGTTGAATGTCAGTTACAAGTATCTAGCTTGTTAGCCACCTAGTTAATTTTATTAACTGCCAAGTCAACATAGCTAGTTAGCTGGTGACCGTTAACAATCGTTAGCATTTGCTTTTAGTCGGCGGTGTATTCAAGTCAATGGACTGGCTAATTAGCTAGATGACATGCAAACGCGAATTTCTCAATTAAAGTAATGAATTTGCGTTTCTACGATAACTTTCGCATTAAACGTTTCACTACTGCCCTTCGCATGAATATTTCTACAAAACGCGGCCGCACATCTTGGCATTTTAACGATTATATTAACTTATTTGAAATTGGTCTCGTAGGAAACCATTCATTTTAATGAAGAGGTTGGGTGTATCAATATGGCGGCAAGGTGCTTCACTTTGTGTAATGTAAATATGATGTCATCAGCAATCTAGTGTTCTAAATCTATGGATTAACCCTATGGAATGAAATGCAGCCTCTGATAGGGTGGACTGCATTATGTGCTGATCTGATTCAGACTGTAGTAAAGTGCCTTTTCATGGCGTGTGTGTGCCGTGTGTTTCCCTGCCATCCTGTCTGACCCTCTGTGTGTCCTCTTGCAGCCCAGAATGTGACGGTGGAGGAGATCGTCGCGGCCTACAAACAGGCCTGTCAAAAGCTCAACTGTAAGCCCATTGCCAGGCTGCTGACGCAGATACAGGTGAGTCCGCACCGCTGTACGCACACCGCCGCTAACACGCCGTCTGCGCCAGTGTATATATACAGAGGGTGTTCGAGTGTACTCGCACGCGCGTATGCCCAGATTACCAAACCACATCGCATTAAAAACATCCCGCCGGGTCAGTAATGTAACACCTGTCTCCCGGTGATCTCCGCTCAGCTGTACAGGTAAGTGAGGCAGGTGACTGCGGGTTTAGGGGCCATTTTCCCCAGCGCGGACACGAGCAGTGGTGGAGCGGAGTGATAATTATGCGCACATTACACTCGAGAGTTAAGCTCAGTGTAAAATCGCTGTGCGGTCGGGTGGTGTACGGATGTAATTAGACCGGAGAACAGAGTGGCGCATCCACTGACTGCCTGGGCTCGTATACCCCACTTGTATGGGAGAGGGGGATGGAGAGAGGAGGAGAGGTAAGGTAAGGGGGGAGAGAGGGAGAGAGGAGGAGAGGTAAGGGAAGGGGGGAGAGAGGGAGAGAGGAGGAGAGGTAAGGGAAGGGGGGAGAGAGGGAGAGGCAGAGGGTATGGGTCAGAGAGGGGCAGATAGGGAGGTACAGGGTGAGAGAGAGACGGTCGGGGACATGAATGGGAGAGAGAGGGACAGCAGGTGAGAGGACAGATTTGGATGGTTTGTGGGAAATGTAACAAAATGGGGTCAGGGAGAAGAGGAAGGTGAGAGAGAGTGGAGAGATGGAGACAGGTGGAGAGATGGAGAGAGAGGAGAGGGGGATGAGAGAAGGTGAGAGATGTGACTCAACAGACTGCAGTGTCCCTGCGCTATTCACAGCGCTGTGTCCATCGTATGAGAGCTGTGGCACTCAGGCCTGTATGAGTCACAGTGTTAGAGCGAGGGGACGCGTCTCCTTCCTGTCTGTGATGATGTGCCTCGTCTCTGTTCTCTTCCCTTCATCCCTCCATACTTCTGTATCAAAACTGTGCTGCCACACCCCTCTCTCCCCTGTGCTGCCCATCTCTCTCCCCTGTGCTGCCCATCCCTCTCTCCCCTGTGCTGCCCATCCCTCTCTCCCCTGTGCTGCCCTTCCCCCTCTCTCCCCTGTGCTGCCCATCCCTCTCTCCCCTGTGCTGCCCATCCCTCTCTCCCCTGTGCTGCCCATCCCTCTCTCCCCTGTGCTGCCCTTCCCCTCTCTCCCCTGTGCTGCCCATCCCTCTCTCCCCTGTGCTGCCCATCCCTCTCTCCCCTGTGCTGCCCATCCCTCTCTCCCCTGTGCTGCCCTTCCCCCTCTCCCCTGTGCTGCCCATCCCCTCTCTCCCCTGTGCTGCCCATCCCTCTCTCGCCTGTGCTGCCCATCCCTCTCTCCCCTGTGCTGCCCTTCCCCCTCTCTCCCCTGTGCTGCCCATCCCTCTCTCGCCTGTGCTGCCCATCCCTCTCTCCCCTGTGCTGCCCCATTCCTGTTCTCTCTTCATCGCTTTTCTTCATCATCACATCCATCTCCATCTCTCCTCCGTTTGCCTTTGCCTCTCTTTTCATTCTTTATCAAAAGCAGTGCATCCCCCTCTCTCTCTCTCTTTCCTCCTCTTCTCTCTTCTCTTTTCTTCATCTGTTCTCTTTACCAAGTGTTGTATTTTTGCATATATTTTGTATATATGTGAAATTCCACAGCTGGCATACTGGCCTAAAATGGACAGTAGTTAACTGAAATGGTCCTTTTTCCTCTGAGTATTTCCTTTCTTTCCCCCTAGCCCCACCCCACACACACACCCACACACACACACTTCTTACACCCCTCGTGGCTGAGGGGCTGTTGAGGCTGTGGTGACGCAGGCGGATCGTTGGCTGGGGAAATTTCCCGTTACCCTGCTCAGCAGAGACGGCTGCCTCACACACACTCGCGGAAAGGCGCATTGTGTCGCTAAGCTGTTAGCCTGCTCCAGGCCCAGAATAAGGTGTTGGTAAATTTCCATCGTATCCTCCCGTACGGTCAGGCCCTGGGTGGGGAGGTCGGGTTAATTATTTTTTTTCTCTGCAAACTCCCCCCTCAGGTCAAACCGCTTCACAAAGGTGGCTGTCAAATGCAATTTGAGCAAGAAAAATAAATCCTTCACATCCCTGTGTAACGACTCTGCTCGGAGTGAAGTCCGGTTTGTTTTCACAGTACTTTACAGGGGGACTTGAGCAAACCTTTGGGTATTTGTGAATTAAAAACACACACACACACACACGCGCGCGCACACACACAAGCCCTGAGGTTGTGTATCATGGTTTCTGTGGGAAGGGATCCCAGCTGGAGCCTCACTGTAGAGGGTGTGGTGGGTTTATCAGGGTCTCGGGGCTGTTTCAGTGTGTTCAGTGGGGTTTGGAGTTAGAGCCCCGGGCCAGTGTCTCAGGGGAGTGTTGAATGTCCTGTCTGCAGTAACGCTGGCAGCATCGCTGGGGCCCGGAAGCTTCACAGCATCATGTCAGATACTTGCTGCTGAGGGGCCACACACACACACACACACTTACTCACGAACAGTGCACAAGCACACGCACACATATACTCACCAGAGTTGGGTCTAAGTACTTTCAAGTACTTTTGAGAATTGTACGCAAGCTTTTTTTTTTTTTTTTTTTTTTTTTTTTTTTACATACCATAGTGCTTGTATTTGTATCTGAGTACTACCTAATAATGCCTAATATTAGGCATTAGGCCTAATAATATTATTAGGCCTAATGCCTAATAATACCTAATTATAAGTACATGTACTTGTATCCAAGTACCTTTCAAAGTACTTGACCAATCTCTGTCAGCACTTAGGAGACAGATTGGTCAAGAACTTTGAAAAGTACTTGAATACAAGTACAAGTACTTTAGGCATTAATAGGAAGTACTCCGATGCAAGTGCAAGCACTTCGATATTTAAAAAAAAATACTTGCATCCAATTCTTGAAAGTACTTGAAAGTACTTGAACCCAACTCTGATGCTCACGCGCACACGCACACACACACACACACACACAGTGCACAAACACGCGCTCACATATACTCGTGTACACGCACACACACACTCCTTCCTATACTCCTGCACATGCGCTCACACACTCATCTGCGGACACATGGCCACACGCACCTGTGTGTAAACACTCATAAACTAACTGAAACATGCACACACATGCATCTATACGTACACCTGGGAACAGGCACCTATTTACACACACACGGCAGCAGCTGGTGTGCCAGTGTGGGGGCTGCCATTACCGTGAGGCTGGTGGGTTTGGACCCTGGAGCTGAGTGGAGCTCTGTTGCTCTGTATCCTTAGGGTGTCGTTCCAGGTGCGAGTCGAGGAAAGTTTTGCCAAAAAAAGCACACTGCATGCTCTCAAACATGTCTGTCCTGTGTGCTCTGAGCCTTTACCAAACATGAGTCTACACACTGGAGCCAGTGAGAGCACCAGAGCATTAAACTAACACGCTTTTTTCACTTGTGTGCTAAATGTGTTTTCTTAGTGGGCCAAGTAAATATTCCGGGTTAAACACTAGGCTTGGACAGGACATTAGGTTCTGAAACTTTACCGTTTGAATCCTGCAGTGGGAGTTAATCATTAGATAAAATTAAGTTTTGTTCATTGGCGAGGGTGACTGAGCTTGTCTCAAGAGAAACCTGTGCAATTAGTGCACATTTTTGGGGGTGAATGTATTGGGGAAACCTGCTTTACATTATTTAGCTTCGTGACATGATGCGATTCAGATTATCCAATGGTGATGTTGTGTACACTATTGTGGATTAATTACACCTGGACTGTTGTATTTGGTCAAAAAGGTCAAGAAGGGCCAGTATGGTTACTGGTTTTTTGTTGTGGCTCCTTACTGCGATACCTGATTTCAGTAATGGGCAAACAGGCTTGAGTTAAGGTGTCCAACAAAGTCCTCTGCTGGTGACTGCTGCTTGTGGAAGGACATTAATTTTTTGAGGCAAAAAAAGGTTCCAGCTTCAAAAATGAGATGTTTCATTTTGGGTGGATTGAATTTTTCTGGCTGCCTGCACCATCCTTTTCTATCCCTGGCCATAAAATGGGTGGGGATACAGGAATGAGTGCTGTCCTCCTGCGTGCCCATCCGTTTGTCCGTCCATCCGACAGTCACTCTTCTTTTTGGATCTAGAGCCCCCAAACTGTGCAGTATTTCTCAACGAAATTTTATGTATAGATACATCTCATTGTGTAGATTTTTTATACTTCCGGCCATCCATCTGTCCGTCTGTCTGTCCCTCCACTGCGTTTTGTTTCCAGGCCAGATATCAGCCATCCCCCGGCGGGGATTTGAGTATTATAAACTTGTTTTTTCTGAGTTACCCAAGCGAGTTTTATTTTATAAGGATTTAGGCCGCGACACAAGTGCTCTGATGAAACACTCTGACACACACTCGCAGTGATGGTCCCGTTAATCAGCTGCGCTCGTGCCTTTATTCTGCCCTGTTTTTACAGCCGTCTCTCCTCTTTATGATGTGTGTCAGGGTGCAGTTAATGAGGATCCGGCTCCGAGCCGCCGCTCCTGCCGCCTTCCGCCTTTTTCACTGGCTGCCTTCGCTCGGCGAAGAGTGTTAATTACCCACCGTCGTCAATACAGTCTCCTTTGCTGTTCTTTCACTCGAGACGGAAGACTCTGCAGATCTCATCAGTACGCATGTGCTGTTGTTGTTGCATGAAGAGCGAATGTAAACTGATTTTAGTTCAGTTGAGCTCTGGGTTGTGCAGGTGAGTTCCTCGCAAACAGAGAACACAAGTCCACCTTTTGCTTTTGGGCGTAACATTTAATTATTTATTTTTCCTTGACTTGAGCTCTCTGACCGCACCCCCGCCAAGGCTGGTGTGTTTTCACATCCCGCCCCACCCTGTACTGCAAACACAGGGGACCCTGCAGGCCAACACGGCGGTAAACGTTACCCCGATCGCTCTGATCTGTGCTTGCACCTCTTACGCCTTACAGAAGGAGCAGGACACTCCCAGAATGCACCAGTGCCGCTGATGCACCCTGCCTGTCCAGTCACACCTCAGAGCTGGCCTTCAGCAGCACCGCTCTCTCACACTCAGCTCCAAGATGGGAGTAACACAATGTAGAGTCATTATGAATCATCCCATAAGAATTCTGTTAGCTGCCACCCACAGGTGCAGTCCAATCAAAGCACTGACCTGCTTTCAGTAAAACATGGCCTGGCTTATACTGTGCTGGATTTGGAAAGTCCCTATCCTAACATATCCCTGCACTAACGTCTGCTACAGGGCTCGATCTATCAGTATCTCAGTCCCCATTCAGTCCTGCCTCAGTCTCAGAGTGAGGACCCCAGTTTTAATCTTGGCCCCTTATACAGACCCTACGACTGTAAGCTCTGGTTTTGTAAATTGTTAGTGCGTCTGTAGGCCTTTATGTTCTGCAGGCAGTGTTTCCAGGCTCCGTTAGGTAGCCCCCCTCTCCCGGAGCCAGCCTCTGTTTTGGGTTGGCATCCGAATCTATTTACTGTAATAGGGCAGTCGTGCGCGTGTGGATGCAGGTAGCTGCAGAGTTATTTAGGGCTCTAGCCGGCTAACGGCTTCTCCTTCTACCCTGTATTTAGTTAATGTGGGCTGCATTTCGTAATTCTGAGCAGGTTTATCTCCGCTTTCTCAAGTGAGATGAATATGCTCATCTCCATACGTACACACAGGTGTGCACAAACTTACTCTCTGAAACGCATTCCCTCGCTTATTAATGGAGGCACATACCCAGGCACACTTACTTACACACATACTCTTGAGTACACATAAACATGCACGTACAGTCTCTGGCCCTAGCTCTGTTAAGGGCGGAGACAGACACACACACGCGCCCACGCACACACACACACACACACAGTGTACTTCTGTTGAGTGTATTCACGTGCCTGATTGCGACTAACCCTCTCCCTCTCTGTTTCAGGAGCTGAAGGAGCTGAACCAGAGGAGTGAGTGTCTGGACCTGAAAGGTAAGCCCTGCAGCCTGCCGCTGCCCACCAACCTCTAGAGGGCGCTGTGCACTAGCACTCGCGAATAATCAATACCACTCTTCTTTTAGCCCTTTGCTCCTGGCTTCTGGCGATGCCTCTAAATAATGCAGAGCTCGCAGCCGGCCAGTGTTCACTTTAACCTCTTCGCTTGATCTGTTTTTCTCCCCGCTCTGTTTTTCTCCTGTTTTCACTTGTTTTTCTCTTGCTCTCTTTCCCCCTCACCGTTTCTCTCATTCCCTCTCTTTCTCCGCTGCCCTGTTTTGTTTGTGTGCACTCTCGCACATCTCATTAAAATGTGAGATTAGATCGATTCGCACGACTGCTCACGACAGGTTTTGCCCTGAGCGTTCTCCGAATGACAGGCAGGAACATCATTGCTTATGATAGTACATAAAACATGGTACATAGTGAAGTTGCTTATTTTCCCAGGCTAACCTTTGAGTGGATTAGTGCAGGACTATTACGCTTTAGGGCCAATTTGGGAAAAGGAGAGTTCCAAAGCAATATTCCATAAATATTAAATAAGTTGTTTCAAAGGTCCGTTTGCCTGTGAACAGAAATTTGCATGTCTCTGGCTCATAGTGGGGCAGGCCCTTTAAATATTATTATTTAAGCATTCTCATTACACGTAACTCTCAGTTTACTTGCAAATCACTGTTAAATTGCATTCTCTAGATTTCTAAATTCTGTTTGCAACATTTAAGAGAGGCTGTCATCTATGAAAATTGATTCATGCATCTTAAGTAAGATGAAAACAAATTCTGGCATGTTATTCGACTTGACACCAGTTGTATCATCACGCACATCCATCCTGGGGCTTTCGCCTCATTTGATCCAGAAAAAAATATTGTTTTTCTACCTATTCTTCTGTGCAGGAGAGAAACTGGACTATAAAGCCTGTGAAGCACTGGAGGAGATCTTTAAGAGAGTCCAGTTTAAGGTGGTGGACCTGGAACAGACCAACCTGGACGAAGATGTGAGTGGTTTTAAAAAAGATTGGCGATCATCAGTCTCATTTCACCGCTTTTTTGTCACCACGCCAGTCAAAGCTGTCTGATGGAATGTCCTGTTTTTAAGTGGTTGATTCTTATCCAGATGCAAGGGCTTTCAGGCCCATCCATCCATCCGTTATGTAATGTGCTCTTCGGTCATTGACATTGCAGGGGCGCGATGGCCAAATTTACACTCCAGGCTGCAAATACGGCTCAGTCTGTTAGTATTTGGGTCGTGCCTCGATTAAAAAAGGGCTGGAGTTCCTATGTGGGTCACGATTAGGATACCAGTTCCCTCAAAGAGCACAGCCTCTGTATTACCCCACTGTTTGATATCTTTAAGTCCAATGTACTGGCCGTGTGCTGATTTTTCCTAACCAAGTCGTGGTACCGCTTCCGCTCTGAGCCACACTTCAGCCGATCAGATTGTACCTAACTGGAATTGTAAGCCAATCAGATTGTATGTAACTGGAATTTTTCCCTAACTTGGTTCTGAAAAATAATCCGGCGCACTGGACGTGGGAGCCAGTGAAAATTTGTGTCAGTGTCCTCATTTGCCACATTTATGTCATGCAGTAGATGTACAACCATGTCACTGTGCTGCTCTCAGTGGCCTCTCAGAATTGATTAGAAAGTTTGTTGTTCTGGTTACTTACATGTGATTAATTGGGTGCCCAAACGCCTTGGCTTTATCAGACAGGCTTATCTTAATGACCCTCCACCGGGCCTCATAATCTTAACCATCTCCCCTGGCGACCAGGAGCACAGGCCACATAGACTGTCCAGTCCTGTCATATTTTCCCTACCGTTCCACCGGAGGCATCTTAGCTCCCTGTGCTCTGTGGTGCGGTTTGTTCCACTTCGCCACTTCCCAGTGTAACGTTTAGTGGTGTTAAGTTAACAGAGTGCCCGAGTTCCTGGGAAATCCACAGATGGTTATGTGCATAGACATTAGGGACTGTGTTTACCGTCTTGAAAAGCTTATTCTTTGAATTGCGCAGCTAAGATGATTTACTTCCGTAAATTATTTATTTATTTATTTGCAAACTGATCCTGGTTGAGAGTCTACAGTCACATATACTGGTGTATGTTTTAAGCTGTTTTCACACAGGACGCGAAACGAATTTTTTGCACGACAGATTACATTCAAAGTCAATGCAAAGACAATATTTGCGTCCTCGCATTGACTTTGAACGTAATCTGTCGTGTGAAAAATTTGTTTCACGTCTGGTGTGAAAGCAGCTTTAGACTGAAATTTCCAGGGAGGTTTGATTTGAGCTGAATAGGCTGATTCTTGAAGTTCGTTTATTTTCATGGATATTGTGACCCAGTTTCGATCGCTTTATTGAGCGTGTGTTGTTGGTACCATGTGGCGGAAATGTCATGATGTTCTCTGAAAGAACATTCTACTAACATCGCAAGAATTTTTGCTCTTGGAAGGTGACCTTGGAAATTCCTTCAGTTGGGACATTTTAGAGTGTAGGAACTTGTGTCGAATGCGCTGACACAGACGCACCCCTCAAGTTGCGCTGGAGACTACGGACCGAAAACCCCCGAATTTGACCATGTGTTGCTGAGCCTCTCCCCCCTCTGTCTCTTCTCTTCTCAGGGTGCATCTGCCCTTTTCGACATGATCGAGTACTATGAGTCGGCCACCCACCTCAACATCTCCTTCAACAAGCACATCGGGACCCGAGGCTGGCAGGCCGCCGCCCACATGATGAGGAAGGTGAGGGGGCGGGGCTAACGGGAGAGGTGTCATTACAGTCTCACTGATTTGATTGGCTCGCTTCATTTGTGGTGTCCTGAAGAGCAGAATAAACCTGTCAGTCAGGATGTGTGTCAGAATACAGACGAGTAATGTGCTCATGCTGGCCTGCAGGTTAAATATTTCATATTTGAGCTATTTTAAAAGGTTGACTTCTATCGAGTATGTGACTGCTTGTGTTCAGAGGAGAAATGAACAGTCCGGTCTCATCTTTTTTTCATTCAATTTCAGTTAATTTTCTTTAAATATACTTCAAAATCTGAGCACCTGGAGGGGTTGCATACGGGTCTATGACGTGACATGCAGATTTTTGTGTCCGAGCGCACTACTTTGGTTTAAAATAATTTTAAATGATTCATAATGAGCATCATTTTATTCTATAAAACCTGTTTAATTTGAACATATTTCCAGTTTATCATAAAAATGATATATATTTTATGTTTTGCCATCTCAAACCCTCAAAATGTCAGGTGGCGCAACCGTCCGAGCAAGTTAACACTGTGAAATTTATTAAATATGTAATTTAAAATATGAATTAATATAATATTAATATGGGGGCATAATTTTATGTTGAAAACCTTTCAAATAAACAAAGTTTAATAGTTTAAATTGTTCTTAAATTGTTTGGAAAACCAAAATACCCGCCCCCTACAATAAAGAATCCATAAGTTACTTTTAATACCCTGCTGAACTACAAAATGGTAATGTTTTAGGCAGAGTAGACACTCTCAGGTATACTTACAAAAAAAAATCACTTAGAAAAAAAAGAGGGAAGTGTGTTTTTTTTTCCAAGAAACTTTTGGTTGTGCCACCTGACATTTTTTGGCTGGTGAAATTGCAAATACAGTCTAAAACTGTACTAAAACCCTGTAAATGTTGTGCAACCATTAAGACTTGTTTAAACGCACTCTTCCAACTTCAAATAAATGTATTCTGTAAATTTTTAAAGATTTATTTAAAAAAAAAAAACAACACATTTTTAAAGGACTTATTTTTCATTGACCCACACATGTATATGCTTGTGCAGAAGGTCACTCATGGACGTACAAACTGTCCCACTCGCTCACAAACACAAGAACCCGTTCACACATACACACACACACACACACACACACACACACACACACACA
The DNA here is from genome assembly GCA_029692085.1 of Gymnothorax javanicus. NCBI lineage: Eukaryota > Metazoa > Chordata > Actinopteri > Anguilliformes > Muraenidae > Gymnothorax > Gymnothorax javanicus. The sequence continues at coordinate 11,535,799 of CM056195.1, read as the reverse complement.
CACACACAAAGCAAACATTTAGTGCAATGTGACTGTTCTGAAGCTTTTCCTCTCCCTCTCCTGCCACAAATCTTAGTTGAACTCGCTGTCAGCTATTCCCCCCAGGGGCTCCTGACTTAGATGCCAGTTATCACTGAAAAAAGGCAAATGCATAGACACACACTTGCATACAGGCACACACGCTCATAAGCACAGTCACTTGTACAGGCAGACATACCCACGCTCACATACACACGTGCACGCACACACACACACATACATACGTATGTACTCTGTCACACGTACATATGCTCACGCTTAGACTGGCATGCACGCGCACATACACGCACGTGTATTCTCTGCTTGGGCTGATTGTCAATTTAATTGTGAATTGATGATGGATTGAATCACTGATTGAATCAATTGCCAACAATTTCTGTCTCGCTGCTGGGGGGGTGTGGGGGGGCAGAAAGACTCTGCCATGATGTGTAAATGTAGGCCTACATACATAAATAAAGCATTATTTGTCTCTCGCATGCTTTGTTTTATTTTAATTTATGTTGCCTTAGCCTACCATGCATCCTCTACCAGGACATTCTAAAACACTTTGCATGAAAAACGTAGGGCAAAGCAGGTAGACCTCAGTGGATTCACCTATAATTCCATAAAGGCCTCATTAAACAAATTATATTCATAACCTCTTATTCAGCACAATAGGGCCAAGTATTTAGCCTACAACAACATCCGTCAACCGCCTTTACAAATTCAGCGCAACGAACGCACACTTGCATTGGAAAGTGTCCCGTGCCAGGCACAGGAAACAAATTGTATTGTCATCACCATCTGCTTGAGCAACAAACTAATTTCACCCAAGCCTCATTAACCGATTTAGCAAAATGTACGTTGGCTTAGCTGTAATATGTTGGCTTGTCATGCTTTGTCAGTGGTTTTCGGTACTCATCTTTTAAAAATGCCTTTGTATTCGCCCATCCAGACTACAGTGTAACCCTGGAGTTTTCAAACTAATACAGACTCAGTTACTTAATTACAAGCTAAAGTATACTATGTTGTGCATATAATAAAATGCATATTATTATCAAAATTAATAAATAAAAATATTTAAGTTCAAATTAAAATGAAGGTAACAAAATGGGTAATAATTTATTGGCTATAATTGCCATCTGAAATTGCAGTTAAATAAACACCCTGTTTTTAAAGCGCAAGTGAGCGAGTGGTCATTAAACCTTTTTCAATTGTGCGTATATAGTACAAATTCCTGTAAAAATTAACAAAAATTAAGGTGAATTAAAATACACCTGGTTGGCATAAAAAATTCCTGTCAGTGCTGGGCTGGCATTGATAACTTTGCGTGAATGGAATATTTTCTCTTGCGGTAAACGCAGATTGCCGTGATTTACGGGTTGTGGCTCTGAAATGTATGAAATATTTGACCAATTTCAAAAAGGAAATGATGTAATTCATATTTAAATACAGCTTATCATTATGAAATTGGGAAACATACATTTGCATGCCTGCGACACCTCCCCCCGCCACTGGAATAGTTGATTTCCTGTGGCTTAGGGTACTCGATGGGTCGATGCAGCTAAGTACACAATGACAGAAGCCTGGTGCGTAGATATACACTCACAACAAACCTACAGACATGCACACACAGGCACACACGCACACACTTACTCACACTCTGATTCACACAGAGGCACGCACGCACACATATATATACGCGCTCACTTGCGCGCGCGTGCAGACACATACTTGTACACACATATATATACGTGCACACTTGCGTGCACACACAAGCACGTATACAGGGTCACACACAGACACGCTCTCATATACACACGTGCACACACACAGACACACACATTATCAAAGCCATCTCTGCTCTCATGGACCAGTCGGGTCTGAATCGCTCGTTCTCGCAGGGATTGTGAACGGCATGCAGATGCAGTTTTCCCTGCATTAGAGCTCTCCAGCAGTAATTATGGGATTATCAATGAGCAGATGAAGCAGAAACACACTCGCAGGATCGAGCAGCCCGAAGCATTGTTTAATAAGTGCTCACTGCACGCTGGTAAGCTTCACTCTTTCAGGGGACCAAGGAAAATAATTACAGAACATTTTTACCCATTTACTAAAGTTGCACAGATTGTGCCGGAAATGCATACGTTACTGGAATCTGCTGAATTCATTAAGGCCTAATCCTTGGATTCGCGTTCTGACGGGAGTGGAAAAGGATTAAGTTTCCAGCCTCTAAATGGGTGCACTTCCCAGTTAGTTCCTCTCTGATCTCGATGTTGTAACAGCCTAGATTATGGGTGAGGTCAGGATTATTGTGCGGGTCGGGTAACAGTTTATAGGGATCTCCATTAGAGCATTCTGGATTTGTGCATCCAGGACCATGCTGTGCCATGCTTGCTCGCTTTGTGCATGCTGGAGAGCTGTACCATGCTTGCTCGCTTCTGCACCTGCACATATTGACTGGCTTGTCTGTGCATCATGCATAGTAGACAGTGTTAAGTCCTCATCTTGCAGACCTTCTGAAAGTGTGCTGTTTACCGCTCTGTGTTTATTTAAATCATCATTTCTAACTGAAGCTTGAAATTGGCTGGAAGTTTCATGCCGCATCAGTTAGAGTGGTAAATGAAGTTCACAGCCAAATCCCTTACGGGGCAGATTTATGAACACACGCACTGCTGGGTTTGTGCTGCTCCCTCATCTGTTGGCGTTACTGACAAATAAAAATTAAATGGGCATGGCCTTTGAGTGACTCACAGCTTAAATTTTCACCTCCGAGCCCTGTGGTCGGGTGTTCAAATCCCAGCCGTGGCATCACCGCCTATGGCCAGGGGTTCGCACGGGCAAGGCTACAATTGGCGCAGCCAGTACAACGGGGGATTGTGGGGGTTAAGGCAGTTAAATTTGTTGGCCTCATCGCTCTCTCACAGCCATTCCTGGTCGGCCACGGATTTGACTGCGTTCTCTACCAATGGCATAGGCCGTGTGTAATTGACGGTGCGCTTGCAGTGTGTAAAGAAGAGAGGGTTTGACATCACGTGAGTTGGAGGAATCGTATGGAATATGGAGCGGCATCCTTCTCCTGAGTTTGATTGGAGTGGACTTAGCGGTTCGGCGGTGTTCGGGGTGGGCAAAAACAGGGTAAACCTCCCTCCAACCCCCAAAAAAAAGAAATGAAGAATAAACTAGACAGGCTGTTCGCCCACGACCAATGGGTGTAGCCCTAGATCACCCACATGTTCCTTTTTTTTCTCATTTTGAGTAAGGTTTTGATGCACAATATATCACTGCATCACAAAAGGCTGCTGCTTATCAAAAGGTACAGTTCCATAAATGACCAATTCTGCAACTGTCCTGGACACACTGAAGGGTTCAGCAGGAGAGCTCCGGTTATCTCCTGTGGTCATTTTGGCTTATTTTTGACACAGAATTGTCTATTATTTTGTGAATTATGTTACCATGGCAACCAAAATCGATAGGCACCGTGTCCTAACCACTGCCCATGTACATACCAAATATAAAAGAAATAGCTTTAAATTTGTGGCCTGTAGAGCATCCGCAAGGAAATCTTTACAGCGGTGGACACGTAATGAGGCCAAATCCGTAGTAGCCCCAACTTCGTCTGGGGGCTACGATAAAATGGTGTTGGTCAAGGTTCCCTTAAATGCCTTTTTGGGCAGGTTTAGGTGTTAATGTGCTTTTTATGGTAATTGATGTATTCATTACATATACCTGGACGCTCACCCATTAAGAATATCCTGATCTTGCCTCCATTCTCCCTGTGAAGAGAAGCCTGTCCCTCCTCTCTCCCTAGTTCTTAACCCTTTATCGGGTGTGGAGCCATATTTGATAACTTCAGTCTAGTGCTGCACGATTTGGTAAACATGTGCGATTGCGATTATAGTGGACCATATTGCGTTTTGCGATTGCGATTACGATATGATTTTTTTTTTTTTTAATGGTATCTTGAGCATACTTGCTTTGTTATCAAGGAAAGTGCGGAGAATCATGATGGTTTTGAAGGGTATTTTTCTCAACTCAAAAAATGCAAACATTCAGGCGCATAAAAATTACAAAACAAGTTTATAGCACTGTTTTCAAAAAAACATTTTCCAAAAAAGAGGTTTTTCCTTTTTTGAAAATCAGGATATTTTCTGCAAAGTGTAAATACAGTGGCACTATTGTAAACTTAGATGACTTTCTGCAGGCATTTTTGTAAACCTATTAATTGCTACTTAAAACAAAAAGCAAAAAGTTTGTACAGTATCCTTAAAAAATAAAGCCATTTCTGCCAAGTACAAAGCAGTAGCACCATTGGGCATTAGCGGCTTTCAGTTGTCTCTTTGTCTTTACTTTGCTGGGCTTTCATCACATGCATTCTTCATGCTTGTGTCTGTGCTGTCCCAAGTGTTGATACAGATTGGTAGTGTTGCCGCGGGATGTGGAGATTTTAACTTTGCAAGTTTTAAACAACACGTCTTTCGGTTCAACGTCGCCGTACCTGAAATCAAAGTATCGCCATATGCAGAGATGCCAAGTCTCGTTTTTTTTTTTTTTTTGCTTATTCACCGTAGTCCACAATTGTTCAATGAACGCTTATTAATGAGATTCTCACGCGGAATTAAAATCCTTGTGCATTGAAGTTTCTGTTTCACTTGCGTAAAGGTGGACCTCACCTCAAGTAACATGGAAAGCGATTATGACTCCGGACTTCTCGTGCTTCTCTTTATGCAGGGATTGGAAACAATGCATGTGTTTCATAATCATTTAAATTGTTTAAACGAAATAAGACCATTTGAAACGTCTTTATGCAATTCCATTGCTTTCAATCCCTCAGTAAAGACAAGCATGAGAGTCAACCGATTTCCGTGTCACTAGTGGGGAAATCCACCGTTATGCACGTGAAACTGATTAACATGATGCACAATGACTTAAATTCCGCGAGTGAATTTCTTCGGTGCATGTTGATAGACACAGGAACGTGAATACCACTAACAGGCGAGACACTCACGCCTAATCTCTGCATATGATAGTAGATGTTGCGGGGTTTTTTCCCGCCGCGAACTCACTCTGAGCCTGGGCTTGCTCACACTCCTGCTCATGATTTTATTCGGCGTCTATGTTGGTCACTGAGAACTGTAGCGAGTAGTCACGTTACCATACCTGCTGCACAGACCACGGCTGCGTCTTAATAGGTTTTTTCGCTGGGGAAATATCCTAACTCCTGAAAACTGATCCGGAGATGATTATGTGCCGTGGCAACTATGATAAGTGCCTTCGAATTCTTTAAATTTTAAGGAACGGTGTCTCAGTGCTTCCTAATTTACCTCCTTTAGCATAGGGTACACAGACGCATCCTTTTCGAAAAGAAAGGAGATAACGCCATTCCACAATTCTGCGCAGCAGCAGTATTTAAAGCGGCAACCATTCATCTAGCCAATCGCGTAAAGAAACTTATGGGACCCCATCATGTTCACGTTGCCTGCTTTAAGTGCATTCAGATTTTTTTATTAGCGCGGTTGTATTCCTAAGCGGTAGGAATTCCATTTTACACCTTTCCTTTATCTTCAGACGTTTTCCACATAGATTAAAGAAAAGTGGTGTGGAATTAGTGTATAGGACGTAATTTCTGACTACTCGGACACAGCCCAGGATAGCGCTTGTGGGCATAACGTCAATAGACTCCATACAATTAATAGAGATGTAGTTATGTTCACTGGCAGCGCAGTTTTAGATTGAATTGCAAATCGCCGCCTTTTTCGCGGTTATGCAATCGCATTGCTTGACGTCGCGATTGCGATTAGATTAATCGTTTAGCACTACTTCAGTCGGCATTTCTAGAAATTAGTGAGATTTTACGTGAAAAACAAAAAATTTGGTAGTGAGGCCATATTTGATCATACGCCCTTTTCACCGAAGCCAAGAGCAAGTGATGGTTAGACTATTTATGGACATAAAGTCCTTGTTCCCTGGACTCACCCTTGTCCCCCTCCTCCAATCACAGACGAGCTCGCTGCAGTACCTGGACGCGAGGAACACGCCCCTCCTGGATCACTCCGCCCCCTTCGTGGCGCGAGCCCTGAGGATCAGCGGCAGCCTGGCCGTGCTGCACCTGGAGAATGCCGGGCTGTCGGGCCGACCCCTCATGCTGCTGGGTAATTCAGGGGTGCTGTGATGGGGGGGGGGGGTGTAGGAGGGAGAGACCTTGTGAAAATACTGGGTGTGGGTGGGGCAATCAGAGCAGGGCGAGATGCGCTGACCCTCTGTACCCCGTCCCCTCAGCCACAGCCCTGAAGATGAACATGAACCTGAGGGAGCTGTACCTGGCCGATAACAAGCTGAACGGCCTGCAGGACTCGGCACAGCTGGGGAACCTGCTCAAGTTCAACTACAACATCCAGATCCTGGACCTGCGCAACAACCACATCATGGACTCCGGTGTGTGCTCACGCTGTGACTCTCCACCTCCGTCAATCCCGCTGTACCTCTCGACTTCTGTCATTCCCTGTCTACACTTCTCTACAGGGTTGGGTTCAATTACTTTTTTCAATTACAATTGATCTTAATTGTAATTACAATTACTTTCTGGACAGAATGTTCAATTACAATTACTTTTCGATAAAAAATTCAATTAAAATTAAATTACAATTACGAAAGTTATTTATTACAATTACTGTAATTGTAATTTAAAAAGGTAATTGAACCCAACCCTGGCTCTCTATCTTCTCTACCAACCTCTCTGTCCCCTTTAACTCTCCAATTCCCTCTTCCTCTGTCTGTTCCCTCCTTTCACTCTCCCTTCATTTTGTTCCCTCCCTCTTTCTCCTTTTTTTCCCCCTGGCATATAATGCGGGGGAATATAGTCATGGGTGCGGTTGTCTGTCCGTCCGTCCGTCTGTGAACATTTCATTTCCAGAGCATACCTCGAAAACCGTTCAATATTTTTTCACAAACCTTGGTGTGCTCATTAATCATGACCTGAAGTGGTGCCTTTTGCTGATCTGAAGTTGATGACGTGCGGCCGGGGGGATATGTCATCTCCTGATAGCTCTTGTTTCATTCTCCCTCTCTTTCAGTGCTCCTCTCCTCTATCCTCTCTCTCTTTCATCCTGTTTTGCACATCATTCCCTGCACTATCTGCAAATACAGCTCTGTAGTCAGTGTTGGCACTCCTGCCTTTGTGCCATGACTCTGTGTGCAGTGTACATATGTTTTGCCACGCTTAATTAGCACCTCAACAGAATGATGTTTGACCCTTTGCACCCTATCATCTGTTTTCTGAAGTCACTCTGCACAAGTGAGTCTGCTGTTTGCATGAAATATAGAGCCATTCTCCCATTCATTTCATGCTTTTTTATCCCCCGCCACACGAAGTGGCCGGGGATATTGATTTGACCTCCGTCCGTCTGTCCGTGCGTCCGGGATAAAGGGGAACAACTTTTCACAAGAAATATTCGCGATAGGATAACCAAATTTGGTGTGTAGCTTAAGACCATAAAGACCTTGATCGAGTTCGAAAATGAGACACGCGTGATTATTTTTCCCGGAGTTATTGCCCTTGATTCACTTTTTTTAACTCTGTTCACGGTATATGTAAAGGGGAACAACTTTTCATGGGAAATATTCCAGATAGGATAACCAAATTTGGTGTGTAGCTTAAGACCATAAAGACCTTGATCGAGTTCGAAAATGAGACATGCGTGATTATTTCTCCCGGAGTTATTGCCCTTGAATCACTTCTTTCAACTCTGTTCACGGTATATGTCAAGGGGAACTACTTTTCACGGGAAATATTCCAGATAGGATAACCAAATTTGGTGTGTAGCTTAAGACCATAAAGACCCTAATGGAGTTCGAAAATAAGAAGCACACTATTATTTTTCCCACAGTTATTGCCCTTGTGGCACTTCTGGGAGCCTGTTCATAGTATCTTTAAAGAAGACATTTTGGCGGGGGATGTTGTTGACCATGTCTACTTGTTTCAGTTGGCATCATGAAACTGGAAGCAAATTTTCGCTTCTCTGTACTCGCATGTACTTGACCAGGGGATCACTTTTAACTCGTGGATAGGCGAAGCGTAGAAACGAGTTATTGTGGGGACTCGGATATGCAAATGAATTACTAACTCACTCGGCTGTAAGCAGACCAATATCTAAACGCTATTTTGCATGCTAGCTACCGCTATGGAGGTCAAAGTCACTATGAAAAGGACATTCAGGTTTTCACTATATCTGCAAGTTGCCCATATAGGGAACCTTTAATTGTTTACTTGCTTTGAAGATTTGAGACAAAGTTACATTCACATCAGTCGGCGATCAACTCGGTTGAACTTTTACGCACAATTTCGTGTTGTTGACCAATAGCAAGGGAGTTGAGCCTTGTTCACCCCTCAATGGTGATTCTACCGAGGAATGGCAGCACAGAAGCTGCTGCGCTAATATCACAAACATTTTACTCGATGAACATCATGCCTGCTTAAGAATAATAATATTCGCAAAACTGATGATGTTGTCACATTCAGCGTTGAATTACACCACTACGTCTTGCCCATTTTCTCAAGCAATGTTTGTAGCATAGCAAGCCAGTGTAGCTGCCAGTAGCAATGATGATGTTGAGAACACGACTATACTCGCACAAATTTCTTGCACAAGTTGAATCTGTTCAACATGGGCGATACGCAAATTTTGCGTCATTCGCTCCATTCCCATCGCATCTCTCGTGCCCGTCCCGTCCCGATGTGATTTTGCATCTTCTTGTATTTATTTGCATATTTGCATTTACTGTATATGTAGTTCTGGCTGCAGGTAAAAAATATTTTTGCATTTGGTAGAAATACACCTTCAGACAGCAGTGTGCTTTGTTCTGTCTTGTTCTGATCCTGTGTGTGTGTGTGTGTGTGTGTGTGTGTATGTATGTGTGTGTGTGTGTGTGTGATCACACGTGTATCTCTCCCTCTGCAGGGCTGGCGTATGTGTGTGAGGGGCTAAAAGAGCAGAGGAAGGGGCTGGTTACTCTGGTTCTCTGGAACAATCAGCTCACGCACAACGGCATGGGCTACCTGGCTGCAGCTCTGGTAGGCTTGCACACACACACACACACACACACACACACACGCGCGCACATGTCCAAGTCCTATGTGCATTGTATGTGTGAGAGAAGTGTTTGCATGCACGTCTGCATTCTCATCCACACTTCTCTTCACACACTGTGCATACACATGTATGCCTCTGTGCGTACTTAATGCTCATAAATGCAATAGAATGCAGACCGAATGAAAGACACTGAAATCCAGACAGACTGACTGCGTCCTTGCAGTGCAGCGTAATGACAGTCCCAGAGCCACGTGGGGTGCGCCCTTCTGGTGTGTTCCATACAGAGACGCGAGTGGATCCCTGGACCGAATGCCCCTTGTCCGTTTCGATAAAGCTGTCAGCTGTCTGTCTCTCTCCTTATCTCGCTGGTGAAGTGCTAGGCTGTTCGATGGCACTGCAGCGGGCCACGGCCTTCCTGTTGAATTTACCACTTCCTTTCGCTTTAATTATGTCATTATGCGGCCTCAGACTGGTGGGTGGCCGTGACTGATTGGCAGCGACACAAGTCACAGCCCTGCCTGTGTTAATCACTCAACATTAGCACCGGAGTGCTGTGAAGTTGTATGACTGTACTGGCGTGGAGAATCTCTCTCTCATTAGGTCTTGCGCGGTAACACACACAGCAGTCTCTCTCTGAGGAGTGGAGCAGGTCAGAGAGGAATCCCTCAACAGAGTGTTAGAGGGAAGTTTCTAGACTCCAGTGCTCTTTCATGTCTTGGGTGGCTTGCATTTGAAGATAGTTTGATTTTGGGATGAAAGGTATGTGTGTGTGAGATAGGAATGTGTCTCACGTCACACAATTTCTACTTTGTGTATGTGAATGAAATAATGTTTAATGTTAGCTTGACATTTTAGGACAGGATAGGTCTGTAATTTGCTGTACATCAATGTAATATTTCATATCTATGTTGGTAATAGATTGCAAGCAAATCCATATAGCCTTATCATGCTATAAAGCAAGGAATTTCTGCCTGTGTGCATGTATATGCATGTGTGTGTGTCTTTCGAAAATCTCGACAGCTGTTCATCCGGTCAACGTCAAACTTGGCGGGTGCATTAGTGAGGACCCATCAAAGGGCAGAGTCAAGTTTGAAGTTATTTGGCCCCACAGTTCTCAAGAAATCGAGAAGGCTGCAAGCACCAGTACCGGTCAAGCAGCAATTGAACTGGCATTGCGCTATGCTGCAAAAGTAGCAATTGAATGGGCACTGCACAAGTTCTCGGATGTAAATTCAGGATTATATTTATGTTAACCAGTTGAATAAAAGATTGGTATGATTAAGAGCAGCCACTTTTCCCATTACCTCTTAGCTGATACTTTCCAAGGGTTCCAGTATTGGTGGAGGGCACGGCATGTCTTGTCTTCAGGAAGATTTTTGTTCGTTAATGTGGTGCATGTGAGAGCTGTGCGTGTCTAAGATGTAATTCTGAATTTCCAGCCCTGCACTCAGAGCCTGGAGACTCTAAACCTGGGTCACAACTCCGTGGGGAACGAGGGGGTCCACAAACTGAAGGACGGGCTCATAGGGAACCGCTCTGTGCTGCGACTGGGCCTGGCCTCCACTAAGCTGTCCTGCGAGGGTGAGCTGTGTGTGTGCGTGCGCGCGTGTGTGTGTGTGCGTGTACAAATGTGTGTGTATGTGTGTGTGTGCGTGAGAATGTGTGAGAGGGTACATGAGTGTGTGTTTGCATACATGTGCGCGCGTTCAAGCACGTGCTGGTGTGCATTTATTAGTATTTGAATAAAAATGTGTCCCGTGAACTTTTTTATCGTGGTTCCGTGTGGGAAATGCACCTGTGGAGGGGTAACCCCGGTATCACCCCGCTGTTTCTGCCCCCTCCTGCAGGAGCTGTGGCCGTGGCGGAGTTCATCGCTGAGAGTCCCCGGCTGCTGCGGCTCGACCTTAGGGAGAACGAAATCAAGACTGGCGGGCTGATGGCCCTTTCCCTGGCCCTGAAGGTCAACACCTCCCTACTGCGCCTTGACCTGGACCGCGAGCCCAAGAGGGAGACGGTGAGATGGGGGAGCTGGGGTGTACAGGGGGTGGGCGGGCGTGGAGGTCCTGAGCTCTGCTGGGGAGGGGGGAACTCTGGGGGTGTTGGGATGGGGCTCTGAAGGATCGTCTCTGGAGGGTGAGCGAGTTAAAAGGTGGGATGATTTTTAATCTTTGAATTAATGAAGAAATACAGGTTTTTACCCTTCAGCCCCGACTAAGGGGCAGAGGGGTATTGTCGTCATGTGCGACGTCTGTCCGTTCGTCTGTCCCGCAAACTTCTGTATTCCGCGCGATAACTTGAAAGTGCCTTCGTCAGTCTACGCCTTTTTGCCATATTGCTTGGTCTTGTGTTCTAACAGAAGCCTGTCGAATTTGATGGCACTCTGATGTCCAGTATGGCCGTCGCAGCCACCATCTTGAATTTTGTATTCTGCAGGATAACTTGAAAACGCCTTCATCAATTTATGTTCATTCCAAACAATCCAGGGGCTGAGGGGTACCGTCCGCTTAGCGGGGCGATTTTTGAGTCCCTAATTACCTTGGGTAGATATATCAGTCAGCATGAAATAAGCTCAATACTCCGTCTCAGGGACATTCATGGCATCGAAATCCAGGTTTCTTGGTTTGAGAGAAATGAGATGTTTGGGTGAGAAGAGGTATTGAAACTCAGGTCCTCACTGTGGCGGTGATGCGCCGGCGGGCTGCTGAAATGTCAGGGTATTGATAACAAGGTGCAGGTGGTTATGGGATACTGATGAAAATTGTTGTGCTAATGACTCTGGGATTTCTCCTGTGCATGTCAATAATTCTGACATTTAAGATGGAGCTCAATGATACATTGTACCGACCTGTGGCTCGTTAATTGTGCCCTGATTGACCTTTCATGTCTCCCTGCCAGGTGAAGAGCTTCATTGAGACACAGCGCGCCCTACTGGCGGAGATTCAGAATGGCTGCAAGCGCAACTTCATCCTGGCCAAAGAGAAGGAGGAGACGGAGCAGAAGATGCGTCTGTCGGCCTCCATGCCGGAGATCACGGCTACAGAGATGGAGGTGGAGCCAGTTGCCGTGGAGCCAGCTGGAGAGAGCTCGGGGGTGGAGCCAGTTGAAGAGGTGGGGGAGGAGCCGAGGGCTGAGAACCAGGAAGAGGGCAGCCAGGGGCAGGAGACGCCGGGACCCATCATGGAGATAGACTCCGATACGGACGAGGAGGAGGAGGGACAGGATGACGTTGTGGAAGGTTCAGTGACGCCGTCAGTCTCAGAAACCCCTCCTGCCTCCCAGCCCAGCACTGCCGCACCACCCCAGCCTCCGCTCGCTCCCTCCCCCGCCCCTGCGATGGGGCCAGTTTCTCCCTCTGCAATCACTGTTTCCGAGACACCTGCTCCGCCGGGAACTCCTCCGTCTCCTGGCCGCTGCATCTCCGTCTCCAGCCCAGGGAGGGGACATAAGATCTTCATGGTGACCAGAGTGGAAAGCCCTCCGGAACAGCAGCAACAACAGAAGCTTCAGCAGAACAAGCCGGCGAGTGCTGGACCGTCACCAGCTCAAGCCCCTCAGACACAGGCTCTGTCCCCTCAAACGCAGGCTTTACCCCCTCAAACACAGACTCTGTCCCCACAAACACAGACTCTGTCCCCACAAACACGAACATTGTCCCCTCAAACTCAGCCTGCGGCTCCAGAAATGGCAGTTGTCCATCAGAGCCCCTCAGAGCTGGAGAATGGTCCATCACAGGTGGTACCAGGCGAGGAATCCCCCCAGCCAGTGACTGTAGAGAAGCATTGGCCTCATAAAGCCACGACCCCGGAGGAGACAGAGGAGGACACTCTAGAATCACTGCGGAGGCAGGCAGACGAGGGACAGGAACTCTCAAAGAAAACTGCAGAGCCACCTCAAGTGGAACAGAACCAGATCCAAGCAAATGGGGAAGCATTGCAGCCGGAGCAGAGTCTGTTGCAAGTAAATGTCAGTAAGCTGGAAAAGGAGCAGACAGTGCCCCAAATCAGCAAAGAGGGGCTTCCTGTGGGACAGGGAGTATCCAAGATGAACTCAGAGGACCTGAGCATGGAGCAGGAACAGTCTCAAACTAGTTCAGATGCTCCTCAGGTTGAACAGGACTTGTTACGAATGAACACAAAAGCCCTTGAAGAAGACCAAACATCATCCCCATCATGCAAAGATGACCTGTTGGTGGAACAAGAACAGGTTCTGGCAGATCAGGTGGTGCTGAATGCTGAACAGACTCTGCCTGAAGTAAAGAAAGATCTCCTGGAGCTACAGTCAAACACACTGGAACAGGTGGAACAGGAGCGAGCCCAAATAAACACGGCAGACACACAAGCGCAGGAGGCACTGCCCCAAACGAGCAGTGCAGAGCTCCAGGTTGAACTGGAACTGACGGCAGAACAGGAGCTGAGATTGTCGAAAACGGAGGAGCTGCAGGTGGAACAGGAGCTGAACCAGTCGAACACGGGGGACCTAGATATGTGGGAGGACCAGCACGTGTCGCCTGAAAAGCAGCTGGCTGGGGCGCCGCTGCCATTGGACCAGGGGGCTGGAGGACTGGAGCGTCGTGAGGAGCCGTCAACTACGATGTCAGAGTCTACCGAGCAGCACCAGCTCATGAGCCTGACACAAGAGCAGCTGTTCCCTCGAGACCTGCTACCCAGTGCTGCTGGACCCTCGTCAGCGCAGCGAGAGGAGGCTGCTCCAGAGCTCGGCTCTATGGCTTTAACGCACACGGATGGCGCGACAGGTGTCGAGGAGGGCACGGCGCTGCCATCCACCCTGCCCAACGGACTGAAGCCTGAGTTTGCCGCGCACCTGCCGGACTCTGACAGCCCCAAGCCCGGTTTCTGCATTTCTGAGCACGGTAAGCTTAAGACCGTGACCACCGCCTAGTCCCTCGCCACCGGGGCCATCTTTCATACACAGTGATCCTAAGGCAGACGTTTGCCATGTGACTTTGGTTTGGTCGTTATTGTTTAACTATGTCTGTTTTGCGCAGCTGAAAATCACAAATGTTTTAAGAAAGAAGGGTCATAGAATGAGCTTACATATTTCACTCTTTTTTTTTTTTTTTTTTTGCATATTAGTGGGAAATGACCCAAGTAATTAAAAAAAAAAAAAAAAAAAAAGGCATTAGAGCAAGGGGACTGGATCAGTGTTTCTTTTCATCTTGGTAACAGTTCCTATCAGTTCTGAAGGTTTTGTAATACTTTGCCGTAACAGTGTGCTAAACAGGTTCCTATAGCTCAGGGCCCCCAAATCTGGCTGTCGGACCCAAATCCAGGCCTGGACTTCTGTACTTCATTTGCAGTTAACTGAAGAGTTATTTCCTCTGATTGGCCAGACTGTCATCACACCTGACTCTCAGATAACGGGAGGTTAGGAAACCAGCCAATTGGCCCTTGAGGATCATGATTTAGGCAGCCCTGCTATAGCTAATTGGATGGCTTGCAGTTTTCCGTGATGTGGCGCGACGTGTGGATGCTGCTTAGAAAATATATTAAAGTAATATGCTACAGTAGCTGCCCTATGGTTGAGAGCCACTGTGACTAATGGCAAATCTGATTTTATTGCCAGTTAGATGTCCTGATTTTAGACATCCTGACATAGCTTACCTTATAGAGAAAGACAAGTTTTGCACAGAACTAACATTAAAGGACCTGTGTTAACAGGTCAACAGGACAATTACTGTCCTGTAATGTCATGGCATGTGTCCCCTCTTCCTCTGTCTCTGTGATTTCATGGCACGTGTCCCCTTTGGTAAGTTTGCATTCACACTGAGGCATCTGTCTCTCCAGTGAGTGTGTCAGCCGAGCTCAGCTGTGGGCAGGACCTCGAGGAGCTGCTACGGGACGCCAGTCTGGAGATGGGGAGAGAGGCACCTTGACATAAACGGTAACGCACACTGTACTACGGATTTGCGGTTGATACGTTTGGAGAGTTGTGGGCCCAATAGCCTTACTAATGGTGTTGTCAAAACAGTGTTTGATGAGTGAGCTTAAGCCCCATTGAAACTGTTTTAGTAAACTCAACTAGCTGTAAAACTCTATGAATGTCTCTGCTTGTGCATGTGCTGAGTTTGTGCCTGTGACACTGAAGCTGTGCAGATGTATTTTTAAGTTTTCCTCCATGACTCACTACAGCAGAATGTGTCATAAGGCCTGGTGTTGCTGCTGGACTCTGCTTTTCCAAGAATCAAAGTGTACGGAATGTACAAAGAAAATATTCAGATTTTACGCCCCTGCAGAACAAAAGAATGAAGATTTACATACTTGGCAACAGCTTGTTATTTTTGATTCCCGGTTTTATGTCTTCTTGACTGTTTTTTTTTTTTTGATGACTTGTGCTTCCTGTGATTATTTTCTGAAGTCCTCATCTGTAATCTTCCTCTTCCTTCGCAGGGGTCCTTCAGGCCGGACGAACTTTGGGTGGCCCTCACAATTTGCCCGCTTGAATCCTTTGCCACCCCAACCACCCTCTTCCTTTTCAACATCAAAACTCAAAGTGCTAATACTTTTTCACTTTATGAATCATGCGTAGTAATACATTGTGAATAAAAAGACAAAAAAGTAAAAAAAAAGAGAAAAGAAAACAAAAGTGACTTCAAAAGTGATATTAATGCAACCCACCCATCCACTACAGCCACAGTGAAGTCAAGAACACTGCAATAAAATAGGATTATGAGAGAAAATAGAATCGAGCTTTTGTGTATCACTACATTATTCACCACCGAGGAACAGCAGGCACGAAGGATGAGAGAGCAAGAGAGATGGAGGGAGGAAGCGGAGGAGAGGACCTTACCAGAGACTGCGCCCTACAGTGTTCACTTGTAGTACAGCACCTGGTTTTACCAACACGGCTCACTCCTGCCCCCCTCAGGACTCCAGAGATACTGCAAGGGAAGAGTGGGCACAGGCACCAGGAAGGGTGTGATGCTGCGGAACCGGAGGGATGTGATGGCTTCGCTCCAGACCCTGCGGTTGCAGCGGAGCAGTGTATGAACAGACCGCAGTCCTGTGACCTGGGGAGGGTTCTCTCGTCAGAACCTTTTCTATCCATTCTTCACTCATAAGAAAAGGTTCTGCCTTAGCAAAACGTGGCTCCTTTTGGAATTAATTCTCTGCTACATTGTGCTTTGATGTGCAGGGGACACCCCAGTCCCAAAATTTACAGATTCTTTCAGAGTGTCGGGAGGGGGGGGAAGCTTGACCCGGTTCGGCAATTGAGCGTTATCTCCAAACTTGTTTTTTTGTGTGAAATCTTCGGGAATTATGGCAGAGATGAACCCAGTAAGGAATTTTAACTCGCTGAGAGTTTCCTGCATCTTCATCTTCCTTATAATTTCCCGAATGTTCTATCTAGAGATCTTTATCTCTGCTTGTTTTCCTTCCGGAGTGAGGGAAATGTGAACCGAGGTCAGAGCCGGCGAGGATTCTGGAGATGCTCGGCGGAAAGTATCCCTTTTGTGGAGTCTCTGTCTGTCTGTCTCTCGCTCTTTCTACATCCCTCCATCCCATCCTCTTTCTGCTGGCTGTCTTCCGCTGGGGCCACACCCACCGCATGTCTTTAGCCTAAAATACTGACGGCTTAAGATGGAGGAAAGACATTGCTGTCGGTTCATCGCTTTTTTTTTTTTTTTTTTGCTTTGAGAAAATCAAATGTATTTATTTTATAGCTTTACCTGTCTTTATTTTGGGATAGATTCTCTTTTACCAGTACATTTTTGGGGATACGGTTTTAATGATTCCCCCCCTTGATGTGTATTTTCTGGCTCAAAAAAAGTGCTGTAATTATTTCTTTTTTTTTATGGGTGGGGGCGCGGGCCCAGAGGGCAGGGAGAGAGAGGTAATTTAAAGGGGGTGGGGTAAAGTTATTAAAGAAAATGAGGGGGGGTTTGAGGATTATGGGTATTGGGTGGGGGGGATGGGGTTTGCATGTGACTGTTCTCACAGAGAGGTAAATTTCCAGGACAGGCTCAAAGAATGTCCACATAAATGACTACGAAAGGAGCAGCACTACATTAGCTAATGAGGAGACCACCGGGCATGCTGGGAACAGAGAGGTCTTGCACTGTAACACCGGGGAAGGAGAGTCCCACCACGTGCCATCGACTACATGCACATCACGAGGACAGACAGTGTGAGAATGTTAGCACACTGCCGTCGAGGCTCTCGTAGGTGAGAAGGGGGTCGCAGCCAGGGCTATTTTTGAGCAGGCGCATACCCTGACCCCTGTCCTTCTCACTGGCTGCGCTGCTGATGCTGGAGCGGAAAGCAGTTTAAACTCTTTTGCCAGATGCTGATAAAGTTGGGTCCTGCATTTTCCTAAGGCTTTAGCCTGCTAAGTATCCCTTACCCTCCTCACTCGCGCTCTCTGTGAGTTTCACCAGGTGTGTCTCTCGCCTTTTACATTTTTTTCCTTTTTATTGAAATGACCTCGAATGAAGTGATATGCTGGCAGTCACAGATTTATGACAGGCTTCAATTCTTGAAATAAATTCTTGTAATGAGTATTCTGGCGTAACGAGAATGATGGGTGGTCGACCAGTAATGTTTCAGAGCAGCTTACTGTGTCAACTGTTTTTTACAGAGTTAATCTAGTAGCCACTGTCCTGCATCTGCAGCTAATGGGAATGAGGTGGGGAATGTAGGAGGCAGTCCCGTATACAGTGAGTGACGGTGACTACCGTCAAACGTTCTGTCAATGTTGCTATAATGCTCAGAAGAAAGGAAAGCCTTGGCACACAGTTGCACTATCCTTGGACTGGTTCAGCAGAGAGAAATGGCATTGCGTCAGAAGGTAGTGGAAGGGAAGACATTTGGAGTTTTGATAGCTGGGCATCGTGGGTAAGGACTAAGCGATGTAGCTTTATAATGGTGAGGAGGTTCGGTGCAATCATGGGGTTCCATTGGGAGGAAGCAGGAAAGGGAAGAGTCTCAGGTTACAAAGGAACAAGCAGTTCAGTCATTTCTGTTTTGACTGAAACGGTCATTCATTTTATGTTATTGCTGACTGGTGCAAAAATATTATCAAGGAAGTGAGATAATTTGATTTGTAGCGAATCATTTGGGTATGAAAATTTAACCTGTCAAGGAGAAATGGTAGCCTAACACAAGCTATTATTTTCTGCTTGAGAACCAACATAAAAATTTTAAATCTGTGTTGGAGAGACTTTCTGAAACTGACGCTCTTGCACTAGCTGGGATGTACAGTTGGGACAGGGCTGGATGTAGACTTTCAGAGGTTAGGGGTAAATGTGAAACGGTGCCCTTTAAGCTATTGTCCCGGCAGTGTTTGGTTGGGATATGGTTGCCATAACCTGCATTCTGTTCTCCTGGTTCATTCAGGTTTTACTCCGCAGGGGCGCCCCTGACTTGCTCTGGTCCCAAAGGTGGGGGCCAAGTGAGGGACACATTTAGACACCCTTCAGGTTTTTACCCGCGGGCGGGATGGCTGACACGAAACTGGATCCTCCGAGCTGAGGGAGCCTCACGGGCTTGTTGGTCTGAACCACACCGAAACTTCACTACAAGTCATTTCCGTTCTTTTTTTTTTTAATGCTCATTACGGGGTCTATGTCATCAGGGAACGTAGACCATTCCTTTGAAAGCTTTTCCATTTCAATATGTTTTTTTATTCAACTTGTTTTAAGTCTGATCTTGTATTTTTTTTCCGAATTCCCCCCCACCCCGGTTTGGCCCATGGGGGCTTTGGGCAATGGCAAACGGAAGATTCTAGCCCTAGAGCGAGTGGAGTGGGATGCTGGACCTGTTTAGTTTTGGACCTGGGACTGACTTCAAAGTGGGGGAGAGCCCTGCCTGCTGTTTATGGGTATGCATTAGTGAGCACGATCACTTTACGCTGCTGAGCGGATGCTCGCTCGTTGTACTTGAGTGGCGCAGCTATATTGATGGAATATTCTGTGTCAGCAGTTGGATAGCGCACTGCATCTTGCAGACTTCATTCCCTCCTGCATTGTATGTCACCTCGATACGCTCTTGAAGCAGCCTCTGGTGCCACAGGTTTTCTGTGTGCTAACCAGTTATCCCATTCGTTCTTCTACCGAAATGCACACTTTTTGTCTATGCCTCTGCTGGTGTTTCCAGGCTTCATACTCTTTTTTTCAGTCAGAAGCGTCATTTATGAAACGGTATCCATGACTCGTGTGACGATGCAGACCGTGACCAAACCTACTGAGGACAGATGGAACGCAGGACCTTCATTTAAAAAATATCTTTCTATTTGGACCGCAGCGTAGTGTTGTGGGGCTTAAATATTGTGGTATTCATCATGGGTTGGACCAAACATAATGGCTTGATTATGGCATTCTCTCTACTCTTAGTAACATGGTAATGGGACCTGTGTATGCTGAGAAATTACCTATCAGTACTTGTTGAAGTCCTCTTGCTTTTGTCATCATGGGTAAGCTACTTTGCGAACTTCCTGACGACAGCAGACTCATTAGTGGTGAGTGCTCCTGAACTCTGGCCTGAGTGCTGTCGAATTGGGCGCTGCTTTTGCTCGAGGGGAGGTCGTATGGTGAGGAGGGAAGGGGTACGATTGCGAAACTCAAATGACTGGTCACTTTAATCGTCAGTGGCAGGATAGGTCTCTGTATTTCCATTGCTTATTTTTTTAAGGTTTTTTTTTTCTCTCCTAAATTGTCCTTTTCTCTGACGGTTGGTTGTATGTCAGCGGTAGATGGCTGTGTCCATCTGACCAGGGAAGTGCGTCGTCTGGTGTCACCTGTACGCATGTAAACTTGGGTCCTTAGCCTTTGGGGCCACAACCCCTGCAGCCATTGCTAAATGGAGGCTCTCATAGAACGACTTTAGTGAATGGCTGAATTGGGTGCCTTGTGACATCATGGCTATAGCTATGACATCACTGCTGCCAGCAGCCCGAAGCCCTCTGGACTGTGTTTATAAACTGTGAGTGAGAGAGAAAGGAGGGAAGATAGGGGGTCTGGGACTCTTGGGCTAACTGTAACAAAAAAACACACGGGAAACAAGACGACAGTGTCATTTCTATCCCCTGCCACGATCAAGGGCCATAACTCCGCAAAAAATATGTTTCGACATCCATTTTCGAACTCAACGTTGATCATGAGTGGCTTATAAAGCATACTAAATTCCACGCGTCTAAATGTAATAGTTTTAGAGCAATCATGTCACCACTGGGCCTGGACGGACGCACAGACAGACGCACTGCCGGACGGACACACGGACCCCAATCCAATATCCCCTAGTCGCACTTCGTGGCGGGGGATGATAATGTCTGATTTGTATTTCTGTTTCTTCTGTAAGAAAACATCCATTAAAACTACATGTCCCAGATTGATCACCATTATCTTGTCCCAGGGTACAGGAATGTGGCTGAGTAGGTGATTGGTTGCTTGCCTCATTTGATAATGGGCCAGGGGTGAATTTTTTTTGGGGGGTTGGGGCTTTTAAGGTTGAGGAATCTGCAGTGCAAAGCTCCTTGCTATTGAATCGCCGTGCTTGGTGCAAATTAATGGACGAGTTGACGTCTTACGACTCCGTGTGACGCATGTGTTCTGTCGCATGTTAGAGCTTGCCCTCTCAAATTTCATTTTCACTGATTGCATTCATAAGTACGGGGGGCAGAACGTTTTGAACCAAATGCTGCTAAGCCTTTAAAAAAAAAAAAAAAAAAAAAAAAACAGTGATGTAAATTGATAGGCTAAAAGACCATATATTTAAAAAAACATTTCAAAGATAATCGCACCCTTCTCTAAGCTATGCAAAGCACCTGTACCTATCCCCTTAGGTGAATGGCGAAATGTGTTAAAAAAAGCAAGAATTGACCAAATTGAGAGTTACCCTTACTTTAATGCTTGTGCTTTTGAGAACAGATGGGCAATTTACCCCGATAAGCTCGCTCTGTCCATAAATTGACACCTTTTTCAGGTCCTTTGGGCTGTCATTTGGAAAGGATGTTTTTGCTGACAGTATGTGGCCACTTCTGTGTTTCCTGGGAATCTAGACACTTTCAGACACCCTTCAAATGAAAATACCAAACATGCACATCCTCCTCTTTTCAGAGTGGGGAGTAAGAATGACACTATGATGAACCTGCCATAAATGTAATCTAGTGACACTGCTGTATTTTATTTTATTTTAGTTTCATAATTGAATCTGCCTTCTGGATTTCTGAAATGCTGTGTTTCTCACTTTACCTTATTTATTATGATTTTTTTTTTTTTTTTTTTTTTTTGAATGAGGTTTCTTTTCTCTGATATCCCTCCATAGGGATGAATTACGATAAGAATGATAGTAATAATATAGTAGGTTAAATGGTGAGTCAAAAAAGGAAAAAAGTTTAATATATTCATTCTGTTTATTAGGGAACTGGCTTTACCAGGGGCCGGTGACGGCTTTGTTCTTAAATTTAGGACTAGATTGAAAAATATAAATGAAAAAGAACTGTTTTACCGCATTTATGGGTTTATTGTATAATCTTGGTTGAAATAAAGGGTTTCCTAATTTCGGAAGGTTATTTGTCTCATTTGTTGACTTGTGTTTTTGTGCGGATGTGATGGAGCTTGGTGGACTGTCAGTAATGACTAATGAGAAAAATCCAGGGGGCGCTAAAGGACCCTCGAGGCTCTGCAGACCCATTCCAGTCTTGTGGCTGGTTTCACTTTCACTGACCAGTATTGTATTTTTAAATGAAAGATAAGAAATTTTTAAATGATATATGACAAAGTTACTATACAGTAGTTTATTTTTCATCATAGTATCCCTGGTGAGATTTAATCACTGCTTTTCAAATGTTAGGGATTCTGGGATATTATTTTTTATGAAGCTGTCATTGTCAATGGATGTTTACGCGGACTGTAAAATTTTCCGTAGCTGTGCATCTGATGGTGGGCGCACTTCACATCTTTACGATCCAGATGATCCCATGATGGCTCTAGGGGGTTTCAATCAGGTGATTGAGCAGGCTGCTCCTTATTTTTTCATTTCCTTCTCAGAAAGTCCCTTAGCTTGGAAAAAAAAAATGTTTTGGGCCATAATCTTGCTCTAACACCCAATTAAATGTTCTTCTTTTTAACCTTTATGAGATTCCTTAGTGATTCCACGCTTCTGTGCCAGAGAGTTCATGTTTTAAATCTGGCCGCTCAGCCGTGGTGTGATTTTGCTTTTACGGTGCCCGTCATTAGATAGTCATTACTGCCAAGCCCAGCACATTTGATAAAACCGGACATGACCACTGCTCAAGTGAAAGACTGAAGAGGATGTATTCCAAATATTTACAGCAAATTAATGAGGTGGAACTCCCGGAGAGGAGTCTGGAGTGTTTCAAGAAAGATGAGGTCTGCCAGCTTATCTATTAACCCAGGTGCAAGCATGCTAGTCTTTCTGGAACAATCTGTTCTCATCATGTCATTATGTTGTGGGTCGTCTTTGCCTGTAATAAGTTTTTGATGCCAAATATTCAGTTCAAAGAGAACCCGCGTAAATCTGTACCGAGCAGTGCCGGAGAAAACAAAGTTGTCCGTAACAACCGTGTGGGTACGTGAGTTGTTGTGTCCACATAGAAGTGTGGACCAGGGAGTACAAATGCAAATCGGATTCCTTGGCCAATTGGTAAGTTTACTGACAAGTTACTAACGGCCTGGACCCTGTCAAACTGGTAAATTATCTGCCTACACCTGATGTAGAATTCAGTTGATACAGATCATCATCAGACCTTTGCCAGTGGAATATTTGGCAGATGCTACTGACTGGCGCCCTTCACAGTAGCAGATTCACGGGTACTTGAACTTCCTGTCATGTTTCCAGACATTTTGTAGTACAAGAATACTCAAGCATTACGTGTTAGGTTAATGTGTCTGTGCGAAGATGGCTGCCCTTTTTCTACTTTTGGGGGATTTTAAATGCATGAAATGTCACCTTTTTTAATTAGTGATCCAAATTTTTTGATCTGTTTAGTTTTTAATGTTCTATTTCCAGTTGCCCATGCATATTTTTTGTTTTTTTCCCTCTTTTTTAATGAAACTCATTTTGGAGACAATAATAGAGTCAATGATGGAGTCTACAAAGTTAATCTAGTACTCACTTGGACTAAAGAAATGATGAAGGAATTTTTCATTGACAACAGATATTGTTGTGATGCTAGAGGAAATCCAGACGCTGAAATCACACAACCGAGGTGATTGAGAGCTGGCTGGGGGTAAACGGACAAATTCATTAGTGGTTGGCCGAAAACCTGTCAGGAAAAGAAACTCTACAAAATCAGCTCCGTTCGTATGCGGAGAATCTTGACTAAGATCAAAACAGAGAATTAGGTTTTTATAACCTCTCTGACCTCCTTTTGTGAAATTCATGATCTTTGCTAAACGAAAGAGATGAATTTGAAGTCTTGGTAAGATCAATTTTGGGCTGAAATTGGATGCTTCACAGAAACTTGGGCCCATGTGAATGTTCCACAAGTCCTTAACCATTGAAGGTTAGAAATATGCAAATAAAATGCAAGAGCTTAAAAAAGAACCCCAAAAATTGGTGGGACTATATTAATAAAGGACTTAGGGAATCAAAATAATCTGAGGGGATGGTGAAACTGGACAATCTTGACAACATGGATGTTGCAGAGACCCTGGACAATGTTTCCTCTGAAGCAGAGGTTGGAAATACTCTTTTATATGCTTTACACACCCCAAATCAGTCAGTTAGGGAGTTTCATGTGCAGTATTGGTGAGATAGAACAGGCTTTCTCAATATTATATCCAAGTTGAAAGCCAGTGGTCCAGTTGGGATATCTCCTTGAACAGGAAAGCAATGTGCTGATGATGTAACACCAGTTGTAACACATCTAGTGAACTGCCCTTACCAGCTGGGAGTTTCAGGCTACCTATCGAGTGGAAGGCTGCGAACATCCGCCCTGTTCCAAAGGTCCCAAATCCACGGCAGATTGGTGACTGGAGATCGATCTCCCTTACCTTATGTCTTGGAAAGATCCAGGAGAAATCTGTGTTGAAAAAGCTTATGGCAAGGGTCCTGAATGAAAGTAGGGCTACGTCTGAATAATCAAAAAATTACGTCCTATCCACTAATGCCTAAGCACTTTAACCTTTGTGGGAAACGTCATAAGGTGAAGGAAAGGTGTAAAAGGGAGTTGCTAACGGCTTAGGAAGACAACCGCGCTAATAAGAGAATCAGAATACACTTACACTAGGCAACGTGATCACGTGTTCCCTGCCCATCAGATAAGTTTCTTTACGCGATTGGCCGGATAAATGGTCGCCGCTTTAAATGTTGCTGCTGCGCAGAATTGCGGGATAGCGTTATCTCATTTCTTTTTGAAAAGAATGGTTCTGTGTACCCTATGATAAAGGAGGTAGCACTGAGACACCTTTCCTTAACATTTGAAGAATTCGAGTGCCCTTATCATGGCTGCCACGCATTTATTTCCAGATCATTTTTTAGGAGTTAGGAACTTTCCCGGGCAAAAAAGACTATTCGGACGCAGCCCAAGAATTGAAATGCGTACTTACCAGGACGTAGTACAACAAATGTGCTTGTTAAAGCTGTCCACACTATGCTCACTCAGACAGACAAGTCAGGCACCAATGACTCGGATTTTGCTGGCTGGTACGTAAAAAGGTTTAGACCAGTTGATCATGCAAAACTCTTGAGGCACCTGGCTACACTAGATTTATGTCCTCAGCTTTTTGACTGGCTCCATGACTATACAACAGGGAGAAGACAGAGTTGTAGCTAATAGCATACACCATTGAGCCGAAACATTAAAACCACTCGGATGCAGCAAATAATGTTGATTATCTCATAACAACGTCACGTGTCCAGGTCTGCAGACAGACCTTAAGACGCTAAGCGAACAATTGGCTCTCGTATTCAATGCATTGGATGCTGGAGAATTGGTAACTGAAGAACTTTGAGAAGGGCCAAATCATAATGGCCTGACGGGTGGGATAGAGCATTTCTGAAGTGGTAAGACTTCTGGGGTGCTCCCTGTCAGCAGATGCGAGTACCTTCTGACAGTGGTCCAAGGAGGGACAAACCATGAACTGGCAACAGGATTTTGGGCGTCTAAAGCTCAGCAATGCATGAGGGCCATGAAGACCATCCCGTCTGGTCCAAACCGATAGAGGTGCGACTGTGGCACAAGTCTCTGAGAATTTCAATGATACTTACAGAAGGAATGTGTCACAACTCACAGTGCGTTATACCCTGCAGTGTATTGCACTTTTTTAGCTTGCAGACCAGTCAAAGTGCCCACTTTAAGCCCAGTCCACCTCTAAAAGCGCCCCCAATGGGCACCTAAGCTTCTGAACTGGACCTTGAAGCAGTTGGAAAAGGACACTTGGTCCAGTGAGTTTTTTTTTTTTTTTAATATATATATATATATATATATATATATATATATATGTATCATGTCTTCGGTTGGCCGTGGGTGCGCCATTTATCTGGAAGGAGATGGCATCAGCATTAACTGTGGGAAAAAGAAGAGAGGAGTGTGATACTCTGGGAAATGTTCTATTGGGAAACCCTGAATTTGGGAATTCATGTGACATCAGTATCATGGAGCTGTTTTGGCGGCACAAGTGGAACCTTCACAATATTAGACAGGTGGTATTAATCTTGTCACTGATTGGTGCGTGCAGTAAGGAAAGATATCACATCTGGGGTTCCGCAGGGAGGTGTTATTTTCCCCCAACCTGATCCTATTGCGTTTGTTCAGCTGAACAGTCCTGTTTCAAGATACATTGGAATTAGGATATGCTGGTGATATACGGCTGTGCCGCACCATTAGACTCCCTGTTATGGGAAATTATACATCAATGTAAAGTGAAGCAAGGCAGCTTGAGGAATGGGCTGCAGCAAATGATATGCTTCTCAATGGCAGGAAGTCAGTGCAGTTTCATTAAGGACCCTCCTCACCCACACCCATTAATCCTCAGTGGACAGGTTATATTGTATTGATATCAGGACTGGGTTTTTAGTGGCATTTTTCATTCATTTATTTGTTGCCTTTCATTTTATATAAATTGTACATTCTGCATAACTCAGTCTTTGTATTACAAATCAGGATTGAAAAAAAATAAGCTGCCCCAGTGTCAGGTAGAGGAAATGACCCAGGCACAGACCAGGGTGCTTTGGCAGAAGCAGGTTTATTAACGGCAAAATCTGGGTCATACGGTCCAAAAATCAGTAACCAGAGGTCAGTATGCCAGATGCAAATCAAGAGAAGTCATAATCCAAAAACCAAACAGAAGTAATGCAAAGGTAAGTAAACAAACACTAGGGACGGGACTGAACTGTTTAAATCTCCAAGAAAACTCAAACCATGACCAGAAGTTCGAGGAATCAGTAAAAGTGCTTGTAGGTTAACACAGACAGTATTGGCTGATAAACTCAAAAGAAATGACCACTGAAGGGGGAGGAATATAAAGGGAAGATGAGTGAAGAATTAAATGAGTTTTTGGTGCGGTGAGCTGAGGAGACCATGCTGGGAGGTGCGGTTACAAACAAGGGGACAAGGTAACTCTGAAACAGGGAGGTGCAAGTGCGGGAGTTGAAACAGAAAACACGTGGCCGGTGAGAGGTTCTGGAAATGGCTGATCTAATACATGGAAACTGCTGAAATAAACAATGAAAAACAGAAAATAATAAACACATCTTAAAAATACTCAATAAAAATGACTGAGCAGTTTCAAACTCTGACATGCCAGGTGTGTTTTAGTGAATGGGGTGTGCTTTGTCATGAAATAATGGCACCTACAGGGAATATTCCTGCCTTCCCCCATGCTGTGTGAAAATGCTGTTGGGAAAAATCAGGCAATTTTCAGGCATTGATTGCCAGAGGAGTTTACACTGGAGGCTATCAGAGATCAAAGCAGAGTTTGAGACCTGTGATGTCCAAACATTTTGCGCAACATGATTGTCAGCTAGGTGATCTAACCTCATTGATTATTTTTTTTCTACCTGTATTTTGTGCTCCCATCCTAGTATCAGGAGCTCTCCAGCCTATTGGTCTTCAGTTTTTTTCCTGTGGGACTAGATTATGGATCACAAGTTGCCGAATGTTGCACGTAGTCTGTTTCCTACGAGTGCGCTCTGTGCAAGTTTGCCTCCCAAAAATGGTAAATTGTTTTAGGGCCAGTAACTCATAACCAAAGGGTTGCAACAATGTAAGAAAATTGCGGCAAGATATCAGTGGTTTTAGAGTGAAGAGAACAGGCTAAAAAATTCATTTTTAAACCTGCTTGTCCAGATATTTGGCACTTTGTTAGTTTACCACCTCCTCCAGCCACAGCTAGACGTGTCAAAAATACATTTCAATTTTCATTTGATCTCTACTTGAATTTTTAGTACAGCATTTGAAGCTATAAGAAAATATTTTCGATATATCAACCAAATAAAGTGGTCAGGTCAGTAACTTTGATATATTGATGCATTTCAAATTGGAATGGCATGTCTTAGTTCTGATTGTTACACCCTGCTGTGCTTTTAGCACTAGGGGAGCACAGGAGAGAGGAGATGAGAGAGAAACTTCTGGGCTGACGTAGTCTGCCGGCAAATACATGGCAAAGGTGTTACGATAAGTCCAAGGTTGGCCAACACAGTGAAAATGGAGGCAGGGAGAGATGGCACTTAATTCATACACTGAAAAAATTGAGACTTTGGATCAAAGTAAAAAAATTGCGTCAACTTGTTACAGCTAATTTTTTTTGTTTTTCTCAGTTGAAAAAAATTACCTTTGTAAATTTTTTTTCAGTTGAGAAAAACTAAAAAAATTAGATATAACAAGTTGACGCAATTTTTTTTACTTTGATCCAAAGTCTCAATTTTTTTCAGTGTGCAACCACTCATCTAAAATACGGAAGAAAAAAATTAAAGCTATGTTGACCTTTTTACAGTAAATTATTGTGCACTGTGCAGTTCAGTCGCCCTATTTTCCATAAAACATTATACAGCTGTGTGGTCATTTTTTGGAGC
The DNA here is from genome assembly GCA_029692085.1 of Gymnothorax javanicus. Lineage (NCBI taxonomy): Eukaryota > Metazoa > Chordata > Actinopteri > Anguilliformes > Muraenidae > Gymnothorax > Gymnothorax javanicus. The sequence continues at coordinate 11,507,700 of CM056195.1, read as the reverse complement.
TCCATTCCCCTGAACTGATGATCCTGAGGAATGTGTGAAGTTTATTTAACATAAATGTGGGCTTCTCCATGGTGTCAGATCAAATCTCTCCTGTTGGCTTAGCGTTCGGATGACCGCCTTGACTGCCTGTAAATGTCCATTTATGCAAAGGTTTAATCCAGTTCTGAACACCCACTAATAGACATACTATTTATTTGCATGCTCCAAACTGTTGCCTGTTTTACAAAAAAGGAAAAGTGAGCCTGAGGTCAGCAGAGCTTGTCTCTCAGCGTGAGCATGCAGTAGTAGCCTACTGCCCAGACTATTTAGTGACTATTATCACAACACTACTGACCGTACAAGTGGAATTTGCTTTGATAAGTTTTCTGCTTGAGCACCGCTCCCAATACGGAACGACAAGCAGCTGAGAAGGCCACTGAACTTCCCCACAGGTAAACCATGAAGAGTTATTTTGTTTTCAGACAAGGCGCAAAAAGTACCTGGGATGGGTGGCATTCACCTGGGGCTCATTGTGTTGCATAGAGGGAGGCAGAATGTTAAGAAATTAATGTTGTCGGCTTGTTGCATTGATCTCCTTAGTGTAGAAATTGATGCGATTTGCGAAACTCAGGAAAACTGCGAAAATATTTTTATTCATGACTATGAACTCCTAATAGCCATTTTAAAATAAATAAATAAATAATAATAATAATTTTAAAAAGTATGACTACATAACTTTCCCCTGTGTTTTGATATGGTGCCTACATTAATCAAATTGGCTTTCTATTATCTTCACCCGTTTTCTTAAGAAGTGTTAAAATTCGAGGAAAAATGGAGATAAATGTAAGGGAGGATGTCATCCAAATGGGGAGAAAATTATTCTCACATGACAGCGATTAATACCGAGAGAAAGAGAGGTCAGCTTGGACGACTGCGTGGGAGAGCAGAGGAGGGGAGCACTGAACGTTACCGTCTGCAACGCTAATTCAAGAATTTTAAACTTTTCATTTGCCCGCGGTGTCCCAAGAAGTCTCTATCCTCACGTAAGTTAAAACAGCCTGGGAATGAATAGCAATCATCTCTTAGAGCTAAATATATTTTCATCTGTCGTCATTATATGATAACAAGCATAAAGAAAAAGACAGGGTGGTGGCAACCCGTCGTTTTCTCAGTTAGTGAAAATTAATCGAATTATTTGCGTCTTTAACAAACTTTGGAATTTGGTAAAGAGGAATTAACATTAACCATAGGTATGATCATTTTTATACATTTCTCGATAAAAATGAATTAAATCAGTCATGACAGTGTTGTCGTATTTTATTGGTTTCTGGTTTGTTGTTTTCTACCGTATGAAGAATCTACAAGAGTGTTTGAACCCAACTGTGCCGTCTTTTAGATCGAAAGAGTCCTCATTGAAGAATTTTGTGGACTTATATAAATACACTGATCCGTGGAAATAAAGAATAGGTTACTGGAAGGAGTTAATGTGTAGCGTAGCCCGCGTTCTTACATGCATCAGACGCCGACGGTGCTTGTTCCTTGAGTCGTAGCAAGGTATTATCGATTGCATTTGTCAGCGTTTTTTCTGTCCATTTTGCATTTGATTCTCTCACTCAAACACTTCTCTCTCTCTCTCTCTCTCTCTCTCTCTCTCTCTCTCTCTCTTTCGGTGCCTGTGTGTGTGTGTGTGTGTGTGTGTGTGTGCAGGTGCAATGTCATGCAGCCCTGGTCTCTGGCGGAGCTCTGGACACAGCTGTGTCCTGGGACTGACTCTCTTGCTGCTGTTAAGTGAGGTCATCACTAGTCGCCTCTGCAACTCACTCGTCAACATGGTGGACGGTTTCCATACTCTCTTCATTTTCTTGCGCCTCTCCTTCTTCTATCTGCCACCCAGCCAGCCCTACACCGCGCCTCCACCTACCCCTTCTCTCTCATCTTCGCCTTCCTCTCCCAGTGGTGCTTCCCTTAGATCTCCGACCATTCTCAGCCCCTCCTCTTCAATGTCACCAAATATGGAGTCTCCCCTTTTCTCACCAGATCCAGGTTCTGCCCCCACTGTTCCAGCCACCCCCACTCTCTGCCCTCCTCCCCCTCCTCTGTTCCTCCCTTATGGCTGGGCTCGGGTTCGACCCCTCGGGGCCATGATCTCCGCACTGCTCCTGGCCTCTCTCTGCATCTCCTTCTCTGTGGATATTGTGAGCCAAATCCTGTGGCCGCATCCAACACAGCATCCTTTGCTGATCTCAGTTGTGGGTGCAGTTGGCCTGCTGGTCAATACGTTGGTGCTCATCATGAACCAACGGGGGTTGCCCGGGCTCAAGGTGGGCCCCATCTGCCCTGTGGCACCTACGAAGAGGACCTTATTCCCAGGCCCTAGCGGCGAAGGTAATTCCCTGTCATGAATGATCATGATTATGAAGCAGTTGCAGGTGCATTGTTTGCAAATCAAGAAGGTTTTTAAAGTACAGGGGGCATTTACGCCAATAATCACAAAATGCACAGCGCACATCCAGAGTGTGTGAGTTTATCATTGGGTATGGTCCATGTGGTATTCATACAACTGGAAAGCAGGATTCAAGCAACTGAGCAGTCAGTCTTGGTAGCCGTATGGCTTTGACTTTAGAATATCGTGCTAATCGAATTGAGTGTTTGATGTTGACAGGTGAAGCTCAGGCAGGAGACAGTAGCGCATCGGGGCATAATAAGGACCAGCTTTGCTCTCCCAGCTTCTCTACAACTGTAGGCATGACCCCTCAGGATGATGCCTTGATGTTCTGCAACTCTGGGACTTCCAGTGTCCTAGGTCCAGACTGTGATTCCATGGGTAACAGTTCACCATCTCTTGGAACCATCCCAGAAGACCACATCTTTATGTCCCAGTCCCATGTAAAGATGGGCACCATGGATTCCATGATCAATAGCAACCCCCGCTGTGAAGGCCAGCAAGAATGTGGCCTCAAAGGTAAGGGCTGAGATAGTCACTAACATCTCAAAAGGGCTTTAGACGGACAATTTTCTGTCCTTCTCTTCCAAAGGGATCTTTGGACATGCAGTTGAGAGTTGCTCATTGGGTCGAGGCGATAATTAGCTACTGTTTAAATGTTGGAACGGCTTTTGATATATATATATATATATATATATATATATATATATATATATTTATATATTCGTCTAAATGTTGCAATTTTGCCAATGTTTTGTCTTTTTGCATATTCAATTACTCAGTGACTCATTTTCTGTCAGTGATTTGCATCCTGTAGTGTTCATTCACACTGTAATCCTGGTGGTGTAGTCGTTATTATTATTTTGCATGACACCGCTGCATGGTAGTCCACAACAACAATCTCCAAAGACAACAACAATGTCTTGAATCACGTGTAGACAAATACAGCACTCTTCTACATTCATTTACTATGTAATGAATACACCTAACAAAATAAATCTTTTTAGTCAGTTCAACGGTTCTTAAGATGGGGGGGGATGTGCTCAAATTGGTTCTGAAAGGTTCACCTGATACTGTCAAAAACATCCACAAATTAAATTGACGGTTTGCCCTACAACCTTGTGGTCACTGTATCTCTTTCAAACTCAGACTGTGACCATACAGAACCAAAATTAACAAAAACATAAAAAATGTCACTGACCAGAGAGTTATGGCACTCACTGCATGCTGCGGTTGGATGTTCAGTTTTTTTGCATTGTTGTCTTTGCTCACTTTCACCAATCAGTTTGCCCGGGCTTTGTGTTTTGATATGGCAAATAGGCAAGAAGGGTGGTAACAGAAGTGTGTGAAGATGGTGACATTTCAAAATTGAAATTAAAAGACAGAAATTCAATCTGCTCCTATCTGCTGTATTTTCATCTCTCAGTCTTTGAGGATGGCTGATTGGAGCTTGACTGCTTGATTGTGTCCAAACCGATCGAAGAGTTCTGTTTATCAGCTCTATATGAAACCTAAATGTCGGCTACTAGATCAAAAATAAATTCAGGAGTAGCTGTATCAGGCCCAGATCATCTGTTTCATATATATAAACATTCAGAGAAATGTTGTCTTCCCTGATGGTGTTTTCACACCTGCCAAAGGGGACCTATGACACTATTTTTTTCAAGTTGTAATATAATTGGACATCCAAAAAAGAGGTTTTTTAAAATATATAGCAGGGGAAAAAACATAAAATTTCATGACTTCTGGGCCCTTTTATTCCTGTCATTCCCAAATCTGAAAAACAGGCTGGTCTGAGTGGACGTCTCCGCATTGAAATGAGCTCTGCTCTGATTGGCCGCCTGTGTTAACAGAGAGCCATTATGTATAAATCCCGCAATTACTAGCAACAGTCTCTAAATTGACATGACTGATTTAGTTTCTAGTTGGCTGTTAAACTACACAATGTACTTGGAAAGATAACATCAACAGCCTCAACAACTATGAGGATGGTAGTTAATTCACAAACAAGTGTGACATGCAGTCGCCATAAAAGTTTAAGGACACTTGGAATACAGTCTCTAACATTAAAAATGGTCCATTGCTAGCATCTACATAGTAGCAACTACTAATTAAAATTCCATTTATTGTGAATGGCCACGCTATTCTTCCACAACTGAATGCCATTAAAAATGGTCACCCGTTTTATTTGTTACTATGGACATGTCTCATAGATCATCTCGAGCAACGATTTCAAAACAGCGGTGTTGTAGTTCCAGCAGGAATAATATGAAGAGTTTGTTTCCAAATCGCAGTAAGTGCCAAAATTTCAAAAATTGAGATAATACCATAGAGCGATAGCTCTGCACTTCTTACACATGGTGCAAAAATCAGTTTTTAGAAATTCATTCGATAAGGTGTATTTTTTCATGGTCAAAGTTTGTGTTTTTCTATAAGATGCAATTGGCGCCAACATAGAAAAAGCTGATTTACTCAAAATGAGTAAAATGGATATATTGCATTTTGGAAACAAACTCTTCATATACTTAATTAGGAAGATGAGGAGATCACTAACCAGAAACGGGGTATACCCTCCAAAGTATTTTAATGGCCCTTTGGCTGATTAGTGATTATACTGTAAATTGATAGAAAAAGAGGTTGTACTCCATATAACTACGTATACCCTCCACACGCTTTCTAAATGCACATTCAGTTTAATAGCAAGCTCTATAACTAACTACTCAGTGATTATGGAAATGTAATGCGTGCATGCTGGGCAATATTGAGGGTGGCACTTGGGTACACAGACAACTGAGCCAAACAATTTAAACTAATGTTACACTTGGAATTAAGTTTAAATTTTAACTAAAATTGGAAGTACCTAGCAAGCCAACTCCATATTCTCCTTGAAAATAAATCTAAGCGACTGCTTCTTTCAATCTTCTGATGCTGGCAGAAAATGAAGACATTTAAGGTTATGTTGGTCATTGCAGTCACCAGCAGAGCTCTTGGTGTTTTTGCCAGAATAAAAAGTCACCCTTTTTCAGAGTCCATATTAAGAATTTGTCACATACCAGAGGGTGGGGAGAAACGTTGGAAATGGAGTGTACCGAGATGTAGGAAACCTGAGGTTTTTGCTCCTAGGGGTTACTTCTCCAGATGTCTTCCTCATTGATTGAAATTTGGGCTACATTTCATATCAAAATCCTTCATTGTCACACTTTATACATATAAGACACAAAATATGGAAAAGCATCAGAGGACCCCTATTAGATTTTTTTCCCTGAGTTAAGGATAGCTCTCAGTTAAGAAAGAGCTTTGTGCAAAATCCCTACTGGTGTATTTTTGCCTGACATCTGTCACTGTTCCTAGATTCTGATGCAGGAATAGCTGCTGCTGGCAACGAGAGACCCATGCTGACCAGGTGGTGTCGCTGTTCTCCTGGCCTCATTGCGATAGCCCAGGCCCTGATGGGCTCAGTTCTGGTTCTGGTCTATGGGCTGGTGCTACTCCTGAGTGATCCGGGCTGCCTGCACAGTTTGGTGGGCTGTGAACAGCTCGTCTACCTGGACCCAGGATTCTCTGCCCTGGCTACGCTAGTATTCCTGGCCACCACGCTCCCCCAAGCCTGGCACTATGGCTACCTGCTACTGCTCGGCACCCCACCCAACTTATCTTTACAAGAACTGTCCAAGTGTATTGCAAGCGTTCCTGGGGTTCTGGACTTACATGAACTACACCTTTGGCAGCTGACTGAGACACAGCTTGTGGCGTCGGTCCATATTCACTGTAGCCTGGGACTAGGAGCACAGGCGTGCTCGGACTTGCTTTTGGGGGTTGCAGAGGTTCTGCAAGGGGTCGGGGTGAGTTATTCCTCTGTTCAGCCTGAATTCCTGCCAGCTAACCTCGCTAGCCTCGGCAATACTCCGCCCACCGGGCTCCCACAGCCTCTTACGGCCCCCCATTGCAGCCTGGCCTGTGGACAAGAGTGCGCCCTGAAGATGTGTTGCTCAGACAGAAAGGAAAGGGCACGGCTGCTGCCCTCTGCTGGCATACTTGAGAACGTGCAACCGCAGGACCTAGTTATTGAAAACACCTATCTCTGAGCAGTCTGTAATGCAGTCTATATTATAGCTTCTTTGCCAAAGACACTATGGGCAGTCCTACATCATTTATTTTCATCTTAAAGTGAAAATGCCTTCAGGTTCAGAATGAGAAGGATCTTAGAGTTGATGGGTTTACACAAAGACAGAATTAGACACAATTAGACAGAAGTACCAAAAATTGAATTTGTGCTAAGAAACCTGATTGACCAACTCACTATTCATTATACTCCGTCTGGCCAAAAAAAAGTCACACACTCAAATATGTCACTGAACCACCTTTAGCTTTGATGACTGAATACATTCTTTATGGCATTGTTTCAATAAGCTTATGCAATGTCACAACATTTATTTCTGTCCCGAGTTGCATTAATATTTCCCCAAGATCTTGTATTGATGATAGGAGAGTCGTACTGCTATGTAAAGTCTTCTCCAGCACATCCCAAAGATTCTCAAGGGGGATAAGGTCTGGACTCTGTGGCGGCCAATCCATATGTGAAAATGATGTCACGACTCTTTCACAATTTGAGCCTGATGAATCCTGGCATTGTCATTTTGTAACATGCCCATGTCATCAGGGTAGAAAAAACCATTGATGGAAAAACCTGGTCATTCAGTATATTCAGGTAGTCAGCTGACCTCAGTTCTTGGGCTCATATCCTTGCTCAACCTGGACCTGATCAACTGAAGCAACCCCACATCATAACACTGCCCCCACAGGCTTGTACGGTAGGTACTGTGCATGATGGGAGCATCACTTCATCCGCCTCTCTTCTTACACTGTTGTGCCCATCACTCTGGAACAGGGTAAATCTGGACTCATCAAACCACATGACCTTCTTCCCCTGCTTTAGTGTCCAATCTTTTTTCATCTTAGCAAACTGAAGCGTTTTTTTTTTTTCCAATTAGCCTCACCGATAAGTGATTTTTTTAAAGGCACCACAGTTGTTTAGTCCCAGTCCCTTGAGTTCTCATCGCATTGTGGGTGTGGAAATGGTCTTACTTTCACAATTAAACATAGCCGTGAGTTCTACCGTTGATCGTTTACGATTTGATTTCACAGAACAATTAAGTGATCTCTGATCACGACCATACGAGATTTTTTTTTTCCGACCGCATTTCTTCCTCAAAGGTGATGATCCACCTCTATCCTTCCAGGTTTTAATAATGTGTTGGACAGTTCTTAACCCAATTTTAGTAGTTTCAGTGACCTCAGGAGTTATTTTCTTTGCTTCATGCTGGCTAATAATTAGACCCTTCTGAAACAGAGTAACATCTTTTCCATGACCAAAGGATATGTTTTCTGACATGTTTGTTTAAGAAATGAGAAGATACTCACTGCATTAGTTGGGATTAAACAACTTGTTGGCAGCTGAAGCATATGAATCCTTGCTGGAATTATCCAGTTGAAGGCTGGTCTATTTGCTTAATTAAACCCAGGTGGTGACCTTTTTTGACTAGGCAGTGTATAAGCATATCCAAAGCCTCACAGTAATTCTTATCCATGCAACCAAAGATGAACAAATTGTACAAAGAGCTCTATGTTTGTAGTTGTATTATTTGTATTTAATATTGAGGTGGACCTGAATAGTTTTGCTAACATACTATGTTAGTGTGGCAGTCATAAAGTAGCACAGATGGTTGATGTAAATTTTGCACAGTCACCTTAAAATCAATTTATTAATATTTCATCAATTTCGTTAAAAATTTCTGTTCTATAGTCTTTGGTTTTATTTTGTTCTATATCTGTAATCCTTTGACATGTATTTATGTGTAATTTCTCCTTTTTTAGGAGGTTTTAATAAAATTAATAAATAATGTACATGCCATTGCAAATATTAGTAAGTTATGCATCTTCATTATCTGCAGCCTTGCACATTTCAAAATGTTATCTTTATTTTGGAATTATATAAAAATTGCAAATACACCATGGAAAACATTTCAAATTAGCCTGAACTGAATTGTTTGCTTCAATCCTGTGACAACCTTAAATTAACTGTATGCCTCCAGTGCTTTAAGTCACAGGTTCTTACTCTTACCTGTGAAGACCGTCTGAATAATATATAATTTGTCCTGAAATTTTCCCTAAATAAAGGCTTCAATGAGTCATCAATACCAGTATGGTTTCTTTTGAGTATTACATGATTTGAATGTGTTTGAAAGAAGTTTATTAATGTTTGCTCAATAACCTCCTCAATAACCACAAATTCTATTTCATCGGTTAAATACAGACTTCAATATCTCTGGGCAATATATTCTCAGTGGTATAAAAATCCACAAAGACTGCTGGGTCCCAGTTACCCCAATCAAAAGATAGGTGTTAATTTGTTTGAAATTCAAAATTGTTTTTCAACTCTTTTTTCATATTAACTGATGTTTGCCAGAACTTGTTATGGAACATATGAAGCCCCATATCTTCAACTTTACAATCAATATTTCCACTAAGGTTGTTACCTTGGGGAGAAAAAAGAAGGGATGTATGTATGTATAAATAAGTGAGATAGATAGATAGATAGATAGATAGATAGATAGATAGATAGATAGATAGATAGATAGATAGATAGATAGATAGATAGATAGATAGATGGATGCCACTCAAAAATGAAGTTTCTAATTTTCATTGTCCCACCCCCTAAATGTGTTCATAATGTGAAAAGAAAAAAACATGGCAAAGCTTGGATGTATTATAATAATATTTACTGGTAGCTCAGCCGTTCCAAAGTTATACAATAATGTGTAATGTTCCGAAAAATTCTGATATAATCATATAATGTTAAATGTATCCTAAAAATCACAATATTGCAGAGACCATCAAAATCAAAGACTTGCAGTTACTTCAAAAGTCAACAAATGATTTTTGAACATAAACAGATTAACACAGACAGTGACCAAAAATGTCACAATGTAAATTAGTTGTCTGCAAATTAGTTGTCAACAGCAGCTGCAGTGAGTGCAGTTAAGGTGGATTTGTTACTGTTTGAAAAGTCACGGCGGTGACATCGTAGTTTATCGTTTTGCAAAGTGAACAAAATATTTTTTCTCTAATCGGTGCATACATTGCATTAAGGTAGGTATATACTCCCAAATACATTTTTATCTTTCATTCATAACAATTTAGTACCAACATCATATGAACAACAACTAAATACAGAATAAAAGTGATGGCTCGTTTACATAAATTATGCTAATTAGGTCCCGAGATGGCTACCGCAATGTGGAACTTGATCAAGTACCTCAGGCAGGATTTCTCTAAAACTTTTAATTACTTTAATCTCAAATTTTCACATATCATTTATGACTATATAGTGCATGTTCTGATCAGAGGGTTTTCAGAAATAATATTTCTGTGAAGAAATATGGGCATTCTAGTCTTTTTTTTTTTTTTACTTTATTGGGTACCTAATTACCACATAATCTAGGAGTTACACAAATGATTTCTTCAAAATGCCTGATCAGCCCATAGACATGCATCTGGTGAACTTATATTCCAAGTTTCACAATGATAGCGTGAGAGAAAGAGGAGAAATGGTGTTTGAAGCAATGCTTGGCAGGTCAAAATCAACATTTTTGAGAAATTGACAAAAAACAACAGATGTCCATATTTTTATAGTCCTATTAAGTACATACACTATGAACTTACTGAAGGTTATTTTACGAAAATGTCAAAAACAATTTTTTTTTTGAAGCCTATTTTGGGAGTGTATACCTACCTTAAGAAGAAAGCAGCGCGTTTTACTGCCGATGGATAATTTTTATTCATTGGAAAACGTGTTCATCAAGCAAAATGATCGACAACAGGCCAAGAATTATTAGCGCTCATTTTAACTTAACAAAGAGAACTGGCGACACCTGATTGTCCTTAGGATTTTGGGGGTTTATGTGAAGTCATTTTACACAAGCTTTTATTTAGCCGTGGCGGTGCGCCACGATCAATTACATGTAGCGGAAACCCTGGTGATGAAACAGTTAAATTAAATAAGGTTTTATTTCAATATTAAAACAAACTGTTAAACTATTAATACACGCACGCAACAACTACTAAATAGTTACCCTATGAAAATATTCCAGCCTATTGAGCTACCAGAAAATATGCATGTATTTGCATGAAACTTGGAGTAGTTATTATGCTTCATAAAAGGAACAAAAAGGGGGTGGGACCTGGAAAACGTTGAAAAGATTTTTGGCCATTACAGTCAGTGGCACCCTAATAGATAGATAGATAGATAGATAGATAGATAGATATATATCATGATGATTTTAGATCCGTCATATTTAAGAAAGGTTTTAATGCTGAGCTCAACAACCTACTTTCAGCAACAACACACTACAATGAACAGGTGCATTCACCAACATTTTAGACCGAACCTATACCTCCGTTTCATGTCTCCGCCCCCAAGATGTTCCGGTCAGCCAATAGAATTTCAGATTCTATGAAATTCTGTTGCAAAGGATTATGGTAACTTTCTGTCATTTATCAAAAATAGTTATAGTATTTGCGCATTTTCACTGTCCACTTCAAACTACATTAAGCAACATTCGTAATAATTGCAAACACATTGTCTCTGCCAGCCACGTTAGGGTCCCACAAGCGTGAAAAGTATGTAGCCATCAAGCTATATATACATACGTGGCTCCCTTTTTTTCTGCCCGAATGAACCTCGGTGGTCCGGGGTGCAGGCTTCAAACCTGTAGCTGCCTAGCGGCAGAGTGGTTCAATTCCACCTTTCGGGCGCAATTACACGTTAATTATGGTTTATTTGAGAAAAGTATTGATACTGTGATTTCGCGAGATTGCCTGCCAGAGTGCTGCGTCCTGAGATACGAGGGGGTAAGTTTGGCCTATCGTGAGTGCGAATATACCGTATTTCGAAGAAGTTTCACTACGTTCTGACTTCACATGTAACTTTTCTCATCTTAATCAGCGACTGATACACGCAGCTCGCTTTACCCTTCAGAGCTGTTTTGACGTTCGAAACTCAAACTTGGTCGCAGATGGATGACCTCAATGATGGACAATCTAGACCACCAATGAGCATTCGCCGGAATATTATTGGAACCAATCGCTGTTTCGCATATGGTTATCCTTTCTGGCGGAAGTGAATCTCTGTCCTTGGTAATCGTTGTAACGTGGGGTGCAATGGCTGGTGAAGTTGCGATTGCCTGGTGATAGATGGAGTCATCACGGTATCGTTTTCGTGACCTTTTCTGGTGGTATGTTGATCTATTTGCAAAATTCGACATATATTGTGGAATTCGTTTGTGACTGCTGTGTAAAAGCAATATCGCTACCAGAATCGATTGCATTTAAGTGAGACAGTTCGCTCGCATACGACGTCTCATTCACCGACCATCCTGGACTTCGCAAACGAATAAGAGCATAAGGAAGCTTAAGTAGTTTGACTGAGTTGAGCTGATACTCCATCGAAAGAACATGCCTCTACACAAGTACCCCCCGCGGATTTGGGAGATGCTGAAGATGAAGCAGGGCATCTATGCTCGACTGCCTCAGCACTATCTGCGCTCGCTCCAGGAGACGCAGCCACCCACGCCGGTCCACTGGAGGCCCCTGGGGGTGAAATACAAGCTCAACCCAGAAACTAACGTCCGTCAGCGTGTTCAGGACATTCCTATTCCCATGTACTATCCCCCGGAATCTCAAAAGGGGCTCTGGGGAGGGGAAGGCTGGGTGTCAGGATACGTATATGCCAATAATAATAAGGTGAGTGTCACAATACATGAAGGCTTTATCTTATCCGGATTAATTTCTGTAATAATTCATTCTTTCTCTTCGAACATTAAATTAAACAATCTTCCGATATGTCCATGCCGTTTAAGGATTTGTTTATTTATACGCTGCGCTGAAACACTCTTAAAAGCGTATTCCACCACTGGAAAGAATAGTCTTTTCATAACGCTTCGCTGCATATGCAGTAGACAGGCGAAAAAAAAAATGAAATTGGTGTCCCATGACCTGAGAAAACGGAGAACAAGGGCTGTGGTATTTCGTTTTCCACAAAAGGTAGAAAACCTTCAATTACTAGAATGCACTGGGCATGTTGCTGTCCGGGAACTGAAAGCTGGGTAGGCACAACACAGTCCTGTACAACAATTACAAGTGCCGACTTCTTCTCGGACATTTTCCTAACGCGTTTTCCGATGATAAGAAGAATCCATTGGCAATTTAAAAGAGAATCCTACTTAATGTGATCGATGGTTGATTTAATTACAGGCTAAATTCAGTTCAGAAATATATAATTTACTTATCAATAGGCCTATGCTTTACCAAGGGTAAACCGCTGTGGAAGTTTCGCACCACCTTAACGACAGATCTGGCGATCTGACTTGTGCCTTATGATTGTTTAAATTAAATCAAAGACAAAGCTTTAAAACGCCTTCGCACAATTTTGAACAAGGCTGTTTGAAACGCTCCAAATTGCGCGTCCAAATGAGCGATTAACGTCTTACCCTAACGAGGAGAACGTGCAACACTTTACGGTGTAAAGTGTTTTCGGGGTGAATGTGAAAATGATTGAGAACAAGTCAGGACTGATAATTGTTTTAAAGGGATTTTCTTGTTTATTTTTGGGGCTCAGTGTGCCTTTAGCGGGCTTCACAACCATATGATTATTAATGTTTTGGGAAAGAACATGATGGATAAGGTTGCGCGTGTTTGTGTGTGCGTGCATCTGTGATCTGTGCGGTTCTGTTTTTTCCACAGCTTTCTCCTCGGGTGAAGAAATGCTGGAAACCACAGCTGTTCACGAGGGAGCTGTATAGCGAGATCCTGGATCACAAGTTCAGCATCACGGTCACCGCTCGAACCCTGGACCTCATCGATGCTGCCTACGGCTTCGACTTCTATATCTTACAGGTGCTGGACATTCGTAACGGCACACTAAAGCAAAAACATGGTACTTTATTTAGTTGAATATTGTTTATAAAGATATTCATAATTAAGTAGTGATTGGCATTTAATAGTCTGAAACAAGGGCATCTAGCATGATCCTTGTAATACTTGCTTCTACTTGGGGGGTGCTTTTTCAGGGTAGCTGTGAAAAAAAATATACATAAAAAAACAATTATTTCTAATATTCCTAATATTTCTTTTTACTCATATTTTTCTGCTGAAATTTTTATTTGGAAGTTTAAGTGATTTCTTCATCATAACCACTCATCTTCTCACACAGTGGTGTCCTTTCAAGCTCTTTTAGAAAAATTGCTGTGGTACCGCATCCTCCATTTGTTTCCCAATACAGCAGTAAATTTTTTTTTTTGTCTGTTCCCAAAATTCAAAATTGAATTGAAATGACAGATGTTGATGGTATTCAAATAATCCATCACAATGTGAAAGCAGTGCTTAATCTCATACCTGTTGAAGACTCGCTTTGCTTCTGAAAACAGAAGGAACTCTGGATCAAGTGTGTATCAGCTTGGTGAAATTACTGCCAAGGTAACTGCGCACAATGCCAGTGAATTGCACATTTACTTTATACTCTAGAATTAAAGACAACTTATGGTTCACATTGTGGATATCGCCCTCAAATATTGCTGGACCACCTGGTTGGCTGTTTGTCCATGCGATCTGCGCTGAAGTGCCTAATTAGTTTCTTGGCTAAAGTATCCATTCACCTTTTTTTGCGAGGTGTAAATTGTCTGGTGAAAAATCTGCAGACACTGTGGGTCTTGTCTGGAGTTTTGAGACCCCTTGGGGAAATGGATAGTCTTCAGCTTTCAGCTGAATTGTTTGTGTATTATATTATTTTTATGTATGTGAGGGCAGACTAAACCAGACTGAGTGTTTAGTGGTTGACGGACTCTGTTCCTCTCACAACAGGCAAAGCTGACTGGCCCCCAGGAGACTGCACTGGTGAGCACTGCGACTAAGACGCTGCCCATTCATGCGTTGTGTTTTTTATTTGTTTTTTTTGGGTTCAGACTGCAAAGCAGGACCTAAATTCCAAACTGGGCATGGACCTTAAACGGGCCATGCTGCTTCGGCTCGCTCGCTGGGAAACGGAGCTCTACCTTGATGACCCCGCTCGTCGGGAGACCATCTACAACAAGTACAAGGTGCCCCCGACTCCCCAGAGCAAGGAAGTGTTATGAATGAGTACAGTGTTACGGGTCTGTTGCATTATGGATGTGTTCAGTGCTACTTGTGCGCCAATCGGTATAGATGAGTGATGTTATGAAAGAGTACAACATTTGTGCATCTGCTCCTTGATTCAGATCTGCATCAAAATTTTATGTGTACTGTCTTGGTCTTGGACTTGGATGAGTGCCTCTTCTCTTTACTGTTTTATGGATGAGTACAGTTTTACTTGTGTGTACAATTGTATGGATTAGTAGTGGTTTGATTGAGTGGTGTTACCAGTATTTACTGTGTTTTGGATGAGTACAGTGTGAGTGGTGTGTTGTCTTATAGATGTGTACATTGTTATGAATGAGTACTGTGCTACTGCTGTTTAATGTGTTTTGGTTGACTACAGTGTTTTCAGCTGTTTACAGTCTTATGGATGTGGATGGTGTTACTGGTGCATACTGTGTTACAGATCAGTACTCTGTTACTGTATTTTGAAGAAGTACTGTGTCACTGGTGTTTAGCGTTTTGAATGAATATGGTGTTTGTGGTGCGTACAGTCTTATAGATGTCAATGGCGTTACTGGAGCATACAGTGGTATGGATGAGTGCTGTGTTACAGTTATTTACTGTAATTTGGATAAGAACTGTGTTACTGGTGTGTACATTCTTATAGATGTGAATAGTGCTACTGGTGCGCTCAGTGTTACGGATGAGTACTGTGTTACTGGTGTTTATTTAGTTTGGGATAAGTACTGTTACTGGTGTTTAGTGTTTTGGATGGGTATGGTATTAGTGGTGCGTACAGTCTTATAGATGTCAATGGTGTTACTGGTGCGTACGGTGTTATGGATGAGTGCTGTGCTGCTGTAATTTGCTGTGTTTATGAGTACTGTGTTACTGGTGTGTACAGTCCTATAGATGTGGATGGTGATACTGGTCTGTACAGTGTTATTGATGAGTGCTGCGTTGCTGATATGTACAGTGTTGTTTTTGTACACGTTGCGTGTCTTGGGCTGACAGTGTTGTGTGAGCTCTGGTTCTCTCCTGGGCAGAAGTTTGTGATCCCAGAAGAGGAGGCTGAATGGGTGGGGCTGAGCCTGGAGGAGGCTGTGGAGAAACAGAGACTCCTGGAACAGAAGGTAACACAGGGTGCATGTAAGGCAACGCCTGTGTTCCATGGGAGCTGAAACTCTTGCGCTTTTGGCGGCTGGTCTGCTCGCTGAAAAGTGGATTCTGTGTATAACTATGGAGCCCTTTCCATGTATGCATCTCCACACGTGGGTTTATTTGTTTTGACTGTTCTGTGCGTGCGTTGGTGTCAGTGTGCAGAAAGCTGGTCACCATCTAGATAATGTGACATCATAGTCAGGATTACAGCGGTATTGTTGTCCAAAATGAACAAATTCTAGTTGCATTGATGCTTAATTCAGTCTTTCATCCATTCAAAGTTATTATAGATGTCTCTGAGTGGAGCTAAACGACAGAGCCACAGGAAAGGGTCATTGACCTAGTGAAAGGAAAGCTGGTGGATCCAGGCATTACATTTTCTCTTGTTTCAGTTGTACCAGCACACAAAGCATGACACTGCCTTTGTCGTTCGTATTGTGTACAATAGGATACCACTGCTTGGTTGAGTCTGTTGGCACACAAAAAATGCATGCTGACATGCATACATGGAACGGGATGTCAGTGCATAGAATCAGGTGCTAAACTGCGTGCCGAAACGCACTGACGTTTTCAGCTTACGTGGAAAATTGGCCTAAAATGGGGAAAACCAATGAGCAAAACTCGGGGTGCTGGGATGTGGGGTTAATACTGGGAGGAAGAAAGGCCTGTACCAATCGGAGGAGTGTTATGAGAATGTACAGTGTACAAATATGCTGGAGTACAGAGCCTGGACAACAAAAATTGACTTGCAGACTTGCAGTCTGTACTGTTGATTATGCAGAGGTGCAAAGTCTCGGGGTCAGAAACTAAGACTTAGCATGTGTTTTTTCCACCCATTCACCTGCTGTTCTCACTTATTAGTTATACCTTCAGGGCGAAGGATCCTGCTAATTAGTAAATCTCAGTGGAAATAAACACTGAAAATACCGGCACTTTGTACTGTCTGAACTTTTGATTTCACCTCTCTGTAAATGAAATACCTCCATGTTCATTTCAAATGTAATGCATTAATTCCTCTGATGCTCGCAGGAGCCGACGCCGCTATTCATAACCTGCGTGGACAAGCTTGTGCACGAGTTGGCGGTTCAAAAGCTGTCTGAGCCCGAGGTGGTGGAAAAATGAACGCCCGTCTGGAAGTGCTCCTGGTCCTCTTCTCTCCGCGCTGTCTGTTCCGCTGCCCCCTGTCGAGCTGCACTGCATTACTCTCCCATCAACAGGAAGAGACAAACACTGGCTGATGATGGACGCTTTTGTTATTCGAGCCTCAGACATTTTAGCGCCATCTCTCACATCCTGCTCTAGAGATTTGCGCCCTCTGTGGGTCAAAGCTGAACCAGCAGCACTTCCATCAGTCTCTCTTGATCAGAGGTAGTCAGCCCTAGTCCTGGAGGGCCCCAGAGTGGGTTGGCTTTTGGTGTTACTCTGAACTAGTTGACCTTGTTGATTACCACTAACTCCCCTGATCTGCTTTTTTGAGTCCAAACCGGGTGGTGAAAACAAAAACCAGCACAGCCTGGGGCGCTCCATGACCACAGTTGGCTACCCCTGTTCTAGATGTGTGAAAACTGGAAATATCTTCCCCTCTGTCCATTGAAAGAAATTAATAAAAATTATTTTCTATCCTGAAGTTATGCCTTCTCTCACTAAGGCATTTTTTGATTTCTCATTTCTCTTCGATTGTTTTTCCATTCTGCAAGTGTTTATCTTCTCATGTCTTTAGGTTCATCATCAAATAATTTAGAAATGTTGAAAAAGATCAGGAGCTTCATGTTCAAAGTTTTGCATCTATAACGGTGGAATATTTTTCACAGATTTAGGCAGATTTGACACATTTTCAAAAACTAGAGTGGCCCTCGGAAACCTTTTTGCCAAGGTCAATACAGTTCATTCTTATATGATGGACAAATCTGCAAGCGCACCATCATATTTCTACAGTTGGGTGTTTGTCATTATTTAACTTTGCTACTGTCTAATGGCTGTTAAGATGTATGGCACTTATTCTGCCTTGGCGGCCAATTGCCGCATCTCGCTACGTTTACGAAAGTGAAAAAAGTAATTTGTCTATCTGCTCCTTGATTCAGGTCTGATCCAAAATTTTATTTGTTCTTTCTGGATCCATGCTACACCCTTCCACTGAGTTTCACGAAAATCAGGCCAGTAATTTTCCATAATCCTAACCCACAAACCAACAAGCTTGACCAATCACAACCTCCTTGGCAGAGGTAATAATAGTTTTTCTTGATGATACAGTCCTGGCAGAAAAAAAGAAGATAATAGGACAACAACAAAAAACTTATAATGGTAAGAATGATAGAGTTTAGCCCTCTGTCCTTGTAAAGTTGTGAGAGAAAGCTGGGCTGACAGATGGGCACTTGGCTGTACTGCTGATTCACGGCAGCACAAATGAGAAATGACACAATGGGGGTGAATCATTTTATGATCAAAGGAATGACTCATCGCTTGGTTGGAGAAAGTGAGTGATGTACCCATGTGAATTCCAGCAATGTACAGAGGGTGCTTCTCTTCAGGTATGACATCAGTGTAAAACAGAGGTCATAGTCAACTGCTGCGCTTTCCAGCTCGCTCCTGGAGGACCCCTGTGTATGCTGGTATTCTTTCCAACCAAAATTGCAATCAAATCATTTCAACAAGCTAATAATTGTATCTCCCTGACGACGATAGTTGGGAGATACTATGGTTTAGTTCGGGGGCCGCTGCCGCCGTCGCAGAGATTTTCTGTTCCAGGCTCTAGAGGCTTCAAAGTTTATAGGATTTTTCTCTAAATTTGCATAGTCAAAGATGTTTATTTTGCAATGCTCAAGATCAATTTTCGGCAATTTCCGATATCCAATATGGCCGCCGGCGGCCATTTTGTCTAAAAAATTTTTTTGGCAGATTTTGTGTTTTCAGCTCATTTTGAGCCACATTTACATATATATATATATATATATATATATATATACATGTACAGGAATGCATATTAATGTCATAGCAAGAGTAAAAATAGTAACATTGCGGCTGTAAAAATTTGCAAGTGATCTCTCATGGGGATCGGGGAGATACACGACTCAGTCCCTGTGGCGACCGAGTTATCTAGTTTTTCTTTGTCTTTGAATGTTTCATCAGCCAGATGGTTGGGATTTGTGGCTGGGTGGTCTGGATTTTCACCAATTAGCATCCCATTGATTCACCTCCGTCTCCTTTTAATTAGAGTTAATTTGCCTTCTTTTATGTAAGTATCTGCAGTATTTCTAACCAACAGTAGAAGACCACAGACGTAATTGTTCATGTCATATACAGCATAGCCATTTGACTCTGTGTTTAAGCAATCCCACATGAAAAGCACCTTGTTAAGAAAAATGAACAGCTTAAGATAATTTGATTGCCATTGAGATTGGAACAAAAAACGGCATACGCCATGCTACTCCATGACCTAATTTGGGAACCACTGAGTCCACCCTATTGCAAAAATCTGTGCCTCTGCATTGATATACCCATATTCTCCTGTAGGTGGCAGTCGTGTTCTTAAGAGTCAGTAGCTTTCAGGTGAATTCTCATAAAAAATTCCCCGAAAGGGGGAAAATGAATAAATAAATAAATAGCCTTGTTCTGAACAGCCTGCTACTCGTGACTTGATTGCTAATATTGGCCTAAAGTAGCAAGCTGAACAATATGTGATCAACATGAAATGCACCAATATGTCAAAAATACCCAGATTAAATACTACTCTGGTCCACAGAGTGAAGCCAGAGCTGTCGATTTGGTTTGCTTTATCTCAAAATGAAACAAAGTCAATGGTAACTTCTTACGTAATCCCAGGGACTAAGAGTCTGAGTAAAATATTTTTTTTTCTACATGTGGTAACACATGACTTCACCAAGTCTTCAAGTTCACAATGAATACACATGATAGTTGGACCAAAACCTGTCGACCTCATTTGGATGACTCTGCTAAAACTCAGATATACTGCATTTGACTTACAGAAGTCAGATATCTTAAGCCCGCATTCTGGAATGGACCCAGGTTCATACATTTTGTTGAATAAGTGCACGGAGTAAAACCCAGAGCATTTGTTTTTACTGGACTGTCTCAGATTTCGGACAGTTCTGGGTCTTACTGTGGTTCTACTCCTGCTCACTTAAAAATCTTATAAGAATCAGGGCACTGGCATAAATACAAAAAAGTAACAATCAGCCAGTGTGAAAATGCCTACATGTCTCCACCCACACTTGGCAGAACAGCTTTAATTTGGACAGAATGGCCGGTTATTTGAGCCACTGGTCATTCCAGGTCCGGCCAGCACAGAACATGCCTTCTCAGTTCAGTTGTTGGATAAAAATTTTAATATTTTATTCACCAAATTTTTAATTTTATGAGGAAATAATTCATCCAGGAAATGATCTAAATGTGGAAAAAGGCTGAGTAGAAAATGCATCACGTTAAAAGCACCATTCCGTTCCACCTCATGTACTGTACTAAACTGTTCCACCATTTGGTGGGAGGCCATCAGATTGAAGGGAAAGTTTCAATAAATAAATAAATGAACAACCCAAAAACATTTGTTAAAGGATTCTTCGGCATTTTCTGCTCATCCATGACAGGAAGCCCAGACAGTTCAGACATCTTCAGATATGTTCAAGGGATTAATAAAGTGAATTATGTAGGATTCCTTCGGCCAAGTGTTGTTAGTAGAACTCGGGGTCGCAAATGGAAGTTGACCAAGGGTAAATTTAGCGCTGATATTAGGAAATATTTTTTCCACCCAGAGAGTAATTTCAGTGTGGAATAGCTTGCCTGATCATATTGTTGAGGCAGAAACCTTGGGAATTTTCAAGAGCAGACTTGACTTAAAGCTCGATACCATTGAGTCATTGAGTATTTGAAATGATATATTCACAGTAGTAAAAAGAAACTGGTGAGCCTAGTTGGGCTGAACGGCCTGTTCTCGCCACTCATGTTTTGTTATGTTTTGTTATGTTAGATGGACACGACGCTATAAAATGAACTTTGTTATGGCTACCACTCACGCTTTCAGTCCTCTACTGCCATTATTCACCAGAGCACCATCTCTCTGAAAGCAGAGACAGACCTCAGTGAGGGTTGTAGAGATCTTTTCCTGTTTCCCCTCCCATCTTTTCAGGCATAAGATGGCAGCAGTCTTGGCTGCGGGCTTATTTTTCCTAACTAAATTGTGGTACCTCTTCCACGCTGAGCCACACTTCAGCCAATCAGATGGTACCTAAATGGAATTGTAAGCCAATCAGATTGTACGTAACTGGAATTTTTTTTCTAACTTGGTTATGAAAAATAATCTGGTGTCCTGGCCCCCTCCTGCTGCTCATTGCCCTGTAATTCTGAGAAAAATGAAGTGTTTAGTCCTGATCCTGCTCTCTCCCTTGGTCTCCATTAATGTCTCTCACCACTCTCTCTCTGGGCAAAGAGGGCTGAACCATTATTTTAACGCTGATTTGATGACCATTTGGCAGGTACACCACTATGTTTACATGTGCACAGAGAGATCATCGGTTTTTAGGAGCAGATTAACCATTATTCAGATAGACCTCTCCTACTTAGGTAGCATCTCCAGCTTATAGGTACATTTGCTGTATAGAATTAAGACAGCACCTTCCATTTTTAAGTGCCTGTACAGGCACTGGAAATTAAAACATCCATGTTTAGGTGCATGGCTTGAGTTCTGATTGGTACACATTAACTGTTGAGCAGATATACCAACAGGAATAGGAACACATCACAGCGGCTGTATTGGGAATTCGCCGCAGAAGGTGAGTGGTCAGGCCACGGTACAGAGCTTGCCAGCCTTCCTCCTTTGTTACCATGGAGATTGTTTGGAAGAATTCACAATACTTGCTTCCTTCCTCTCGTAGCCTCATGTGAATTGCTCCTGCATGGGAACTGACCCAAAAAGGATGATCAACTTTTTAAAACACTTATAAAGGAGCCTTTTGTGCAAAGCACTAATGTGGAACGACTCAGAAGTCCTCCCACCACAGTTCTGGACCTGGACCCTCTCATAGGCTCACCCCGAGTGTCAGCCATGGTGGGGGCAAAAGCCTTGGAAATTGCAGCAGCCATCATTAGCCTCGCAAAGTCCGACGCATATTTCACCCTTAGAGTGCTGATATACATTTTTAAAAGATATAAATTTGATAATCTTGAGCTGTTCCAAACATGTTAGATTTTCAATGATACGAAGATTTTCAACAGCGTTGATTTTTATATCTTAAATCACTGAGCAAAAATAGCTGCATTTAGTGCTCTAAGGGTTAACCGCCTGGTCATGTCCATGTTGGCAAAACGAGACAAAATCACGCAGTAAATTTTACCTCACTCCATACCTGGATGGAGCCACACCCTCCAGGTCAGGTCCCAGCCCCCTGAACAGAGAATGCGGCCCTTCTTTTTAAACGATTAACCTGTATGGAGGGACACAGGACGTGTTCATTCCAACCTATTGGGAAGCAGACAGAACATGTATACCTTCAACCCTTAAGGGAGGGTAACACATGTGGGCTCCAGGGTTCACTTGCAAATACAATGACAATGGCAGTGTGCATATCCTGGCAAAATGTTGTAGAATCGAGAGATTACAACCAATAGTATTTTATCAAGTTTATTGTACTGGTAAAATTGTGAACAAATAGTGAACCATACCAATGAAAACCAACTGCTGACGTCTGTGGCTCTGTCTGTTACCAGCATAGCAAGAGGCCCTAAAGATGGAGGCCCAGAGATTTATGCTGAAACAAGGTGGGCTGTTCTTTACAGTAAAGATTGAACTGATTGGATACAAAAGGACAAATGACAGAGAAACCCAATGAATGATCAACAGAGGGGGGTTGGAGGGACATTCAAAAGATAACAATGGGACTGGATTGGTTGAATTGCCAGGTACAGACAGAATGAGGGTAAGGGGGAGGAGAAGAGTGCTTCCTTCTACCACACAAAAGAAATAACTATAATTACTTTCTCGCACTTATATGCCTCCAGTAAACCTGTTTACAACATCCATTTCTGTCCAGATTCATAATATAGAGAGAAGACTTTGAAGGAATTTAATAAAAGGCATTTGTTATCACGGTATCGATTGTGTGACTTCAGTGAATAATTTCCAGTGAGAAATAAGCTGTCTTCACTTACAGACTATTTTTACAGAGGAGTTCAGAGGACTGATAGAAAGCTTTGTTACGTGGTGCAACAACAATCACCTGAAGCTCAACATCAGCAAGACCAATTCAATATCTGA
Source organism: Gymnothorax javanicus (assembly GCA_029692085.1). NCBI lineage: Eukaryota > Metazoa > Chordata > Actinopteri > Anguilliformes > Muraenidae > Gymnothorax > Gymnothorax javanicus. Next base: position 11,484,682 of record CM056195.1, on the reverse strand, counting down.
CCAAATTTGAAATATGGTCACAATCTCCCCTTGTTTCTGAAGTACAGTGTTAAATAATGGCCAGAACAGTGCTTTTGCAAAACATTATGATGTCACAGTGAAAATCACCTTTGACTTTTTAGCTATAAAATGTCATAACTTCATAGTTTTATCCTATTAAAAGTGTTTTTTGCATTTTGTAATAATTAGTGAGTGAATTCTGAAGTTATGGCCAAAAATTTGTTTTTTGAGGTCAAAGAGACCTTTCCCATTGACCTCCAAATTCTTATCAGTCCATCCTTGAGTCAATGTGGACATTTGTGCCAGATGTAATTAAATTCCCTTCAGGCGTTCCTGAGATATCGCTTTCATGAGAATGGGACGAACGTGAGGTCGCAGTTATTTTGAACTTTGTCCCCTAAAATCAACTCAGTTCGTCCTTGAGTCTAATGGACATTTGTGCGAAATTAGATGAAATTTCCTGAAGGCATTCCTGAGATATTGCATTCAGGAGAATGGGACAAGTGCACAAACGAACTGACGGAAAACTCAAAAACGTAATTTTTCTGGCCATGCCTGTTGCCAGCCTGGAGGCTTTCAAAAATACTTCACGCTGAAAGCCGCAGTCGGCAATATTATCAATATTAATTTCGGTTGAAATAGCTAATTTCGACCATTGCATGTCACTTACAATATTCATTTGAAGGGTTCCTTAAGAAAAACGTACAGTATATCTGTAAGCCCCTGACCCTTTGAATTTACGAATTTAAAAAAAATTGGACCAAAGCAATCAATCAACCAATCAGAGTAAGATAGCCCGCAACTAGCCAATCACACCAATTCTATACAATAAGGGTCACCTGGGTTGTTTCAGAGGCATGCAGGCAGAAGTCGTGTCAACACCATCAACTTGGCAACCTGTGCTGAATTTGTAACACCTCTTTTGACTAGAATTCAATAAAATATAGGCCAAAAGAAGGAAGACTTTGGTGAAGAAAGGAGAGAGACAAAAAATGTCTAAATAGAAGGGGGATAAAACAGAGGATATAATCTGAGAGGCTTTTCCGACATGACTCACCATGTTATTTATGAAAGATCAAGAACAGCAAGGCATTTGATTGAACCTTCCCATAATTCATTGCAGAGAGGTATCTCACTTAAGGGCTATGATTGATGAGATGGAAGTAGTTCCATCTCTATTCTGACATGGGAATTTATAATCAGAAGTATCAATATGCAGGTCACAGCCAATCTATTTTTCCGAGCAGTCTACTGTAATGCTTCCTAGCTGAATCAATTTTTGGTTAATGCCCAGCTTTCACTATCCACGTCAAAGGGGTTCATGGCCAGATCACTTGGACGTAATAAAGGGTCAGTGGAGACATTGACCGGGATCTATAGCAGGAAGTTGTAATCACAGGGAACTTATGACCTCCGGGAGGTAACGTGTGTGCAGTATTCCTCTAATTTCCCAGGAGTTGGTTAATTGGCTCCCAGGGTGAAGGTCTTGTTGTGCAGTCTGTGAACATCTATATATAGTAGCAGTAATGGCACTAGTTTCTGTTCTTTGTAGATCTTCGTTCGTAACTTCAGATGATCCATATATTGATTGCATATAACATCTACTGTGTGAAATGTGCTTTTGTCAGTTGCTGTGGTTAGGATTTGTGCTCAATCCAGTTTTCTTATGCCCATGATCTAGGAGGAATGGACCTCCTTTTCTGGGTCCTGTTGGTGGACACCCCAAGATGATGCTGCCCTTTGGTGCTGCTAATAGTGAACATGGTTTTTGTGCACTGAAATATGTATGTCTGTATTGTCATTGAAATCAAATACTATACACAACACAACACATCAAAGACCACACTCTTTCTGTGGGAAGTCAGTATTGCATATTTACTTACCATAAATTCTTTAGGTCAGGGGTGTCAAACTGGTATCAGATGTGCTTCTGTTGGATTGAAAACCTGCAGCCCCTCCAGCCCTTTTCCGGACCAGTTTGACACCCCTGCTCTAGGTAAACGATAGCCACAATAACATAAGTACAAGTGAATTTACTTACAAAATATTGCCTCTAAATTATGCTTTCCTGGAGAGATTATAGTTCCATGACAATTTGAAACTCTATTAACCCTTTGCCTGCTTCAGCCTTCTGATGAAACACGTCTTAAGTCACTGTATCTAACTGACAGATGTGCTGAACTGAACTCAACCAGATTGAGCCATCTCTAACACTCATTTGAGGTATGTTATGGTTAAAAAATCCAATCAATTAAGTTCAAGACATCTTTCAGTTAGTTACAGTGACTCAAAATGTGCTCTACCGAAAGGTTGAGCAGGCAATTAATGGGTTCACGATCACTATATTTCATTTCAAAAGAATATCGAGACAATGTGCCAATTTATTTATTTATTTGTTTCATAGCAAAGCGGCAGTTTCAGTTGAAGACCAGTGTGCAAGAAGTAATTGAGTCACATTTTGCAAAAATGAGCTGGCACCAGTATTAAAAGCCACAATGGCCAGAGCATCATCTGATACCAAAGATGTCTCAGAGGAAGTACTCAAGTCCCGTGCATCAGTGTGTTGCCATTGTCAAATTTACTAAACTTTAGTGTAAGTATCACCAAAGTTCATAACTGTCCAATCAAAATGCTAGTGTGTGTCACAAGACTAGCAGTGACCATGGAGGCTGGACAGTTGGCTGCACCTGCTAAAAGTCCTCAAGTCCAGCCATTTAGTAGTAAAAAGCACTTAGGTCCAGGTATCTGGCAGAAAAAAATACTTAAGTCCAAAAACTACAACCCCAATTCCAAAATAGTTGGGACGAAGTGTAAATTGTGAATAAAATCAAAATGCAATGACTTTCAGATCATGAGCTAATATGTTATTTACAATAGAACAAAGATAACATTTCAAATGTTGAAACTGAGACATTTTACATTTTTATCCACAAAATGAGCTTATTTCAAATTTTCTGGCTGCAACAGGTCTCAAAAAAGTTGGGACACAGGCGACAAAGGGCTGAAAAAACAATTAATATATAAGAGAATCAGCTGAAAGAACATTTAGCAAGTAATTACGTTAACTGGCATCAAGTGTGTAACATGATTGGCTATAAAAGGGATGTCTTAGAGAGGCTGAGTCTCTCAGCAGTAAAGATGGCCAGAGGCTCTCCAACCTGTGAAGGCTTGCGTAAAAAAATTGTGAAATACTTTAAAAACAATGTTCCTCAATGTCAAATTGCAAAGGCTTTTAAGGTCTCATCATCGACAGTGAATAACATCATCAAAAGATTCAGAGAAACTGGAAAAATCTCTGTGCGTAAAGGACAAGGCTGAAGACCTTTACTGGATGCCCGTGATCTTCGGACCCTCAGACGCCACTGCTTCACTCACCGGCATGATTCCGTCATTGACATTACTAAATGGGCCCAGGAATACTTCAAGAAACCACTGTCTGTAAACACAGTCAGCCGTGCCATCCACAGATGCCACCTAAAACTCTATCATGCAAAAAGGAAGCCATTGTTGAGCATGATCCAGAAGCGCCGCCTTGTTCTGTGGGCCAAGGCTCATTTAAAATGGACTGTAGTAAAGTGGCAAAACGTCCTGTGGTCAGAGGAGTCCAAATTTGACATTTTTGTTGGAAATCATGAGCGTCGTGTCCTCCGGGCTAAAGAGGAGTAAAGACCACCCCTCCTGTTATCAGCGTTCAGTTCAAAAGCCAATATCTCTGATGGTATGGGGATGCATTAGTGCATATGGTGTGGGACACTTGCATGTTTTAAAAAGCACCATGAATGATAAGATAAGACACTCTATTGAACCCCGTGGGGTAATTTGTCCTCTGCATTTGACCCATCCTATAGTTAGGAGCAGTGGGCATCCACAGAGCAGCACCCGGGGACCAACTCCAGTTCTAAAGCCAGTTCCTTGGTCAGGGGTACTGGTTGGAGTGTTCCTACTGTTATGGCCCCAATTTGTTATGGCGTCACGGACAGCAAGGGATGACAGACAAAATCCTTTAAGTTCAACAGATTTAATTAAACACACACATAGAACTAATCTACACCCTACACTACTGACCAAGATTGAAATAATAATAAAAAATTAGTTACAGTCCCTTGGTAATTGAGATGGGCTGCTATGTTGTGATGTCCTGGGACAGGAAAATGCTCCAACACAGGCAAAAATCCACAAAAAGCTTAACAGGTCTTGAAAAGAGTGACAGGTCTGGTCAAATGTATCCTTCTTGCAATTTCTCCTACTACTACACACTCTCGATTTTTCTCCTTATATACTCTTGTCCAGCCCTCTCCCATTTCTGGGACTTTCCCCTCTGGGCATGCCCTGGACATGCCCAACCTAGCTTCAGACTGGGCTTCACAAAAAAAAAGTCAATACTGCCATCTAGTGGCTATTTACCACATTACACTACGATGCATGTTTTTGTGGGTGGGGGAAACCGGAGTACCCGGAGGAAACCCACGCGAACACGGGGAGAACATGCAAACTCCAAACAGAAAGGCCCTAGGCCAGAATCGAACCCACGACCTTCTTACTGTGAGGCAACATTGCTAACCACTTTGCCACCATGCCACCCAAAGGTAGGTATATAAAGGTTTTAGAGCAACATATGCTCCCCTCCAGGCAACATCTATTCTAAGGAAGGCCTTGTGTATTTCAGCAGGACAATGCAAAACCACATACTGCAGCTATTACAACAGCATGGCTTCGTAGTAGAAGAGTCCGTGAACTGGCCTGCCTGCAGTCCTGATCTTTCACTGATTGAGAACATTTGGCGCATAATTAAACGAAGATTCCGTCAAAAGAGACCCAAAACTCTCCAGCAGCTGGAAGCCTGTATTAAACAACAGTGGGATCAAATTCCAGTGGTTAAACTCTAGAAATTTGTCTCCTCAATGCCCAGACGCCCCCACTCTGTGTTAAAAAGAAGAGGGGATGCTACACCATGGTAAACAGGCCCCTGTCCCAACTTTTTTGAGACCTGTAGCAGCCATCAAATTTGAAATGAGCTCATTTTGTGGATAAAATTGTAAAATTTCTCAGTTTCAACATTTGCTAGGTTATCTCTGTTCTATTGTGAATAAAATACTGGCTGGTGTGATTTGAAAGTAATTACGTTTTGATTTTATTCACAATTTACACTTTGTCCCAGCTATTTCGGAATTGGGGTTGTAATTTTATTATTCATTTCATAATACATTAGTTTTTTTTTAACAGAAAAAAAGATTTGCCAGCTCTCTATAGCCCCTGGAAGCAGCAACAGGCTCCATAGTACGCCAACATTAAAAAAAAAAAAAAAAAAAAATCTGCAACTTGTTTGGAAACATTTCACCCCAAAATCTCTCAAGTATTATATTGTGACTTAGGTACTTCTTGCAAACAGGTCTTCAATTCAGGAACAACAGGACACCTCAAAGAATCTCACCCGGATTAAAAAAAAAAAAAAAAAAATAGGCCTATTAAGTTCTCATAGTCAGGTACTACTTTCCATTGTACAGGATTACGTGGTTTATCAGTGTTAAGTAATTGTATCTCCCCGACTACGATAGTCGGAAGATACTATGGTTTAGTTCCGGGGCCGCCGCTGCCGCACCCGCAGAGATTTTCTGTTCCGGACTCTGGAAGCGACAATTATTATGGGAATTTTTTCTAATTTTGTACTGGCGAAGATAGTTATTTGACAATGCTCAAGACCGATTTTCAGCAATTTTGGACGTCCATTATGGCTGCGGGTGGCCATTTTTTCCGAAATTAGGGGATCGGGGAGATACACGACTCGGTCGCTGTGGCGACTGAGTTATCTATTTTCATAAGCATTGCTCTTTTTGGAACAGAAGAGGGCATTAGTTACGCAAGTTAAAAAAATCTTGAACAGTTATTTACAGAGCTGATAATATGTGCATACATTACATTTCTACAGTGTAACCAAATAGATCACAGATATAAACCAGGGAGCATCTTGCAATGGGATCACACCAGCTGCTCTTTGTAACCTCCTACCTGTTTCTCCAGCAGAGCCAGGACAAGACAGATGTGCTAATTATTGGACCAAAGGCGCAGAGAGAGACTAGCAACCAAACTGCAATCACTCAAACTCAGTCCAAAGCACAAGGTATAGGTGTTATCCTGGACTGTGATCTTAATTTTGATGCTCACAACAGGAGTGTGCTAAAATCTGCCTTTTACCATTGGAAAAACTTTTGTAATGTACATTCATTTCTCTCTCGGGCCAATTCTGAGAGATTGATCCATGGGTTTATCTCCAGCAGGTTTGATTATTGCAATGCATTCCTCTGTGGTCTCCCAAAAAAAACATTGGTCAGTTTCAGCCAATACGAAATTAGTTTGCACGCGGTTTATACAAAACCAGAAAGTGAACACATATTGCTCCTGTTTTAAAGTCTTTGCACTGATTACCTTATGTATTTTAGAATTAATTGTAACACATCTTTTAAGTCCAGCTTTAAGTTAAGTTTACCATGTAATACTTGATAATTCACCCTACCGTGTTCCTTATTTATTCAGTCTATTGTCTGTGTTTTAACACATATTCAATGTCCTGTAGCACAACTAGAACTTTTTTTTTGCATGAATTATACTACATAAATAATTTGATTTATGATTCCAAATATGTCCAAGGCCAGGACATATCAAGTCTGTAACTTCACCCCTACTGTAATGTTGTCTGACATAGGTTCAGTCATATTTTTTTTTTTTTTTTTCCCTCCAAACATCTACAGTGTAATCATACTGAAGCAAATTATCCAAGTTTGGCTGATGTGAGTGTAAGTAGACAATATTATATACAGTAACAGTTACAGTATTACATTAGGGTATTTCTCTTCATTTGCCTTGTCACATTCCCCAGCCTAACTCCTCTGATGAAAGCCGAGAAACCACTCCAAAATCCATCTGGCGTTGTGCTGTGATTTCTAATACAATGCAAAACAAAAGATTGACTGTACTCTCTCTCTCTCTGGATGCCGAATTTTATTGCCTCAAGTATATACAGTATAAAAACATGCAAATAGTAAATGTCTGTTCCTACTTATGTACACTTAAATGCCTGAATTTTTAGAACAGATACATGGCAAGCGAAGAAAACCAGAATATTGAGAGTACAGCTTTATAACTGAAAAAAAAAAAAAAAAAAATGTATTTAAATTCAAAGCATTGCAAGAAGAGGGCTTTCATAAACACTAGCAAGTTGGACTTTCATGCTTCATAAGTAACAGAAATACTAAAATGTTTGACAGTTACATAGTGCATTTATTCTCAGACCTCAATGGCTCTTTAGTGTGTGCCACCCTTTTTTTCTATTTGACAAATAGTACAATTTGAAATAAGCATCATAAATTAAAGCTCTCACATTATAAGCTCTCGTATATGTTGTATTTAGAAATTGCCATCTCATGTGTTATGCATAAATCAAATTTCATAAGGAAAGCTGAATCACTTTACACATGACGGAAACCAGCTGGAATATTTACAAATGCATACAATTACTGAGTATAAACAAGAAGATGCAATATCCCAAAACATAACAGCACACATATAGATTGTGTTATTACATGTCAGAGGCAGGTATGACTTGGAAAGCGTCACACAAGGTGTTGAAGAAAAAAGGACAAATATGGACCGACATGATCTCTCTCTCATATAGCAGTCTCCTTACACCCATCTCCCCTGCTGGGGAAAAAATAAAAAATAAAATCCTGATGACACAATATGTCTCAAACAGGGTAAATCACTGCATTTACTTTATTAGTAATTTCACTGAAAATTGCTAATCTTATCTCGAAGCCAAGATACAATCTTAAGTTTGAAAAAGATGGAGCAAAATGAAAATGTAAATACAATCAAAAAGGAGTGATTTATAAAGACATCTTCTACTACTTTTGAAACATTACAGCAATATACTGTACTATTTGATGCTTTAAATTGATGATATCAAAAAAAGTTAGCACGCAGTCAATTTAAGACTAATAATAATAATGTAACAAATTGCAATAATAAGGTGATATGAAAAAAAAAAAAAAAAAAAAGGCCTTAAGGACAAAGATGGGTCAAGCAATGTTTCATCAGATGCATAAGCTTATAATTCATAATTTTAGGCACAAAGTTCCCTAAAGACATATCCGGTAGATCTTGGACATTTTCACCCTCTACAGTGCATAATAATTAGAAGATTAATGAAATCCATTTGAATCTCACCATAATGCGCAAGGCTGAAAACCACTTCTTAATGCAAGTGATCTATTCTGCATTTTCTAGCATGACGGTGCAAAACAAATTCCTCACAGATTGCACGCAGCTGCACAAGCAGAAAGTGCGGGCGCCAGGCTGGCCTGCCTGCAGCCCTGACTCCTCTCTCGTTTAGAATGTATGGCGAATAAGAATGTGAAATATAGGCAACAAAGGCGCTGCACAATTGTAATGGGGGAAAATTTTTCTTGCTTGACCAAAGGTGTATTCAGTGCCCAAACACTTTTTGAGTATAATTAAAAGACATGGTGATGCTATGCAATGGTTGAACAACTGGCTGTGCCAATATTTTTGGATTCCGTTGCAGAGTCATCACATAGCGTATTTTCAACAAGCAATTTAATTCATATTACATCATCAAATTATGTAACTTTTGTACTGTGTTCAATGTAATAGGTGGTGAATGGACTTCTCAAGTCAGACCTTTCGAATTTATTTGCGTTTTTCACTATGCGCTAACATTATCGGACTTTGGGGTTGCACAGTTCATAACACTTTCCAGCATCAGTTTGAACACAGGCAAAAATGCCAAACACAGCAAGTCTTATTGAGCTAATGTTTCCAGGATTATTATTTTTATGACCCCACGTTTAACCAGGTTAGTCCCGTTGAGATCAATCATCTCTTTTTCAAACAGGAAAATTGGAAAACAGCTATCACACGTGACACATAGAGCATCACCAATATTATAGTGTTATTTCCTGCACACTTCTTAAAAATAAAATTGTGGATGAAGACTACATAACGTGCATTTTATCTCCCTACATTAACCCTTTGAGCGCCGAATACATTTTCAAGGAATTAAAAATGTAGTTATCCTGAGCTGTTGAAAACCTATCATGTGGCAACTTGTTTAAAAGAGCTCCCCTGCGGGAGCTCTTTTAAACAAGTTGCCACATGATAGGTTTTCAACAGCAGCTGACTTTGATATCTTACAACGGCGCTGAAAGGGTTAAAATGATACACAGAAAGAGAAACAGAGACAGTGCATCCTTTTATTGCGTTCACACCAGTGTTGTCTCAAAGTGGCACTTTTTCATGCAGCTGAAGGGCTGAAGAAATTACCCGAAGAGCAGGATGGAAAATGTCATTATGTTTGATGGCTGTCACTTCAGGAGAAACAACGGCCAGATGCTTGTGAAGAGGAGACGTGCGCGCAAGATAAACACCATCTGGTGTTATTTATCCGGGCGAGGCACAGTACATTTCCCCCACATCACACTAGCGACATTGTATACATTTCTATAGTGAGCCCAGATCAGCCATGTAGGGAAAATATTCAACCCAGTTGGAATAAGATACACATATAATCAACTTGTCACACTTTCAGTGTAACCTGCAGCAATTATAAACCAATTACACTAATTGCATTTGGTTCCAATTTTCATTAGATTGAATTGTTTACCATTATGTCTTTTTTAAAATTAATTTTTGAATATGGAAAACATTATTTGAGATGCAATTTATTTTAGTTAATTATACAGTATGTTCTAAATTTGCATTTAAAATTTCACTTAAAAAAAAAAAAAGAATAAAAATACCATTACATTTTTTTCCAAGGAATATCACTGCAGCAGTTTTCAAAGTATTTGCTATGATTGCAATTGTCCATATGTAAACATTTTACTTAAATCTTACAATCATGAGATTTTGGAATTGCACCACAGCATGGAAGGACTAGCAAACCTCCTAACCCCACGTAATGAATATATAATCTGAAGTAACTTCCTGTCTCCCACTTTCCCCTCGCTCAGCACATTCTCTAGAATCAGTTAAAGTCAGAAACGGTGACCGACCGGCTCCTGGCTTTGCGAAAGTCTCCTTTTTACTCTAATCGTACACTAGACTTCACAAAAGTGGCGTGACGTCCAGTGCCGAATCGAACACAGTACATGTGCGTGCGGGCTATGGTGGGGAGGGACACAGAGCAATACATAATTACCCATGGTGCTACCCTGGAGGGGGTTTGTCACGAGTCTTTCCGATGTCTCACTGGGCATCACCAGCTCCTCCATGCCCACAGCCTGTCCCTTCCCAGCGGCACAGGAAACTCAGACCCAGCACACCCCAGTTACTATGTCTGAGAGCAGATAGCACATTTCAGTCTGTGCCCTGGACCACTCAGTAGGCAAAGCTGAGAGAGTCAACAGAAGAGTTTGTGGGTATTTCCTGAATGATTTTGCAGCTTTTCTGTGTGCAGTTACAGTACTTTAGCAAATAATGTGCATTTGCCTGTGTTCCCTTAATCTGACAGAACATGAGCCAACAACAGGTTTGAGAAAGCAACGACCAGTACTAAACTGCAAAAGCAAAAAGACAAGGATAGAAGAATTCAATTATCCTCAAGAGCTCAAAATACCACTCCTTAAAGGGCATCTAAAGTCCATTCCCATTGTTTTTGTTTATCGGCCAATCAGCGAGCCGTACCTGCACAAACGAACCGAAATAGAAGGATTATCTACGCATGTACACAAAACATTGGTTTATATGAATGAAATTGGTCATGTGACAATGCAAGGTGTCAACAAAAGCAAGTGATTTGTTTGTAAACATTGGGCGTTCAACGTCCCGTCTGAGAATCGACTTTAGATGCCCTTTAATGTAAGCATTGTTATAATCACAAATACTTTACTCCTCATAAAATAAAGTAGTTTTTAACATATATGTCCTCTGTGTTTGTCCACATGTCTAGGTGTTTGTGTATTTCCTCTGACCCTTTTGAAGTGCAGAACAATTTTTTTCAGAATATTTTTTCAAAACACAAAGTCAATGTTACAGAGTTCCACTGCTTTCAGTTACCAGTAGTCATTGTTACCAGAGCCGTTGAGAGCGTAAGTTGACGCATTCCAAAAGGAACAAAGGGCCAGCAGTTTATGAAGGTGGCGGATCATGGAGACCCTCAATAGTCACAGCCCTGCAAGTCATCATTTTTAATGCAGCTTCATCCGCATTTTTCCCTTTCTGAATCCATTGCTCCAGTGTCCATGTGAAAAATGGTCCATCATTGTCATTTATAAAGTGCACAAAATTGGCAAACTTATAAGATGGCTATTCACCCGAGAGCTGCATTGATAAGCTGGCTATACAAAGTTAGCAATGTAACTAGTAAACTGATGATGGTACAATCAAAAGAAAAGCAAACACACTGTCATATACGGCTTCTTTTATTTTTATATACTCAACAGAAAAATTTAAGGACCACTAGGTCCCCCCCCACCCTTCTTGTTCTGAGCTTCCCAAGATGATGTCAATCTGTGGTGAGAATACGTGGTGGTCACACAAGAAATGAAATTACTTTGAACATCGTTTGAAGTTTTGATTTAATGGTCTGGACTTGGTGTGATTCTGATTTTCCCAGTGGATGCCCCACTTTGGGGTAACAAAGTCGTGTGATCAAATTTTTTGATGCATTTTTGTCAAGGATTAACACCAATGACGTAAAAAACGCTTGGTATTTACGTTCAGTTTTTTCATTTCACATACTTGGGTCAAAATCGAGCGTTCCATAATTTTTCTTGCGTATATTTAAAGTATGCTGATGATACATTATTACGACAATGCTATATCATCCAAGCTAGCTATGACGGACCGTAAAAATCATTAATTGAATTGGCTGACCTAATTTTGAGCCAAGACCAATGCTTATGCTGGTGGCTTATGTTGCATCATTTTCAGAAGATAAAATGGTGATGTCAAAAAGACCTTTGCTGTATAAAAGATACCTGCATTTTGTAAGCAAACCCATAGCCTACGTTGCTTTATAGTAACCAGAAATCACAGCTAGTGTGATTTATACCTTTCATTTCAATAGGCTGCATTGGTTTTTTTTGCAACTATTAGAAGATAGATGAACCAAGTGACCAGCTGATGTTCAGAACCCTCATTAACACAGATCTGAACGGTTCTGATAATTACATCGCATTGGAATGATCTGACAGGAGTATTAATTTAATTCTTTATTAAACATTGTTGTCAGCAATTAAATCTTTACTTATGAACATTTTAATGACATATTCGAGTCCAAATTCCTTGAAGGGTTGCCTTGCATAGCAAATAACAACAACTAGACATGCGTTTTAAAACACAGCTAAATATTTTCAGATTACAAATGGAAAAACAAATGTATAAAACAAAGACTTTTTTTCAGTTTTAGACTGATAGGACAAGCTGAAAGAAAAATGGAATGCATTTCAAATCCCTACCTAATCCACCAAGCAGACAGCAATGTAGCTGCATTCCATCCCATTCCCCAGCAAAAAAGTCAAACATTTTTATACCTCCTAACATTCTAAAGGTGTACAAATAATTTTTTGTTCATTTTTGGCACAATATGCAATCATTGTGAGTTAGCTATTATGACGCTAAGCTCAAGCCATGGTTGACCAAGAGACAGCACTTTGCCAGCTGCTCTGTATTGTTCTGACTAAATAAATTCATCTTTTGTCTCCGAGGCAGTGCCTTTCCAACTCAGAGAAAGGAAACAACCAGGGACAAAAGCATTCGCCCAATTTAAGAAAACTTCCCAAATGAAGTGCACAGTTTACAATTTGGATATTTATCCAGCTGTGTGGAGTACATACATAATTGCAGAGAGAAGCTGCATTCCCTACCCCTAGCTTTAATGCACTCATGCAGACACAGTGTTGCTCACAGTGAAAAACCCAAATATTCTAAATTTCCATTTCCACCCAGTATAGCTAATCCCATCCACAAGAGCTTGTAGTAATTTGCTACCTGTGCAGCAGTTAGCACAGGTGACTTGGATGGAGTCCAAGCTATTGCCAAAATATATCTACATTTTCAAAGCAGAACCTGTGTAAATGCATTATTAAAGACATGCGCTTGAAAACCTCAAATGGTAAATTTTAATCTTGTTCTTCTGAGTAAAAATGCAGGTCTGTAAGTGTCCTGGAGGCAAGTAGCATAAAGAGAGGAGTAGAAGGGAAAAGCAGTGGGCCCATGCACCCAAACGAGAGGGGAGAAGAAGAAGAAAGCGGGGCTTCCTGGCTCTTTCAGGGCAAAGGCTCATCTTCCTGCAGGTCCTCCAACTCTCCCTCTCGACTCCCGTCTCCACTGCTGCTTTTTCTGTGAGGGATGAAAGAGGAGTTCAGAGCAAGAATCTTCTGTACAAACCTCCTATGTGGGACCACACAATCACATGACGCAGTATAGGCAGAGCATCACCATATGATGAGTCGGTAGGAGAACATGACGCTCAAACCGACTGCATCCCATCCATTAACCTGTGAAGCGTCAAGCCAGTTATGCACTGGTCTCATGAGGCTGCTGACAAAACTTGGCACTGGCGTGGCTGGATTTTGTCAGATGCTGAGATGGCTACCCTGCACTGCAAGCTTTGCATTTACCTAATGGGCCAACCCAGCAGCCTATATATGCTGGCCATTGAACTTCCTCCTTTACTTTTATGGCTGTGGGGACAACCATGCCCAATATTACTATAAAAAATTTGAAAGGCTGACTGCTTCGACAACAACTGGTGTGCTCAAGCCCATCACAGAGCACGCTGGTTCTCAAAGGAGTGCAACTTGAAAGATCAAAGATCAAGGACACTCAGCATTCATTCTTAACCCAATTCTTCACTCAGAGATTTCTCAAGATTCCCTAAATCTTTTAAGATTAAGTGGGTGCTACTATTATTTAATTTTGTTTTTAAACTGTTGGATTGTTCAGTGACGCAGTTTATTTGCAAAGTGGGCAGGTACCACCGCTCATCGCGAGTAAAACAAAGGGGCCTTTTCATGAATGTTCCTTGCAGTGGCGGCTCGTGAACTGGCAACTGGGGAGGCTCAAAACTATCCCTTAAAATTAATGATTGGTCACAACCTGTTTTCTATCATTCATTTAAATTACCATTACAGAAACTCCGAAACTCTCAACATTATCAGGTGTGGTCAGTTTTCATTTATCAACTCTCACGCATTCGGTGTGAGTTTAAGATGCATATTTACGTCTCTCTGCTGTAGTCAGCAATTATTCAATCAATGCCTATGTAAGAGATTCTCGCGCGGAATTGAAGTCCTTGTGCATGGAGGGGTTGGAAGCAATGTAATTGCATAAAGACGTTTCAATGATCTAATTTCATTTAAATGATCATGTAACACATGCATTGCTTCCAATCGCTGAGTAAAGAAAAGCGCAAGAAGTCCGGAGTCATAATCGGTATGCGTTATAAATGAAAACTGGCCACATGTGATAATGTTGAGAGTTTTCAGAGTTTCTGTGATGGTAATTTAAATGAATGATTGAAAACAGGTCATGACCAATCATTAATTTTAAGGGATTGTTTTGAGCCTCCCCAGTTAACAGTTCACGAGCTACCACTAGTTCCTTCTATAGCCCAGCATAGTAGCATCACCTGCTACTAATTGTTTTTTATGTGTCATATACAGATAATGAACATCAGAGGCACTTAACTCCCGTTTTTCACCTCTCCTGCCACTAGTTCCCAGCAAACCAGACTCTTTTAAAGGCTTGATGGTGTTTCTTACTGTGCCAAGATATCCTCAGAAATTTTGCAAAATGACCAACGAGCATCACGTATGGCCACAATACAGCAATGAACAATCTCAGAGAGCTCCTTCTGTCAAGCTATTGTGTTTAACACTGTGACACTGCTCAATGTTCATGTCAGCTAATGTACTGGAACAACTGATCATTAGAACTATTTCTGCAGAATAAAGTTGCCTCAAACCAGTTTAAACAAATTTGTTGGCGTCAATAATCATGGAATGGGCCTTCAAACATGCATTCATGCTATGCAAGAGTAAAAAAATAAATAAAATTTGCTAAACCTTTCAATTATTAAAAAAAATTGATGTTTTTAATGTTTTTGTATATTACCCATATTTTTACCTTCATATACTTGTTGGAATGATTTTTTTTCCTCTGGCAGGGCTGCCAGTTTTTGGCCAAAGCTTTGATTGATTCCAGGACTGATGGTAATTTCCTCCCCCCGACAGATGAGAATTCCAATGGCACCCCCTGCCTAAGGCCATCTGGTCTAAGGCCCTTAAAGGAATGGTACTTCCTGACATCATTCTAGCCATCGGTCTGGTTCTGATGAAGGCCTGCTATCCTCTGCTTCTCATATATCCTGCCTTCTTCAACCTCCAAGGGTGCCACTAGTTCACTCAGCTGGACCTGTGTAACGCTTGCAATCTAGTCCAAATCAGGAAGGGAGATGAGAGGAAGAAAGCGATCAACATCTCCCCTCGGCTGCTATGAATACTTGGTGATGCCACTTGGGCTCACTAACGCACCCACTATATTCCAGAACAGGATCAACAATGTCCTCCATGCCATGATCTCCTGCATTGTATATGTGTGCCTGGATGACATTCCGATATTCTCCCGCACCCTGGAGGAACATATCCGACACATCCGCTGTCCGGCCCCCCAACTACTGGGTAGGACAGAAGGTGTGGCTGGTGACTCAAGAAATCCCAGAGTGCAATTTATAAGAAACATCCCCCCTGGTTCATTGGTCCCTTCTCAATTTCCTGGGTCTTACAGTCTTGGATGGGGAGATCATCTTCCCACTTTCGCTTTGCTGCATCCACCCAGTCTTCCATGTCTCATGTATCAAACCTGTCCGTTCTTCCCCCCTACAGCCCTCTTGCCTGCTCCCTGCCTCCTCCCCTGCTTATCAATGGTGGACCCGCTTAGACAATGCGCAGCATCCTGGAATTAAAGAAGCCTATTTGCCTTTATTTGTGATTTTCATCTGGCTTTTGTTCAGAAACCCCTGACAACTGTGTTGTGTCCGTCAAGCAGCTGGCCCCATCAACTACTGGCTAAATGAAGTTATCACACTACTGCTGGAGTTTGACCCCTGGACAATGATGGAAGAAGCTGATGAGAGACAGAGAGCAAGAAAACATCTGAAAAGTGAGTAATACTTTCAGTGATGTAAGTTGCTGTCCATAATCATTTGGACTTTTTTTTTTTTTTTTGCTCTGTACTAAAGCGCACTGGATTCAAAAATAATAACTATTATGGCAATGGAGAAACAGCTAACTGTAGTTTATGAGTATTCACATCCCGATCGTGGGAAAAATACAGGAACCCTCATTATCTATCATTGTCCAAATAATTATGGATTTTAACAAACATGAACAAGCTTAATTCTTACCACTACAAAATACACCCTTAAATATGACAGTAGTTTTTTTTCTCTTACAATAGACACATCATGTGTCTGAGCCAATAGCAGCTATGCATTGAGAGGGAAGTAATTAGCCCCTTGAGAAGCTCTACAACAAACCAGTAATTAAGTCTATTCTAGATGCTAGCTGATGCTCATGGCATAATGTGATTCACCTGACAAATAAAGAGACCAAGATTTATCTGTGAATACTATTGTTTTCTGTACAAACATAAATCTACATAATTCATTGGAAATGTGGTACACAATTACATAACCAAATTGCAAAGAAAACTCTGGTATGCATACTCCTAGAAAAAATGATACTCATGAAATAAAGTAATGCCATAATAAGATTAACTTTCAGAGGAGTATTCAGGATTCATAGCATGTCAAAAATAAATGCTTACACTACAAACAGTCATTGGAAAGTCGCAAGTACATTTAATGAGGATCCATTGTGAGTATTTTCATGCCACTTTAAAACCAGTTTCAAAACACATTCAAGAGGAGGTTGTAATATTCCTCTCTCCTCCACACACAGTAGCAGCGGCATGGAGCACTTTCAGATAATCTTATTATCTTGGTGCTTTCTTACATCAGCACATAACAGTAATCTCCTATCTAAATCAAAACTGCAGCAGAATATCAACATTTGCCGAAACAGTTGTGTCACCTAAATTTCATCTTCAACATAAGGGGAATAAAAAATTGGTAGACAATGATTGCATTGCATCAAAAAGTCTATGCAGCAGAACCATATCCTTACAATGTTGTGTTGAATTTAGCCCCACCAAGAACACAAGAACACAAAGGCTCATCTCACATTGGGAAAAAACATTTTAATAACCCCCAAGACTTTTAGGACAATATTCTGCAGACAGATGCGTTAATAGTAGTAATTGTTGGACGACAACGACGATAAGACCATCATACTAATAGTCAAACATGGTGGTGGTAGCGTGATCGTCTGGAGCTGCTTTGCTGCTTCAGAACTTGGGTGACTTACCATAATACTTTTATGGCAAATACTTTTTGAAGCACTGTAGGGTGACCACCATCAATGACAGCCATCTGGACCAGAAATGATCACAAGATGTTTGACATGATTCCCATAAAAATTCTTCGAGTTATTGTACTGGAAAATGTAAAGTTTGAGCAGGTGTTGCCCAACAGGGAACATTACTGAGCCGCCACAATCAATAAATGTCCTCTCCTAAATAAATGCACCAGTAGCGTCGAAAGAAGACTGACATTCCTGGTGCGTAAAGGAGGAAGTTATTAATTGTGGTGGCTCTGTAATCTTTCCTGTAGGGCCCCCACCAGCTCAAACTTTACATTTCCAAATTTAAATTTACAAATTTGAAAAATCAAAATGTTGGCCAGGTGGTGGCACTGAACTTCGCCTCTTTTCCACCACTGCCATATCGCGTGGGGCGTCGGTTACCTCGTACACAGTAGCATTCACTTTATCACTCATTGAATTCATCTCATAGAAGTAAGGCTGGTGGCACTATAGCAAAGGTAATCAGGTGACCAATATCAGTAATAGTCCTTCTCTATCCATCAGAAATGATCACAAAGAAGTGTGACATGATTCCCATCAAAACTGAACGAGTTACTGCCTTTGGAAATGCAAAGTTTAACCTGGTAACACAAAACAATAGGGTTTGCCCTCCATACACAACAAATGAACGCAAGAAGTTTCAAGAAATTCCCTTAGAAACTGGTCTAGTTATCGTGATGACATAATTCATATCTGCTCCAGCAGCAGCATCAAAGGCAAATAGTTAATATCCCCAAAAACTCAGATTTGGGGATATAATATGTCAAAGGCAATTTGACACCAACTGTCAGCAGCAATGCTACCAGCATAATCAAACGTGAATTCCATAACATTGAAATCTCAAAGACCAACCCAACTTTCTTAGCGCAATTCGCAACCAACAGGAATTTATAGCCGCAAGGCGCCAAAGGAAACAAGAAAAATGTGACGGCACAATATGCCCCTTGCCCTCTTCGTGTAAGATTGCAGTTGATTTTATGATTGTACTTTTTTATGCATCCCAATAAATCGGTAATGCTACAAAATCAGTCTGAGTGCACGGTACAATCAAGTTGCGACAGGGACACCACAAGGGTATTGACTACAGTTCACATTCATACTCACACAGATTTTACAAACCCCAATTCCAATGAAGTTGGGACGTTGTGTAAAACGTGAACAAAAACAGAATGCAATGATTTGCAAATCTCATAAACCCACATTTTATTCACAATAGAGCACAGACAACATATCACATGTTGAAAGTGAGACATTTTACCATTTCACGAAAAATATTAGCTCATTTTGAATTTGATGGCAGCAACACATCTAAAAAAAAGTTGGGACAGGGGCAACAAAAGGCTGGAAAACATCTGATATGTTGTCAATGTTCTATTGTGATTAAAATGTGGGTTTATGAGATTTGCAAATCATTGCATTCTGTTTTTATTCACGTTTTACACAACGTCCCAACTTCATTGATATTGGGGTTTGTACAAAAGAATGGTGGTCCTGATAATGAAAGAGATTGAAATAGTCGCAAATATCTTTTCAAATCGATGTCTGCCTCCATGGTGATGTCCAGAGCCTGGGAACTTCTCGTTGATGGTGTGGGAATAGCACAGTTATCAACATGGTAAAAGTCAGAAATCGGTAGAAATTAAATCAAACACTGATTTGAGGACCCAGGGGTGACCCAGAAATTCTGCCACCCGCAGTACAGGCCAGCACCCAAGATGCTAACACATACATAAAGAGATACAGAAACACACGCACACAATCACATTACAAACACATTAAACTCTGACATATACATATACACAGACTCATAAACACGCCCTAGGGGTTTATAGGACAGGGTTAACAGCACACAGGGCTGATTTTGGACCTGTGCGTCACAGTTACCTTAGCGAGGAACAGAGGAGCCTCGTGTCCCTGTGGCGAGAGAGGGGAGTGATGTCAGAGTGGACCAGGCTAACACTAATGATCTGAGCCTATCATGGGACAGGAAGTGAGTCTAAAGGGCGGGGCTCAGGGGTGAGTGGACCAGGCTAACACTAATGATCTGAGCCTATCATGGGACAGGAAGAGAGACTAAGGGGCAGTGCCTGGGGGTGAGGGGTCGTTAGGCACTTATCAACCATCTGAAGAGAGACCACTCCACTGTACCACTTAACCCCTAACACTGACTCGTAACAAGCCTTTCATGGAATCACTTCGTCATGAGAGTGTGTTCACAAAAGAGATCACCAACTTATCTTTCTGCTGTGTAAAAACCTGAATCATTGAATGGTCAGGGAAGGATTTTTATTATTGTGAACATTTCACATTTTTAGGTTTATTTTTTCTTTATTACAATTTTACAGTTTACAGAAATATGACAACGTCTTCAGAGAGGTCAAAGTAAATAATTTTTATACGAAACACACCGCATGAAAATCTCATATAAAATGTCTCATTGATGCAATTTGATCAGGGGAGCCTATACCGCTGAACATGGTGGGAGTTTCCAGGTGTTCGAGACACACTGTTTATGTGAATGCTGTGTTGCTGCTGCTGTGGATTGCCAATTGTTCATGTGTGTGGAGTACTGCAATTTGAGTGTGAGAGATACAAAATGAAATCACTGTACTGTTACTGTGCTCCACACTTACATGATAAGATTTCCCGGGGCAGACATCGATCTCTCCTTTCTTCCAGGACACTCAAAGGGGTTACTGAAGGACCGTTTCCTCAGCATAGACTTCACCAGGATCTGCAGCAGAGCAAAGGGGTGTTTACATCATGCCGTAAACTAAGCAAAAACAAGTATTTTACGCTTATTTTAGAATACTTACCTGTCAACTCAGAATATTATTGCCAAGAATTTTTTTTTTGCAAAGTAAGACGAACATATTTCCAGAGAGGCTAGAAATTTGGACTCCGAACAATATTTGCAAATGGCAGAAGGTCCAACTCTTGAAGCAAGTAGTAACTTGATGCAATATTTTTTACTTAAGAGAAAAAAATAAGATTTTGCTCTTGTGACATTTGTTTACTCCGCAATAACATGCAGGGCAGGCTGTTAGACTGGTAAAACAGGGGTGCAATGTAAAAAAAAAAAAAAAAAAAAAAAAAAATTGAGCGCAGGTGTGTTTTTATGGGTTTGTAGTCAGCGTGTACCTGCCCTTGTGAGGAAAAAATGTCACCATAAGAGATGCAATACCAGATTTCTATATCCTGATGGGGACTTTTTTAGGAAATTGAGCTATATTAGGGTTAGGGTTAGGTTAGGGTTATGTTTAGGCATGTACTGTTTATGGCTAACGTCAAGGAAAGGGGTTAGGGAATGAAGGCAAGTCTATGATATGTCCCCTCAAAACATGTGCGTGTGTGTGTCTACAAGTCTTTTTTCCCTCTAATGCTTCTTACCACGGCAGACAGGCTGGGAACCAGCTTGACAGAATTCTGCACCTCTTCCTCTGTCACCTCCACCACGGTACAGTGTTCCTCCTCCAGAGGTAGAGGGTCGGTGCCTCCCCGGGTCACCCATGGATGGACCTGCAGGGCGGGTCAGAGTGCTGAGAGCTGGCCCTGAGAGCCCCCTACACCTTCATACCGTCACACCCTCATAGCTCACCAGGCCATGCTGCGCTAATAGTTGAGTTTCCATCTCATATCAAGCGAATTTTAAGCGAATTTTAGAAAATTCACTCAAAAGAAAATTTGAATTACCTGCGCTTCCATCAGCTGGCTTGGAGCAAATACACTCCATGAAATTAGGCCATTTTTGCCACAAGATGGCAATAGAGGACACTCGTAACATGTATAAAACTGCAGAAGAAGAAGAGGTCGCGAAATCGAAAAGAAACAAGAAACTGAAGCGAAACAACCGGAAGAGAAACAACTAGAGGAGAAAGGAGACGCTGTAAAAATGGAGAGGTCTACAGGAGTTGCATGCAATTCAGCAAATCGTCATAGAGCTTTCCTTTCAGTGTCCGGAGATGGTGTCCAGAGACGAAGGGGGTGTCAAATGCAAATGCACGCAGCAGCAGCAAGGCAGCTGCGTCAGAACTTAGTCGGCTAAGCCGTTTCCATCCCACATTTTGCACATTAACTCTTTCCCCCTCACTAGCGTATCTCGACGCCTATCCCTTACTTCCCCACAAGCGCCTCTCGACGCCCGGTCTCAATCACTACACAAGCGACTCTCGATGTCTCGCCGGGATTTCCCCATAAGCGTCTGTGGACGACTCGCTTTTTTAAGCTCATGTGAGATCGAGACTATGACGTCAACAGTTTCGGTGTTATCACATTAGCAGCTCTGTGTGGAGATAAGGTTGCAGCAGCCAGCTCCCCACAGAGTATACACTGCTGTGTTATCGTTAGGGCTGTGAGGGAGAAAGAGTTGACTCTTAATTGCATAAGGCAAACACCACCACAAGCAAGCGTATACCCTTTTATGTGACTTAAAGGAAGTTTATTCGCATTTTGCTGTTTCCATCTGCTTTTCCTAATGCGAGTTTTCAAAATGTGCATAAGAATAGTGAGATAGAAATGGGACTAATGAGGCTTCTACTCTAGGAACAGAGAGACGTGACTGTACAATGAGTCAAATCCCACCACTGAATCTGTTTCCCTTCCCTCACCTCCATGATAATGCAGTGCGGTCTGTAGCTAAATTGACAGTTTCTGGCTGTTATTCCTCCTAAGATCAGCTGGAACTAAAGTAAACCCGACAGTTTGTGATTTCTCACCGAATACTACATGTAATTTCTTTCTGGAGCAGTTATAGTACCTATACAAACTAACAAGACCACAGTGTCATCACTATCCCCCCCTCCACGATCAAGGTCCATAACTCCGCGAGAAAATACGCTTCGACTTCCATTTTCTCAGTGCAGATCACGAGTAGCTTACTCAGCATACAAAATTCCACATATCTAGGTATAATAAGTTTCAGAGAAATCTTGTCCCCATTGTGGCCCAGACGGACGGATGGACGCACGGACGGACGGACCTCAATCCAATATCCTCTATCAAACTTTGTGGTGGGGGATAAAAAGTGTCACTTCCTGGAAGCTTGTGGGCAGCAGTGCAAATGTGATTTCTGAGAGATGCAGAGTATATGGCAGGACTTACAGTGACAGACTTCAGAACCTCAATGTTTAGCACTGACTGTCTGACCAGTTTCCTTAGACGCAGGCAAACGGAGGAAAAACAAGCTCAGATGAGTCCCAATAGGCCGGGCACTCAGTGAGGATTTCAAAGCCAGGGGGGATTAGCAGCAGATTTATTTAAAAGCTTTCCACAGCTGGAAAGCAGAGTGTTGTGGCGTGTATGGCAGAACTTCTGCATCTTAATCACGTCCTCAGACAAAAATTAATTTTTCATAAGGGCTTCCTGTCAGCACCAGGCAATGCTATGACACTCAACTGTTCACTCAACCCACACAGACTCAGCCGACATCAAGAGCCTCCTGTCGAAACAGCGCTAAGTAAAACGCTCCATAGGGTCAACACAAAGGGAGATTACTGATTCTGGAGGATGTGCATACTGTGCAATGTACATTTGAAGTGACATTCACAGTGTGTGATTCTGCATGCTGAGTTGTCATTTATGTGCAATTATGTCACTAATGCTCCATCACTGAGAATGGCAAAGTTCAGTCATAAGTCAGCTTACGACATCAGATCAAGGTTTCGATGCATGAACTCCAAAGTACAACACATTCTCACTCTGACTCTTCACATAGTGAAAATACCTGAAAAGCGTCAATATACACCACAAAAGGAGGCTTTTAGCGTCCTGATTTGATGCTTACGGTTGGGGTTCAGGCTAAGGGTTATGGGTTGGGGTTCGTTTTAAACTGGCATCAAATAAGGACGCCAAAAGCTTCCTTTTGCGTTGTATATCGACACTTTCTCAGGTAGCATCACTATATGACGAGTCGGGACGAGACTGGGCTCGAAAGTACATCAAAGGGGGGAGATACGGTATGAATGTTCTGAAACACTCAGTAGAACGACTCTCCTGACCCACCTTAATCTGAGGGATGGTCGTCCTGAGAGCCGGGTCCTTCTCCAGCACTCCAAGGATCAGCCCTTTCAGATCTTCACTGATGGTCGGCCTGCAAAAACGCGGACTGGAATAAGTGACCATTGACCTTTTCACACTGACATACACACATGCCCTCTCACACACAGATACAGATATACGGACAGACAAGTATACACGCACACGCCAGAGCACATGTACTTTCACGTACGCTCGTAGTCACCAGGACACCACACACATGCACACATTCTCCTTCACACAAAACAAACAGGATATGACATGGTTAAGAAAAGTAAGCTAGTGGTACCGCTTCTGCTCTGAGCCACACTTCAACCAATCAGATTGTACCTAACTGGAATTGTAAGCCAATCAGATTGCTTGTAACTGGAATTTTTTCCCTAACATGGTTATGAAAAATAATCCGATGTGCGGCAACCCTTTCATTGTTCTGTCACATGGTCCAGAGCACAGAGGCTTGGCTCTTCAACAAAATTCTGTGTCCATCGACTGCATTGAGGTAAAACAGAGCAACCAAAAACACTGCTATAACTTACGGATTAGCGTTTAATTCGATGCAATAATGCAAAGAATAGCAAAATATCAGAAATCTCTATTTTTTGTGAATTGCATGAAATAAATACAAAACACAATAAATACACAGCATCAGTCTTTGGCACAATACAGAAAAAAGCCAGCAAAACACAGTTTTACAGCTGTTTAAGACAGTGGCAAGGATAACCCTTCCATCCAAACAAATATGCACTGCATAAACCATATATTTTTCCAATATTCCACCCTTGGATACAGGGCAGCATGTTTCAGTACGTGTAGAAAAAAATCCAGTAAATACAATTTTATTCCTGAGCTGTTCCTTGCCACATCCTATTTTTATTGACGGGAAGCACCTCTCTTCTGTGGCACACCCGAGGCAGACTGTTATGTATGCAGAATTCCCTGCGGAGGGCTAACCAGCGCAATCACAGCGGGAAGTGTCACGTCTAACGCGGTGTTCAAAGTCACTCACGTCTCAGGAAACTCCACAGGTCTACTCCTGATCTTATTGTGCAAAGCCAGGATGTAATCATCAATGAAAGGGCACTGTCAAACAGGCAGAGGCAGAATAAAACGCATCATAAACATAATCGATGCAAAAACTGACAAAATAGTACAACAGCTGCACAGTCCATTTTATCAGTGGTTCCAGCACCGATGCTTAATTATAACATTCTACGCATTTGCATTAGCGTAAGCAATACTGAGGCCAAATACATCGCCAAATAAAACATGCTAAGTAAATGACCACAAATGACTGCATAATAAACTACCTGCAAGGATCTGGTTTGCTAATGTACAACTGGGAACCTGAGAGCAAGGACAGACCAAACTAAGCAAAATACGACTGTCAAAATATCCCCTCCAAACCTTTAGTCAACAAATATCGCCCAGTAAGCCGTACGATGGCGAGGGTAAGTATTAATCTACTGAATTACCTTTCCAAACACAAAACAGTACAGCGTGACCCCCATCGCCCAGACATCCAGGGCCTGCAAAAAAAAAACAAAGCAAAAAAAAAAAAAAACGGGACATTGTATGTATAACCAAGCTCTTACTGGTGAAGAACCCACCATTAAAAGACAGTCACCTTAGATTTTATCTGACAAACATTAAATCTGATAATGATTGACAGGCTGGCCAACTGCATACCAAGGGATCTGATTTCTTGTCAGTTTCTATTTCAATCAAAATTTGACCCCTTATTCCATAAATTAGTGGAACAAGACCTCAGGCTGTTGAATGAGGAGGGCTGTAGGGTAGGTGTCAAATCCGATTGGACAGTATATCTCCAGGAACAGGGTTGAGTAGCCCTTCTAGGAAGACCTACATCTCAAATTCAAACTTGATCTTATTCAGCAAGAGTAACACCCACAGTCATATAATTACAATATCAAGTGACAAATGGATTGTATGCAAATAAGCTTATTTCACATAGGCCGCTGCTAAATACTGCAGGACATGGGTTGAGACAGTAATCGTGGGGACAGATACCACATGTCAGGTCAACGTTCGTCATCCATACATTTCTGCATTGGTGTTCATTATAAAAGTATTATTGGTCAAAAACAATACTGAATATAACTCTAATGAAAGTAAAAAATGATCAATTTGCTTTTCGGAGGATAAATGACCAAATAAGACGCAATAATACACTTCAAATGGATGAAGCAACATTTATTATGTTAAAGGGCATCTAAAGTCGATTCTCAAACGGGACGTTAAACGTCCAATGTTTACAAACAAATCACTTGCTTTTGTTGACATCTTGCATTGTCACGACCAATTTCATTCATATAAACCAATGTTTTGTGTACATGCATAGATAATCCTTCTATTTCGGTTCGTTTGCGCAGGTGCGGCTTGCTGATTGGCCAATAAACAAAAACAATGGGGATCAGCTGACAGGAGCGGGCATTGGAGGGGATGTTTACTTTCCGAAACCAGACTGTCAATCTTGGTTTATAAATGCATTAACAGCAATGGTTTTGGGTTTATGGCTCTAATCATTTGAATGTTCAACACGAGATGACAAGAAAATGAAAGATCATTCTTAGAACGGCAACTTGCCGAAATCAAAATTTAACCCCTTGTGTAGGGGAAACGCACATATGCAGGCTGGCTCGCTGACCCGCATATCGGGAGCCGCAAATGCGTGGAGTGCTCTGTTGAGTACTGTGGCCTGATTTGAGTATGTGGGCCGACTGCCGTGGCCGGGATTGTTGGCTAGCTCTTGTGACGATCGCCAAGGAACTATTTCATGCACTTTCTTCGCCTGTTTGCTGTGATGATTGCCAGGAAAAGTATTTTATCCACAATTTTTGGATGATGGCACAACACTGAATTTTTATGCTTAATTTTTCACTCTGCATAAATGAATACAGAAAAATCGAAAAATGCACAGAATCACTCCGTCGCATTCCAGTACACCCGTTTCGTGTGGTGCAGTTTGTAACACGATTTGACACAGAAACTAACTTAGCAAATGTCACATCTGAACAGGGACTCACGGAGAACTTTGTCCCTGTAACAGGGTTTTTGTTGTGGGTGGATGGCTCCCCAAAAAGTGTCTTCCAAGGAGTCTGTTCGGAACTGGCGACTCCGCCTATTCTCTTCTCTAAACTCACATCTTCAGCTCAGGATACACACCCAATCAGCAATCAGGTATTTCATTAGTCTGACCCAATATTGGTGCAAAATCATTCACGGCAGTCGCCTCGCAGCAGTTGCATATTGATATCACCCGCCATCCAACATACTCATCCGCGAATACCTGGTTCCTGGCCACAGGAACGGATCGCCTGCACGCACAAATGTGGGTACCACTTGACTGGCTTGTATTTATTGCATATTTGCCGGTCACTTGAGCATTCAGTCGAATACAAAACCATACGCAAGGGGTTAAAAAGATATATCATATTATCTAAAGAACAGAATCAAAAAAATTAATTTTGGCAGAAATCTAAAAAATTCTCACATGCTTACGTCAGAGTGACATCATCGCAACCCCTAACTGCTATAACCGCATTGCATTGACGAAAAGAATGGCATTACTTTCAAGTCTCTAGCTTAATTAGAAACAAAGTTTTGGATCAAAATGTGTTTTCAACCTTTTGTGTGACCTTGACCTTTGACATAAAAACTTTAAAAAGAATAAGTCTGTGGCGAGTAACCTATGCTAACATGTCTGTAAGTTTTGTTAAGATTGGTGCGGTATAAATGGCAAAAGGGTGCATAACGAACAAACTGACAGACAAAGAGATGTCGAACGCAACTGACTGACATTCTTGCCAAAATCCTATGATTTTGGAAAGTAATAATTCTGCCTGATGAAATTCCTGGCAGTTTATAGAGAACGAATGCCAGACCGGGCACACCCACCTTTCCACTGAAAATCTTGTAGTCATCGGTCAGCATCTCAGGGGCCATGAAGGCAGGAGTCCCGGCCGTGCTGGACAGAAACGCATCGCTGCCCTCAAAAACGTTGCTCACCCCAAAATCAGCGATCTTGACGTGGCCATCGTCCCCAAGCAGGAGGTTGGAGGGTTTGATGTCACGGTGGATGATCTTCTGAAAGTGCACTGCGGAATCAAACCCTGCATTAGCGTACACTGGCAGGGGCTGCAATGCACTCAGTCACTGAAACACTATGAACATTCATTTATTCCATTTTTCAACACTTATAGGCCTGGGTTAAATCTATTCATTTGTTGTTTAATCAACCTATATTTATGGTGGGTTGACTAAGCATACATGCGTGCTATGCTGAAGTAACACCCTCTCGATGTAAGTATTCTGACCTCCATGTCACTGGACTGTGGGAGGGTACACAAAGAAAACGCACAAGGGCTTAATCAGGGATTTTGTTGATGTAACGCGATAGTGCTCAGATCATCGTACTTTAGAAAATTCTCCAATTAACTTGCTTAACCATCTGTGATGTGAACAGATGTTAATCCACTGCAGGCGACTGCCAGCAAAGTTGTGTTCCTGAGCGGGAGAGAAGATTTTCTTGTTTATCGAAGTAGCTGACAATCTGCATCCAGCGATGCGCACTGCTTTGGTTACTCATGAGGGTGATAATTTTCTGGCGCGCTATAGAGCTCCGAACACGACTTCAGTAATGAGCCAAAAGTTTACTTGTCACAGATATAATCCCAATTCATATTTCAGTAAAATATGCCCTGTAGTATTTTAATCATATTTTTCCAAATTTGTTGAGCATCAAGGGCTGCTAACAAAAACATTATGTTCCTGCAGAGTGAAATGCTTTGGGATGTTTTTTTTTTCCCCTTCTGCATCACAGCCCATCAAGGAACAGGTGTTGGAAATTAGGTTTGATCAAACAGACTTTCATGCAATTAATCAGTAATTTCAGTAAACAACGGATGACAATATTAAATTGCATTTTCTCTGACAGAAAGTTAATTAATATTGAGAACACAATGAATGACTGATCAAACTGGATTCCTCCATCGGTTAAGTTAATTAAAATTAATTCACAGCTGAACGTGGAATTGCTATTAAGCTAATTAAAACCAGCCTTGAGTCTTGAGTCAAGCAGAGGACCAGTCTGTGTCAGTGTATGTGTGTACAGAGCTGTAAAAAAGTATGTGTCCCCTTTCCAGATTCCTTGCATCTTTGCTTATTTGTCATATTTCAATGCTTCAGATTATCCAACTAAGTTAAAATATGACTAAGACAATGGTAGTAAACACCAACTGCAGCTTTTAAATGATCATTTCATTAATTGAAGGAGAAAATTTATGCAAACCTTAATCCCCCCCTGAGAAAAAATAATTGTCCACCAAGACCTAATAATTGGCTGTGCCACCCTTGCTGGCTACAGCAGCAATCATTCACCAGTTCAACATTGTTGAGGTGGAATTTTGGCCCACCCTGCTTTGCAGAATAATTCAGCCACACTGAAGGGTTTTCAAGCATGAACTGCCTGTTCAAGGCCATGCCACAGCATCTCAATCAGAATGAGGTCAGAACTTTGACAAGGCCACTCCAAAGTTTTCATGATGCTTCTGTTGAGCCATTCAAAGGTGAACGGACTTGTGTGCTTCAGATGATTGTCTCCCTGCCTAACCCAACTGTGCTTGAGCTGTAGGCCATGAACTGATGGTCAGACATTTTCCATCAGTATTTTCCGGTAAAGAACAGAATTCGTAGTTACATCAATTATGGCAAGTCGCCCCGGTCCTGAAGCTGCAAAGCATCCCCAAACCATCACACTACCAAAACTATGTTTGACTGCTGGTATGACGTTCTTATTGTGAAACGATGTGTTAGCTTTACACAAGATGTAACAAGACCGACGCCTTCCAAAAAATCCCACTTTTGACTCATCAGTCCTCAAAATATTATCCAGAAGGTCTTGGGGGTCATCATAACGGTAAACGTTAGGTAAGCCTTTGTGTTCTTCTTGCTCATCAGCAGTCAATGCTTTGCAGTTCTCCCATGGTGCCGTTTTCCCTCGATCTTTCTTATTGTGGAATGGTAAGCATTGACTTTAACTGAGGCAACAGAGGCCTGCCGTTCTTTAGATGTTAGTCTGGGGTCTTATGTGACCTCCTGGATGAGTCGCTGATGCACTCTTGGAGGAATTTTGGTAAGCTGGCCACTTCTAAAAAGGTTCACCACTGTTCCTAGTTTTCTTCATTTGTAGATAATGGCTGTTACCGTGATTTGCTGGAGTCCCAGAGCCATAGAATTGGCTTTGTCACCCTTTTCCAGACTCAAAGATGTCAAAGACTTGTTTCTCATCTGTGGAATTTCTGTAGATCATAGCATGTGCTGCTTTTTGCCTACATCACATTGCCAGACAGGTTCCATTTAAGTGATGTTTAGTTTCAACAGGGCTGGTAGCAATCATGCCTGGGCGCATCTAACGACATTGAACCCAGATATCAATTAAATCAGTTTAATTGGTTGACTTGGTGACGAAGGCGGCAATTACTTTTCCACATGGGGCCACGTCAAGCTGAGCAGCGTCTTCCCTTCAATAGACAAAATCATCATTTAAAAAACTACATTTTGCATTTACTCAGGTCATCTTGGTCTAAAATTGAAATTGTTTAATGATCTGAAAGAATTAAGTATGACAAATATGCAAAAATGGAAGAAATCAGGAAGGAGGAAAATACTTTTTCACAGCATTGTATGCATGTACACATGAATGAGTGCATGTACTGCACATATAGCCAGCTCAAAGACACATGGTAACATTTTTTCCACAGTACTTATAGTATTTTTATTCTCCCTCAGTCATACTCTCTCTTCTCTCGAAGAGAATGGATTGCGGACAGACTCACAGTACTCGATGCCCAGGATCATGTCTCTGAAGTAGAAGCGGGCTTGTTCTTCTGTGAAGGGCTTTTCAGAAGGAACCTCCATCACTGGGCTGACACGCAGGCCAAAGGTCATTACACATCAGTCTGTGCAGAGTCTTTCTTCACATAAAAAATACAATTTAAGCTTAAATCTCATAGAAATGTTATATTTTGTCTAGTACTCACCCTTTCTGCATCAGTTCAAATGCTATTAAAAATTGAAGGAGAAAAGACAATTAATGTCATATTTAAAAAAAAAAAAAAAAACAAATCAAGGAAATACGACAGTAAAGACTAAAATATGTTTCCCTGATGCAGAATACTGTCAAACAGCATCTTCCATCCAGAGCCGAAAGCAATAACTGAGTGCATCAACTCAGTTCTGTTTGATCTCATCTGACTTGTGTCTGCAGGTAATGAGCGTGTTAGAATCTATGTTGTATTAAAATAAAAGCAGAAGATGTACTGTAAATCAGTGTTAGAATAATTGCAGAGTAAAAATCTAATCCAAGCATCAAAAAACTATGAATCGTTACAAAAAACAGCACACACAGCCTCCCCTGCCTACAAAACCCAGTCTGGGTAAACAAACTCTAATTTTCATAAGGCCAATAAAAATGGAAACTTGGCTTTACTGCAAGGCTGAAGGATTATGCAGCGACGACAAACAGGAGAGACGCACCCATGTGAAGGTTATCCTCAGCAGGATCATCCAGAACCTTAAAGAATGCAAAAAAAAAAAAAGCATATTAATAATTTAAATGAAAAACTTTTGGCCAATCTCAATTCTTTCCGAACATAAAGCACTGAACAGTCAGAATTCTTGCAAAGTTCAAGCACTGACTTGGCCTCCAACAGATCATATCAGCGTGGGGACCATCCATTTATTGGGTCGTCTGAGTGAGACACAATTCCTCCATTAAGCCCAAAATCAGAGACTAAAAGCCTTTGTGCTGTTTGTACTTCAGCAGCCTGATTCACAGTGACTCCGCACCTAGAGTTTCAAATAAAGCAGAGCACTCATAGTCTGAAATTCACTCGAGTTCAAAATGCCAACTGAACAAACGCTGCAACGTTTCGGACAAATGGCCGACTGAGCACAGGCAGCAATGAGATGGGAACAGACTGACGCTCGCAAGGTCTAACAAATCACACAATAATCACAAAGATTACTGCACTCAGAAAATTTCTGCTTTATAAATAGACGTTCAATAGTCAAATCATATTTCACAAGTTTAATAGTGAACACTGCCACGCGACCATGTATTCACTTCGATGCCAGTGCAGTTACAAGCGGAAATTGCACTCCTGTTCAAATACTCATGGACTGTAATATCACTCATGAGTCAAGCCACATGTTTACAGGCAATCAAAATATCAGGGGCGAATGTGGAGTCTTTCATCTTCTAACAAGAGCGTTTGTTGTGCCAACCAGAAGCACAAATATTACATGACAGATGGTATGTTTTCTCTCACTGTCCATAAATGCTGTGCTTGGAAGGGGATGGATTATCCAAACTTGGTCATTTGGAAATGTGCCCAGAAAGCTACACAACACCAGGAGGTGTACGGACTTCTGCCAAACTCCGAGTGCTTGCTTTATGACATGTTTCTGCATAACATCAAGCATAGCCTCCCAACACTACAGTGCCACTGGAAGGGAACATGCAGTGTCAACGAAACCCATACAATAATCAACCATTGCACAGCTCTCATTGGGTATCCGACAGGATGTGCAGGCACTATTCTTTAACGTGAGCGACTTTTAAAAGCATCTTTAAAGTGTCGAGTACGTAAAACGCACTGCCCATAACGTGCATCAACTCACACATTTTCACTACCCTTAAAATGAGGAACAAAAATTTCAGCAATTGCCTCAGTGTGGTGTTATAAGGAGAAGATACAGCTATGGATTAATTCACTTTTGCAAACATAATACACACAAGATGTTGTACATTGAGGTACTTCAATTCTAGAATTATGACTTTGGTTCCATCAGAACAATGCAATCACTGTAAATCCAAAAGCTTCAGGGTTCTTTTTTTTAAGTTTCCCAGAGGGTAAACAGCAGCTTTTCGCTTGGTCATACCTCTACAAGCCTGACAATGTTTTGGTGGTCCAGTTTCTTCAGGATGGCGATCTCCTGGTAGATGCGATCCAAAGGGCCTAGAACCTTGGCTTGATTCCCCTGAGCAGATTGACGCCTCCTCGGTGGTGGACGACCTGAGGACATCCAGTGAGAGTAACTACAGGACAGCCCATAAGTATTTGGACTATGGTTCTGAACAAAAAGGTCTGAAATTCCTGCATGGATTACATGGTATGGATAAAAATACCCACACTTTAATCCTGTCAGTCTCTACCTTAACTGCATATTAATTCAAATCCATTGTGCTGGTGCAAAGGGCCAGAAAGCTATATTGCAATGAGCAATGACAGCGTGTCCCCCACAAAGCAAAAAAAATATCAAAGAGAATTTAACTAAAGCCCCATTTTCGCCACAGCAGTGTATTCAACGTTAAAGGCACAAGCATTCAGTGTAAACCCTGACAAGTGTGGTGAACTCAAATGTTTTATGGAAACCAATTACCTCAAAAAAATTGAGTTTGCCAACTTAATGATCTTGTGTTCACAGCACTGAAAAACGTAAAAAATAACTGTGTTTTTTTTTTAAGTTCCTCCCACACAATGCAATTAAGTTTGCCTGCTCAATTTTTTTTTGAGGTAATCGGTTTCCTCAAAACATGAGTTCACCGCACCATCAGGGTTTACAGTGTTGTTATAAACTATAGCTGACTGTTCAATAAATAAGCCCATCAAATTAATTAAGATTCAGCTCTTGAAGGCTGAATGGAAGAACACGATAACAAACTGTAATGCACAGGGCTCTGTCAATCAGGAGCTCAACAGAAAGGATCTTCCGAGCTTAATCCTGCAGTGCAAGTGAGGTCTGAATCCTACGTAAAAATGACCAGCTTAAATAACACATACGTGGAAATCCATACTGTTTCATCAGTTTCTTCTTGGAAACAACTTTCATCGCCTGAAAAAAAGAGGAATAAACTGCAATAGTTCACTCCTTATGAATGAATCCGGGTGCACTGATAATGGCTACTGTTGTTTCTCGTATAACCTGCTTTATTTTGAAAGAAAGCCCGAAAACATACAGCAGAATTGGGAATGAAATAAGCTGAAACAAACTCAATACGTTCATATATTTCTCTTGCTGAGCTAAAAATCTAAGTTCAGTTCATTCATTTAGCTTCACAAACATGTAAGCATGATAAAAACAGAAGAATGTGCGACAGCTAAGCCATGACTATATCTACAGCCGTTACCGCAGTCGTGCCTGTAGCCCAGCGTTCGTTCGCTCATTACAAGTTACGTCACCTGTGGTTTGCATGAGGCAGTGTAACCTTTGTCTGACTTGCCTTCATGCTCCCCATTCCATCTACCTCTGAGCGCTTTTCATAAGATCCATTAGTCCTTTCATCCTCAAGCAGACATAAGGGCAAATCACCGAGCATAAGGCATGTGCACATGTCATGGATGCTTCAGAGTGCGGAGAGGAACATCTTTGAGTGGCAGAATTTTGGATCTGAGGAGAAAGTTTGAGATGGCAGCGTGTAAATTGCCCTCCAGGATCCTTACATAATACTTGTCATCATCTTCGTTGTAGGCCAGCTTCACCACCCCATATGAACCCTGAAAGACAGAGAACAGCAGGAGTAACAGGAAGTTCAGGAGGAGGCTGGTGAAGATGGCCCCCTCCCTCCACTCCGTCAACAAATCAATGTAAGTAGTTCTCAATGCTTCTCTTAACCCTTTGAGTGCCACAGGCAAATGTAGTTGCCCAATGGTGTACGATATCAAAACTAGATGCTGTTGAAAACCTATCATGTGGCAACTTGCGGGAGCTCTTTTAAACAAGTTGACACATAATAGGTTTTCAACAGCTCAGGATAATTACATTTTTAATTCCTTAAAAATGTATTCAGCGCTCAAAGGGTTAAGTGGCAGTGCTAAAAAAAAGGCCAAGACAAAAAAAATTACGATTCGCCTGATTTTTCCAGTGATGAAACTAGAGTAAGTAACTATGATTTTTAACAGCAATACAGTACTTATTGATATTAACCCTTAAAGTGCTTGATTTTTACTCACCCTATTGCTCCAAAAGCTAATCTTTCATTATATAGTTGACAAATGACCTTCAGAAGGACTCACGGGTACCTGTGAACTCTTCTGAAGGTCATTGCCAACTAATTTGCCGACTAAAAATGGACAAAATGGAGAACTTTTGAAGGCTGAAATCTGAATTTTGCTTCATATATTCTGCACCTTGTGTGACTATAGCAGCGATTAGCTCTTTAAGGTAGAATACTGCTATTAAGCATGAAAATCTTTATTTCATCACTTACATCAAATTGCTTTATTGATATGAGAAGCAAACATTCAAATTAGCAGGGATGGAGGTGATTTGCATAAATTATGCAAAGTAGGTGTCCAAGATGGCCACCACAAAGGGGCATATCATGACAATTTCAAAACACCATACCTCAGTAACTAATAGACATATCAACTTCTTATTTTGCGCACAGGTTGCCTAATCCGGCATATATGGGCTAAACCTCTTAAAGTTGGACACTAACAAAATGCAAAGGTTTTTTGAAATTTTGCTCTTGAATTGAAAATTCTCTACCTCATTATATATTCAGCACCCCCTGAAATTAAAAGAGTACCAAAAAGGCCATATTTTTTAGGTTCAGGACAACCAGCTTCATTAAAATCGGACTAGCGGTTTATGAGAAATGTCGCGTGAAAAATGTGGAAATGGTAGTGGTATTTTTATAGCAGTAATCTACCTTAAGGGTTAACAGACAACCATAATTTTAAGGCATGATTTGGCTGCAGTACTACAGGCTGTCCTTTTTGTTGATCGAGGAGGTAAAGGCACAAGGAGTATTCTTATACACACATCCCCACCTTTCCTATTTCAGTCTTCAGTTTGTACTGGTTCAGTTGGACACAGTCCTGTGGAGAAAGGGTACATTTTAAATTCAATGTATAAACAAAGATTTATTTTCTTCTGAAAAAAGGGGAAGCATACATTTGTTGCCCTCAACAAATATTGGCAACTTTAAAGCAATTTCCCCATTTCTGAAGCTCAACAACTTTCTGTCACACATCATTGATGTATTCTTTTGTCTTAACTATGGTAATGGATTAGTGAATGAAACTAACCTGTGTCACCTCATATACTTACACCTGGGAACCAGCACATCATATGGGACCAGTTAAGGCTTCCTAGTGATAATGGTGAACTTTTAAAAGTAAAATATCAATGGAAATGTATAGTATTGCAAATAGATTTTTTGTATAAGACTTTCCAAGGGTGCTACTGAATGTGGCACATTACTCAGAAAAAAATAATTTTAATAATATTTTCCCTGCAATCATCTTTCAGAGTTGGAGTTTGGTTCAGTTTTGAATAAAAGATACACACAATCACATTCTTTGTAGCCTTTTTAGCTAATATTTACTTTGGGTGCCAACATAAGTGGTGGGCATTGTAAATTAAACCCTGCTTAAAATTCCTTCATTATCTGTGTATTTCACATTCATTGCTTGTTTTTGCTGGCCAGCTGAAACCAGCTTTGACCAGTTATGGATCAAAAATGACAAGCCAGATGTGACAAAAACACAACTTAAATAAACTTAGAATATTTAATGTTATTATCTTAAGTGTATTTTATTCAGCAGGGAATGCGCAGTTCAAAAACATATTTTTCAGCTTCAAAATGTTACTCACGCTGTCTTAAAATTTGAAGTGAACTTCAGAAGACAAGTTGTTTACGTGGTGTAAAACACCTGCATTGTCAATTTCAATTGATCTATATTCACAGATTTCCCTTTGCTAGAATGTGGTAGCACATAATACACTGCGA
Organism: Gymnothorax javanicus; assembly: GCA_029692085.1. Taxonomy (NCBI): domain Eukaryota; kingdom Metazoa; phylum Chordata; class Actinopteri; order Anguilliformes; family Muraenidae; genus Gymnothorax; species Gymnothorax javanicus. Next base: position 11,448,331 of record CM056195.1, on the reverse strand, counting down.
ACACTAAGCAGCCGATCACACCGAACGAGCTTTATCGGTGTGGGGCGCCCTTTTTGTTAATATTCTCAATGATTAGACGTTCTGGACACTGCTATTGCGTACTGGGCGCCTCGCGTTTAAGCGCACCGGGCGCCTCGCGTTTAAGCGCACCGAGCGCCTTGCGTTTAAGCGCACCGGGCGCCTCGCGTTTAAGTGCACCGGGCGCCTCGCTGTTTCTTGATGCGCTTTGCATCAAACACAGTCCTATTTTGAGGCGCCCCGATAAAAAGGCGCTTCAAGTCATTGTCAGTCTTTTCCCTGCTGTCCAATCATGTGAAAAAACTTGAAATCAGTTCCCTTTTGACTAGTTAGTTGAAATGGTTGATTTCAGAATGTTTGCAAAGATGAGTGACAGGAACGTTACTTAGCAACACAGAAAAGATACGTCCAGCGCCTTTTTACAACGTTAGCTTCTAAATAAAAGGTCAGAGGCACCTCGCGTTTCCACGCCGATAAAGCACGTTTGGTGTGATCGGTCCCTAAAGCAGTTACCTGGGAATCAGAGATGGACACACGCTTGGACTCCACAGTGGGCCTGCGAGCCAGTCTGGCCGAGCCCTGGTAGACGTCACGCTCCTGCAGGGACAGCTTCCTGTCTGTGAGGCGTGGCCGTTGGGACACCGCGTTTTTCACCCCTTTGAGCGCAGCCCCTTTGTTGCCCGACACGGTGATGGACGACACCATGTCTGCCAGCTCCGAGTGGTGCTCGGAATCGAGCTCCGCCCCTAACCCGCACTGGGCGCTCATCGCCCCGGAAAATAATGTGGCTCAGAGCCAGGCCAGGGAGGCAGGGCCTATTGTGGTGGGGGCGTGGCCTCTGGGAGAACTCATCAAAGACAAACTCCGCCACTGGCTGCTGAAATCAGGTTGTACCACAGGAGCCTGCCAAGAGAGAGGACAGCAACGACTTACTAAGGCTGTTGCTCAAATTAAATCTCCTGGAGTTTCATCTGCCGGGTCCAGGTATTTAAAGAGCTCCAACGTTAGCACCGCTAATGCAGCGAGACAAAGACTTGATTAGAATGACAGGAGCGATATGAGGGGAACAAATCTAATACAGGGATCTGCTCTGGCGCTTCGAACACAGTACAGCCCAGAGCATTACTATTTTTAAAATAGTCAATTTTAAAGAAATAATTAAATGCAGCTCTTGGGACAAGGCCAGAGAACAAACATGACAGAGAAAATCTGCAGCTGAAACTTTGCTGAACCAGGAAAACTCTCTTCTTTGAAAAACCAAACTTGCCAACATCTCCGACTGTGTGGAGAAGTGCAAGCTATGCAGATCCACTTATCTGCAATATCCATACAGGAGCAAGCTGAAAAGAGCCAGTCTATTTTAATAATGATATCAAATTTCCACATTGTAATCTTTAAGTGGGCAAAGCACCATCTCATTCGCAAACAAAGGCCAAAAGACCCATTTTCAGCAAGCAAAACAAATCAGTTCTAGAATATTTTAAGTGATATACCATTTGCATTTCATAAATGTCTCAGAAAATTATCACCGGCCGGTTCAGACATTACAGTAGATCCTATGCCAGACTGATCTGGGACATATTGTGAATGGATGCCTCCCTACAATGGACAAATCCAGGTCCTCTGAACTTTCAAAACAAGACTGAATTACCACGGTCAGTGAAGATTGCGCCTCAAAATAGCACCACCTTGCTCAATTTCCCCATCGGCAAACCTGGAAATCGCCCCCTCTGCAAATTAATTTTTCGAAGATACTCCCTCATATTTCCCCCCCTGAACAGGGCAGGTACTTCAGGTAAAGCCAAGAGGAAATAATGCTGCATCTTAAGGTCATAACCAATCATCTGCAACACACCTAGCATGGCACAGATCACGCAGACCAGACCAGCCAGGCAACATAATCAACTTTTTGCAGACTCTTTGCGTTGTTTTTCTCTGTAGATAAACAGACACAAGGCTTGATCAGATACTTACGATGGATTGGCACAGGATTATATGGCACAGGGAAAAACTGACCATTTTAGGCAGTGCATTCATGGATTTTTCACTAAGGCTCATTTCCTCTCATGATTGTGAAGGAAATGACAAATATCACATATTGACCATTTTTCACCAATGAACAGTCAGCATTTTGTGCCTGGCTAAGATTTTAACAATGACACGTGCAGCTAACAAACAAAATTAACCCCATTTACTTACTCGAGATAATGTACAGTACGACATGCAATGTATGTCACATTTCTTAACACAGTGTGGTTTTGGAATGGTTAGCGTGTCCTGAACCCGTCGTGTATAACAGCTGAAATCACAGGCATGTGGATGTAAATACGCCCGATTCCTCCCTGGTCTTACCCTCCGAAAACGAAATGTCACATACATTTATGGCACCTCTGTTTATTCTCCCTTTTCCTGATTTTAAAAGGGAATAACTGGGTTAACCAGCCATGGGAGGAAGAGGGTGATAATTACCACCGCCAAACGAAGTTGGCAGGAGGTTATGAGATCGATGCCGTTTGTTCGTTTGTTTATTTGTGAACAAGATAACTCAAAAAGTAATACACAGATATCTCTGAAATTTTGTGGGTGGGTTGCTATTACATCAGGGATGGACCCTACTGATTTTGACCGCAATCAGTCAAACATTATGGCCGCCACGGCAGCTATCTTGAAATCCTATGACACGCGATAACTGAACTTTGCTCCCACTCACCAAGATTTGGACTGTGCTGCCTTGGCAGAGGTTTGCACTCTAGGAGTGCCTCTAGTTATTTTTCTGTGGCAGTAACATTAAACCGTTATGGAAAACAAACTCCACAAGTGTGATCCAAGTTTAATCTGTTTCAAAATAAGTGATCCAGAACTCATCCCGTCTGTAACGCTGATCCACAGCTTTGATGATTTCACTCGGAGAACAAATCATTATCTGTGGATCAGTTGGATACTGAGCTCCAGCGCACAGGAAAGATTTGGTTTATCTTGAGAGGTTGTGCAGTCCTTTGCAACTCATTACCAATGACTTCAGAGCAAAAGATAATCATCATGTTTGTGAAGAACATGCTGTACAGCGCAGTCCTTCAGTATTTGAACAGCGCATTAATTTTTCCTTTTTGACTCCAGCAAATTGGATTTGAAAAAAAATATATTAATGTTATGTAAAGACTTTAAAAATAATATTGGGATAATTACAACCAAAGCATGTGAACAACGTAGTTACTGCAGCCTTTTTGAAGCATCACAGTCCAAATGTTGATGAACAGAAGAGAATTTTTTTTTTTTTGGAAAAATGTGGGATACTGCTGACTATATTCCTATTAATTTCTTGAGAGAGAGAAAAAGAGAGAAAGGACCAGAACATTGAAATTGCACTTCTCTTATTATTTGTACCTGCAAAAGGTGAACATGCTCTCCCTCCTTATGGTAGCAAATGGCTACCATTAAGTCAAAAACACATTCAAACTTTGCAGAGCTGTCAATGTCCCCATTTTTGAAAGACACACCAACAGTTTCATACATTCCCACCTTGACCTCTGTGAAATCCAGTGCCTGTAAAAAATATTCTCTAAAACATCCCAGGATGGTCTCATATACATACATTCATCTTCCTCTGGTTGGTGGCGATAAGGTACAAAGTGTAAGGTCAGTGGTGGAGCTGGGATTTATTTATTTATTTATGTTTGTGTGTGTGTGTGTGTGTGTGTGTGTGTGAGGTCAACACATGGAGATGCCGAGTTCCTTTTTTTTTTTTTTTTTTTCCTGTGAAAATTAAGATTGTAAAAAAAAAAAAAAAAAAGCCCCAGAAGACAGGGCAGGGCTGTGCTATGTAGATTACTGACTGGGCTATTGTCCCAGCTTACCCTCACTCTCACGTAGTGGCGCACAAGTGTAAAGCTTTATGGTACTATGCAGAAAGTGATGATTTAAAAGCATGTTCGCATAGCCATAGGTCGACCTTTCAGGCAAATACGGGCGAAGAACATCTGCTGCTAATCCCACACTCTCAGCTTCATCCTCCCATGACCACACAGACGCCAAATGTCTTATCTCTCCAAAACTCAGTAAAAAGCTGTTTACAACTGCACAGTGATAGTTTGGCTACAGCATTCTGGTGCCTGCCATTTCAGGGATTCCTCTATTCGTCTCAAACAAAACTATCATGCTTGCCAAAGTAGGTATTAATAGGTGTTAAGATCCAAAGATGTCGAAGGATTACCCAGTACTTAGTACAAAGTGTAAAACTACCAGTGGTAGTCAGAATGAATCAATTATGATATTTACTGGGGTATAGATGATGATAAAAATGATTTAAAAAAGGCCCAATATCTTTTCATTCTTACAGAACCATTTCAAATTAACTTGGACCAAACATTAATGATTTTACTTCATTAATTCAAAGTGAGACGAAAAAGCCCCTCCTTCCAAAATGATCAGGCTGACTTGATAAGGCATTGTAACTTAACACCAAAAAGACATTAGAAAGCATAACGTCGCCTCAAAACGCAAGGCACTCAGACCCATAGATAACGCTCCCAGCGCACAAATGTATAAGCTAGTCATCCCATAATCCACGCTCCAGCTAAAGGATTTAGATTTTGCTCGTCAGAAATAGAACTGTAAAATCGCAGACAAACACAAGTAAACCAGCACAAAACTGGCATTCTACACATTTCAGTAAAGTTGATATAATTTTGAGTTTGACTTACACTTAGCAGACAGATGCTAGGTGGTGGGGATTTTATGGCTCGCTGCATGATCTTGCCGACAGAGTCCTGAATGAGGACTCACACTAGCGTTCTCTACCCTGACCTAAGCCACACTGGTATCCCTGAGACCTTGGGGGATTAGCCAGACCACATATAGCGAGCCCTCTGAGTATTTATCCAAGAGAGTGAGAGTGTTTACATGGAGCTGCACACGGTAACCACAGTCCAGTAAAGGCTAGACATTGGAGGTTCTGGGTTGTCAAAAAAGGGCTAGAAAGGCTCCCACTTGGATGGAGCACATTTCAATAATGGTGCCTGGGCTAACATTAAGTCACAAACCATCATTAGCTATTCCCCTCTGCTTGGGCAAGGTTTATTGTAACCCGTAAGAACATAAACACGGTGAGGTCTGTTTAGGATTTGGACAGCGACGCATTGTTACAGGGCATAAATTCTTATGTACGTTGTAGTTTACTCAACATGGATGCAATTACAGTGCTCCCCCCCCCTCCCAATTTCTTCTATTTTTGCGCATTTGTCACAATTTATTGTTTCAGATCATCAAACATTTGAATATTTGACATAACCCGAGTAAGCAAAAATTGCAGTTTTAAACTTACAGTATGATTTCATTTATTGATGGAAAAACGTCATCACCCTACCCGGCCCAATGAGAAAAGTAACTGCCCCCTAAGTTACTGGATCAACTAATTAAGCAAATCTAATCTAATTTGGGTTAAATTTTACAAGACCCACCCAGGCATGATTACTGCCTGCCATTTTGAATCTAAATTTCACATAAATAGAACGCATTTGGGTCATTCCATATAAAATCAACCAATTCTGAAAAAAGTTCACGCCTCACCCCACTCAGAAACAACTGAATTTCTTTGTACAACAGAGGCCATGCAAAATTTTACCTTCAAACTATGAATATTTGCTGAGTTACAGGCCCTCAAAGTATGTTGGATTGAATTGAAATTTTGAGACATAGTGTAATATAAGCAAACATTGGTACATAGGCTATAGTATCCGTTTTCTGACAATTTACCTGAGAAAACTTTAAAAAGTGCATTTTGAGTACATTTTTAAGGGACGTATAACCATGTGGGATAGGTGGTTGGTCACAACAAGTTATACTTTATGAAAATTCTACATGAGTATAGCCTTTTACTTTCATTTCCTCCCATGAATAACACAAGATTTTTACTCACAGAGCATAAGATTTTGAAAAGAGCAAAAACTGGGGATCTTGCGGAGCACCCCTATTGGTTGTTGACAATGGTCGCGTAATTGACCTTCACTGTTTCCATAAGCAAAGATGAAAGACTTCAGATAATGTTAAAAATATTTGATTTTATTAGAACGTTAAGATGAGAAAATGACTGAGACAGACTGAGTTTTATGTCCACCTTACTCCAACGATCTAGCACGCCTGAACTCGAGCAAAACTCAAGATTTTATTCCAATATTGGAAATTTGTCTAAGACATTGATTTTCGTATGACAAATCCGTCCATTTACGCAGTTTGTTTTGTTGGCTGGCAGTGCTTATACCTAGCTAATAAACAAGTCGCCGGGGCCTAACACTTTTGCCGTTAATCCGACAAGGCTTTCATTTGGATGGTGCTTTGTGTAGTCTAATGCAGTCACACAAAAGCAAGGGCTTTCCCACGACTGACTGGCTTTCCCCATGGGTGCTCCGCAATTTCCTTGGGTGCCCACAGGATCAGCGACCATGACTGTAATCTCCAAAATGTTACCAAAGAATGGAGTGGGCATGTGGTGCACCCATCTATTAAAGTGCATTATGCTACTTTAATGATCTACCCTTAAAATAGCAGTAAAATACTGACAATTGACTGTTTTTCACTTAGTACAATGTGTCAAGGAGAAAAACACAATAAAGTCAAAGACTTATTTCCCTTGTGGTGCTTGGTCTTGCACAAACAAAACATAAAGACAAATAACAAACATTATTATCAAAAATAAACCCTTAGAGAACTGTGTACAAATACAGGATGAGCACAGCATAAATAGAATAAGTAGTACGCACAAACAACTGAGCTATTCTGCAACATTTTCTAAAAGCCATGATTTGACCTTTTTTCTTACAAAGACAATGACTGCAATGCTCTTTTTGGTCAGGGCTAGCATGTTCCAGTGCACAGCTCCACCATATCTAAAGGAGCACCCACCCATGTTAGTTTTAAACATGGGTACGTGTAGATTAGAAATGCTGTCTCTGGTGTTATGGGCAAGCACGGTGCTAGTCCACCTAAAGAAATTTAGGAGATACTCAGGGGCCCTGAAGTTGTAAATGTTATGGACCATGTTGAGCTGGAGTTGGACAAACCTAGCTTCCAAGGGGAGCCAGCCCAGCTGTTGGAAGTGAGCTTTGCCAACATGGTCTCTTGAGTTTAGCCCTAAAATTAATCTGACAAGTTTTTTCTGGGAAACCAACAGTTTCACTTTTAAAACCTTTGTTAGACCACTAAAACAGGAACAGATTGCATAATCAAAGCAGCAAAGAACAAGTGAGTTGGCTAAAAGACCAAGACTAGCTGGATCTAAAAAAGGAGCTTTTCTGGCCAGAAATTTGGTTATGAAATTTACCTTGCCCATGGTCTTGAGAGCCATTGTTTCACCACTCAAACCGCTATTCAGGTAGCAACCTAGATAGCAGATTGATGGTTGAGCGGCAAAAGTCTGGCCCCCAAGGTCAATGCTTGGTGCGACCAGCTTTTGTAGCCTACGTTGGGAGCCAAATATAATATATTCAGTCTTGCCCAAATGTAGGGACAATTTGTTGTCAGTGAGCCAAGACATGATTTTGGTGAATTCATTCCTAAGAGTGGCCTGTAGTTTATCCACATCCTTGTCGGAGGATAGGATAGCAGAGTCATCTGCGTACAAGAACAGGTTTACATTACTGGCAGCTTGCTGAGATCGTTTATATAAATTTAGAAAAGTAAGGGGCCCAGGACGCTCCCTTGCGGGACTCACGTTATTGGTAGGGCAGGAGAAAGGCTGCCATGAATGTCAGTCTTTTGGACTCTGCCTGAAAGATAGGAAACAAACCACTTTACACAAGAAGGGCTGATACCTAGGGCAGTCAATTTATTAAAAAGCAAATTGCGGTCAACTGTATCGAATGCCTTTTGAAGGTCAATTAAAATCATGCCACAAAGCTTGCCTGCTTCCATCTCTGATCTAATAAAATCCGTTACAAATAGTAAACATGAGTCAGTACAGTAGAGTGCGACTTCCTAAAGCCCGACTAAAATTTATACAATAACTTGGGAGTTATTTAGGTACTCATAAAGCTGCTCATGAATTACCTTTTCTAAAACCTTGGAAGTGACACTGATGGCGATGGGCCTGTAATTGCCAGGGTCAGACCTGTTACCTTTCTCTTGATGATTTGTGATGGTGCTGTACATCTGCAAGTAATACTTTTGGTGACTATACAGTCCGTATACGTGGTCCTCCGCGACCATCAACAAATTGTGTTGTGCTAAATTGTTTCACGTGATGGCCACAATGTCAATGAAAATGTTTTGTACATTCATGAACAGTAATGTACGTATAAATGTACATATGTAACCTGCTTGGATATTCATTGCTAGAGTACTTCTAATAACAACCAAAGTACAACACATTTGACCTTGTACAGATAACGCACTTCAAAGCTAAAGCAATTTTCCCCACTTGAACTACATATTTCCTGCTTCTTATATCAGCCAACTCAGCTAAGTAGCCTATAGTTTAGCCTATCTAGCAGGCCCATTACCTTACCTTATCACTTGGACAAAGGACAGATTGACCTAGATTCACGGCTATAGATTACATTGTCAGGTGCAGTGCAAAACTGTTTCCGGATGTCTCAGTCAGATGGTGTATGATGATTCGGATCAGTTTGTTACAAACTGGGCAAAAGGGGAGCCAACTGCAGATTCAAATATGAGCCACTAAGACACACTCATAATGAAGCAGGGGTTCCCAAACTTGGTCCTGAGGCCTCCCTGTGTATGCTGATTTTTTGTTCCAATCATAACTGAAGACTCAGAACCTACAAACTATTTTCTGAACCTCGATGTCGTATCAACATTGGCAAATATTCTTTATTTCCCAGAATTCAGTTATTGTTTGACAATGTCTACAACAGCCATTCATATATTGATGTATTTTCGAGTAGAGGCTCATTCAGGCGAGCCGTTAAGCAAGCTCTGTGGGAGTAATATTGCCAGTATCAATTCACTCATTATAACTGTTTCAACTCTGTGATATATCGATATATATTTTATCTTGAAATTAGTTTTATATTATACATCTTATTGCATGATATTGGTATGTATTTTTTTTTCTTTTTTTTATGTATATACTCGCTGTGTTTTACTTATTGTATTTTATGTTACATTGATTGTTATTGTGGTTATCGACCCAGTTACTGGACTTGTGTCAGTTGGGACTGGAATTAAAAAAATAAATAAATAAAATAAATAAATAAAAATAAAAATTCATTTAAAAAAACTGCCATCATGGGATTTCAATAAGCTGTCAATTTGTCCTAACTAGGTGCATTTTGTGTTTAAAGAAGTTATTTGCTGTCTTAAGCCAGAAATGTCCATGTGAGCCATGAAGAATAAAAGACCCTTGAACATACTGGGTATTTTTTTTTCTTTTTCTATGTTGCAAACAATTTCAAGTAATGACATTTTTAAACAGATCAAGTCAGGAATTGAGAAAATCAGTAACCTCCAAATCAGGTTGCTGAACACAGGTGATTAGAATTCCTTCAAAATAATTTGCTTGCACTCAAGAACAAAAACATAATATAAAACAGGTTTGACTGTCATTTGCGTGTCTAGTAAATTGTAAGTTCTCGCAACCATGTGCCGACAGTTTCACCAATTAGGAACCCATTGAATTTTCCCTTGATTTGGTACATTTCTTTCCTCTTTTTATGCAGTTGTTACTCATATATCACAATGTGGATGCGGAATTTATTCCTCACTGTATGTATGCATATCTGTCAAAATACTGTATGTCAAGAGAGGATAATTCACTGCTCTAAATCTAAATGCACCTAATTAAGACAAATTGACAGCCTGTTAAAATCCTATGATTGCAATCAAGGGCGGAACAAAAACCAGCATACACGGGGAGGCCCCAGGACCGAGTTTGGGAACCACAGTAATGAAGGATAAGAAGAAATGGAAGAGGGCTTGGAGAACCTGCCGTAGCTAATCATTTCAGAACTAATAATTAAGAGACCCTCCCAGAGCCCCTGGTGAGAAAAACTAGAGTTTAGGGTCAGAGGTCAGAGAAAGCCCCTGGAGTAAGCCTTGGTCATGGTGGATGACAATACAGCCTTAGCCCAGATGATGAATAATATTTTTGCCTTGTTTCCAGAAATGTTGCGTAATACATGGTAGTGAAAGTTGTGGGACTATTCAAGAGACACGTGGCTGAACATTACTTTGTGTGTAAATAATAGTCTTTTTTTGTCAAGTATCTTGGACTTTACCAACAGAATGACTGTTCGCTGTATTGCAAATATTGGAAATGGCAGTCTTTAGAATATGGATTAGTCATAAGTCTTAAAAATGAACATCCATGGAACCAAGTCATCATGTTCAGTAGAACTTCACCTTAGTGGACATGTCCGCCAGAAGGACACATAATTTAGACATCTGATAGTCCCCCAATTACTACAGAGTAAATCCACCTCTTTAGGACACTTAAGGACACTTAAGTCCCAGCCAAAGGATACCCTTAATAGGGAGCCTGTACTGTGCATGCATGTACAGAATGCTGTATATTCATTATAGCTATAACAAATGAAATATGAAATGTTTTATGAAGGAGACAAGAATCAATGTTGGTTTTTCTACTGTTTAGTGATTACATGTGGTAGATGTTTCTGTGAAAATTTCGGATTTTTAAATTTTATTATTATTATTTTTTTTTTTTTTTTTTTACTAATTTTAGTTTGTGGACTATTGTAGACATTCATAATTTTGGAAATAACAGCGATGAACACAAGTAGTTGATTTTGTACACAGCACTTTCCCTTCTTTTCATAAACCTGCAATATTATATCCTTACGTGACAGTCGATGGGTCCTGTCACTAAAAATACCTCCTAATAAGTACGCGCCCTGGCTACCTTGCCAACAAGCCTGGCTCTTTGGTGATGTGGTTAGTGCATGTAACTCTTACCTGGGAGTCTGGGGTTCAAATCTCCGCCTGGGCCGTCCTTCGGCCTGCCACACTTAGGATGAATTATGCAATCTGTGGATACCCCTCAATTTTGGGAAAAGAAAGGTCAGAGCTGCCATTATGACTGGCTTATATCTATAGCAGAATGAAAGCCTAATTCTGATTGCAAATTTGGAAAATGCAGGTCCTGTTTAGATAATTTAGCATGATTCAAATATTTAGCTTTATGGAAAGGTATTAAAATAATTGCATATAAACACTATAAATGTTACTCATGAATGACCTTTGACAGCTATTATTTGAAGGGCCCCTAACTCAGTGAAAAAATGCTTGTTTTAACCTAATATTTTGCAAAATGTTCTCTCATGATTATTAAAAGCCATGAATTTTCAAATGTATTTTGAAGAGGTCGAGTTCTGAACCTGACTAAAACTGGTCCCGTTGAAATGGCATGACCCCAAAGAAAATATTCGTAATTTGATATAATACTATGAATAGAACAAAAGAAGAGAAGGTAACATAATTTTTCATATTTATTTTTATGTTTTTCATTTTTATAGCATTGCATTTTACCATTGTGATTTTGTGTGATATTACTGGTTTTCAATTTTTGATTGATATTTGATGATTGAGAGGATAGTTCCTCAAAACAAATAAGCCAGACCAACATTGAAACCTTGTCTCAGATCTGAATTCCAGTAATTTCAGATGCTGACCCCATCACCAGAATGAGCCTAACACTATATTAATGTGTTCCCCTTGAATTAAAAAAAATTTTGGTTTACTACTCTCTATTTGTCTCCTTTGCTCATTAATGTGACCTAAATGTCATGAGTGAATTGTATAGAGGCAGCTCACCGAAATTGTCTATTGCACAACCAATTTGTTGACAAAATATCTCTGCCAACGAGGGGACCCCCCCCTTCAGCTTGGCTTTTTCTGAAATGACACCACTGTTCTCATCCCACTGATGGCTTGTTTCACTGGTTGTACTTCATCTTGAGAATCAACGGGAGCAGATTACAAATGAAATTTCCCAGCTTGATATCAACTCTTGATCTTTTATATGCTAACTTGTAAATGAAAAAAGACTTTGTTATCAATATCTCCTGCCACCATGGAATCCCCTTCAAAGTCCAAAGACATGAAAAAAGGGCCAATAATTCTCAAAAAAATTACTTCAAAAAATTTTCAAACCTCATGAAAGTCATGACAAGTAACATTCACATGTCAAATCTCATTCATCCAAGTAAACTAGTGTTTGAAAAAAACATCTCTACTCATCTGGACAGATGGTCAGACAAAAAGATGGACGGAGGGACGAGCACCATTGTAAAATTCCCCACTCCACTTCATGGTGGGGGATTATAATGAGGAAACGTTACACATGGCTGTGGAACTCTGGAGCAGCCATTTGACACATTTTCTTCCGGTTTATGAAAAAAGACTAAATTAAGGGTGAAAGTAAGCATTTTGACCCCATAATCATTATTTCATCTAAACTCCAAGACGCTGAGGTTAAAAAAAAAACCAATAACTTTGCTAGTGTCCAAATATTTCTGGAGATGACTGCATGTGCCATGTATACACTAATAAATACCAAAGATGAAACCGACTTTTAAAAAAAAACATATAACCAAGCAAAGCGTGGTAATGCGCCCACATGGCAGCCTAGTCAGTGACATGTTATATAACTAATATTGGGTGTTTAATTGAACATGGTCTACCAAAATTAATGAAAATATATAAGCCATTCTCTTGTTCAATTTTAACTTTTTTATCTATAAACCATGTATAGAGATGTGTCAAGGTCAGTGCCACAACACCGTGAAAAATTATTTGATCACCAAAATCAAAAGGGATTCTCCTCATATCAATATTGATGAACAAACATGAAATGGATACAGCTTAAACTGAACCCTGTAGAGTGATAACATACTATAAATAAGCCATGTATCAGGATGTACCAAATTTGGTGCCACAACCCTGTGGAAAATTTTCCAATCACCAAAATCAACATGGGATGCTCTTCATATCGCTGTTGACCCACAAAACTAAAATGAGAAGGATTCCACAAAACTTGCACCCTGTAGAGTGAGAACAATAAATCATGGATGGACCAATGGAAGGACCGAGGGACGGACGGGGGAAATCGCTATATGCCCAGCTGGTAAAGGGGGCGTATAAGAATTATAATGAAAATAAACTAACATTTAATGTTTCATGAATGATTTAAGGGAAATAAAATGTGATTGTCTCGTCCAAAATCTGATGCTGTTCTGGCTATGTGCTGTACAAGCAAGAAACACTTACTCAAGTTGAGGACTGGAGGCCAAGTCATTGTGTTTATAGCTTATCCCACAGATTCCACTTGACTCATCTTATGTAAGTGCGTTCATCTGGCAGATCCAATTAAAGAGGAGTGGAGCACAGGGTAAAACAGAGAGGGGCGTGAACAGGAGCAAAATTCAACATCCATGACAAAGCCCAGGCTGCAGTGGCTTTGGGTATAAGCATAACAGAGAGGGTGTAACTTCTGTCTGCAGGCATTGCAGAGAATCACAAATACCTCACATGGAAAAGCAGAAAAATATCTCAGGCAGAGCAGCGTACCAAGCAGTTTGCTACTGAATAAGGTGCATTTTGCTTGCCAGTTCTTCATAGATTCAAGGAGAAAAATACATAGAAATATTTTGCCAAGGCCAATAGTTAACTCTTCAAAGATTTGCAACTTTGTGAGTGCAGTCATCAGTTTTCTACAAATGGGTATGTTTTGTCACTATTGAACCATGCACTACCATCCACTGGATTTTAAGCTGAATGGCATTTGTCCTGCCTTGGCAGCCAATCTTGCAATGTTAAAGTGCACCTATTGTGCTCCTTTTTATGGTCATTTTTGTATTCATGGGGTCTCAAAGAATTGGTATACATGCTTAAATGTTCAAAAAACACTTTTGTTTTCTCATACTGGCCATTTCTGCAGCACGTGTCTGCAACCTCCATTTGAGCTCCTGCCCCTCCTCCCGAAAAGCATGGTGCACTGTGATTGGTCAGCTGGACCACTCACTCATGATTGGTCAACGGCTTTGCGCACATCGGAAACTTCAAACCCCTTACCATAAATGAATTTCATAAATGGATTAAATTTTTGTGTGAACAACTGAAAAATAATGAAACAGGCAACAGGTTGTGTTTTTCCTTCCCTCGCTTCTGCCAGTCTGTTTATACATAAAATATGCATTTCAATTGTACTTTATCTGTGTCTCAAGTCTCGTACACAATTTGGTCACTGCTCAAAACAATATGAATGCTGAATTTTCTAAAAACTACAACTAAAGCAGTCGTGTGTATCATAAACAAATGAAAGAGAAATATATATGTCTCCCAATTTATTTAGTCTACTGGTTCAGAGCTTCTGTTTGCAAACCGGCTTCCAGTTTAAGTGGCTCAGACGACACTTATTCACCCTTAACATTATGCTAACAAAATCCAATGAGAAATCCCACTGAAAACCGGCAAAGTTAGCGGAGTAAACATTACACTTTTTTGCTATGAGCAACGCTAGCGCAGCATTAGAATTGTGGCTTCATTAAATTACAAACCCCAAAACAAACTGAAACTCCAAATCCTAACAAGTGCCCTCCGAGTGCCTTCGAGTTACTTATTGGCCTCACTTGATGGACCTCTTAAGCTATGCTGCTGTTAATCGACATAAGCATGCACAAGCAAAAAATTGTATGCCGTCAGGTCATGTTTAAACAAGTGTTAGCCTACACTTATTGCACAGTATCTTACATTCATAACGACCTCTTGGTAGCTTGGAAAGCTTTGGGCAGCGGAAACCACGTGGGAAATGTTTTAGCGCCCTCTATAGAGATGTATAGCAACAGGGCTGAACGCGAACATTTAACATTGATTCGGCTAAATGAAGGAGCATAAATTAGTCATTACAACAATGTTTAGTCGTTGTCGGTTATTTGCATCCAGTGGTCACTTGTCAGGCTTAGTTGGAATAATTCAGTGCGTAATGATTTTTTTTTTGTCCAAGAACCCACATGTCTAAGTTAACCACCAGTTAAACTTCTGCAGCGTATTTTACCCAATCTCCCAGGTTAATGGTAGCCCTGATATTTCTCACGTCTTTCTTCAGTGCAAAACATGCTTTTGTTTTTTTTTTTTTAATGAATTCATGCTTTTATGGACCTAAATTCTGGCTTAAATTAATAACCTTTATGGTGGTTAAGTTAGAAAACATAAAAGCCTTACAATTAGCTTGTGTTTTTATTTTGTTTGTTTTTTTTTTTGTTTTTTTAATCATCGCACCAGAATAATTCCAAAAATCTTTATATACGTAAATATAATATTGATTAAATGTTGTATAAATTAAATACCAAGTGAGACTTAAGCGGGTTTTTATAGAAAATTTTTAAGCTAGACCATTTAATGTGTGTATTTTTTGTGGCAATGTCATTTAATGGGCATTGACATTAATTTATCTTGCATTAATATGAAATGGGTGAGGTGGGTGGTAATGCATCTTGGGGAGGTGATCAATAATGAGCGATTTTCTTTGGAAACAGGAAAGAAGTTGACATCATGCCTTCCCTCCATGAGGTGATTTTTACGCCCAGTCTCAGTGAAAATAATGCTTGCGACCAGAGAAAGTTACACTTGACTAAAGGAGCTGTGTCACGATTACTGCACATCCTCAGAACTTACACATCAAGAAAGTGAATCTGCTTGACTGCAAATCATAATCTGATTACATCCTTGCCAATCCGTCTTCATTATACATTGTATGTATAAATTTTAGTTACCATGGCATTATGCTTATTATATTTCGGCCCTTTCTATGGAAATTTGAGCATTCAAAGCGTTATTGCAAGCTTTTGCCCAGGGATACAAAGAATGTAAACTCATTACCATCGCCAATAATCATAGAAGAAGAAAAATACCTTCTAGATTTTGACTTGCAGTTGAAAGGATTTACTTCGTTTAAAGTTGTGAGCACGTGCAGTAATCGTGGCACAGCTCCCTTAAGACCTAATTCTGTTGGTGCACCTGGCCCCAGATCATGCGCGCCTCAGGGAAACACAGGTTACCTTGCCTTTTGTTGAAGAGGCAGCACCAGACTCTGTAGAAACACAGCAACTATCAGCTGCAGTATAGCCTATTTTATAATTATGTATTTCTTATTGACATTAGGCAAACTTAATACTGCAGTAGCTAATATAACTGAAGAGTTCATTAGTCTTGTAAATCTCGCCAGGTCTCTCCATCAGTTGCCAATATCTCCAGCCAGTCAGACAGTCGGTAAGGGACAAAGACTCTCATATGCCGTGCCCCTTCCGTTTGGAATATGAACTTATTTCAAGTGCACGTAAACTGGGCTGTACATGCGAAAAGCATTAATCGAAAACACCAATGCAGACAAGCATGTTTCTACCACTTTCAAGTTCTGCTTTCCAAGTAGGCTACTTCCCCCAACGATTCCCCAGCAGAGGCACAGACGCCTGAACATCGATCGACGGCTGCAGCCTCAAACCGAAAAATGTTTTTTTTCCAACATGCTACAGCAAACGACACAATATTCTCTGTTAACCTTTCATCCCTGTTCCGCTGCTTCGCTCAACCTCAATTGCCTGTCTCAGACAGGGATAGATGCATAAATTAATGCAGCAAAATTACTCTACTGTGTATGTGAAAATTAGCATGCGTTTTAGTGAAGTTTCAACTCACCTGTGAATGTTATCGGAGGTTCGCTTTGATCATGATCGTTAAGCTGAGCAGACCACAACAAGCTCCTTCGTAGATTTCATCTTGCTGACGCATTTAGATAGATAATTTGAAACATAAACGAGTACAGAGCGAACGTGACAATATACTCTAAAGCATGCTTTAATAAATTTATGCTATGCACAACCGATATCACGACGACTCTCTGCAAGGTGGAATAGCACACTACTCACACCTGACGACACGTGACTGTTCAGCACGATTTTCACGCAACATTACTACCTATAAACCTGACGGTAACAAAAGGCTTCTGAAGGATAATCATTACCCATTTGAATCTTTTACCTGTGTATACTTAATACGCGGGTCCCGGATCCCTGTTATTTAAATATATATATTCAATCGAGACTGTTGTTCTCGACAATGAGGCATGAGTAAATAAATTATTGCATGCGTAGCACCGTTGACAACGGAATGGAGCGGTTTATGGACAGAATGCCTCTCCTTTTGCCAAATTCTGTCCACACATCGTCTTATCCCTGCTCTTGGCAGATATTTTTTTCATACCACTGTATAGTTTCGGTTTCATCATCTCGGCAAAGATCTTGCCAGATGTTCGTGAAAACTGCGCGCCCGTTTTCCCCGTAATAGTCTCAACAGAAACCGTGGTTTTTGAAAGCACTTCTGAGAAGTAGTGCATACATGACAGTCTGAAGAGAGCACATCCACCGGCATAAACTACTGGTTGGCTATTTCCCCTTCTTGTAAACTATGCAGCCTTTAATTAAAACACAAATCACTGATGAGCTTATCTGTGCATCGGGAAACAGCACACTCTGCTCCCCATGGATGGAACTGTGCCACGCAAACCAAAATAAACAAGGGTTAATTCCTTTCCAGAGAACACTTCACAGTGGAGATCAGTGTTTTGGGATCTCCCTTGCCCAAACAGGAAGGCTAGTGCGTGCGTGCGTGCGAGGGGGACTTGTAAAGATATTCTAATGAAAACTACAGTTGATATCCACAGAACATTTGGAGCGGTGATGACATTTAGAGTGATCCTTACAGTGAAGAACGAAGGATTATGGTTAATTACGTTTTAGGCTAGGGTTAGGTTGAGTTTAGAGTTTAACAAAATTTGGTTTTGGCTAGGGTTCGGGAAAGGCTATGCGGAATTAATATTAATATGAGTAAATATGATGTCTTCACAAGTACGTGCGCGCGTATGCGTGTTTGTGGGCGTATTTATCTATTCTTACGGGGTACCAATGGACTCCACAGTGATAGTAAAAATTTGGAGGGAGAAAACGCTGTACTGTGGGGATTCAAAGTCCCCATGAGGAAAAAGTTTAATTCTGGGCTTAGGGTTAGGTTTAGGTCCAGGGTTACTATTGGACTTATGGATAGGTCCATTCACCCCCCGGCCTTAGGTTCACGGGTATTGTCATCATTTCGTTGTCTGTCCGTCTATCTGTCTGTGTCTGTCCGTCTATAATGACGTACTCAGAATGATTCTGCAACTCTGCAGAACTGATTCTCTATTTTCATGTCACATGCTCACCTTACCCTGCAGCAGAAGCCTATTGATGATGAATAACCTTGACCTAATTTTTCAAGGTCATATTGTTGAGAGATTGGCCTTGGGGTGTTATAGTGCACGCAGGTTATCTTTTTTAGGTTACAATAAGGCTCCAAATTAAGGCTAAGGTTTGAAATAAGGTTAAATTGAGGATAAAAGTTTGGTTGTTATAAAGGGTTTGTAGGTTAGGATTAGGACCAGGGGATATGGAAATAGGATTTCGTAGCAAGAATAGTTTTTGGTCTCCGTGGGCATTGAAATCAAATGTCTGTGTGCGTGTAGCAGGATGAAGCTTGCGTGTATGTGTATGCAACAGGCTGCGGAGCATGAGTGCACTTGTGAAGTAGTGTGCCACACCACTGTCACAATTCATAGCAAGTCCAGTTCAGTGTCTAAAGAAGTTTGATATTGTATATCATTGTGCTTTACGCTTCCTCACAGGCTATGGAAGTCTTATACATCATTGTACTCTGTATGCTGCTGCTAAATTGCCCTCACTATAAATCCGTAGAGCTTCCCATTGACTGGTTATGCCCCCGCCTCGAAATTCAAGGACAGGGGGCATTATGTAATGGCCCAAGTCGTCCGTCCGTACTTCCGTCCGTCCATCCGTTAACCAATCGTCCATTATCCAATTTTCTTGAAAACGGTTCAACCCAACGAAACCATTTTTGGACAGTGGCTTCGGGATGACTAGAGGACGATTCTGGGTGAAAACGGGTTCACTCCGACTTTCAATATGGTTGCCACGGCTGCCATCTTGATTTTTGTCTCAGGACGATTAAAAGAGAACGACTCGTCTGATTGATTCAATTTTTGGTATGTATGTTTGGGTTGCCTAGAGGAAGGTTCCTTTAGAAAACGGGCACGCTCCAACTTTCAATATGGCCGCCATGGCAGCAGCCATTTTGATTTTTGTTTCCGGACGATTAAAGGACAACGACTCATCCGATGGATTTGATTTTGGGTATGTATGTTTTGGGTGACTAGAGGAAGGTTTCAATTTCCAAAACAGGCGTCCGATGGATTTGATTTTGGGTAGGATGTTTTCTAGGGGAAATATGGCACGTTCTGACTTTCAATATGGCAGCCATCTTTATTTTTGTTTCCAGACGATTAAAGGACAACGACTCGTCCGATGGATTTGATTTTGGGTAGGTATGTTTGGGGTGACTAGAGGAAGGTTCCTTTGCAAAACAGGCGCTCCCATGGATTTTTTCAATATGGCGCCACGGGCCATCTTCATTTTCGCCATCTTCATTTTCTTGGGTATGTATGTTTGACAGGGACGCTCCCACTTTCAATTTAAGGACAACGACGATTAAAGGCCTGATGGATTTGATTTTGGGTATGTATGTTTGGGATGACTAGAGGAAGGTTCCTGTGCAAAACGGGCGCACTTCGACTTTCAATATGGCAGCCATCTTCATTTTCGTTTCCGGACGATTAAAGGACAACGACTCGTCTGATGGACTTGATTTTGGGTATGTATGTTTGGGGTGACTAGAGGAAGGTTTGCGTTGCTCTTGTTTTCATATATAAATCTATGCTTGGGCTACTTCCTTCATATTTATGTTCATATATGCGAAGGACCAATACTCAATATGGCCTGCGGTCGCTAAGTATTGGACAGATGTTGGTCCCCAAGGTTCGAACAAAGCCAGGAAAAAAAGCTTTTCGATATGTAGGCCCTTCACCTGGAATAACCTGCAGCAGGAACTGAAATTGTCAGAGCTGGTTACTTTGGGGAGATTCAAATCAATCTTAAAAGAGCGGGAATCTGACAGTCTTGGTAAATGTGATTGTGCCTAATCATAATTTCTGACGACACAAGTGATTTTTGATTTTATACATACCTCTATATAATTTATTCATGATTCATATCTTTATGCTTTCTGCTCATTTATATCGTGTATATTTGTATTTGTCTACCTATAATGTTGGCTTTATTGTCGTAACTGTTTAATGCTGCCTTTTTGGCCAGGTCACTCTTGGGAAAAGAGATTTTTTTTTAATCTCAGTGAGCCTTTTACCTGGTTAAGTAAAGGATAAATAAATAAAATAAAAGTCTGTAACACAATAAATAACCCGAGAGATGGGTCGCTCTACGGGCTTCCAGCTTTTGATTGTTATGTGATTTGCTGTAGCCACAGTAGCCTACCCAAAACACGCTCTGTGATACGCAACTTCCTGGGATGTAACTTGAAGCTGCTTTCACACCGGACGCGAAACGAATTTTTCGCACGACAGATTACATTCAAAGTCAATGCAAAGACGCGAATTAGTCGCGTCTTTGCATTGACTTTGAATGTAATCTGTCGCGCGAAAAATTCGTTTCGCGTCCAGTGTGAAAGCGGCTTTACAGTGCCACAACACACATCCTCTCAGACACAATCATGGGCAGTAAGCAGCTGATTCACCAGTAAACAACCCATTAGCACAGCTCACTGACTTACAGCCACCAAATGTCTGAAGCGGATTCGTTTTTATCCCCCCGGCAGGCAAATAATGCGGGGGGATGTAGTCTTCATTGCGGTTGTCTGTCCGTCTGTCTGTTGTCATTTCGTTTCCAGGACAGAACTGGAATACTGTTCAATATTTTTTTTTTTTTTTTTTTTTTTTACAAAACTAGCTGTGCGTAATCAGGTCATAGACAGGTGCCTATTGATATTTTGGAATTTCTGAGATTAGATTGTGGGGGCCGGGGGATACATCATTTTCTGATGACTCTTGCTTTGCACATATTGCAGTACTTATCAGTAGAACATACATAAATAAACAAACAGATAAATTGATAGATAAATAATGATTACTCATCAGTGTAAAGCCTGCTCTCGGATTAGAAAGTTATGCCACTGCCTTTTCCAAAACAGAAAAAATGGGCACCATGCTCTGATTTATTTTAGTTCACATGCAGTCCTAAGCTTGAGGTTGTGCGTCATCTGGGAGTCTGCAAAAGAGGCACAGATGGTCCACAGCAAGAAATAAAATAACACAATTTTTTAAAAATTATGAAGTTATTAAAACTCAGATTCTAATAAATTATATACTGCATGAACATACATATTTTCAGATAAGTAGTGTGCATGCATGTCCAGAATATTGAATGACCTCCAAACTTGCACATACTTCCAAATGTTATGGTTTTAAATAACCTGTTATTTAGCCATAATCCGTTCCAGTAATCCTGAAAGGACGTCATACTGTGAAAGCGATGTATGTATTGAACCAAATTTAATACTGAACTATGCCATTCTCATATTCAGTGTACACGAACCATACATTTCCATAAAACCCCAATAGCTACTGCTCTTAACTGTTGTACTTTAGCGATGAAAAATCAGTTATATCCACTGCTTTCAGCTCTGTTAAATGCTCAGAAATGTAGTAATTGTGGAGCACAATAAAAACAAATTAAATACCAAATTGGGTTTATAAGTGCTTGAGTGACTGGAAATAACAGCTTAGAGTCCTAAAACGACGCATTCATTTGACTTCAGAAGAACCAGGGTATTTGATCAAAATTAACCAAGGCTTGAATCACTGCACAAATGATCCCAGAGCTCCCTCTAGTGGTTTGTTTTCATTTAATTGTAGGTCAAGGTTTCAAGACATTTTTAGGGATATTTTAAGCATCTTACCCACATGCTGCATACTCTCCAGAGATGAGCGTCCAGTGCATATAGGGACTTTGATCTGAGGGAGTTTTGCCTGAGGTCCAGTTGTACCAAACCTGAGAATTGGCTAAGTTTTTTTTTTTTTTTTTTTCTGAAAGCTGGAGCCTTTTATTCTGAGAAAGAATGCCTTTTTGTTTGAGGTCTGTGCATGTCCAAAAATGCACACCACGTGAGCAGTCAAGGTCAAAAGTACCCCCAAATTTTAGTAATGGATCATTCACAACTTGCCCTCCCCCTAGACCTTGTATGATTTAAAATCAAATTATTTATTTCCTAAATAATCAAGACCAGTATGTAGCCAATAATTATTAAGAAGGACATAGATAAAAATAACCAGACAATACACTCTGTAGAGCACAGACCACTTCCAAGGATGCAGAAGAGACTGTTGAAGTTGTATCTCTTGTCTGACAGGCCAAAAAGTGAACAAAATGTTGTACTTCTCACAGTTCAAATGATTCGGAAGTGAATATCTTCAAATTAAAACTGTAAGTCTGCACTTTGGGGTCATAGGCATTAATTTCAACTCTAATATGTTGTATTAGACCGCTAAAATAATACATTAGTCAACATTTGTTCGACTGCTTATGGACCTAATTAACCGTACACACAGTAGAAATGCCCATGACCTACAACAATCGTATCAACTATATTCTTACCTAATAGCTTACTGTGCACACACACAAATCCAGAGGCCTATACAATATACTGTATATACAATATACAGTAATATACAATATGAGTGAGGAATGTGCATTTTAAACCAATAAATGAGCATCTACAATAAATACATTTTTAAGCAAGGTAATTAATCTGCATGTAAAAATACTATCAGCCTGACAGTAAAACAAAGTTTTCCTTCACTCACTAACCTTTAACATTCACAGTAAATCAGCAAATGTATGTTTAGACTCTGAAGTGGAAGTTTATTGAGGTGCACATTTGAAAAAATTTACACATCATACACAAGAAATGTTGGTTGTAAAAATGCAGTTTAAAAATTTGATCGTTTAATTCATTGAAGATAGTCATTTGAAACCAATCATCAACAATGTGAAAAAATATTTGCCGCTTAACCAAATAAGTGGTTTTGCCACCCTTGACGGCAACAACTGCAATCAAATGTTTGCGATAACTGGCAACAAGTCGTTTGCATCACTGTGGAGGAATTTCGGCCCACTCTTCTTTGCACAGTTGTTTTAATGCAGACACATTGGAGGGTTTTTGAGCATGAACTGCCTGTTTAAGGTCGTACCACAGCATCTCAATCAAATTCAAGTCAAGACTTCAATTAGGCCATTCACAAACTTTTTTTGTTGTTTCTTTTCAGCTATTCGGAGGTGGACTTCATGTGTTGTGCGTCTTGGAGCACTGTCCTGCAACATAACACAACTGCACTTGAGCTTTAGGTCAACTGATGGCTGGACATTCTCCAGCAGGATTTTCTGTTAGAGCAGAATTCATGGTTCCATCAATTCTGGCAAGTCACCCTGGTCCTGAAGCAACAAGCAGCCCCAAACCATCAGGCAACCACCACAATTGCCTCTTGGTATGATGTTTTTATTGTGGAGGTCGTGTACGCTTTATACCAGATGCAACAGGATGCATGTCTTACCAAAGATTCCACCTTTGACTCATCAGTCCACTGAATATTATCCCGAAGGCACAGGGGTCATCAAGATGTTTTTGGGAGACAAACCTTGGTTCTTTCTGGTCAGCAGTGGTTTTCGCCTTTCAGCTTCCCAATGGATGCCATTTTTGTCCAATCCTCTCATTGTGGAATTGTGAACACTGACCATAACTGAAACAAACAAGGCTTGGAGTCCTTTATACGTTGGTCTGGGTTCTTTTGTAACCTCCTGGATGAATCTTTTCCAAGTTTAGATCTCTCGCATTCAGTATGTTGACTGCCCCAGTTGACACAAAGGTTGCATACAATGCATCCTATTTTTTGCCCCCACCCACTGTGGACTGTCACTCACATCTGGAATCGAAGAAGCCACGACTACCATTTTAGCGTTTCCAGACGGGTTGACCACGAGGGTGCTGAATGTCATGGATTAAGGGTACTCCCTGTAGCAGAATTCAGGGATGGTTGACTTCTCACAGTTGTTAGAATGTCTCTTACCTTACCGATAAAACACCATTTTTGATTTTAAAGAACGTGAACAGCACACTACATTAATATAATCTTTGAAAACAAAACAAGCTGTTAAGACTAAACACATCCAAAACCTATGAGGTCATCACAAATACTTACTGTTTTTTCCTCCTGTGTATCATTTTTTGTACCATGTTGCTATTTATAATATTTCCTAAATATCTTGTTTGTATAGAAGGAAACTTGATCTTCGTTAATAAAGAGATAAACATCACCAACCAGAACTGTTCATGTCAAATTTAAATGAAAATGGTCATGTGACAGATTGCATCTACAAAGGTGTTCAGTGAAATCCAAATTGCCGTTACTTTTAGTCGACGGCGGTTGTCAACGTTAAGTTTGCCACATCCTCCCAAACTGGTGAAAGTCAACCACATCCATGTCCATGCAAACATAAAACTCCCAAACGATGTGCTCCCAGAGGAATTCTGGTGGGCAGCCACTCCTAGGAAGGTTTAACTACGGTTCCAGGTAGTCTTCACTTGTAGATAATGGCTCTTACCATGGTTTGCTAGAGTCCCACAGCCTTAGAAATGGCTTTGTAATGCATTCCAGTCTGAAAGATCAAAGCATTATTTTTTTTAAATCTGTTCTGAGTTTCTTTAGATTGCAGCATCATATACTGCTTTTTGCCACTTCACAAAACCAGACTGGTTCCATTTCTGTGATATTTGGACCTAGGAGGGTTGGCAGTAATCATGCCCGAGAAGGTTTTGTGAAATTAAACTCAATTAACAAATCAATTAATCAATTTAGTAACTACAAGCAGGCAATTACTTTTTTCACCAAGGGCCAGGGAGGGTTGAATAGCTTTTTTCCCTTTCATAAATGAATTTGTATAAAATGCATTTTGTGTTTACCCAGGTTAAAAATTTGCATGACGATATGAAACATTTAAGGGTGACAAATATGCAAAAATAAAAGTAAACCGGAAGGGAGTACAGACTTTTTCACAGCACTGTATGCAAACTTACCTTCAGTAATTCCTGATTTGCATTTAACCATTTTCATTTCCAGTTTTGCAGACAGTTTTAGCTTGATGCAATCAAGTGCTTGAAGCTGAATGCAAAAGAGGTTTTAAAAATTCTGAAATTAGGTAGGGAGAGTTAGACATCAGATGGAAGGCTACCATGTCCCTCTTGCGACGAACTCACTCGATAAGCACATGAATACTCTGAATGGCTCGAAAGAGATCGAGGGAACCACATGCTAGACCTCTTAATATCGAACTGATCAAATTAAGCAATCCCTTTCTTCACATGCTTTCTGGGAGTTACTGAGGGGAAAATGTACTCGTCCCAGTCAGTGATTACATGGCAAGTAATTTTCTTTCATGATCTGCAAAGCTGACAATTAAAAAAAGTTCACGGATCAATGCAAAATTCCACGTCTTAAAGTGCTGTCGTGTCAAAGGAAAAGCTTTTACCATTTGCTTTTGTGACCACATGGTTGGGCAGAGAATCACACCCCATGCATTAAACTGTCAGAGATGACACGGTTGCTTCTGTTGATAATCCCCACTTTTCAAATCCTGCAGATGGAATCAACACAGAAATGCCCGTTGCCCAGAGTTATAATAGTTCATCCATGAAAGAGCTACCCTAGGTGAGATATGGTTGCTCCTTGTTTTCTGAAGTTTTTAAAAGGTCTAGTTGACCTTGAAACTAACAACCACAAAACTGCCACGTTTTCCACCTCACCACATCGTGTTGCTGCAGTTGCTTGTAGAGTTGATCCCATAATTGTGAAATTCGTGCTGAATCTTTTCCATCCACTTGTCTATGAAACAGGCAATCGCTAAGTGGCCCTCCTGAGAAGATTAATCTTATTGAAATGCCAAAATACACCATATAGCCAAGTGTGAGGAGATCTTGTTGAAACCTCAAACATGCATAGAAAACGGACATTTTTAAACTCTAAATATCTAATGTTTCGAAGGAATTTGGAATCGATTGCTCTGCCAGGTGTATCGGGTGGCTATGCGCACTGCCGAGGCGGAGTTCAGAAATCCAGGAATTTTCTTGAGGCTTGAATCACTTTAGATCGATGATGTAATCGATGACAGGCGAAGCCACGCTGTGTGTCTATGCCATGTGCCTGGCCTGGGGACGCACGTCGGATCTTGGCAGACACCCTCGTCTTTACAAGCTGGCGACTGGGCATTTGTTTAACCAGAGTCCTCTGTACCATGCATGTGGACATTATAAAAGGATGGATAGATGGATCACCTGAGCCCTAAGAAAGTTGAAAAACAACAGTCTTTCCACAACATTACCTTCAGCATTACATAAGCACATTTGCTGCCCTATGCAAAGTTACACAAGCTCATTATGCCCTCTTCCACTAACGCAGTCACATACCAGTTTTCCCACACCAACACACCTTCTCCATTATTCCAACTAGGTAAAATTTGAGCAAAGGACTGATTAACAACTACAGTTGGGACAAAAGTCATAAGCAAAGAAGCATAGAAACAGACCAATTACCACCTTATCCCTGTAAATGGGCTGTTTAATACAAAATTCACAGTAGAAATTTTTTAATACACTCACTTTTTCTATATTCAATGACCAGCTTGATCTTGCAAGCACCAGAAGTTTTGAGAAATTAATCTTTTAATGAACCAATTTGTTGGAGGGCTTCAAAGCTTCATCTCCCCATCACACTTAACCAAAAAGACATCCAGCTTCGACATGAGGGTATTGAAATTCAACCCCATTGTACAAGGATTCTATGGCACTTACTATACCCCTTCACCCTCTCCATTGCGGATGCCTCCATTAAAACTAATTACAATTGTAAGGGCGGGAGGCAATAACAAAAAAAGGGCAACGATTCCCAAACTGCAGCAGAATTGAAATGAATGCTTAGTCTGTCCTAATCATTCCAGATTCAAATAAAATGCCATATTTAGAATTTAAAAATGCCCCTTTTCTATGTATTTCAATGAGTTTTCAGTGAAGTGTCCGCACACTTTTGGCTATACGGAGTATCAGAAGATGATATACTCAACAAGAATTTGACATCTTGAAGCTTTTCAAAATGAAATTAAATTGGGCCGATCAGCATCCATTCCACAACATAAAATGCTTCTGATAGCTGCAGCAAACCTTTGTACTGCGGTATCTCTCGTTCCAGAGGCCATGAAGCGCTTCATGCGGACTGTCCACCTGTATCAGTCTTTGATGTCAGCAGAGAGATGGGCTGTGGGGGAATTTCCATCCCTGGTGTGGAGATCACTACAGCACTTCAGCAGCTCTTCACAGCTCTCCGCTTTCTTGCCTTCAGGCATTCAGAAGACATCATATTGCAGCACCCAGAAAGACTGCAGCAAGCAGCTCAAAAATAAAAATAAATAAATAAATGAAATGGGACGAGGCTTCAGCAGACTGGTGCAAACAAACCCATTAAAATCCCGACGGCACTCAGCAGCCCAGCATAAAGCGCACATACTGCTCAAGACCACTAGCTTGGAAATATAGCCGCGACCACGTATCACAACACACAATACACAGACACAGAACACTCTGAATGAAAGTGAGACAATAAAATACTGAGCAGCAATACCATCATAATTCAAGATTCACATTTAGTCTGAACATGTTAAAAAAAAAAAAAAAAAAATTGGAGCTGCAAGCCCCCCCCCCAGTAAAAAGCCTTTTGCCAATTTCTCAACCAGACATGACTGTTCGCCACCTCCAGCTCTATAATTGAAGTCCAAAATCTTTCCAATGCACAGAAGCGAACACAGTCAGAGTTCACTCTGATTCCTTCTCACTGCACCCGCTGATACCGCAGGCAGTGTGCAATGTGGTGCCAGACTACTTTTTAAGGAGGAAGGCCAAATTCAAGCCAGAATTCAGGGCTCAGAGGCAACCAGCGTTCTAGGAAAAACATAACCAAGACCACATTAGCTTAATAACGCCATAACCTCCAACACCCCTAGAATGAGGGAATTAGAAATAAGGATTAAAGATATCGTTCCATGAATAACAAAAGGTCGCAAGTGACATTCCTGATGAAACCTGTTTTTCTGCACCACTCGTGGTTCAGAAAAACAGGTTTCATCAGGAATGTCACTTGCGACCTTTTGTTATTCATGGAACGATATTGGCGATCCCCGCGCCTATACATCCTGCCTTTCGATGCTTTCAATTAATTGATCATTTTTATTTAAATTGTGCCAGAATTAAGAGGCAAGATTAATACGTCATATCAAGGGACTCATCGATGCAAGAGAAAACAAAATAATTATTGAAAAATTATATTTTGGAAGAACTCGCTAAAAAGGAAGACATTCGCCATTACATGAAAAATATACACCAGTTATGTCTTCTTTCTTAAGGCAAGAAAACTGCAGTAGTCAAATCAAGCCCAAAAAAATCAGAGAAAACAAAAGGAGGGAAATTTATTTCAATCCACATTTGCAACCACGTATGCACAGCCGCGCCGCACGCACAAACACTCACGCCAACAAACACTCTGTCAGTTACAAAATACACAAGACATGGAAAAAACTACAAGTAAAGCATGCTAAATGCACCCGAACTAAAAAACCCCACAACATAAGCTTTTCGAAACTGCTTCAGTTAGTGAGAGCGAGCAAGGCTTTCCGTTCAGGTGGTCTAATTCTCGCCTCGGCACAGAAGAGAGACTTCGAAGGGTGGATCATCTGCTAAAGTAAAAGTTATTGCTACACCAAATCGTGATGAATGTAATATGCGACATTGTCATCATCAGTGGACACGTAAAAAAAAAAAAAGAAAAAAAAAAAGGGGGAATGAGGCACATCATGAGTGCCTGGCGATCGATCCATTTTGCATTTCATTTTTTTTCCCTTTTGACCTGAAATTGTGTAACGCAGGATGCAATTACTTCCATTGAAATATACTAGGAGGCACTTCTGAAAAATGGTAAAACTAAATTGCCAACCAAACGAGAGGAAAAAAAAAAAACAGATGTATTCACCATCTCTGCTGAAAACTAAACTGTAATGTAAATCAAACCAAGTCACAAACAAAATAATTGACAATGGTAAGCAGGAAAGCTACACAAAGCATCACCACCTAGTGCTAAGGAACCAAAAACATCTTAAAATATCTGCTCGTCACGGTTTCACACTCGTTTCCTGAGGGGATGACAGTAAGAAGCGATCCAAACACCACAACGGCACACTGATATCCGTGACCTCGAAAAACACCTCTCAAATGAAACTGCATTTAAAATATAACATACATGTATACCTCGTGTTATTTCATAACCAATTAGTTTTGCAAAATTGCCGGATGCTGAAGTAATACCAGACCCACCTTTTCTCAATCTCGTGCTTTCTCTGGAGCCGGGAAAAGCACAAAGGGGGAGGGGGGGGGGTTGGGGGGTTGTGGTCAAGAAATCACAAATTTCATAATCCGACTACAGGAGCGCTCCTTTTTTTTGGTAATGTGTGTTTGCGGATGGATATGAACAGTTTATATATTATCCAGTTTAATGTTTGTGCTATGTACAGGTCTTTACAATTCTTCCTGAAAGTATAAGCAGTTCATCAGACTTCAGTTTTTTTTTTTGTCTTTGTTTTTTTTTGTTTTTTTTTTTTGTTTTCTTTTTAAGGGTTGGCACTTGCTCTATCAGCGTCCTTGACTGGCATGAAGCTTTGATCCACCGCAGCCCGTTCATCCCTCCGGTGCCTGCAGCTGTTCGATGAGGATGAAACCGGCGACAGCTGTGTGAAGTGCGGGGACGTGTACCAATGTTTCTCGACTGGAGACCTGCGAGCGAGAGGACAGGGTTTTGCAGCGTTAACAAACGGGCTACTTTCATGCCCAGCATTACGCAGTGAGCACAATTCTTTGACAGGGACACGTTTTGTAATTTGGCACGGTACCCAACAATAAACCCTGATGGGGTGAACTCGAATGTTTTGTGGAAACCGATTACCTCAAAAAAAGTTTGTAGGCCAACTCAACTGCATTGTGAGAAAGGAACTTAATGAAACTAATGTGAAGTTAATTTTTACATGTTTTTAAGTGCTGTGAACACAAGATAAAGTTGGCAACTAGGCATACACAATTTTTTGAGGTAATCATTTTCCCCAAAACAATTGAGTGTAGCACACACACCAGGGTTTACAGTGAAGCGCTGACTTTAAAAAGATATGACAATGGGGTTTAAGTGCAGAGCGTCAGCATAAATTTGAGGGTGCTTTCATGCGCATCAGATCATTTGGTACATTGTCCCCCCCGCATTATCAAGAGCATCCAAAAAAACTGAACC
The DNA here is from genome assembly GCA_029692085.1 of Gymnothorax javanicus. Lineage (NCBI taxonomy): Eukaryota > Metazoa > Chordata > Actinopteri > Anguilliformes > Muraenidae > Gymnothorax > Gymnothorax javanicus. Next base: position 11,417,967 of record CM056195.1, on the reverse strand, counting down.
GTTTAAAAATGTAAAATTCAGTTAACATTTTTAACACTGGGTGAGACATCCATTGTATCCAATGACTGCTTAACGCTCGTCCTGCCAGTCGCCGATATATAGAGGACCTACACTCGTTTCCCTGTGTGCCAGTCGCCGATACGTCATTCACCCGTGGCAATTTCCTTGCCAATCCTCGATAAGCATTAGCCTAGAGGCAGGTCCAGGGTTAAAGTCTGTGATGCACAGACACCACCAGATGCAAAGCATCTTCCCTGGTAATGCTCTGTCAGGGCTGTGATGCAGCCGCCTTCAGTCCCTGCTTGTTTAAAGAATTTCTTGCCTTCAGTTTCCTCTTCAGCACGTAAAGTGCATGTTCGATGGGATTCAGATCTGGTGACTCAGCCAGCATAACCCAAACAGCAAAAAATGTGTTGATTTTCAATGAATAATGGTTCTCACTATATCAGACAGTAACAGCAGTGACAAGAAAAAGATTCACAAGCACACCTTCTGCAATGTTCCACTGCATAGAGCCGAGCAGGGCCATACGGAAACGGGACGGCAACCAATTACACCTCTCATGCCACTCTGCTCACTTCATAAATTTCAAAATCAGAGGGCACAATCAGCCATTGAAGGCACATTAAAGAAATCTAGACGTCTCCAAACCCATACCCAGATGATATTGATGGCGACAATTTCATGACCTGGGGTGACAATGCCGGACATGGCAACCTTCAAGCACAGGAGCACTCAGTGGGCAGCCGCAGTGTAACGCCCCAGACCGACTCCAGGTCTCAACCAAGCGCCTTGGTCAGGAGCAGCGGCACGAGTGTTTTAAGGTCTTTTGGGGTGAGGAAAAAAGTGGACAACCTGAAGGAAACCCATGCAAACATGGACAGAACATGCAACCACCATTCGAAGAGGTCCTGGGCTGCTGGGACTCGCACCCAGAACCTCCTTCGTAAGAGACAACAGCACAAAGCACTGCGCCACTGTCCCTCCCGTTTAGCATTACAAGGTCAAAACTGTATGGATGGTGGGACAATATATGCAGGATAATAGGACACAATATATGCAGGACTGTGGGACACAATATAAGCATGACAGAGGAATGTCTTATAGAGCATGATGTTGCTGTACCACTGGGATATGAAACGGACCTCATTTCCCTTTAAGTCCATGTGGATCTGGTAACTGCATGTAAATGCTAATGCTGCATCCCTGCATTGATGCCTCTGAGCAGAAAAGCCTGGCAAAGAGTGGCTAAGCTAAGCTACAGCCGCCAGGACTGAGCAGCGAGGTTAATAAAAAAAACGCCAAGAGGCTCCCTTCTCCCCGTTTCAGGTAATAAATTAGCAATTCCCAAGAATTTTCACAACCCCATTAATTTACCAAAAAAAGAATGAGCTGTGCACAAAAGCACCTCCCCCACCCCTCACCCAAATCCACGATGCCTTCACAGCAGAATACCTTTGAGCCCAAAAATCACCACAATATCTTAACAGCTTTTATCAACTTTAAGCAAATTCACTCATCCAAGGTTCCCGGCAGAGGAGCGAAAACTCCTTCTCCTCGCCAGTAATTACACACAGTCACTGCAGTTCTAGACAGACTACGGTTATTAGCTTATAAAAATGGATGATATATCTTGGGAGCCACAGAACATAAGGAAAGATATTAATCAAAATACAGTCTATTGTCAGTGCGTGGGTGTGCACACTGGGCAACTCTATACACACCGACAACACTACTGAGCTAAGCTGTTCAAAGGAAAGAGAGAAGACTTAAAGCCATTATATTTGAAAGACATGTCAATATACATCCTAAAAAGCATGATGCATTTTACCAGGCCATTCAGGTCAAGACTACACCCACAATCCAGTATCTACATTTATTAAATTCACTACTGATATGTTCTGATCCAGGAAAGAACTCACATAACCTAGGGAGCAAAAATCCACACCATCAAAGGCCAGCGGTCAAATTACATTGCCCGTTATCTATAATGTAGCATCACCTGTCCAAATGGCACACAGAACTGCAGGCAGATAATTAAAACTCAGCCAGCCATTCGACCTAGAGCACCTGCTACCCTTCCCTGAGCAGCCGCCTGATTGGTCCTCAAGGTGACACGCCCAAAGACTCCCCTCATCCAGTGTGAAACAAAGAAGTCACAACATTTAGAAAAATGTGAAATTTTACGAAAAGGTGAGCAGCCCATCCTAGTCAGAGCAGGATTTTCATGCTTGGACTCCGGGTTCACTTCAAAATTTTGCCTCGGCACAGATTACCCAGAAGAAAATCCCAGGATAAATACTAAGTACACTTCTGATTCATCATCTCAGGAGATTCAGAAACACATGCAGCATATATTGGGCTTAAAAATACTGTGAGAGTCTGACTGCAACCCGCAGCAGTCGGACATCACTCACCCTGAAAAGTGAAGTGGAGCTACAAGCTGCTGGACTGACGTCACTCCTGGCTCTTTCTTACACAGCGAGCCACTTTCCTCTTGAATTCTCCATGTCTGTCTTCCCTCCATTCTTTCTGGTTCACAAAAAAACAAGAGTAAAATTGAACATTTTTGCTGTAATCAAGGAATTATAACCCTACATAGACAGACCATTTTCTGTTGCATATATAAGGTATCATAGGCCATGTTATGCATCATCACCTGTTACAAACTTTTTCCTGCACTCCGCATCATGTGCATTTTCTGTTGTTTGCTTCCAATAACCGTACAGTACTATTTCTTAAAGTGTAATTCGTGCAGGAATAAATAATAAAAAACCATCAAGCACGCAGAAGTTACTAGTTGATTTGAAGATGGATGAGATCAAAACACAACCTGATCCTGTTAAAAAAAAAAAAAGGGAATTAAAAAAAAAAATTGCTTTTACACCACAAAGTACAAATGCTGGAAAACTTTAACCTTAAAAGCAAATTATGAACACTAAAAAAAAAAAACTTTTTTTATGCAACATCAGGCAAGGCTGTCTGTTAAAGTATCATATGTGCTCGTTAAAATTCTCCATGACTCACTGAGCCTTCTGCAAAGCTGTAAATATTAATAATTTCTTTCTTTCTGATGCCTACTTATTTTATCTTATTGCTAATTTTGGACACTCGATTTTACCAACAAACAACTCAACGAGATCTCCTGAACTGGAACAGGGGTACTTCACTAGGGTTGATATCCATCAAGACGGTATATCTCTAGATACAAGGTAGGCAGCCCTGGTTTGGGCCATATGCAAAAATAAATACAAATATGACACATGTATGGTCAACCTGCTCACAATATTACAGGGTTCAACACTTCAGCTAAGGTATAAAATGCAAAGACACTTACTGCTGCGTCCACGTTAGCTGGAGAGTCCCCATTAGGGTCGGCTAACATTGAAATGACACTAATCATGATGGTTTCCACGGTGTGGATTGGGAGCCAGCGTTCCTCAGGCTTCTCGTAGCCGTACTTATCCTCCCCGGGCTCGTGCAAAATTGAAATGCATACATCACCGCTCTTGTCAACTGGAACAACAAAAATGTAAATGGGTGTTCATGACTGCGATTGCGCACCGAAGGAGAAATGCAAACGCTGTTAGAGGTGAAGTTGTAAACTTACCATTTGGGTGCCAAATTTCAGTGACGAATTTCATTTTCGGGGGTCGGAGAGGATAATCTTTCGGGAAAGTGAGATGTGCTTTAAACACTCCTCCCTCACTGTGAAAGATGACCAACGGCAGGAAAAAAAAATGAGCTCTCCATTACAAAAGCAAGAGCTGCATTACATAGAATTAATTATCTTTTTCAACTCTAAAATGCCATGTTATTACTAAGCCCCAACTAATAAATGACAGAAAATGACAGATATAGAACAGTTTTTAACCCTTAAAGTGCTAATCATTGCCATAGTCACAAAAAGTGCAACATATACAAAGCAAAATTTCAGATTACAGCCTTCAGAAGGTGAACCATTTTTTTTCAATTTTCAGTTGCCAGTGACCTTCAGAAGTGTTCACAGGTACCTGTGAGTCCCTCTGAAGGTCATTTGTCAACTAAATAATGAATGATTAGCGTTTGGAGGGACAGGGTGAGTAAAAATTAAGCACTTTAAGGGTTAAGCAACGGAGTAGCATTTTCATCATAATGGCTTCTAGAAACTTCTTGTAGAGGGGGGAGAGAAAAAAAACATTTATTCCATGTGAATCATGTGCCACCACAGGTAAAATGTGATGGACTTTTTGCCATCAGCAAAAAAGAAAATGCCATACTTACTAAAGTGTGTCTGGGGGCCCGATAATTAGAACTTCCCATCGGTAAAGGTCATCGTCATCCATTAAACCGGCAGAGAAACCTTCCACTGGGTTTTTGTTTAGATCTGAAAAGAGAACGTACACACACAATGTAAAGGTGAAAAATTTTTAGCTCGGAGGACCGCTTCGGGGCACGTCAGATAAAAGTGTTGAAAGACTGCGTGCTGCAGCCGATACGCCCACATCGCTCTCTGCTCAATGGAACCGGTTTGCGAGTCAGACTGAACATTTTGTCTCGGGTGGGAAATATGAAAAGCTGCCCAAACACCCCATTTTTGGCAATCAACTGGAATAACACTCGGGGCGAACGAGTCCTGAAAGCAGTCTGTACGACTCTCGATGTGTCAATCTGCGTCAGCACACGTCCTTATCTGGCACCCACAGCTGCTTTTCAAAGACGGCCTGCATCAGTGGCTCCCAAACTTGGCCCCGGGGCCTCCCTGCGTATTCTGGTTTTTGTTCCGACCACGATTGCCACTGTGGGATTTTAACAAGCTGTTAAACCTTACCAATTATGAAATTATTATAAAGCAGTAATTTATCCCCCCTAAGACATATTCTGATTTGTGAAACTGTGGACCCATGGCTTAAAAAACAAACGATTTATCCGACAAGCTGATGAGACTCAAACCTGTTTTGTGTTACATTTTTGTGATTAAGTGAAAGCAATTTATCTTGAGAACTCTGAACACGTGTTCAGCAACCTGATTTGGAGCTTACTGATTTTCTCAGTGACTAATTTGACTAGTCTAAACATTGTGATGCCTGAACTTGCTTCCTACATTGGGGAAAAAATATGTTCAAGGGTTTTCTTGACACAAGTGGATATTTCTATTAAAATTTGGCTTAGGACAGCAGGTAACTTCTTTAAACACAAAATGCACCTTATTAGCACAAATTATCAGCTTACTGAAATCCTATGACTGTAGTGATGCTTGGAACAAAAACCAGCATACACAGAGAGGCCCCAGGGCGGAGTTTGGAAACCTCTGGCCAACATCATTATGAGAAGGGGTCGGTTCAGAACGTCTGCACATCCCCATCAAATGATTGCCCATATTCACATGGGGAATGCACAAATAAGCAAATCTAAATTTATGTTTCAAGTTTTATGCACACAAACACTGAAAAAGTGCAAGAACATGACAATCAGCTTTCATTTTCTGGAGAGGACATGGACAGATGTTTTATGATTTTACAGGAACGGCTGTTTTTCAAGCTGAATCCGCAGTTTTCAGTCAAGCTAATTTACGCTAATGATGGATGAGCTTACCATAAACTTCAAGCAATAACACCTGTCACTAGATAGCATAGCCATTAAATACAATACTTGTGGCCTTCGACGGCACAAGCTCTACACCGCTTTGACTTCGCCAAGCTTAGGCAGCCTTTTCTCAGAAAGGCCTCAGAGGCCTCTACAGCACTTCCTTTCAGTTGGGCTCAGTTCTGGGGGCCCCGGCTTCCGTTTCCCCTCAAACATTAAACAGACTTCCTCAACTGAACTCAAGGCAACTCACGGACTCAGCCAGACCGTAACTCTCCACTTCTTACAACCCCAACTCGGAAAAAGTTCATACGGTGTGGAAAACGCACATAAACACAAAATGCAGTTATTTCCAAATATAATCTGACTATTTCATTGCAGACAGTATGAGAACAAGATATTCAATGTTTTGTGGGGTTAACTTTGTTTTATTCAAAAATAAATCCCTTCCTGAATCTAAAAAGCAAATGTGCCCTCTGCACAGCTTGCAATAATCCAAAAGTGCTGGTTTTCAAGCAGAAGAAAACATGATTATGCGAAGGGGAACGTTCAAACTGCCTGCAATAAAAAGTCTTGCAAGACCTGCCCATTAATGAGGTGAAAACACCACTGATGAACACACACACATGACCGAATGTGAACAGGTATCCTCCATCTCAACTATTCGTGCACTTCAGGACTCCATGTTATGGTGAGCAAGTATAGAAATAACACACAGCAAATCCCAAGTGGAAAATACACTGTCCTTAATATAATACACGGCATGCAAGCATATGATCACAGGTTACACAATGTGCACCTACAGAGGATAAAACTGTGCAGCATTTAAGTCCCATTAATCTCACCAAGATACCAGTAGATCAGAGCATAAGTCAACACAATTAAACCCATACAACTCAACAGTTTCACACCACAGGAAGCCTAAACAATCAAAGTCAATATGAGAACTTCATTGGACCCATGTTAGACAACCATATAATATCAATAAGTGGACTAGAATCTAATTATTAAAAATAAATTAAACATAAACCATTCCATTATAACAAAGACAAGTTAAAATTTTAGGTTTCATTTTAAGTCCAATCGGTTCCAATTATGTTCAGCTTGTCTATCCAGTGGGCTTTCATTTGTTATATTTTTATCACAAAATCGCCACCTTGTGGACTAGGAGCACTGTGTGCCATGCCTGTAAATCACAGTGACACAGAATAGCTATGGTTGTTCCCTCAGCAATGCCTCCCAATCGCATTGTCCATATACTGCCATTTTTAATACATCCATTCCTGCCATTCACACCTGCAACAGGTTCCAAGGACAAATTTAGGATGAGTCATAAGGTAAAAATTTGGACATTTTCGTGATTTGAAACAGCTGATGACACCAGGTGATTTTAAATCACAATTTGGCACAAAAGCAGCATCCAGGAAAGACCTGGTCCTTCAGGAGCAAAAACAGGCCGAGGATCATCAATTTGCCCACAAATCACCTTTTCCACAGTACAATCTTTTGGCTTAAGAAGACTTTACCATGCTGCAGGAGCTGTATGGGGTCATTTCATGGTCACAACTGGACTCAAAAAACTCTAATGAACAAGTCCACAACGACCAGAGGTGGAAAATCCAGGTTCACAAAGTAAAAGTCCACTCCAGAATTTTGTTCCAACCACCTGGATCTACAAACCTGCACAAGTCTTCAGTCAGCAGGAAGAATAAAGAAATAAAGTCTCCCCACTGAATTCAGGGGTGGAGGAAAAACATGGCAGGACTTATACTTCCTGACCCCTGGATTTTCCATCTCCGGCATCAACAACTTCAGTGGTTTTGGACAAGGCTGCTGTAGAGTTGCACTGGCATCCTACCAGTGTGTGGCATGGACTGACAAACTTCACCTGTGTTTCACCTCGTATCGATGGGGGTGAGCAGATAACGACAGAATTTTCATATCCAGGTGAACTGTTCCCTGAAAGATTAGCCTTTTTCAGCCACTGTTAGTTCTCAAGCCATCATAATGGTGTACATGCCTCTGATGCCACACGGTTGAAAGGACGGGGTAAAACAAGATCAGACAGCAACACTGAAGCACTTAACATTCATTAGGCCTTAAATCTATTTTACACAGTAATCACAGGTCACTGACGCAAACACAGGCATTTCTGTAAAATACCAGATGTAAATACCATGAGATGAAAACTAATTATTCCCAACAACTAAGCCTGAAAAAGTCCATCTTTAAATCTTAAGCTTAATCATCATGTGTAAAAATAAACTTTGCTAAAATGCTAACGTACAGAAATGAGTCACCTGCTGTTGGCGTAATTCTTTGGGTTAAGAAGACAAGTCTGCCATAAAAGTACGCCTTAGAGATGGAGCGGGTTATTTATAGAACGTTGCCCCCAAACTGTAATCCAAACGGGTAGGCGAAGTCTTGCTTTACATGAGATCACAGGTCAGGTGCAAATCCAAAGAAACTTCGAGAGGGAACACGCAAGGGGGGGGGGGGGTGTTCATGTACACAGATCAAACAGGGGAAATGGCAACATTTTTTGTTCTTAATTAGAAACGGGCTCCTAATTAAACTATGTGAAATGCAAAGTTTCCAACAACACGTAGGCAGACGCAAAATAAACAGGCGATACCTGCAGCCAAGTCAGGAATCATAACTTCTCAGAAAGCATGAGTCAGGCAGAATTTCTGAACCCAGGCCAGCCAGGGCTTGGAGTAGAGCCGCACATGTGCTCAGCTGTGAAAACTTGGCCAAACTCGCACACGAGAACAGCGTCATTGCTAGGCCGCAGTTTTCTGCGTGTTCGGGCAGCCTTTGCCACTCGCTAAGGCTCAATAACACAGCTCTGCCTGAGCACTCAATCCAGAACAAATACTAAACTAACCAAGGAAAACTGGAAAAACAGAATATGGCAGATTATTATAAGGCTGGGAGGACCTTCTGCGGAAACAGACATGCATGCTGTTAACCATAACCTTTGTTGGTTAGTTAAACTACTGGCCTTATTCACATAAAACTCAGTGGAAGGGTGTAGCATGAGCCAAGGAAGAGCCCATTGAAGTTTGGAGCAGACCAAATCACTTGGCAGATGCACTATTTATTTTTCCACTTTAGTTAACACTGCAACGTATGACATTTGGCCTCCAAGGCAGAATAATTGAAATGCATCTTAAAATCCAGCAGTTTGTAGCCTACCTTTGCAATATGGGTTGTAGATTTTGTGTTTCATGGAAGAGTGAACTAACCACTGGCCTTGGCAGAGGCCTGCGCTCCTCAAGTGGCGCTCTAAAAGCATGATTTCTGTGGGGTCAGTCCATGTCAAATCATCAGATATACAAAACATCTGTCACCATGTAGTCATAGATTGCTTCCATATTTTCACATTAGATAAATATGTATTAGTGATGAACAAATCCAAAATGTCAGCTCCTTCGGACCAAAAATGAATTTTTGGTGAATTATTTTCTAAGGGTACTGTCTGCCAGTTTTTTTGTCAAATGACATTTTTCTTGTATTTAACATGGCATAACTTTTTTATTATTACACCCATAGCTTTGAAACTTTGCATCTAAGCTAATGTTATACTGCTTAATCAGAAAATGCAGTCCATTTTACTTTATCTTTCTTGGTCGTGGAGCTATGAGGACACCAAAAGCGCCTTTTGTTCAGGCAGTTCCATGTTTAGGTCCCCAAAGCACCCCCAATATAAACCCTAGCATAGGCTCTCTGGCATTTTTTCCATTCATTTGTGTCTGCTGAATATAAATCAGGCTGAATTCAGCATGAATTCATCACAGACTGCAGTCAGTACCTTGCCAAATGTGAAAAAAACCCTAAAATGCCACCTGTTCAAAGCCCCGTATCTCCAGGGGTGCACCTTGGATTTTCTTCTATTTTTTTTAACTGATTCCTCCATTATAGTAGAAAGACCACTCCAAAAATTGATGTGTTTTGACCAATATAAATTTTGCAGGTGTCTGAACAGGGGTGGGGTAATCTTGAGAATCGCTTGGCATTTTAAGCTTCTTACACATTAAACTATGCAACATTTTAAGTGCTTTCAATCATTAGGCAATCACATACTAAATTGTACTAATTCCTGTATTATAATAGACATAACAGAACAAAAATTTTTATGTGACTTGAACGACATACATTTCAGGACTGTCTAGATAGGGGTCAGGCAATTTTTGAGAATCACACTTCTTAGCATCAATAAAATTTACTGACACTAATTCTTGTAAACTGACTGTCAAATTAAAACTTCGTATTCCATGCTATGTTAACAGTGTTATTGCTTCCTAAATGCAGCAAAGACCACAACAATGTTGTCTGTCCCAGTTTTGTCCAACTTATACTGCCGGGCTGTGCGTCCAGTGACATCTGGAGTTGGATCAGTTCGGAGAATGTTATTAAATGGCACCCAGCATTTTTCAGAAGAAGTCCATGTTAATGCTTGTGTCCTCTTGTTTCACTTCATGAAAAACAATAGCAATAATCAGAAATTATTGATCAATAACTGGTTCAACTTTCTCCTTGCCAACATGATCTACCAACCTGCATATACTGACCTTTCTGTGAATGTGTCATGCATTGATGAATTGAGAACTTACAATGATTGTGATTCAATAATCATTCAATTGTGTAAGAAGCTGAAAATGCCAAGCGATTCTTGAGATTACCCCATCCCTGTTCAGACAATTGCAAAATTTATATTGATCAAAACACATCAACAATTTTTGGAGTGGTCTTTCTACTATAATAGAGGAATCAGTTAAAAAAAACTGAAGAAAATCCAAGGTGTGCCCCAGGAGATACGGGGTTTGAACAGGTGGCATTTTAGCATTTTTTTCACATTTGGGAAGGTACTGACTGCAGTTGGTGATGAATTCATGGTGAATTCAACCTGATTTATATTCAGCAGACATAAATGAATGGAAAAAATGCCAGAGAGCTTATGCTAGGGCTTATACTGGGGGTGCTTTGGGGACCGAAACATTGACCTGCCTGAACAAAAGGCACTTTTGGTGTCCTCATAGCTCCACAAGCAAGGAAGATAAAGTAAAATGGACTGCATTTTCTGATTAAGCAGTATAACATTAGCTTAGATGCAAAGTTTCAAAGCTACAGGTGTAATAATAAAAAAGGTATGCCATGTTAAATACAAGAAAAATGTCATTTGCCAAAAAACTGACGGACAGTACCCTTAGAAAATAATTCACCAAAAATTAATTTTTGGTCCGAATGAGCTGAAATTTGGGATTTGTCAGTGATATATATTTATACAGCTGCATACAAAAAATTAGCAAAATTGAGAAGGTGGTGGTGAGACCCATTTGATGATCTGACATGGAATGACCCTGTGGTGAATAAAATAACCTTGCAAAAGTGAGTGCCACAAACACCGGTTACCTTCACTAATGCATTCAACCTCACAGAAAAATGCTGCATTAATCACTATGAAGTCTCTAGAGGCACTGAGTGCAAAATTGCTTGTTTAGAAAAGCCCTGTCGCCATGTACACAGGCATTATGCAAACGTGGCATTTGCTATGCGTATCCGCCACCGTCCACATGCAAACTGTATTTTCGGTCACCAAAAATAAAACTTTTGGATAAGTCCTACCAATATGAAGATTTCCAGCAACTCTGTTTTTGGTGCTTCGGTGTAGACAAGGAAAACCAAGTTTTTGGCTTGTGAAGTCAGTGTGTAGGTCCCATCTCATTTGTTTACATGGCACAATCAATAAACATGAACAAAATATTACTGCATTTAACTGTCCTAACAGGACTTTTTCTGCACATGAATGGCACTCTTCCTGGAAAAAAATTCAGAAAAATGAATTTGCTTGTTTTCTATCGGACCGCCGCCGCCCCCCCGAAGGACCCATAAATAAGGAACCCCACCCATTTCACATGGCTGGTAGTTGTCTTTTCAGCACATATGCAGTAACATTAGTATGCATCTGCTGCGAATTTCTTCATCTACGCCAATGCATAACAGAGAACCTACAGGTATTCTGACAATTTATGTCTCCATCTTCGGAGGAAATGGAGGTGATTAGTCTTCCTTCTATCACAAATTAGTTCTGATAAAGGTTCACTCCATGGAAACAGTGAAATACTTGGAAATCGCGGATTTCATTTGACATGTCCCTAATGGTACCTTATCACAAAGTTCAGGCACAGGGGCACCAGAATACGCCACGGTGGTCGCTGCTACAGAATCCAACACTCGCAAAACAAACCCCTTCCTTTATGCGTCACTGCTTTTTTTTTTTTTTTTAGCTTCACCTCTTCAGGTCGGGTCAGTTAGCCTGGGCTACCGATAACAGTGAGTTTTTAACGCTGGCCAACGAGGTCTTCAATTATATGATCGCTGCCCGCAAGTCTGGCATGCTCTTGTCAACGCACTAATTGTGTTTTTTTTTTTTTTCGTGTGGCCAGAGATTTTCTGAAAAACTAATGGGGGAATTCGCTTTGAAAAATACCACTGTACTTGCGGACTATGCCGCAAATCGATTAGATGAAGTCGGGCACAACACACAACATGGGGTCCCACTGCACTGCCGCATGCGCACTAAGGGCAGGCGATCACACACATCAGCTGAGCTGGCCCTGGCCCACAAGGCTCAAGAGTCCCTAGAACGGTAAAGAAAACAAAAGGACCTCACAGACTCACGGAAGAACCATCTTACTGTTGGTGGGGAGACTACGCACAAATGATAGATGACCAGCTTTGCACCTTAATATCTTTCCCACAGCCCAAACAGCCCGGTAGACTTTCTGGCCAGTTGCCAATTTGATAGCCAAGTAAGAAAAATCCAGACGAAGTCTGTAGCCCAATGCTGATTTTACACTGCGATAAGCTGCTTTCACACCGGACGCGAAACGAATTTTTCGCACGACAGATTACATTCAAAGTCAACGCAAAGACGCGTATTCGCGTCTTTGCATTGACTTTGAATGTAATCTGCCGTGCGAAAAATTCGTTTCGCGTCCGGTGTGAAAGCTGCTATTATAGGCTGACAGCTTGACAGACCGAGCGTGTCGTTACGCACGGTAAAACAGCGGTCTGGCTAGCAAAGCTAGCGAGCTACAACAGTGCCGAATGACTTCACGTTAGCAAGCCAATGTCTGGCCGCAGCTCGAATCGAGAGAAATTCAATCACTCTAGAGCTCAAAAGTTGGCTCGCATGGTTAACGTCATATTTATATTTCGACGTTTAATATGTCATTATTACCAAGATCCCAACGTAGCGAGTCTATCAAATACACCAGCTAGGTGGCTGAAGCGGGGGTAGGGCTAATCTGCTGAAAACATTCTCCTGAAAATTCGCTTATTAATTCTTCCTTTTTCCATCACCTCAACTAGATATTGATAGATGTAGATCTCAAGAATAACTGGTGAAAATTTTATCACAATATATTAGGAAATAAAGAAATTATGAAGGAAAGTATAGATGGTTGTAGTTTTTCAGCAGATAAGCCCTGCCCGCTGAAGCGGTTCAAAGCTAATCGTGATTAGCTAAAGCTAGCAAGATACCACTGGCTAACACTAGCCAACTAACTAGCTATCTAATCAAGTTCCATCACATAGCTAGTCTACAGACACAAGTTAGCCCAGGGGGGCTCGCATATTCGGCGGATAAAATCGTAGCTGCGCATGTGAACCGCGTTAAGTTACCAAGCAGCACAAACCAAAAAAAAGGCCAGAGACACAGAAAGTTGGCCGGCTAACATGCTACATTTATTCCCCTTCAAAATAATGACTATAACCCCGGGCCGCGGACTTTTTGGATTTGCTTGGCGGTTCTAAGGTTACAGTGGGATAACAGCCAAACTTCGAGTGTGGCAAGAACCCCGAATAAACTTCTGTATGAACAGTGTGTTTCAATGGAAACTTTACACTCGGTAGCACCAGTAAACTGGGTAGCTAACCAAACGAGAACTTCGAAATTTTAGCAAGCTAACTTGCTGGCTAAATTGCTTAGCTTGCTTGTGCGGCAACCAGACGCAGAGACCGATTTACGCTAGCGAGCGAGCTAGCCAGGCAGCCAACGTTAGCTGCAGTTCGCTCAGAATTATAGCTAACGCTAGCTAGCTAAGTCGAAGCATTTTTTTTTAATCACGCAAATGGCTAGCGTCATAGCTGCTAGTTGTAGCTAAACGCCATTCGTGCTTTATTAAATAAAAGTTACCTGCTAGTTGTCTCTTGAGTAATAGCGCAGACTGTAGCTCCGTCATGATTAACCAGCTGACTACTTTTCTGTGTAAAACAAGAACTCTGACGAGCCTGCTAGTTCAGATAGGCCGATAAGACATGGAGGAATAAACGCTAGCAACAGCAACTCGGATAAACAGCGAGCTGCAGAGACCACGGTGTTCTTTCGCTGTTTGCTCGGCCAATTCGAGCATGCGCACAATGGCCAACGGGGTGTCAAAAACAAAAAAAAACAAAAAAACTGACATTCAATTTAATCAAAAATGCGCCTGGCTGCGCAGAGCCTGTCCGAAGTCAAGAAAGCTGCACTTATTATGATGGGGCGTGCCACTACTGTAATTCATGTCTGGGACAATTCTGTGATTCGCAAGAATATCTGGTTTATCTGAATGAATTTGTTCCAATTTCGAATACTGGCAAGGTCAGTTATTAACTAAAATTAAAAGTAACCTATTCTATTACAGCCTTTCCTGAACAGAGCTGTTAGCTTCAGGGAGTGGGCTACAATTTTTTAATGTTCGTTATTTTTTGTTAATCTGCATGCAGTTAATATATGAATTGAATTAATTAAGTCAGTAAGTAAATCATTATTTAATATATATGGTTGCGATTATTTTGTTACGTGAAAGTTTTCCAATTTCACCAATTACTGCCATGTATCAGACCTCCGTTTACTATATTTCTTTGAATTTAACATCAGATTAAATGATTAAATTAAAATGAAATGATTCATTGTTTGAACTATTATTAACCATTGAAATAAATCTTTTTTGTAAAGAGAATGTCACTCGCTTGTATTTTTTTCTCTATGAAACTACGAGAATACTGTAGAATCAGTTGTTTTTTTCCAATTTTATAGGCATAAAGTGCTCCTCATTGTATTTTTGCTCAGTCAAATTTGCTTAATTTTACCAAGTGCATGACCGAAACAATATTACACTTCCATTTTTTCTCTGTACTCTGGTATATTGGATTCAAAATGAATAATGCATTGAGCCTAGAGTGCAAACTGATGACTTTAATTTGAGAGAATTTGCGAATTTGCATCCATATTAGGTGAATAGGAGGATAAATATAGGCCTATATACCTTTTTTTTTAAAGGGAACCAACATTGATTGAACAATTCGTGGGCTGAGGATTAAATGGGCCTATCTCCACTTCTCATCAAATATTATGTTCTACCATAGAAATAATCTCAGTATTAACAGGTACTATATCCTGATGTAATTTTTTCAATGATAGATGGCAGCTGGGAGAAACATCCATAAAGTGCATAGTACTTTGTATGAATTTTCACTCCACTTCAGTTTAAAAAGTTCTATGTCCACATTGTCCAATCAGGGAGCTGGATATAGGGTCACATGATCAGAATGACAAGATCGTTGAGCAAAGGTTCTATCCACGCTACCATTTCGAAGCAAAATCCCTTTAATATACCAAATAGAGGGTTGTAAGATGATGAAATCTGGATATTTTAGACAGGTAGGTACTACAGCACTTGAGTGAAGCATCTATATCTTAAAACCCTTCATTTGTCTTATTCCAGGGGGCCATTTAAGATAGTACTACTTGATTTTCAATCTTATATTTTATGCATTGCAAGATGCATGTGTATGCACATGAACAAGTACAATATGATGGACATAATATTAGTTGAAACCAAGCCCAAGGCCAGAGTTTGTTTACTATGTAGTGTGCATCATGTCTGCATTCAATGTACTCATAGAGATGGGAGCAATTGACACTGAACACCCTTGAGACTCCATAGCTCATTTCAGTGTTACAAGGTTTGTTTCCTATTTATTTTCAGACAGGACGCAGCTGCCCATTTTCTGAGATTATTATTGTCAGATTCTCTGTTTTTCTTTCAAATTCTGTATTACCTTTTACCATGAACATGTAATTTGCAGATTTGGGAGGAGTCACATTGTTGTGTTCTTTTTTAAAAAAGCACAAGGCAAGACAGAACTTTGTGGCTAAAAATTTCTGGAAATACAAGGAGCTATCTAGGAGATAGAACCATATACCTGCAAAATTTATAACATTTTGAAAATTCCAAAGGTCCATCTCCATTTACATTTTCCTAGATCCCCCATCTAAAATCATTCTACTAAAGGTATAACTGCATGATATTATTCCTTTCAGTCCCAATAACTCCCCTGAATATAAATATCTGAAAAGTACACTTGGAGTGAGAAATTATGATGCAGCAAAATTTCACATCCCATTTTCTTCATTTAGTAAAAAGTGGAGATAGGTTCAGTTAATTCTCAGCCCACGAATTGGCTGTCCAGATGTTTCCTCTTCAGTGAAGACAGCAAGAGATATAGACCTGAAGGAAGAAAAAAAAAAAACCCTTTTCAACAGTTGAACAGAGCAGGAATACTTTCCAGCGTGTAAAAAAAGATGTTTTGCCACAAACATAAAGAGAAGACGACACCAGCATAACCTCTGGAGGTTTATTGCAATTCAAAATGATATGTAAAATAATGTGCAACATACGTATGTCTAAAAAAGCTTATCAATCTAAAATAAAAAATGGACAGATGAGATGTGTATTAACTCGTACTGAGATTAAAAGATATGATGGAGAAATTGTGTCACAACCCTTGTGTGAATTCCTTGTGTCTCCTCGCAATTCAGTAGCTTGCGTGTGTTAGGTATATGTGTTGTGACTGGTTTACGTCCTGAGCATGTCTACCCCTCGGCTGAATCTCGTCATGCGGCTGTGCATGACGGCATGACGAGTATTTAAGCCCTCTAGTTCATGTGCAAGTAGCTGGACTGTAAACTCACTTTCATGCAAGTTTTCCTAGTTGATGGTAAGTTGTAAACTGCTTTTGTCGAATGCAAATAGTACTTTAGAGACAGCCTTTTCTCTGGAGATCATTTTAATAATTTTGTTGATTCGAATAAGCTTCCAGTCCTATAATCAGTGTCCTGGATTAGTACTGAGTTCGAGTTAGCTCAATTCAAGTCTGTTCCAGTTCATCTACTCAAAACCCTGACAAGTGTGATGAACTCAAATGTTTTGTGGAGACCGATTACCTAAAAAAACTGAGTATGCCATCTTAATGATTTGTGTTCACAGCACTTAAAGAAAAAACTTAAACTTATTTTCTTTAAGTTCCTTCCACACAATGCAATTAAGTTTGCCTACACAATTTTTTTTTTCTTTTAAGGTAATCAGTTTCCACAAAACATTTGAGTTCACCCCACTACCAGGGTTTACAGTGAAGCTCATCAAGACAAGCTTCCAATCTTATTCAGGGTCTAAGACTGGGACTGCGTTCTTGCTAACCCATCCAGTTTGCTCCCCTTGTCCGGTTTGTTAGGAACGAGTTTGCAGTCCTGAACTGAAGCCAGGACTGGGACCGCATTCCCCTCAAGCAACCTCTCCATCTGAAGCAGCTCAGTGCCGGCGGGGCCTGTGTAACAACTGGCAGCATCCCATAAGGCTGGCCAGCGATTGCAGCTCAAGCATAGCTTATATTAACTGTGCTAAACTGTCTATCCTCCTCAAGGTTCCATCACCAATCTCTACCATATTGCTGTCCAGCTACCAACTGGCTCGTGCTTCTGACTCGTTGCTTGATTCCCAGTCTGTACTGTAACAAAGTAGTCATAATCCCAAGCATATCTCTGCGATATGGTTCAGGTGCTTTGATCTGCAATGATTTAATTTGAAACAGAACCTACACTTATTACTGATTTGATTGTTCACAATGTTCTGTACTGTTTTTAAGGTCTAGGGATAACATATTGAATATACACCTGGCACAAATTAAATACGCATGAACGGTGGAATGAAACCTACCACTGGGTGGCAGTGTTTATATGAGGAATTCAGTTCAATGTAATTTAGCAGCACTGCGATTGGGGATTTATATGGTATGATCATTTTACACATTTGCACTGATCCTTGCATTGATTCTGATCGGTCCTGAAATCTGCTTCAGTAGTAATGTGTTTGGAGGTGTGCCAGTTGGCATCATGTAGCACAGTGGTTCCCAAACTCGGTCCTAGAGGCCCCTCGAGAATGCTAGTGTTTGTTCCAAACATAATGGCAATATAATCGTGTTAACAAGCAACAAATTATTCTTAACTAGGGGCTTTTCATGTGTTGTTACTTAAAATGAAGAAATATGATGTCGGATATTGCAATACATGACATGTTCAACAACATTTCAGTGGTCATGTAGTGCTATTGGGCTATGTTGCAAACACATACCACCATGAAAGGAGAGAAATTATTTCTATTTGACTGAGCTATATGAGCCACTAATTGGTGAAAAACAGACAAGTGGTCAGCAATCCAAACCATGTGGTAAATAATGAAGAATTAATTTTAAGAAAAAGTTATAACGAGTAAACCCAGCATTGTATCGATATGTTTAAGGAAGAAAAAATATTAATGCCAGCCAAATTAGAAACCTATTAACTTGTCTTTTGTTACCTCTTTTTATGTTCATATTTGCCATATAATGCCATTAGCACAATATGAACTTGAGAATATGATATATATTCTTTCTGGCATTATAAAGCTGTGACTGACATAATTTTGATTAAGAGAATAAATAATCCATTTAAATATCAAAAGTAACCACTGAAGAAAAATCCACAGCTTCTTAAAATGATTTGATTGCAGTCGTGGTTGTGACCAAGCTTGGGAACCATTGGTCTAGCATGTTCACCAAATTGAAACGTAATGACCACTCACATACAAGAGAATAAAGTTTTCTTGCAACAATGACACATATCAAAGTCTGTGAACAACCTTTTGACAGTTAGCAAACAGTCAGCTTACTAAGTCAATGTGTTGGATGCAGGAGGGATAGGATTTTAGCGACTTTGGTGATGGCTAAAATGTAACTGCCAGACGACTGGGTCAGAGCATGTCCGAAGCATTGCGACTCGTCAGGTGCTCCCGGACAGCAGTGCTGAATTCCCTCTGACAGTGGTCTGAGGAGAGGCAAACCACAAACCAGCAACAGGGTGCTGGATGTCCAGGGTTCATAGACTCACAAGGGCAACTAAGGCTACCCTGTCTGGTCCAAATCAACAGCAGGGCTACTGCAGTGCAAATTGAAAAAAACTTTTAATGATAGTTATGGGATGAATGTGCCACAACCCAGAATACAACACACCCTGCTGCTTATGAGGCTTTGTAACCACCGACAAGTCAGAGTACTCATTCTAACCCCTGTCCACCATTGAAAAAGCCCACGATGATCAGTGGAACTGGACATAAGAGCAATGTCTGTTGAGTCAAGTCCTCTTTTATATTGTGTATGTGTGCACCATTGACCCAGCAATGAGGTAGCATCAGGATGCCCTGTCAACAGAAAACAAACTGATGGAGCAAGTATGATGCTCTTGGACAATAGTGTCCAACCCTGCTCCTGGAGAGCCACCAACCTGCAACCTTAGACTCTAACCAAAGCCAAGCACACCTCATTTCCCACTTAGAGCTCTTGAGCAGCTGAGAATCAGGTGTGCAGTGTTAGGGTTCGAATAAAAACCTGCATATGGTAGCTCTCCAGGATCAGCTGTAGAGACCGCTGCTCTAGGATATGTTTTGCTCGGAAACCCAGGGTCCAGGCATTCTTGTGAATGTCAATTTGATGGAGCTCTTTTGGCGTCATGCAGAGGACCAAAGGCATATTTAGCAGGTGGTCACTTGTTTTGGTTCATTGGCATTATACAACATAAATCCGACCTTTTAAGGATGTAAAACTGCCAGAATTTTGCTTCAATTTAAGAAAAGCCAAGATTTAAAAAATCTAACCTGAGGCGACTCCACAATCAGCATCAATACATTTGTTACTGCATATTTTCTGCAATTCCTTTGTATTCAGTGACAATTTTATACAGTAGGCTATTTAATTACTACAATCATGATAAAATTTATGCTGGCCCATTTTAAAACTGGCATTTCTTGTTTTATTTGTGCAAAATTTAATGAAGAACCAAATCATTTTCTTTTAGTTACTCCATTAAGGTGACACAGCAATGAAATCGTATAATTAGAATGTAATACTATTTGTCTAAATAGCAATGGATGACTGAAGACAGCACACAATTAAGGGATGCATTAAAACAAAATTATTCTCCCTCAAGTTTTCATCCGAAGGTATTCACTTTCCTGCACGTCAAAACTGCAGTAGAAATCCCAAACTGACCAGATGGTTTGTGTAATTTCAGCCATGTTAGCTTAACAGTTTATCTCTATTTGCCATGAACATAGCCTCTGGACCAGTAACTGTCTCATCCTGTGATGTGTTTGGTTCCTGAGGGGTGAACTTGAACCCGTCCCATCATGCATCACTCCCCCCTCAGTTGGAGCCTAGGCTCTGAGCCAGCCATGACTAAACATGGTCAGTGCAGAAAGCTCAGTTCAAAGTCACTGTCCCCTTGCAGCGAATGGTGCAGGAAATGACAGGGAATAGTTCATCTACTAGCAGCTTGTGATATAAATAAGATACTTCAGGAACCTAATTTAGGGGTTTAGAGGTCTCCCGCTGCATACCAAGGCCATTGATGGCTATTCAATGCTTCAAGAATGAACTACGCTTCCTTTATCCAGTAAGTTCTAGGCAACATACTGAATGTACCAAGCCATTAAAGATTTTTTTTCTAATTAAAAATGCTTTTTCACACATACTACATTCATGCAATTCACCTACTGTGAATAAAGATGTCCCAACAGTTCATCTCAAAGCTGCCACTCCTACCCCGCCCCCCCAAAAAAAAAACTTGGTGTCGACGCCGGACAGAGGAAAGCCGATACATGGTCAGTGCCCCATTTCATTTCATTTCATTTGCCTGCTCAAATACCCTCGACACACCATAACATAGTTTAAATACTGGCTTTTTCAACTTCTTCAAATGACTAAATACTGGCTTTTCACATGACTGCGACTGTCCACTTTAGCAGGACTGGAACATATGAATTATTATGTACATCAATGCCTTTGTTATCAGATTTGCATTGCCATAGGGAGTTCTAATGAAATACTTGGAAAGCATCTTTGAGGATTGAGTCAACCAAGCACTGTCTACTTTCTAGTTTGGTTACAGTTGGAAATTTATTTTTCATCCAATCCTTCCTGCAAAAAGATATGGTGAAGAACAAGGAGAACATTTGAAAATACAATTCAGCGCAACCTGAATATATTATTTATCCTCTTTCCTTAGGTATCTTCTGAACCTTCAGATTTGTATATCTTTATCAATTTATAATGAGAATGCTCACTGGCTATTGCAGGTGTTTTGATTAAAATCGATTGGATGCCAATTTTTAAGGAAAGCAATGCTTTCTCAAGCATTCAATGAAATGAGAAGAAAACATTGCATCACAGAATCTGGCTTTGCTAACATGAAGAGAGATTTTTTTCCTGCAGATTTATAAATATTTCAAGCAGCCGTACACTGTCAGTAAATCAAGCAACTCCCCGACATTCAAAAATTGGTGCAGTTCAAATATCCCTTCAAAACCTACCAACTACTTTTCAGATCCAAACAAACAACACAGAGGTCTTTTTGCTGAGAACAATCTTTGTCTTGTGTAGCTAGTTCTTCCCTTTCTCTTTCTTTGGTAAAGGTGTAGTTCTCTCAATTACTGTAGCACTCATGCACAGTGATTATTGATACCTCCAGCCTCGTTGTCAGTTGATCAAACAAAGCCAGGCTGCAGCAACATTGTCCCAGAATAAATGCCAATGTCAATATGAAACTGAATAGCTAGTCACTGACCAACCTTTGCTATTAACATAGCTGTAAATCAACATTTGTGGCTTCCAAAAATCATATGCAGTGCTGTGACAAATGTATTTGCCCCCTTTCTAATTTTTTCTATTTTCACTTATTCTTCATTGTTAAATGTTTTGGAACTTCCAACTTTTTTAATATAAGACAAAAACAATGTGACCACACACAAAATGCAGCTTTTAAATGATCCTTTCATTTATTGCATGTAAAGTGTCATTCAAAACCTATATCACCCATATGAATGAGATTAATACCTCACAATGGAGGAATTTTGGCCCGCTTTTCTTTGCAGAGTTGTTTTAATTCAGCCACATTGGTGCATTTTCAAGCATAAACTGCCTGTTTAAGGTCATGCCAAAGCATCTCAAACAGATTCAAAAACTTTGATTGGGCCACTCCAAAATCTTCATTTTGTTTCTTTTCAGCTATGCAGAGATCATTGCCTTGGTGCATAACCAACCCAAGTGCACTTGAGCTTTAAGTCATGAGCCGATGGTCGCACATTGTCCTTCGGGATTTTCTAGTAGAAAGCAGTATTCATGGTTCCATCAGTTGACCAGTCGCTCAGATCCTGAGGCTGCAAAGCAGTCCCAGACCATCGCACTACCACCACTGTGTTTGACCGCTGGCATGATGTTCTTATTGTGGAATGCTATGTCAACTTTTACACCAGATGTAATGGGACCCATGTCTTCTGAATAGATCCACTTTTGACTCATCAATCCAAAGAATATTATCCCAAAAGTCTTATTGGTCACCAAGATGTTTTTTAGCAAATGTGAGATGAGCCTCAGGGCTCTTTTTTGGTCAGCAGTGGTTTCCGAATCACAGTTTCCCCATAGATGCCATTTTTCCCTATCTCTTTCTTAGTGTGGAATCATGAACACTGACCTTCACTGAAACAAGTCAGGCCTGCAGTTCTTCAGTTGTTAGTCTGAGTTCTTTTGCGACCTCCAAGATGAGTCATAAATATGTTCATGAATGAATTTTGGGAGGCCGGCTACTCCTAGGAAGGTCTGCTACAGTTCCAAGTTTTCTCCTTTTGTAGATAATGGGCCTCACAATGGTTTGCTGGAGTCCCAGAGCCTCAGAAATAGACTTGTAACCCTTTACAGATCAATAAATGTCAACTACTTTGTTTATCATCTGTTTTTGATTTTATAAGATTGTAGCATCGTGTGTTGCTTTTTGCCTACTACTCATTGCCAAACTGGTTCTATATAAGTGATGTTTAACTGGGCTGGCTGTAATCATGCCTGTGTGCGTCTAATGAAATTGAACCTAATTATCAATTATATTTGTTTAATTGGTTGATTTGGTAACGAAGGGGGCAATGAGATTTTCATATGAGGCCAGGTAAGGTTTGATAGCTTTTAATCATCGATTAAAAACTTAATTTTGTGTTTATTACCCCGCCCCACCCGAAGGGTGAGGGAAGGGGTATTGTTTTCGGTTCGGTTTGTTCCTGTGTTTGTGTGTTTGTGTGTTTGTGCATTTGTTTGTTTCTGTGTTTGTTTGTTAACACTCTAGCGGCAAAACTAATGGCCAGATTCACCCCAAATTCGGTATAGGGATTGCCACTGAGCCAGAATAGATCCCTGTTGAATTTCGTACAAGTAGGCGAAAGTATGTGCGAGGGGCGGGGCTTGTTGTGCCTGGCACCACTTGTTCAAGTTATTTTTGCCTAATAAATTTGATGATCTGGAACATTTTAGCCCGAGAAATATGCAAAAACAGAAGAAATTAGTAAGGGGGCAAGACTTTTTCACAGCACAGTAAACCACATCTGGGAGTTTTTAATGTCTTCCTTCTGGTAATGCCATCAACCTCGAATACTTTTCACGCATCCCAGAGCTGTCCGAGGTTCTGAATATTTTAAAATTGCTTAGGCGAAGCGTCTTTGACTAGACTCGATTGCCTCAAGATGAACTTAATTCCCGGAATCATTGAAGTCGGACTGATTTCAGATTGAAAAAAAAAATAAAATAACGGTGCGTTCTGCAGGTCTTATGAATTCATTGATTGATCCTCATTAATTAAGACATGTAACATTGGATGCAGGCCTAATCCTACATATTTTTTCCTCTGTTTCTGGATGATGTATTCGAAAAAATGACCTTCTTAAAATGACCACAGTATTACAACAGATCTTTCAGGAAAGGCATTTCAGAAACCGAGGCGAATGCAGCACTGTCCTATCTGTCTTAATTTTATATTGACGTGAAATTTCAATCCCTCTTGTGACCACATGCTTGAATGCCTGTTAGTAGGCCCACCAATCGCTATGTTTCGTCAATTGATAATGATAATAAGATTTTGAATGATGCTCTCTCATTCAGGGTGGGTTGAATTAAGGTATCTCTGTGTAGTTAGAAAACTTCCAGGCAAGAAAAATGCCAACGGAAATGTTTAGTTCCCTGGTCATGTAAAGAGTACAGTTGATGTGAAAATCATTCAATGACAAATGTAGAGAAGAAAGAAAACTTTTTGCACAGCGCCTATAGTCTCCACAGCCTACTCAACAGATGTTGGAAAATAAAATAGGCTATCATATTCTTACTTTCTCTGCAAACCGGGGGGTGGTGCAATCGCTGCCACACACGACCTTCTTCAACAGCTAAAACATGACTAATTGAATGGTACGACTGAAAGTGAATTGTGTTGTAGTATAGGAGCGACCATAAAATACTAGCTTGCGGTTTGTTAAAACCAATTAAACCAATCAATATTGCGGCGCCAGAGTTCAAGCATGATATATAGGCTACCTCAACAGTTTTAATAGTCCTCCCCATCACTCCAGGCAATTCCTAAAATATGTTTATAATAATGTACATGATACTGAAACTAAACGTTTCTATAGTGTTTCGTTGTGGGACTTGGTGAGAAACTTGGGGGGGAAAGCAGCATCGCCCACTAAATGCACTAGGCTATCGTGATGTTTTTTTTTTTTTGTACAGTGAAACAGCTTTTATATTTGGCTGTCCAAATAGACTAGTGTGC
The DNA here is from genome assembly GCA_029692085.1 of Gymnothorax javanicus. NCBI lineage: Eukaryota > Metazoa > Chordata > Actinopteri > Anguilliformes > Muraenidae > Gymnothorax > Gymnothorax javanicus. The sequence goes on along the minus strand of CM056195.1, from coordinate 11,393,405 downwards.
CAGCTCTACGGCTCCGGGCCGGTTCCTCTTTTGCTTTTTGTGCGGAAATACTGCTTTCACAAAGTGGCCTATATGCTACTCTATGATTTGTATGACAAAGCTGAGCAACTGGCACTTAGCCCTCCTCGTTTTCTTGCAACGATACGGTGTTG